>OW964566.2:8750000-9375000 GCA_943138885.2 Tholera decimalis | reverse complement strand
TCTTCGAAAACGATGATGGCGAGGCCATTACTGTCAACGGCGGGCGCTACAGATCAATTATTAACAATTCCTTTTTGCTTGAATTAAAACTATATGGACGTGGGCAACATGTGGTTCCAACAAGACGGCACATCTCACATACACCTTGTTTTATTTAATTTCAACATCGACCCGTCCTTGTTGAAAGACCTCTTATGGACACTTGGGTTCGCGCTGTACCAGTACAGTCCGAATAATGCACTAGTAAACCTTATTAGTGGGTACATTAGTACCAGGGGCGTGCATAGGATTATGACAGGGCATGCGGCGGAGTAAAACACACAAAAACTTCTTCTTTTATAGATTTTTAGCATAGCCACAGCCACGCATCGTAGCATGGTGGCGATGCGTGGCTGTGGCTATGCTAAAAATCTATAAAAGAAGAAGTTTTTGTGTGTTTTTACTCCGCCGCATGCCCTGTCATAATCCTATGCACGCGCCTGATTAGTACCTAATAGTACACAAAAATGTAGCAATTATCGTATAAAAAACTCACTATTACTAGTGTTTCTATTAAGTTATGAAATGAGAATTGGCGGATTTTGGTCGTATGGTGTGACTATGAAAAAAAGGTGCACATATTTAATTGATTTTTCTTCATACTTTAACAGGCTTAGTTAACGAAGAGACATTCAATCACATACGTACACTAAATCAAAGATAACATAACTGTAGAAAATAGCGGAACATCATTTAACATAAATAAATAGGGATAGACATTTTAACAATGTTAAACCAGCTACAAGCTTGTAGCTTGTAGCTAAGATCGCATCATAATAAACAAAATGAACTCAAACTCGGCACATCTAGCTCTAGTCATCTAGAAGTTCCAGTAGCAGTCACCGAAGTAGACCATCAGGTTACACCACCCAGTCCGAAGGTAAGATCTCATCATAACTAACAAAATGAGCCCATACTTGGCACATCTAGCTCTAGTCATCCAGAAGTTCCAGTAGCAGTCACCGAAGTAGACCATCTGGTTACACCACCCAATCCGAAGGTAAGATCTCATCAAAACTAACAAAATTAGCCCATACTTGGCACATCTAGCTCTAGTCATCCAGAAGTTCCAGTAGCAGTCACTAAAGTTGGTAGGTACTTATACCTAACTACGTAGTTGAAATCATCAGACAACACAACGGGTCATTTTGTGGTAGTACTTTTTTTTTTCAAAGTACCTAGGGTTTTAAAGTTACAAGTAATTTTACGTGAGATTTAAAAGATATTGAAAAAAGTGTCAATACTCATAAATCATGGTACCTAATATCTGTACTTTTGTAGTGATGATACATTTCCTAGAAGCTACTAAACACCATTTATAGTTTTAAAATAGGTACCCATTTTACTTTAATTGCCTATTTATCACAAATTTTGGTATTTTTTTCAAAAAACACTCAAATATTCATAACTTTTAAGGAGATCAAGTGAGTACTCTGCCATAGACATATTTTTTACTGCAAATAACCCCAACTATAAAAAATCGTGGATCAAACGAAACAGGTCGTTTGATCCACGATTTTTTGCCCACCCTGTATATATAGCGGGAGACTGCGCGTAACTATAGCAACGACGGCCATTTTGGTTCAACTTATTTGCCGCGTAGGTTCTTGCCGGTGCGTTTAGGCCGTGCGCGCACTGCCTTGCGGTAGCCGCAATTCCGGTAGTTCTACCGCACCGGTAGACTGACCGCAGTGCGCGCACTTCTATGACACTCCATATTTCACAAATTTTGCGGTGCGGTAGAACTACCAGAATTGCGGCCACCGCAAGGCAGTGCGTGCACGGCCTTACTGTACGAAAAGAAATGTTATTACTTTACTTTTTCTTTTTTTTTGTCGAGAATTAGCGATTCTCTACTTTAATTTTGCAATATTTTTAAACAATTAAAAGGGATTTTATTAAACTAAAACAATAATATTAAAATTTTTGCAAATTTTACGTTTAGTGACCAATGTTCTATCTGTGACACAAATCACAAATTAATGATCAATCAATCAATAATCAAGTGATAGGTTTATACCTACTTACATCGTTGCCCATTGTATGGTGTAACTATAACCCACATTATTACCAATTTACTAAACTACTACTAGGTACCTACTAAAAACCATTATCTGAATGTTCGTTTCGAATTTCGTACTTATAGCTAGGTACATTATAATTATATTGCCTTTCTTATTGATAAGTTTACCATATATTGCTCTTTTGAATTTAGATTGATGAATTACGTAACATAAGTACCTACCTATTGTAAGGTTTAACATTTAAATAAGTAAGTTGTCAGGATAACTAAATATTAGAATGTAACTTTACCTTTAAGAAATTTCCACATAAAGTACCTTTACTTGTATTATTTGATGCATCATATAGGTAGGTACCTAAATAATAGCGATATACAGCGTCTCGTTTCGTTTTTAGCATTTTTTCAATATTAATTGTTCAAAATTCAAAATAATAAAAATAATATCGCAAAAGACGTCCTACTTCAAAAACTCAAACAACAAAAATGACAATAAAGTAGTAAACAAGTAGACATGAAAAAATCATAATAATAAGTCATTTCGATATCCGCCTAGCAAAGCTAAAAAGAACTATACCTACTACATGCAATAATGATCATATCATAGATCCCTGTTTGCAAGGCTCTCGGTAAGTAACCCCAAAGGAGCCCCGCCACCGCTGACGCTTAACGCGTGCTATGCCATTTTAAAGCGTATGCCTACCATCGAGATATCATATTACATTGCTACGAGTTGGAATGTTACGCTGTTATCGTTTTCAAAAGAGTTGAAAGTGTAAGGAACCCTTTTGAACGACTTAATTTAGCTGTTCAAAAGTGTTACCCACGTCGTATGGGTTTTTGAATAACCAAAATGGTCCATTAAGCCATTCAAAAGGTTACCTACATCATATGGGTTTTGGATTAACTGCTTAAAAAAACCCTATCGAAAACCCTTCCTATAAATAACCAAAATGGTCCTTTAAGCCATTCAAAAGGGTTACCTATATCTTATGGGTTTTTGATTAACCGCTTAGAAAAACCCTGTCGAAAACCCTTTCAATGGGTAACCAAAATGGTCCCTGTTTGAAACCGAATGCAACGCCTAAGTTTTTGAAAGCTAGACCGGTACCGTTCGCTATTAAAGCTAGGGTTGAACAAGAGATAGATCGATTGGTAAGTGAAAATGTTTTGCAACCCGTATCATATTCAGAATGGGCCACTCCGGTAGTCCCAATAATAAAAAAGAACGGTGCGGTCCGTCTGTGCGGCGATTATCGTAGTACAGTAAATCAGGCTACGGAAACCGATACTTACCCGATGACTACAGCTAGTGAAATTTTCGCAATTATATCTGGAGGAAAATTTTACACGACATTAGATCTTGATCGCGCATACACACAAGTGGTCGTTACAGAAGACACGTCTCGCCTTTTAACACTAAACACATGTAAAGGTCTTTACACTGTACATAGGCTAGCATTCGGCGTGAAAGCGTGCCCTGGCATCTTTCAACGGCTGATGACAGCGTTGCTGGCAGGAGTGCCTGGTGTGGCCGTGCTGATTGATGACGTCATCGTCAGCGGCCGCACCATGGCAGAGATGACGCAGCGTCTTGATGCAGTATTAGGACGTATTGAGAAGGCAGGTTTACGTCTCAATAAGGACAAATGTAAGTTCGCGAAGGAGCGAGTGGAATTTTTGGGTTTTGTTATCGATGCTGACGGGATTCACCCGGCACCGAGTAAGATTGAGTCCATACTCAATACTCCAGAACCTAAAAATGTTCATCAATTACAAGCATTTCTTGGGTTATATAACTTTTATGAGAGGTTCGTACCCCATAAGGCCACGATATTAGAGCCTCTACATAGACTGCTCGACAAATCGCAGAAGTGGGTGTGGACTGACCGAGAGCAGGCCAGTTTCAATACTGCTAAGCGTCTACTATCTTCTGATCTCACACTTGTACACTATGACTTGAACAAGCCGCTGGTCCTCACCTGCGACAGTTCAGAGTACGGAGCGGGAGCTGTCTTGTCCTACATCATGGAGGACGGACATGAGCGTCCTATTGCCATGGGCTCTAGGACATTGCATTCGCACGAGCGTCGTTACTCGCAACTGGACAAAGAAGCGACTGCTATAATGTTTGGAATAAATAAATTCCAGAATTACTTAATGGGTAGGTCTTTTACGATAATTACGGACCATAAACCATTGTTAGGAATTTTTGATCCCAAGAGGCCCATACCTCATGTTTTATCACCACGTTTGACACGAATTGCTTTAATATTAACTTCCTATAGTTACGACATAATACATAAACCAGGAACACAGATAGGTCATGCTGATGGACTGAGTCGCTGGCCGCAGCCTATTCCTGAACAAGCTGAACCACAGCTCTGTGACATACTGTTAATGGCAGAGGCCCCTGATGACTTTCCGATTGATGTGGACAAAATAGCACACGCTACAAAACAGGACAACATTCTCAATCGAGTAAGTCATCACATTCTATGCGGCTGGCCAGCCAAAATATCAGATGATCAGCTACGTCCATACTGGCTGCATCGGACTGAGTTGTCGTTGCATGAGGACTGCGTCCTCCTAGGCTGCCGTGTAGTAGTACCTCCGCCGCTTCGTGAAGCAGTGCTGCATGCTCTTCACAAAACACACAGTGGCATTGTTCAAACTAAATCACTTGCCAGAAGTTATGTTTGGTGGCCACAGTTAAATGACGACATTGAAACTTTGGTACAGACCTGCAATAAATGTTCTGAAAACCGGCATATGCCACCAAAACCTAGTTATGAGTGGGTGATGCCAGGGAAACCTTGGTCTAGGTTAAATATGGATTTTGCTGGACCTTTCCAAAACAAAACTTTTTTGATTATAGTTGACGCATATACGAAATGGCCAGAAGTGTTCATTGTCAATAATATGACTTCAGCCACCGTCATTAAGCACTTAAGAATGATTTTTTCTATCCATGGATTATGTGAGACATTAGTATCGGATAACGGTACTCCTTTTGTTTCTTCTGAGATGAAGACATTCCTAGAAGCTAACAAGATTAAACACATTACTTCTGCACCTTTTCATCCATCCACCAACGGTTTGGCAGAACGTATGGTACAGACAGTTAAAGATAAACTTCGTAAAATGGACGGTATGTCCTGGGATGTTAAAATTCCAAACATGCTCTTAGGACTAAGGGCAACCCCATGTGCGGCTACTAACAAAAGTCCAGCAGAGCTTTTGTTTAACAGACGGATCCGCACATTGCTAGATACTATTAATCCACATGATCAGAAACGTAAAAGGAGGGAAAATCAAATCATAAGAAATAGTCAAAAGAAGAACAGACAGACAGATGTAGGACAGAAGGTTATGTACAGGAATTTTAGCAGTGGACCTCGTTGGTTACCAGGTACTGTAGTAAACAAAGACGGTCCAGCCAGCTATCGAGTTGAAACTGGAGATGGAACGGTAGTCAGTAGACATATAGACCAATTAGTCAGACAACAGAATGTACTAAATTCCGAAAGACAGGTTGCTAATGAGGAATCAGGTCAGACTCAAGAAAGAGACACAGTAGAACAAAGTTATGGGGAAAGACAATATCAGGAAATGGATCAGGATCAATCAGATATACAGGAAAGTGAGCAAATTATAGAAATACCCAGTTCAGACAAATGGGCTGAAATGTTAGGTATTCCATTGGAGTCAGAACCTAGTTTTTCAGGTGGTAAAGTTAGGAATAAACTTGCTATCCATGGAAAAACTCCCTATACTAGACCAGCTGCAAATTATAACTTTATGTTGTAATTAATAAAAACACATGTTTTGAAACCTAATACTTTTTCATATTGTCAAAGGCATAGTTATAAAAATTAGGATTAATTGATATCTTTAAGTTTAGTAATATGTGGTGAAGGGTTAAAATAAGTAACTTCAATTTTGTAGTATGTTATTAAGTTTATATTTGTTTTTATATTATTATTATGTTTTACATACTTGGGGGGAAGGTATGTCATATATGGAGTAACGTAGGTACCTTCAATGCTTGTGAAATATTCTTTTATAAAAATATTCGCTAAGTCGAGGGTAGGTTGTTTTTTTACACACATTCATTTGTACAGTGCTATGCTTCTCAGCGCAATAAACTGATTTACCAAAATCTCGTGTTTTAATGGACATAATAACTTTTAAATGTATTTATGTATTATATCTATTTTATTTATAATACCGAATTAACGAATGAATTCCTCTTCTTTCTTTAACATTCTTCTGAACAGATATGATTAAAAATAAATGATGGCAATAACCATAGAATAATGGCAAGCAGTAAAAGTGACCACTTTTTTCTTCCACTAAGTGCACAATGCACGAACTTACCCCACTACGCCAAAACCTTGCCAAGTTATTTGGCGTCATCTATACACAAAAGTTTGTTTCCCTTTGTTTTTGTTACAAGTTGTTGTTTTAAAAGTTATTGTTACATTGATTACAATGCTAGGACCACATACCGTTTTACGCAGACTATTAAAACGTCAAAAAGAAGTTAGAATCTATAGTTAAAGAAGGTTGAAATTCCAAATTCATCACTGTCTTTAGGACACCAAGAAAAAGAAGAATAAAAGGGGTAGCAGTTTTATTAACACTAATTGAGACGTTTTAAATGTATTTATGTATTCTATCTGTTTTATTTATAATATTAAATTAACTAATGAATTCCTCTTCTTTCTGTAACATTCTTCTGAACAGACATGATTAAAAATAAATTATGGCAATAACCATAATGGCAAGCAGTAAAAGTCACCACTGTTTTGTTCCACTAAGTGCATGATGCGCGAACTTACCCCCACTATGCCAAAACCTTGCCAACTTATGTGCCGAGGACTATACCCCTTGTAAAGACTGCAGACCTCTTGCAGACGTTGAGCACCAAAGAAAAGATGGATGGATTGTTTGAGAAATGAGATGAAGATGAATACAAAGGAGAAAATTATGAAGAAAATGTGTTGCACGTGCCGCAAGTAACTGGGATAAGGACAGGAAAATGATGATAGACGACAGACAAATATTCTCGCTTCTGACTACCATAACATGCATTCCAAGGCATAAAGGATGTGTAAGTAGTCATCTGTTTACTGATTGAATGCAAAATGGAATGCTCAAAGTGTGCAGCTGTTTTTAATTAGACTGAACTTTATGCAATTATGGATAATGATAGTTGAACTAAAACATACACTGCATTTTGTGAGAGTCGCAGTTTAGTCCAGCCAGTAAACTTTGAACTAATTGTCCAATACAGGATGTTTATTTCGTATTTGTTGACAATTTGAGAACTGCTTGAAAAATCGTTTGATCAGAACAAAGCAGATTTCATAAACTCTTATTAATTTTATTCTTAGTTTCAATAACAATGTCTTGTACCAATAGCCTCCGTAAACGTTCACAACAGTACCATCACAAAACAAACTAACCTGTACATGAGCCATCGACGATTTCTTCTGTATTAGCTAGTTGTAAGTTCATGTATCCATCAGCAGACACAAGTAAACCTTTGTATTCGTGGCCCCACTTTAGTTTAACAAGCACAGATTTGCCCGTTAGGCTATTGAGGAAAGGTTTAGGGTTTATTGGCATAGCCGCCGCCATTTTTACAAGATTTTCTGCAAAACAATTTATATATATAGTTTTTCACCAAACACGTACAGTTATAGAAGAATAAGTTACTTAATGTATAATAATAATATACCTTCTAAAGTAAGAATCTACAAAATATAACCTATAACCGATGCCGCAAAATGCTAGCCGCCACACCACAGAACACTATTACCCGGCACACACAATAGACAATAGATGAAGCTAGGGATAAGGAAAAAGAATCGATTAGTATTCGATTCTTTTTTCGTATCTCTAAAACAAGGATCTTCTACCTACTCTCTAAAATGATACCAATGAGTAATCAACGATTACTCATTGGAATCGATACTTTTGTTTCGATACTGAGTATTTTTGTAACCGATTACTTTACTTGCGATGCTACACCAGGAATCAATACTTTCTAATGTAATCGATACCCTTCAGCAAACCACTATCAAGTGGTTAATACACACAGGTACTGTGGAAGTCACATTCTAACCAAAATTTTAATAGTGTGGCCACATTACACGATTATTTCTTTTTGGAAAGTTTTTGACAGATTGTGTATCTTCATCGTAATAATTTATCTCACTACAGCAGACATTCAAAATAAATAAATTATATTCATTTAGATTTTTAGAACATAGAAATTATAAAACAATAATTATGGTATCTAGTAGACTGAATTTATTTAAGTAGAATATTGTAGTATTGTAACTTTTCTTCTCGTTCTGTTGTTGCTCACGTAAGTTCTTGCAGTATTCCGTGTTTTTTTTTGTGAAATATGCCACCCCTTATTAGTCATGATGTTTGGAAGTATTTCCAAAATATTGACAACCACAGTTCTACTTGTAAAATATGTTTAAAAACTATAAAAACAGGTGGAAACACATCTAATCTAGTGAAACATTTAAAAATCCATACTGCAGATAATTTGCATATTAGTGTTATTAATACAGTGTAAAAAAAATATTTCCAAAAAAGAAAACGACTTCAAAAAACCATAAAAGCACTAACAAGTTAAAAATAATACTTAATAAACCTAACCTAACCTACGATTATCCTATAGTAAAATTTAAAAAAATTTTGGAGTCGGCGCCATGCTAGGTACTGAAACAACTGGTAATTCCAGAGTATTTTACCATTTTAATCCTCGAACTCCTTGCTTTTCTTGCGTTGTTGCATTGTGTAAACTGTGTTTGCTCTGATTTTATTGATTAAGTATTAACGTTAGTATCTTTTTCTTTGTCTAAATATTAGGTATTAGGTAAACTATTTTAAAGTATTTTTGTATTTTGTTTTCCGATTTAAATTAATATTTAGAAGCTGTAAGATATATGTTTTGGTTTTTCTGGCCTTAGTCTGTAGTTATATTATAGTCATTTAGGTATCGTACATTGCTGGGCACCGAATCCGAAAATTGATAAATTTCATTACAGGATAATCGTAGGTTAGGTTAGGTTTATCAATGTAGGTAGGTTATAGTATTATTTTTAACTTTTTAGTGCTTTTATGGTTTTTTGAAGTCGGTTTCTTTTTTGCAAAAAAAAATATTAGTAGTTTTTAGTGACATATTTTTAATCTTATAAAATATGGGTAGATATGATTCTCGTATAATAAAACGGCGTCGAACTGAAACTGAGAATGAAAAACGATTCTATTTCTTTTTTATTATTCGTGATACACCTGTAAAGTGCATACCGTTACAATTCCGACAAGCCCAAACACAGCTAAGAGACATTGTCTTGTTATGGAGTTCCGGTACCCGTCTCTTGGATTCATCATCAGATCTGACAGTAGAATGGTTCTTATTGAACGCAAATGCTTCACTTGTTTTAGAAAATAACCAAATCGTTTTTCGTTTTCCTATACGATTTCGCCAAGATTCCATCATCAGATCCTGACTTGGTGACTATGGGACCATTTGGAAATCATAGGCTTTGGAACAAGAAAAAATAATTTTCCAAATCGGTTCGCAAATGACGGAGTTATGTGCGAACAAAAAACGCAATGCAGAGTAAACGAAAAGATCGTCGATGTAGGTTTTTTTAGACTTTTGTTGATTTTTCAGAAACGGCTTGTCCGTTTTTGATTAAATTTTCATGGGACAATGGGATGGGAAGTATATCCTTTCCAACAAAAATGTCATAATTTCAACAAGAATTTGTCAAATCGGTTGGGAAGCGACGCAGTTATGCCTGGACAAACATAAAAAAAATACAAACTTCCGAATTGAGTACCTCCTCCTTTTTTAGAAGTCGGTTAATAAAATAATTTATACTATGTTTGTGGTATTCTATTGGTTGTGTGTGACTGACCTTTGTTGTTACTTGACCTTTCTGGAGAGTGGAGACCTTTGTTTAACAATGGATGTCCCTTGGCTGATATGATGATGATTAAGATTCTATATTCTAGCTTAAGATTGTACCTTCCAGCTTACTGTCCAGCGATTTATTCATTTGAAATCAATATTAATAAAATTCGCAAAAAGAATCGATACCTTATGGCATCGATACTTTTGATACGATACTGGTATCGATTACAGTATCGATACTTTCGTTTCGATATCGTATCCCTAGATGAAGCCACGACCACAGAACACTATATTACCCTCCACGACTACGACCACAGAAGCCGTAATATCTTAATACCATAAACAATTTGCTACAGTGAACTTTTCAGCATATTTTTTGATTTTCCAGTATATTTTAAATTTTCCACATAATATTTTTCCGTTAGGAGTCCTATACCCACTTTATATTTGCAGTTTTGAAATGACTTAATGGAATTTAAACTAAACGTTATAACGTTGTTGTGACGAAAAACGAAACGTAAACGTTTTATTTGTGAAGCCAAGTTATTGATCGTTGTCGGCACGAATTACATTCTCTTTGGTTGTCGGGGCGGTGCTGCTGGACAGTGCGGACGTCGTGTCGTGGCGAAGATATCATAATGGAATATTACTCCTTACTGGCTGAAGTAAATTAATGACAATATTTTAAGAACCATTGGATCGACAATAATTGATAATTTGCAAGTAAGTACTTTATAAGAAGCTCAAGATATACATATAGTTAAGAAATTATTCTACATATTTCATACTATCACATTATATATCTAGACATTTAGGTTTCTAAATAGGTGTTTCATTACATTCGATCTGCTATAGCTATATATGTTCTTTTTTTCATGTAAATCCCTAATTGACTAGATGCTTGGAAGCCCTAATGAAACAAAAGAATATGTAGGTACCTACCCTTTTACATATATTTTTGGCTGGCTTTTTTGGGACATTCAAGAAAAGTTCAAAAACCAGTTTCCTTTTTCGAATTAAATTTTGATTGAAAAATGTTTAAGCGTAAGCTTCAAGATGGTGGAGCGTTACATAATTGAGCGATTTTTTTTATTGAAGTATGTATTTGTATCGATTTTTCTATGAATATTGTTTTTTTTTAGTAATAATAGGTCGATTGTATTTTAAATATTTAAAGAGGTTGGTCTGTTAACCTGACAGCTTGTGCTGGTCTGTTTCTTAGACCTTCAAAGGTACTTCTGAAAGTCTTGTCACAAGGCGGCTGGGGATTCAGGTACAACAAGGAAAGGGAATCCTCGTCAACCTTCGTGTTTCCGTTTCTGTTTAATTTACTGAGACACCCTGACTACAAAAATCTGATTCTTTTTTCGGGCATAATTTTACTGGAAACGTGGTGCTAAGATGCACCATTTTGTTGTTCGAGTTTGATATGACGCAACTTGATTCATGGGCGTAGCCTACAAGATGGCGAAGAGTTTTTTATGGGCGTAGGCTACAAAATGGGGATGAATTGTTTCATGGGCGTAGGCTTCAAAATGGCGAAGAGTTATAATACAATACGGTGGGCTTAATAATATTCACAGTTTCCACTAAGATAAAGGGCGGAATTGCTTGACTCTAACGTTCATATGGTTGAGCTAATATATTTTTAAGTTTCTAAGCTTGAGTAATTTTTAATACGGCTGCCATAATTATAATGTGCACATTATAAGCAGTGGATTATTAAGACCTTTTTAAATGTATCTACAATTTTATCGCTTTATTTGGTAAATGGACATAACGATATCCATAGCGGGGTGTACGGGATTAGTAACCTTTACCATACAAAGGCTATACTCTGTGTATTTTTAGTTTTCGCTTTGTGCGACACAAGATATAATATTTCGTTAATTAATGAATTTTGGATTTCGATGGTAATCATTCATAGTATATGGACGTGCTTGCTAGCAATATTTAATCAACGTAATAGCAGTGGTCTACCTCATTAATTTTACTTAAAAACATAATAATATGGAACTGGCTGAAATATGGATAACTGCCTCGGCAATCAAAGTGGTCCCTATCTCGTGCGCCCGACGCCTGAGATCGAAAAACGAATGAAAGCCTCGAAAAATTAAGGAAAGTTTGTTGTATTGTCACGGACGCCAAACTAACTAAACTTGAAGCAGCAATTGAAAATCTCTAACCTAGTGCCGTAAAATTGGACCTGGGCTAAATGGCAGTCTTAAAACCGTCTACATAATTAATATCTTGAAGGGTCACAACAAAAAAAAATATATAAAAACTATTAAGGACTATAAGTGTATCCAGTGTGTGTAATCCAGTGACGAAACAAATACGTCATCGACATACGTCCAGATGAAATAAATCTGCATGTGCGTGTAGCAAGGGTGGATCCAGCTTTGGTGCCAGGGGGGGGTCACATAATCGTAGTCAAGTCACAAGAAGTTATAATTTGTATTTCCTGACTCCGCTGCCGCTTGGCCATCCACTGCCGATATTCGTTTACAACGACAGAAACTGGAGTATTATCTAGTAAGAATGTTTAAAAATTTTAATTAGTGGTCCACCTAGGTCCTGGACCCAGCTCAGAGGGGGGAGGGGGTCATGACCCCATGACCCCCTCATAGATCCACCCTTTGCGTATAGTCCATAAAATTTAAAATGGAGGCGTTATAAACAGCACTAAAACCAAAGAGGACGCTGAATACAATAAGCACGAAGTCGACATGTTTCTAGCTGGACTTATCACAAATGAACCAAAAAAGAGCCAACCACGTATCTGGATTGTAGGCCAACTGGTATGGGCGTATAGCCATACGCCCATACCAGTTGGATAATGACATCTTTAAGAGCATTTACTAGCAGAACATTACTCAAAAGTGTCCGGGATCAATGACAATTGAGTTCTTTTTATCCGTGTTTAAGTTTAGCCACAAATCTGGGAAGAGACCTGACATGTAATTTCATCCAGCCAAGATGGCCGGAACTTTGATGATGAAGTAAAGCTAAAGCGTAAAGCTTTTAATGTCTAAAAAGGCTTTTTATGTATTGAATTTCCTGCCGTTAGGGATTTCACTCTTGTTACCCGGTTACAAATGCCAACAATACTCATCTAGTTTGTTCCTGATGTATATCAGTAGTACGTCTGGTAGACCGGCAGTGGTAGAGAGATGGAGGAATCTGGTCTTGGAGCATCTGTGCACACTCCCCGTAGTACAGTCTGTAGAAAACCGACAGCCAAACAACGTTTCCCCAATGACCTAAGCTGTAAAGCTTGTCCACTAGCACCTCGTCACCTATAAGCATTTTAGCTCTGCGCTCGATCGAGGTCAGTTCAGCCAGTTGGTATTTTGCAGAGCAATACTCCACGCAGGAACGGACCCGTGCTTTCTTCAGATTTAGAAACTGTCCAGGTGTAAAGTACCGTTTGACTTTGTGTAGGATTTCCAGTTTTTTGGCTGCAGTCTGGGCTCTGGATTCGATGGTTGAGTGAAGTAGAAGTCTAATGTGAACTCCAAGTAATAGTATTTTATTCAATTAGATTTATTTATTTTTTTTTTTTTTTTTATTCTATGAATTGAACGGGGTTTTTATCCACATGGATATGTCAACCCCATCGTACCCTATTAATTTTGTACATATTTATTTCTAAAAAGGAACACAAATAAATAACTAATTTGAATGAGAGAGACCCATTAATTAGTTAGCTTTGCTAGTCTAGTTAATCTTATCGCTAACTGCGATTTTGGACTTGTTAAAATTGTTTGGATTAACCCAACATCTAGAAAATTAAGTTTGAAGTCTTTAATTAATGCGTCTCTCTCATCTTTATTCCGTACACAATCCATCAGCAAGTGAAGTATATCTTCAATTTTATCACATACTAAACAATTGGGAGATGTAACTTTTCCCATAAGATAGCCAAATTTTGCTGATGGATAGTGTCCGGAACGCAGTCTTAAAGCTAACTTAATATAATTTCTATTCAATTTATCATCATCAAACCAGGGCATACGAGGGGGCTCATTTTGTATGACTTTATACCATAACCCTTTTTCTTTTGAAATTTCAGCAAAATGATTCTTCCAATTTACGAAACATTTCTCCTTAAATCTGGTAATATATTCCCATTGATCTGGTAAGTATGTTATTTCAATGCCTGAATCAACTGCAAGCTTGGACAATCTGTCAGCCTCCTCGTTGCCCCGAATTCCTATGTGTGCTGGAACCCATTGCAATAAAATATTGATATTATTTTCATTCTGATGATTTATTAATTTAAGAATGTCGTAGGCTATCGATGATCCTCTGCTATCAGAGGTGCATCGAGCCACATGCTGTAATGCGCTTTTACTGTCAGTAAAAATCACAACTTTATTTAATTTTTTATTTATTGCATAGAGTATTGCTTGATATATTGCAATGAGTTCCAGCGACATGATGGAGACTTTGGTGGTAATTTTAAACATAAATTTATCTTCTAAGTTTTGGCAATAAAAGGCCGCTCCTCCCCCACTTGCGTTTTTCGACCCATCCGTGAATATTTTACACCAGTCATTGAATTTAGACGCTAATTCTGACACCACCTCTGCTAGTAATAAATTAGGATTAAAGTCTTTTTTTGGCTGTTTAACACATTCCAAATTACATTGAATGGTATTTTCAGTCTGAATAGCCGATACCCATATATTGAGAGTGAACATTTTAAATACATCTGAGGATATCAACTGAAGTTGTCCTAACTCATTGAAAGTAGTAGCGAGCAAGGGTTTCTTCTTATTTGCCCAATAGGGATTATGAACATGTGAACTCAGTTCTGAAATTGTACAATTACTTGGACTATTTGACCAGGATAGTGTTTTTAAAATGTATTTATAAGCGAGATATTGTCGTCTTAAAAATAGTGGTACTATGTGCAATTCACTTTCCATCACGTGGATTGGTGAGCTTTTAATGAAACCACCTATCACTCTAAGAGCTTGATTCTGGAGTCTATCTAATTTAGCTAGATTTGTCTTTGCACTAGCATTATATAAATAGCATCCATAATCGAGACGACTTCTTATTAGTGAAATATATAATTTGCGAATATGTTTTGTGTGTACTCCCCAAGCACTACCGGCTAATACTTTCAATAAATTTAAATACTTTGAACATTTGACAATTATCTCATTTATGTGTTTTCTCCAATATAAACTTCTATCTAACCATACTCCCAAATACTTAACGTTTTCTACCATAGATAGTGGCTGGTTATAAACTTTTAGAGTAGGTAATATCCTCCTTCGTCCTCTACTAAAGGTACAATAGTTAGATTTTGTAGGTGATAAGTTCAATCCAATCTCACCCAGTAAGTTGACTAAACAGTTTATGTTATTTTGTAAGTATTGTTCGCACTTTTTAATTTGTTTATCACTAATAAAAATAACAAAGTCATCCGCATACTGGCTGATCAAGACGTTTTGTAATTTGTCACATATTTGGTACGTAACTATGTTAAACAATAAAGGCGATATCGGATCTCCTTGTGCTAGTCCTCTATTAGTCCACCTAGGTTCTAATCCTTCTTTATTAAGTGATTTAATTTCTAAGTGCCTCTCACTCATAAAATTCCAAAGGTAAGTACAAAATTTAGACCCTACCTGTAGTTTATCTAGAATTTTTGTGACTGCTTCAATAGAAACCTCATTGTAGGCATTTTCAATGTCTAGGAAGCATGCGACTGTGGGGATATTTTTAGTAAATCCAATTTGGATGTAAGAGACAAGACGTGATAGTGAATCTAAACATGACTGACCCTTTCTAAATCCTACAGTATACGCTGAAAGAATCTTATTCCTTTCTACAAACCATTCTATCCTTTTACACATTAATAAATGGAAAGTTTTGCAAATGCATGATATTAATGAAATGGGTCTTAATTTACCGCCAGCATCATTTTGGTTTTTAGGTATAGGGATTATCTGTATATTACGCCACGGATAGGGGACATTACCAAATTTAAATATATAATTAAATAACTTCAGTAAAAAGACCTTTCCTGCTTCCGGAAGGTTATATAGCATTGAATAGGATATCCCATCTTGTCCTGGGGCTGAGTCCTTTTTTTTAAGGCATTTTTTTAGTTCTTGCATAGAAAATTCAACCTCCAACATATCATTTCTAGATTTAAAACAAGGCATAACGTTAGGCACATAATCTGGGGTTAAAGATCGCAAGAGATCCATTTGTTTAGTTATGGGTGGGCATGATCTTTGTTGTTTACAACCTTTCATCCATCTCATGCGGCGCCACATTTCAGAAGCCGTCGTAACTTCATCGATGGAATCACAGAATGTGTGCCAACCATCAGACCTTGCCTTTTTTATGAGTGTTTGAGATTCCACAGTTTTCGTTTCTAATTTACTCAGATTTTCAGGGGTAGGGCTTTTACGAAAATTTTTCAATGCTAACCTTCGTTGTGCTACCAACTCTGATAATTTTGGTGTCCAATAGTTTTTTGGTTTGAACTTTTCGTCTGGTTCAATCTTAAATTTTACTCGAGGAATATGTTTATCAGCGGCATATTCAACTAGCTTAACAAAAAACATGTACATCTGTTGGATATTTACATCATCTGGGTTTTCATAAAATTCGTGAATTTTTTCAGAGATTGTCCGTCGATATTCGGGCCAGTTAGCATTTTTAAAATTCCATTTTTTTATTATATGTACAATAGTCGATAAATTAGCTGAAAATTTAATAATAAGGTGATCACTTCCCAAATTTTCATTTAAAACCTGCCAGTTAAATTTTATTGCAACATCAGCGGTTACAAACGATACATCTGGAGAGGTCTGTTGTAGATTTCTGTTAACTAATTTAACCCGCGTCGACAAACCATTATTTAGAGAGATGAAATTATTATCCAAGGCAGTATCCATGATTTGTGAACCTCTCACGTCCGATTTGGTTGACCAATTTGTATGATGACCGTTGAAGTCCCCAGCTATAATTGTTTTATTGGAAAAATGAGAAAAAATGTCTTCCCAATCAGATAATTGAGTTTGGACAGACGAAGGACAATAAAGTGATACCACGTGTTCTATATCCTTGCAATTAATTAGTTTGACACATATAACTTCAATACCGCTATTTTTGACGTCAAAAGAAACTAGGTGAGATTGGATAGATTTATGCACCAGTAAAGCTACACCCCCATAACAGTCATTTCTATCTTTTCTATAAATATTAAAACCACTAATATTAACATCGACATCACAATCGAACCATGTTTCGCTAAGAATTGCAATATGTATATTTTCCCGGATTAAGAGTTCTGAAAAGGGTATAAGTTTGGGGCGAAAACTTTGTGAGTTCCATTGGTAGATTTTCACCTTTGTTATTTTTTGTGGACTATCCATTACGAAACCAATTTAAATAACCAGCCACATCTTCTCCAAATAGAATATTAACTAAAACATTTTTGATTTCCTCACCAATAATTTTCAAGATACATAACATTTTCTCTTCAAGTTTACGTTCTGAAATACATACAGTTTTTATCTTCAACCAAAGCTTCCTCCATTCAAATTGTAACAAGTATGATCTTCGCTTACTACTATCTTCTTCTTTCTGATACGAATCCTCGACCATAGGTTCTTCTATATGTTCGGATGGTAGTTCAGATCTCTTTTGATTTATTCTATTAATTGTTTTCTTTTTAGTCTTCTGTCTTGAATTTGAGACTTTGTCTGATGTACTTTCATCTGTATCCTGATTTTTCTCGTGTATCAGTGATCTTGGTTCTTGACGCCCAGCTTTCTTCAGTACTGCACTATAAGTTTCTCTATCAGTTACACAAGCGGTATTTGATGCTTGTGTTATAGTTTCTTCGTGGGAAACCTCCTTTATAATGCTTTTTTCTTTTTTTTCCAAGAAACGTTGTAAGGCTCTTCTGTACGTAATCTGTTCTACACTCATAATTTTTCGTATCGTTTTTTCCTTTATGAACATGGGACACGTTTTATCTAAGACAAAGTGGTTCCCCTTACAATTCAAACACTTGAACTCTTTAGTATCGCAGTTTTCATGTTTTCCTCCGCATTTTGGGCAGAGTACCTTTTTGGATGGACAGTATTTCAGGATATGGCCAAACTGCCAGCAACCAGAACATTGCGTCACTGGGAAAACGTAAGCTTCGACTTTGAAACGACACTCATATGCATATATAAATTCTGGTAATATATTACTTTTAAAACAGATTCTTACAGATTCGCAGTCTACCCATTTACCTTCTATATTTAAGCGCTTCAATCTTTTAACTGATATTACTTCTACATTTGATTTTAGAATATTCTTAAGCTCTTCTTCACTTAGCTCTAAATCCATCCCTTTCACTATTCCATAGGAGACCGACATATCCTGTATTAATTGGCAACGTAAGCCCATCTCTTTTAATTTCTTACAATCTAATAGTTTTTGTGCGTCTTCTTTTCTCTGACATTGAATAAGAACTTTATTATAACTTTTGTATTTTACTCTCAGGATATCTTTTATGTTCTCCAAGCGAAGTAATTTAGCCATGGCTATTGGCTTAGGTAGACTTTCTAATGACGTAACGCAAACTTCATGGTTAGATATATCTATAACATTATCATTTTCTTTATGCAATCCATTTCTTATTTCTAATGATTCACTCCTCACAAAACGTTTAGATCGTCTATTTACAGTAATAAAATCATCTTCTCGTTCTTTTCTCTTCTCCACCAACCGTGTTTCTTTATTCACATTTTTTTCACTTTCAATAATTCCCACATCCATCTCCCCTAACTCCTTTAATTGCTGTTCACATTTATCTAATAAATCTGAATCACTCAGATCTTCTACACTTGAGTCATGTTCATTCATCGCAGAGCGCGTTCGCTCGCCCAAAACCGGTTCGAAGCGCCGATCGGCCCGAGTCCGCGCACACTTTACTGGTAAACAAATGAGTCACGCTAAAAGTACGTATCGGTTATATTACACAACCAGTCACTACGAAGCACTGACCGACACTGAATTAGATTTATAAACAATTATATTTCAATTATATTTAAATAATTAATAATAATAAATTAATATAATATAATATATTATTTCAAATAATTCAATTTTTACCTCGTTATTATAGTTTGTAAAAGTGTTATATTGGTTGATGCTCCTTCTGCCTGTGATACAGGATTATTTATAGATCAGGCATTAACATTGTATGACCCTCATAATTTAATATAGTTTATTATTGTAATTGACCCCTTATTGTAACTGAATAAAGATGTATTATTTATTATATTTATAAAAAAATTATATAATAATTTTTATAGTAATATAATTATTTGTATAAGTGTGTAAGTGTATTGTAAACTGTACAATAAAGTATACAATAAATAAATAAAAATATAAAAACTACATTATGAAATTAATGTGTGCAAAATCTGGACATATGCTACTATCTTCTTTTTGTTTAAGAATTTTCCAATGTGATTCTATACATCGAATAGTTAATTTCAGAAATGTTTATCAGCAGCGCGATCCTGATAATATCCGAAAAGACCAAGTTTATACAAAATACGAACTAAGTTTTTTGTTCTGTTCAATTTCAGGTCAATCTTTGCCAGTGTCACCACCTCCAGTCTAATTTGACCTCTGGCCCTTTGGCAATTCCAAAAGCCAACACAATGTCATCAGCAAGCAGTTTTACTCCAGTTCTGCGTAAGAGCGCCCATTTTATCATCATTATGAGGTAAGTACTGGTGCAACCCGACTGCCACATGGGACCAAGGAACTACATTGCCTGTAAGATATGTAGCTCAATCATCGCATCGCTTTATAATAGATGCACTTCAGCACATCAAATTGATTTTCAAAGCTGAGCACCAATGAACTGGTACACCATTAGTCAGATATGGCTTTTTCTACCAACAACTTGTTGAAGAATACAGTTAACCGCGTTCATCCATCCTCGCTAGTTACGACCAGTAATTACTACTTCACTACCACCAAAATAACGTCTAGACTTATTGCTTTACTGTTTGTTATTAAACTACCTGCTATTCTCACTTTTATAAACTAACGCACGCGGGTTTGCATGAAATATAATAAAAAATTACCAAACAGGAGGTGCGAACAGGATTCTAAAGTAGATTCAAGAACCTTTTGGAAATGCTGACAGTATTCATTGCTAAAGGTCAATAACTTCAGACGCCAGACTTTAAACTATCCTTCAGTACCAGAAAACAGGATTTTGACTCAAATAGATTAAGAATACATTGAAAAGCTGGGTAATTTGTATGACAATATCCAGACGGGTAAGATTTTATTAAAGAGCAAGTGAATCGACAGATATGAGATAGCTCTCTATGTTTTTGTGTTTATACTAAAATAATTATGAGAGAGTAATCGGAGATAGTAAATGGAATCAAGTTTACCCGGATAGGTCATGGTCAGCAACGTTGGATCTACTAATAATTAGAACGCGAAAGTTTTATTTCAGTGTTTAGTAAGTGCAACAAACAGGTTTTATTGTACACTCACATTTTCTATAAATGCTTCAGGTATAGACAACTAGTTGAGCCCACGGTTTCACCCACGTTAATTTGAGGAAAACCTACAAAAATATTTTCAGAATATGTATTACTTCGCAGAGCTACCAGTGCAGCGAAGCGAAGCGAGCTTGATATTTTTTCTATCGGTTATAAACGGTACCATTGGGGCCCTGCTGTGCGGCACTCGCACTATCATGCACCACCACTGGGAATCGTACTTTGTACTTTCTGTAACTCTGGAACAGTATGTCGACGTTTAAGCATTCTCTTTTCTAGCAATAACTTTATCAGCAGTCTCCTATGTATGTATGTATGTCGGGCAGGTATCCGCAACTCCACGACCAAGCGCGTATTTTGCGTAAGGGTATGGATCTTTTCATTCTATCCATGCCAACTCCTCCAGGAAGGCGAGCAACGCCCTCGTTTTGCCTACCATTTCTCGGAGGGTACCTGGTTTGCCGAAGTATTTAGTCCTGTAGTCCGCGACTGCAGGGCAGCTCAGTAGCAGGTGTGCTGCTGTTTCGTCCTCCTCCATGCAGGCTCTGCAGAGTGGGCTGTCTGTGACTCCTATTACATAGAGGTGTTTGTTAAAGGATCCATGACCGGTAAGGGCGGCTGTCATCAGCCGCTATTGTGGTTTAGACAGTCGTAGGACCTGTTTTGACAAGCGGCCATCAAGGGTCGGGAGAGCCTCTTTAGCCTGCCTGCACTCACCATGGTTCTCCCATAGTTTGTGGTGTAGGTCTCTGGTACGTTTCCTTACCAGGTGACGCAGATAACCGAAGGGGAGTGGTGTAATGGGTTCAGGTCCCATAATCGCCAAACTCGAAGCCCTTCTAGCGAGTTCGTCCGCTGCATCGTTGCCTCGGGAGTCGCTGTGTCCTTTGATCCATTGAATGGTTATATTGTTGTGTCTACCAACCTGGTTGAGGAGATTGTGACACTCCAAGATCAGCCCGGAGTTGACTGTGTGGCTGCTCAGTGCTTGCAGGACTGCCATGCTGTCCGAAAGTATGCGTATTGAGTGGTCCACAACTTCCCTGTTTATAATAGCCGAAGCTGCCAGTGAGATCCCCAGGCACTCGGCCTGAAACACTGTGTTGTAGACCCCCAATGGTCTGGCTATACGAATGTTAAGATCCTCCGAAGAGACTCCTGCACCCGTACCAGTACCTATTTTGGAACCATCGGTGAAGACCCGTACCTCAGAGGGGCACAGCCCCTCGCAGCGGTGATCTCCAGCCTCTACAGCTGCTGTCGGGGTAGTTCTCATGCAGCCCGTTATCGCCATGCAGGCCAGCCTTTGCATGCGTTGTAGTTTGTTAATGGCTGTGACAAGCTTGGTGCGGGGCCACCACACCACGGCCCCGTAGGTAATCATGGGCCGAATTACAGCGTTGTACAACCACATAGTGTTTTTTGGGGATAGGCCCCACTTCTTACCTATCATTTTCTTGTATTGCCAGAAGGTGATGCAAGCCCTGTTTAATTTATAGTCTAGATGGTTACTCCAGTTTAGTTTACTGTCCATTATGACCCCCAGGTATTTAACCTCGCTAGACAACTGGAGTTCTGTATTGAACAGCTTAGGTAGGCGATGAGGGCCTAGTGTTCGTTTATGAGTGAACAAGATTAATTCGGTTTTAGTGGGGTTTACCGACAAATCATACTCCCTGCACCATCGCTCCACAATGCGTAATGCTTGCTGGGTGAGGTTACAGATAGTTCCTGTTACCTTCCCAGGCACGAGGATCGCGAGGTCGTCTGCATAGCCTATTGTGTAATAACGGTGAGCGTTGAGTTTCGTGATGAGGTCATTGATCACTAGATTCCAGAGGAGAGGTGATAGCACCCCGCCCTGTGGACAGCCTCTGGCTATTAAGGCTACCTGCTGGTCTTCCTCAAGGCGAACCACACGTTTGCTTAGCATATTTGTAATCCCATCAATAAGTACCTGCTGTACCCCATGTCTGGAGAGTGCGGCTCTTATGCTGGAGAAGTTTGTTTTGTCGAAGGCTCCTTCGATGTCTATGAACGTACCCAGGCAGGACCCCTTTTGGTTGATCGATTCTTCAATTACGGTGACTACCTGATGAAGAGCGGATTCGGTCGACTTACCAGCGCAATACGCGTGTTGGCTGCCGTGCAGTGGTACTGTTTTTAGAGCGCCGTCACGTAGCTCCCTTTCACACACTCTCTCCATTGTTTTTAATAAAAAGGAGGTCAAACTGATTGGGCGGTACGATCTTGCGTTCGTGTAGTCACTCTTACCTGGCTTTGGGATGAATATGACTTTCAATTCCCTCCATACCTTTGGAACGTATCTAAATGCCAGGCACGCTCTCATTAGGGGCACCAGTCTTGTCGCAAGAGAGTTGCCTCCCCATTGAAGTAAGGCAGGGAAGACTCCGTCGGGACCTGGCGCCTTAAAAGGTTGGAAGCTTCGAATGGCCCACTGGACTTTCTCCAGCGTGATCATCTTACGAGCGTGTAGCCAATCATTGTCTGATGGTGTTTGGATTTCGTCCGTCCCTTCGGTTACCTGCGCGAGGACGCTACCTGGGAAGTGTGTTTCGATTAGGATACGCCTCGTTTCTTCCGGTGATGTGGACAGTGTGTTATCAGGTTTACGAAGTGAATCAGGCCCAGAGGTGTTCTGCTGTGCCAGTATCTTCCTTACCCTGTTTGCTTGTTGGCAAGATTCGATGTCGCCACAGAACTTCCGCCATCCAGTGGTTCGTCTGAATCTGATGCTTTTTTTGCTGGCGGTTTTGGTGGCATAGTAAGCCTCCCAGTCATCCTCCCTGCATGTGTTCATGGCCCTATTGAATGCCTTCCTTACCTTCCTGCGTTTACGCTCCAGATCCGCTCCCCACCAGGGCTGTTTACCCGGTGTGTCACGCGGTGTGATTTCTGGGCATGCAGAATGGTAGCTGCTGATTAGTGATTCGGCGAGATGGTCTACAAGCGCGTCTATCTGAGTCGCATCCACCAGGTTCACCACGTCGCTTGTAAGGGCAAGCCTTGTGTCAAGGCTGTGTGTATACGCCACTCTATCCGTATTACGCGGGTTACGTCGAGGGAGTTTAGGAGTAACACAGACCTGGATGTCGAAGCGGATCCACCTATGATCGGAGCATGAGGCCTCGTCAGATACCTGCCACCCATTGATGAGTTCCGCGGCACCCTCCGTTGCTAGTGTAAGGTCTATAATTGTACGACTGCGTTTGGTCACGAATGTTGGTTCGGAACCTGTATTAAGAAGGGGTAGGTTAGTTGTGAACAAGAATTCAACTAAGGCCTTACCTCGTTCGTTTTGTGTGTCCATACCCCATAAGGGGTGGTGTGCATTGGCGTCGGTCCCGATGACGACCTCATCCCCCCTGCCTTCACAGTGGGTCACGAGGCGGGCCAGTTCCCGAGGAGGCGGCGCCTCTGCCTCAGGCATGTAAGCAGAGACGAAGACGATCGCTTTCTCCTCGTGCCCCTGCTGTATGGTCAACTTTGCTGCAGAGATATCTGTGCAACAGAAATCGTATAAGAACTGTGTTTTGACATTACCTGTAACGTAGATGCACGCCCTCGGTTTGTCGTGGTTCGTGTTGACTAGGAGCTTACCTCCGAGATTGGAGAGTCCTCGTACTTGGCCGCCACTGATCCACGGCTCCTGAATCAGGGCAATGGCCGTGTGTTGAACCTCCAGCCACTTGCGTATTTGGGCCGTCGCAGTCTGGCTGTGGTGGAGGTTCGCCTGTATAATTTTACAATTGGACGAATTCAGCAGTCTCCTTTAATGCGATTCGAACGCTTACTTAATAATTTCAATAAAAACCACAAAAATCTATATGTATGCGCTTTGCTAAACATTCAACAAAACGCAGTAACTATATACATTAGTGATGAGCGTTGAATCAACGAACTAGTTGAATCAACCGTTGATCTCCTGTCAACGTATTAACGTTAACTGTATATGAATCAACTAGTTGAATTCGTCAACGACGTTTATGAATTTAACTTGTGGGTCTCGTTCAATAAACGAGAACGCAAACGCAACGAGCTGAGCAATTTAAAAAACTTACGTTGAAAATAACGTCATAGATTGCGAGCGACGGTCATATCATACAATTTGAACTCTAAGTAATGGATTAAAGAATTGATTTTTGATAATTTATTTTAAGAATAGTACTTATATTGGTGGAATGGCGCGCCCCGGCGCAGCGGCGTGGTCCAGCTCGTACCACCCGAGAGAAACCGGTTAATACTAGTTTGTCAATGAATCAACGGCTTACGTTGCAAGTAGACATTAGTAGTACGTTAACTCGTTGACAAATTTAACTAGTTGATTAACCAGTTGACAAACGTAAATCAACGTTAACGTTTCGTTAACGGAAAAACCGTCAACGACCCATCACTAACATACATTCATTGCGATTACAAATCTTTTCTCCCACGTCAACTGAGATTAAAATGCACTAATTTAAAAAAAAAAACTGTCAACTGTCAAGTCATGTTGTCAAATGTCAGTGGTGAGTGGTGGTTACGTGACGTCTTAGGTCATAGATGACAGGGTTGCCAAATGTACGAGGTTCCTCGTACAAATACGAGATTTGTGTTCTTCCATACGAGGTACGAGGACACTATCAACCTCGTACAATTATGTACGAGATTTAGATAATATGGCCATACGAACATTTTGCATCACCATTTTACAATAGTAAAGTCATTTTAATAAAGACAGAGATAAGAAACCGGCTAACTGTGGAAACAGTGAACGGCACACTTCTTGCTGCAGAGAGTGCAAAAGGTTTAACTCGTACTGGAAACTGCGTCAATTTTGAACCCACAAAAGGAATGTATAGCCGCATGACAAAGCCGCGAACTAAAGAGAATGTAATACACTATGTTTTACCGCGAACAAACAGTGAGGATGTTCCTGACTAATATTTGGAGAGGAAATGTAAACTAAGTTACACACCTTGCAAATTTTCATAATAATATAGACACGTTTAGTTTTTTGTGATTTTACTTGATTGAGTATTAATAAAGATTTTTTGAAATCCAACACAAAGTGATGTTTTATTTAGTAGCAAACTTGCAATAGTTTATTTCGAGTAAAAAATCCTAAATCCAGTAGTTCAATATGCCTTAATTTTGGTTTTAGCACGTTTTGCATGCATAATACCTAAAAGTACGAGGTTTGAAAGACAAAATACGAGATTTTTAGCTGAAATACTGAGATCTTAGGCCGAGCGCGCACTGCCTTGCGGTGGCCGCAATTGCGGTAGTTCTACCGCACCGGTAGAATAACCGCAATCTCAGGTGCGCGCACTGCGGCGAGAAAAACGCACCTTTTGTCTGACAATGTTGCCATACATACAGATTTCTTCGTATTTATACATATTTTCGGTGTGTGATTCAAATTAGCACTCGATACAGATTTTTATACAAATTTCACACTGTATTGATAAAATTAACTGTTACAACTAAAGACAGAACTTGGCAAAACAAATTACCTAGATACCGCATTTATTACGTTACACACACCATTGTATGATTCTATTCTTTATGGTTATTTTTTATTTTTTCTTATACAACGTTAATTTAAACATTCTAATTAAGTTTTTTTTTATTGTTAATAGTATTTGTATTATGGGGAATATTCCATATTTTGTGATGATGCCGCCAAAAAATAAAACGATTTTCAAGCGCTTACATTGCAAGTACTACGTCAATAGATACCTACGTTAAAATAATGTACTACGGAAATGTATATATCATAAAAAGGCCTACAAAAAAGTCCGTGATAGCATATATCTATCTTATATGGTTGACTCACAGTAACCATTTTTATCTCTAAATAATTAATTTAAAATATTACTCTATTTGCAAAAGGTAAATGCGGTATCTAGGTAATTTATTTTGCTAAGTTCTGATTTAGTTTTAACAGTCACTTTTATTTATTTATTTAAGGTCAGCCAACAATTGTTTACACATATCATTACAATACGATTGAAAAATTTACATATACAAGTGTAACAATCACTTATAGGCTAACACCACATGCACAGAAAACGGATTAATCGTGTACAAAATTAATTATTTTTGCTAATTGATACAATAGTTTAGGTTAGTTTTGTTCTTAAGGTTAGGTTAGTTACACACAATACAATGATCACAAATTCAATGCATTAATAATATGGATGTCAAATTTAAATATTAAGAAAGAACATTAATTATAATTAAAATAGTAATTAAGTTAATAAAATAATAATTTAAAAAATTAAAACAGGCACATAAATTAGATTAAATCTAATGATATCAAATGTCACATTATTTGGCATAATAAATTAAGGGATTAACGGAATTAAAAAATATAAAAATATACTATATTACAAGATTATTCAAGTACTTGTGACTGTATTATTTACAACTACTTTAATAAATTTATTAATACTGTCCTGGTTTATATCCACTAAATCACTGCAGCTATTGAAAATTCTACATAATCGAGGTATAGGTGAGTTTGCGCCTAGTTTAGCACCTACAGACCTACATTGTGGTGGGCATAATGGTGTAATGACATTTCTCGGATATCTAGATGGAGCACGGAACCTGATAAGGCCCAACAATTTAGAGCAATCTATTCGATTTCTTAGTAGTTTGTATAAAAATATGGCATCGGTAACGTCTCTGCGTGTGGCTAGAGTGTGCATTCTAAAGTGGCGCAGGCGGGCTTTGTAGGAGGGTAGCTGTTTAGAATTCCCTTCACAAAAAGCTAAGTGCCACACAAAACGCTTCTACACTCGTTCTAACCGCAACATATGAGTAGCATAGTGAGGTCTCCATACAACACTGCAATATTCTAATATGCTACGCACAAGACTGTTGTACAGCATTATTTTGGTACTACTCTTACGAAAACGTCTTCTTGTGTTACGAAGCAGGAAGCCTAACATGTTTGACGACTTTTTAATTATGTGTTCGTAGTGAGGTATTAAGCTGACTTTTCTGTCAAAAAGTACTCCTAGGTCCTTGATGGTTTCGCGTTCTTGTACTTTAACTAGGTTAATGGAGTATTCTGTACTTATAAAGTTGTTTTTCCTCGTAAATTTAACATGAAAACATTTGTCGGAATTCAGTTGCATTCCATTATTTTTACACCATTCAATAATTCTGTTAAGGTCGTTCTGTAGAAGCTCATTGTCTATTGGTGATTCGATCATTCGAGCAAATTTCAGATCATCAGCATATAAAAATGGTTCAGAATATTGTAAACATAGGGGAAGGTCGTTAATAAAAATATTAAATAATATTGGAGCTAAATGTGAACCTTGAGGAGCGCCAGATGTTATTATGCGTTCTGAAGATTTAAATCCATTCACAACGACGTAGAAATTGCGTTCTGTTAGATAGGATTCAAACCATTGTAGCAAGGACCCTGAAACACCGTAAGCTGCAAGTTTGTAAATTAGTATGGCGTGGGACATTTTGTCAAACGCCTTACTGAAGTCCGTATATATTACGTCAAACTGCTTGTTTTTGTCCACAGCCTGAATAAGTGACTCCATAAAGGTTGCTAAGTTCGTAGTTGTAGATCTTGCTGTTACAAAACCATGCTGATGCTCACTAAGGTATATTTTAAAATGATGCTGAATATACGTACAAATAATAGACTCAAAAATCTTTGCGAGGGTGGAAAGTATTGAAATAGGCCTGTAGTTTGAAACTATATCTTTGCTATCTGACTTGTGCACGGGAACCACTTTTGCTTTTTTCCACTCCGTCGGAAAAGTCCGTGAGGCTAATGACGCATTAAAAATTATCAATAAAGGAGAAACCAGAGCCGCTGCGCAGGAAGAAATGAATATACCGATATTCATTTCACCATCAGGTCCTGGTCCCTTGTTAAGATTAGTTGCTTTAAGTTTCTTAAGCAAACAATCGCGATCAATTAACGGGGTACTCAAACACTGACTAGTACTATGTAGAGCTTGTAGAAACTCTGTCTTGCATTTTAATTCTGTATCACTGTCAGATGTGTATACGGACGAGAAGTAATTGGCAAAAATGTTGCAGATTTCAGAACCATTCGATGTTGTAGTCTGTCCGTCAGTCATAGTCTGTGGGTAAGCACTAGACCCGCCTCGTTTAGCTTTTATATAACTCCAGAAAAGTTTAGGATTGTTTTTGATACCTTGTTCTAAATTCTTAAGATAATCATTATATAAGTTCATAGCTAATATTTCACATCGCTTGGATATTAACCTCAATTCAATTTTGTCCATAGGATTTTTTATCTTTTAAAGCGTATCCTCAACTTATTTTTTTCCTTTAAGGATTTAATAATTATATTGTTAAACCATGGCGGGTAACGACAGTTCTTATGTTTTCTTTCAGGTACATATTTTTTTATCGCTTCATACAAATGTTTGTAAAATATTGTTAACATGTCATTTACGTTGCTATTTTTAAAAAAGTTATTCCAATCTTGCTCATTAAGATAATTATTAATTTCTTTATAGTTAGCTTTATAAAAGTTAAGTCTAGAATTTGAGTTGTTATATGGAAGATTATGATGGTTTACTGATGAAAGATTTATATCAAGAGGGGGGTGGAGTTTATCGATAATCGTTAGAGAAGAGTTGGATTCGTTTACTGAACACGAAGGCACTGAAGATAGCACCAGGTCCAGTGTACGCCCAGAATAGTTTTTTATGTGATTACATTGTACAAGTTGACTTACATTTACGAAATCCACTAAAATTTGGCTAGTTTTTGGTAGAGAAACATTTATAGTTTTTAAGTCCCAATTGATTTTACCTAGGTTAAAGTCTCCGACAATACAAATAGGAATATTTGTTGAGTCGATTACCTTGTTGCAGTGCTCGATAAAATGTTCAAGGGCTGCTGGACTTACAGGTGGGGGAAGGTAAATCGCACATAGGGCCATTTTATGAGAATTTTGAGATGTTGATACATCAATAGTGATCCAGAGATCCTCACACTTACCTTGCCAGTGTGCCATATGTGATGAGTTAATCTGTTTATTAACAGCAATCAACACTCCCCCACCATCTTTGTCACCCTGAAATCCAGTTGTTTCCCTATCTCTCCTGTACACTTCATATCGATCATCAAATAACTCACTGCTCAACACACTACTATTTAACCAGGTTTCCGTTAATATTATTACATCATAATTTAGGCAACACAAATTACTGTAAAACACTTTAGTTTCCGTTCGCAAGCCTCTACAATTTTGGTAATACATTAAAATATCCTTGAATTTTATATTAGGTAGACCTATTACATGCATTGAGTTATAATAATAGATATTTGTTACACTATTTTACTTAGGTTACTTTTACTCTTGATTTGAATACATTCAGCGCCATCGCTTTTCCTCACAAATATTCTGCCGTTTCTAACCCATACGTACTTGTAACTCATCTCCTTAGCTTTGATCCTAGTGGCTGCGTGAAGGCCTCTGTTGGTTGGTGACAGATGTTCCGTAACGTACACAGGAGATTTTGGTCCTGCGTATTCAAGATGGGTACAATTTAGCTTGTCTTGTGGGTTTGAGTGTTTATACTTTATAGTTGCAGCCAGTAGTTGATCCCGTAGCTTAGGTGATGCTAACTGAACTATTATTGAGCGTGGACGAGCACTGGATGGATTAGACTTAGCGATGCGTGTACAGTGTGATATGTCTTTATCATTTATTTCACACTTCACCACACGCGCGAGTTGTGTTATTATATTGTATACGTTTTCATGTTTATTTTCGGGTACACATTGCACTTCTAAGTTATTCGATCGGGACTGTTGATCCAAGTTGACGAGTCTCTCGTTTATGTCTTTTACTGAGGCTTTAAGTTCTATATTTTCTAATTTTAAGCCCTTGACACTGTCTTTTAAAGACTCTTGTTCTTTATTTATGTCTTCAAACTTTTCATTCATAAAGGACATTGCATCTCGAATTCCTTGCATTTCTTTCTTTAGTGGTTCCAACTCTTTGTTGATTGTGCTGGTAATAGTTTCATTTATCTTTGCTAACATCTCGCTAAGTTCTTCTCTTATTATTCCTTTTATATCAGAGCGAATGGTATCGTTATCACTAGACGATGAGGGAGGCGAGGGGTAGCCAATGGCTTGCTTCTTAGGGCCCCTGCTCATGCTGACATTGCGAATTGGAGTTGAGTCGTTTCTGCTTACTTTCGGGGCACTACTCATACATATTGGACATTTCCAAGTATCAATCTTACTCGGAGGTTCTTTTATGGAAATAAAGTTGTAATGGTAAGATTTTCCACAGGTTGAACATATTAAATATTTTTCCTCTAAATCAGTTTCATTTTTATTAGCGCAGCAACCCCAATGTACCGCGTCACCAGCCATTATAATTGAACAAAGTTTTATGCTCAGATATAAAAGCAATGAAACAAAAAAAAATATTTTTTTTGGATTCGTCCTCCTAGAGGCAATTCAATGTAGGCACGAAACGTTGCGCGATCACTGTCGTTTAGCCTTTGATGCGAGCCGTCGCATGCGACACCGCGTGAAGGTGCAAGCGGTAATGTGACTTTTGCGCGCTACCGAACCGTGAGAATTATGTGCACTGCGCGTAAACTGACTCGTCATTCACTCAATGGCTGACCAGTTGTCATTTAAAATGTTTAACTGTTAACACTATAAAAGTTGAGTTTAGGCACTATATCATGACTATATCACATTTATTTGTTTATGAAATCCACTTCACTGATATTCAACTGTCTCTGAGTGGCAGTTTATTGTCAATTTTATTCGAATTTAGTAGAATTAGACTTTTTTAAATACAGAGCAAATAAACACGTATGTCGACCGTACGAATGCCGGGGCAAAGATTTTGACTTTGGGGCACTTTGATCAATACAGTGTGAAATTTGTATAAAAATCTGTATCGAGTGCTAATCTGTATCACACATCAAAAATATGTATAAATACAAAGAAAATGGCAACATTATCAGACAAAACGTGCGTTTTTTTCACCGCAGTGCGAGGTACTACATACATTCCTATGCGATACAAAATATATGCGGTAGACTCACCGCAACTTTGCAGCGAGGGGCCACCGGTGACTCTACCGCACGCATTTATTCCACCGCAGTGCGCGCACTTCTATGACACTCCATACTCCACAGATTTTGCGTTTCCAAAACGCAACGCAGTGCGCGCACGGCCTTAGGTTGCACTTGGAAGCAGTGATGTGAACTTAGCTATTTTATAGCTAGATCTAGCTATTTTTGCACCCTTGCCAGCTACAATTTCTAAAAAATTGTAGCTAAACGATTTAGCTACTTTTTTTAACAAATTATCAACATACGACTTTATTTTATTTTTTTAATTTTTTTTTCCAAAAACAACTTATAAATACTTAACAATCGCATTGTTGCAAACAATTTCTGTTAAGGCGTTGAGTTTAGCGTCTATAGCCGAACTAGGCATTGCCTGTATTTCGGCTATCAGTTACCATTCCCCTCACATTAAATACAATAATAAATAATATAACTGGTGCCAGACAGTGGATGCATGCATAATCAACAATTGAAAAAAAAAAGATAATTAAACACAAGAATAAAAAATAAAAAACTCATTAAGAAATATATGTAAGGTAAGTAAAAAATATTAAGTGTAATGTGTATTGTTATTGTGTGTGTATATATGTTTGTGTGTGCGTGTGCGTGCTTATGAAAGTGTGAATTAAGGTGTGTGTGATGTATAGATATGAGGGTGTCAGTGTGAGTGAAGTTATGTTGAGAGTTTGAGGGTGTAAGAAGGCGTGAGCGTATAATTATATGTGTAGGCGAGCTTGTGAGGAGGGTATCTGTGATCATGATGCTCTTAGCCCTATTTTTATTTATTTATTTATTTTAATGTGGTACAAGTAGTAGCTGTTCCGTCTCCTCGTAGCTTAATTTTTGTAAATATTGGCATACAATTAATTTACATTTTTTTCTAGTTAGGGGGTATATATGTAATATTTTATTAGAAGCCTAGAAAACATGCAAATTGTTTACAAAATGTTGTATTGAATGTATTTACATTTTCACATACATGATAATTTCGACGTCTCTGTAATAACATTGGCTTGAAGGGCTGGTTTTTGTGTTCTTGCAGGATAATTTTATGTATAAACAATTGTCTTACCGTCATAACCTCGCACAATTGGAACAGTGTAACAGTAGGAAAACGCATAGGTTTAAACATGCTAACCTTCAGTATAGCTCTCTGGGCGACCTCAACTGCCTTTAGCGTTGTCTTGCAGATGCCTCCCCAGGATGAGATGCAGTAGGTAAGAAGTGACTGACATAGGGCCTGATATATCCGCTTCAGCAGCGAAGGGTCCACGACATAGCGTAGGTTTTTAAATACGTAGATTAATTTACGTAATCTACTACAAAGAATTTTGACATGATCTTTAAAGTTTAGGTTTTTATCTAAGGTAATGCCAAGATATTTTACCGAGTTAACGCGTTCTAGAGGAGAACATGTACAGCTATCCGTGGTAATGCAATAATGTGAAGCTATTTGTAGGTCGCTGTGAATACTCACCGCTTGCCTGATGCTGAAACAAACATATTTTGTTTTATGAACGTTTAGAGTGAGTATATTTTTCTGCAGCCATCCCTTAGCTATGTCAAAACCACTTTGTGCGGTATAGAATACCTCATCCCAGTTATCACCCGCAAACACCAACGCGGTGTCATCCGCGAAAGAAATAATTTCACCTTTAGTCAGTTTAAGGTTAGTAAGCTCATTTATGTATACGAGGAATAAGGTGGGCCCCAGTATACTTCCCTGCGGCACACCGTGTGTAACAGGTAGGTGAGTACTTTTCTGATTGTCCACTCGAACACACTGAGTTCGCCCAGAGAGGTAGCTATTGAAAAAATCGAGCTGCGTGCCCCTGATACCCAGAGCCTCCAATTTACTAAGTAAGAGGGAAACAGAAATCGTATCGAATGCCTTGGCCAGGTCAAGAAAAATAGAAAGGCACTTCTCTTATTCTATATATCTACACACTATTATTGATGCTTGTGTGTGTGGTTTTCAGTTTTAGTTTTTTGTCTGTGGAAGCAATTTTTAGAGTCGTAAACTCGTCAGCATTTTGAGTCATATTGTAAAAGCAAGACAATAGTTAAAAAGCACAAAGGGCGCGCATTTACTACATTTGGTTAAGTGGACATCACAGGAAAATATGAACTTTGGATGGAGGTCAGACACTTTAAAAATGCATGTGGTGATAATACATATAGGGATATAAGTGAACTGGCTATATCTTGCCTTTCACTTCCACACTCAAATGCAGGTTGAGAGGTTATTCTCTCAAATGAATCTAGTTAAAAATAAGCAGAGAAACCGAATGAGTCTGATACCTCTAAATTCTATTTTATGTATAGGAGACTCGCTCAGGAAAAAAGGCAAATGTTGCTTCAACTATACTTTACCTTTAACAGTTCTCCAACAAATGGGAACCGTGGAGAAATACACAAAATCCCTGGATTCTCAGGATGTACAACCATTTACATCATCTTCCCTAGATTAAGTTATATTAATAATGTTTTACCATAAGTTTGTACCTGTAAATATATTACGGAAGTAAAGATATCCATTACACAGATTAGTTTTAATGCAGAAAAACGATTTTAACGATTAGTTTAGTTTTTTTTTAACTTTAGCAACTTCTAGCTACTTTTTGCGGTAAGATAATGTGGGAATTTGGCAACTTTTTGCAAAAGACCTAGCTGCAGAGGTGATAGTATAGTTGGCAACACTGCATCTATGTGCTCAGTGCTGTGTTGGTTTTGTGTTGGTTGTCGTCACTCGTCAGGGTACGATGCGATGTTCTAATTTACGGATAAGTATAATATTTACATTGTACAGTGCAGTGCAACATATACAGTTATGGATAACTTTACTTCCGTAATATACGGAAGTAAAGTTATCCATTACACACATTAGTTTTAATGTAGAAAAATCATTTTAACGATTAGTTTAGTTTTTTTTTTAACTTTAGCAACTTCTATCTACTTCTTAGTTAAGATAATGTGGGAATCTGGCAACTTTTTGCATAAGATCTAGCTACAGAGGTGATAGTATAGTTGGTAACACTGCTTGCAAGTGCTCAGTCAGTATTTATATGATATGCAAAGAGTAAAGTAATATACAGATGATATGTATCATCTATGCAGCGATGTGAACTTAGCTATTTTATAGCTAGATCTAGCTATTTTTGCACCCCTGTCAGCTACAATTTCTAAAAAATTGTAGCTAAACGATTTAGCTACTTTTTTTTAGCAAATTATAAACATAGTGACTTTATCTACACACTATTATGTTAGCTTGTTCAAATTCATGTTTTAATTTCAAATAAATATTGCGCATTTTCTAGATATATTTGCTTCATTCATTAAAAACTAAGTTGTGAATTCGACTAAAACTTATCGATTATTACGGAGGTTTGGATTTAATTATAAAAATTGTATTATTTTAATACCCAAGCATAATATCCACTGTGGGTGACAACTGTCAAAGAACAAATTATTATTAATTTAACAAACTTATAAATGTATTTATTATGGCAACTGAATATGTTATTTTTACTTTGGCAACACTCAGAAATGACGGTGAAGGCAATGTCGTTATTTCCATAGATACCATAGATGTCTATTTTTCATATTATCTATGTTATTTCTGGGTGGGGTAAAAGTCATTTTTTAAAATTGTAAAATTAGTGATAAGATAGCGATAAGCAAGCCGGTTGAATGTCAGTATTTCGTGTGCGTAATAAAGTTATTTTATACAAAGAACATTGTTTGGACTTGAAAAAAATAGCAGCATTTAACAATTCAGAAGCAGGGATAACCCCAGGGAATTATGGTGTAGCTATTGCTACCACCCTGGTGTGATCATACGTCCACAGTAAGGTATGTAAATAGTTAATTAATTATTCTAAATGATTTGTGTTCGTGTGATTTTTATTGAAAGTGTGACAGTAGAATTCTATCCATAGTGATATTACAATACTGCAGGTAGAACATATCAATAATGAATAAATCTTAATGAGACGTTATCTAGAATATCATATGGTAAGGTGTAATCTAGTAATCCTTACTGGCTGCGACCGTATTTTGCGGTGGGTAATCATAATAATGGATTACATGAAATAATCTTAGTAAAAAAAATGATCTCTGGCTGTGAATTGTGGTTGCGATTACGTGATTACTTTTTATAGCTATGTTTAACTTCAAACTATTTCGTTTTTTGTGTTTTACATGCAAACAATATTCTAGCTACTACAATATAGTATGATTATTTTCTATTAACAAATTTAAAATGAAATCGTTTATTTTCTATTACTAATTTCTTTAGATTGACATTTTTAAATTCGTTATATTTTTTTAATAGAATGTCCGATTTGAATAATTCAAAAATAAATAAATATACGTACACATCTAGGTCTTGTTCATATAAATAAATCGATAATAAAAATATAAAAAAAAATAAAGATGGTTTTTCATACCGGTCCAGGTTTACAAATAATTTTGTGGGTATATAGAATTACTTCAATTTGCTATTGATTAATTAACGAATACTTGTAAATATTATTTTTTGAATATATTTGCTTACAAAACAAGATATTCTTAGATCTAAAGTGATCAGATTAACGATTACTTTATGTAACTAAATTGCTGGGGTTGGATTACATGTAATCATAGCTACTTGTAGTGAACTACTTTTAGTCGTAATTATTTTAGATTACAAAATAGTGGTTGGCTATGCCCTATCCTGGTATTCACTGAAAGGTATCGGTGAACCCTGGTTTTGTGTTGTGTGATGTCCCCTCCAAAGGATAGTGAAATCAACTTTATTCCACTTATAGGTATAGAACAAACATGATTACATGGACGCGTATGATAGATATTTTTCTGCCCTCCACTCAGACATAATTAATTTAATAAAACATAGGAGGCAAATAATAATTTCAATTATCATATTATTACCTGATTTTAACTTGATAACATGTTTACATTCAATGAAATAGGTACTCGTTGTTTTAATTGCTTTTTTCAGATCGTTGGACAGTGTAAATTGTACAATTGGGTGAAGATGTCCAGCGACCGGTCAGAGAAGTCCACCGGGAGTCATCACAGCATTGTGCTGGGAGGGCCCTCGAGACGCAGCCGATATCGGACACGTGTTGAAGACTTGAAGCAAAGTTGTCGCTCGCCAACTGCGCCCAGGCGAAGCCGTCGCTCACCAGCATCGCCCCACACCGATGGTCGTAGCTCCGAGCGGCGCAGATCCAGAAGATCACCTCCAAGGGTTGAGTCGCACTCAAGAAGTCGAAGCAGGTCAGTCGTAATATCTCCATTGCAACGTCGCACATCGCGTACGCCATCAACAGACACGAAGATTTATGAACAGACCAATAGTTTAAGAGCTCGTAGTCATAATAGGCAGAGGCGTCACAGATTGCAAACTCCTCCTAGAGAAAGCACTAATAGGTGTCCGCCCTTAATTACTGCGTTATAGCTCTGTCGATCGAGGTGCTTAACATTTGGTCAATGTGCCTTCTCCACGTCGCCCCTGAATCCATTAAAACCTCATAATGTAGCTGGCCCAAGCGTTTAACCACTGTGCCAAACTCCCATTTCTTCTTCCCACTATAATTCCGTATTTGGACTCTCTGCCCTGAACGGAATGTTCTGAAATCAGGTCCAGTCTGGTTAGTGGGTGAGACGGGTCGTGCTGTCTGCGCATGGCGTGGAACAATGTTCTCACCAACCGCCCACCGAAGATTTGTTCGTAAGGACTTTTCCCAGTTTGCCTAGAGGGCGTTCTTCGCAGTTGGGATTTTATTTTTAAAATTTTCTCGTGTATTGAGCCAAGTTCATTTTCCATGCTATGCAAAGCTTTCTTTACTGTCTGGACGAATCGTTCAGCTTGACCGTTCGTTGCTGGGTGATATGGGGCCGAAGTTTTTTGAGTCACTCCGTTCTCATGTAGGAATGACAAAAATTCTTTTGAAGTAAACTGCCTCGCGTTGTCCGAGACCAGAACGTACGGTAAGCCAAAATCAACGAATAAATTTCTAAGTTTTGAGATACACCACGTACTTGTGGTAGTTTGAGTTGGAATTATTTCTACCCATTTTGACATAGCATCAACAGATATACAAATAAAGAGATAATAACCGCGTAATGGACCCGCGAAATCAATGTGTATGCGTTGCCAGGGCGCTGTCGGAGCTTCCCGGTGGTGTAATGGGGCTTTCTCTGGTTCGTTTTGTTTGAGACGACATTCACGACATTTGTTGACCAATTCCTCGATGTCTTTGTCAATATTTTTCCAATAAACATAGCTCCGCGCTAAAAGTTTCATTTTAAGTATACCAGTATGGCTTGTATGTAACTCCTTCAATATGTTATGTCGGAGATTTAGAGGAATCATAACTCTAGTTGCCTTAAAAAGACAGTCGTCTTCAATTGTAATTTCATTATCACCGTAGCCCAAGGTTCTTAGGGTCTGTCCATTCTTTAGTTTATGTATTATATTTTTGTATTCTGGATCGTTCATTGTTTCCTTCGCTATCACTTTGCGGTTAATTGTAAGTGCATTGAGTTGGTTCTGCTGAAATATACTGTGCTGGTCCATAAGGTGTTCCGAAATTCGTTCCACTGGAAATCTTGAGAGATAATCTGCATTACTGTTGTTAGCTGAATTTCTGTATTCAATATTGTAGTCGAATCCGGAAAGAAAGTGTGCATAGTGAAACAATCGCATCGTGCTCATTGCAGGTAAGGTTTTGTGTGGGTGGAATATTGTCGTTAAAGGCTTGTGATCCGTAATCAGTGTGAATTTCCTTCCGTAACAATAGTGAAAAATCTTCTTCACTCCCCAGTAAATTGCTGTTGCCTCCTTATCTATTTGGCTGTACTTCTTTTCGCTAGATGTTAGTGAACGCGATGCAAAAGCAATTGGTCTGTCGGTCCCATCAGCCATTCGATGAGAGAGCACGGCACCCAGGCCGGACGGTGAAGCATCTGTAGCGAGGACCAGGGGCTTCTTTTGGTCGAAATGGAGTAAGACTCGTTCACTAATAATTTCTTCTTTAATTTTCTTGAAACTATTTGCGCAGGCTTCTGACCACAAAAATTTTGTGTTCTTTGTAGTAATTGGTTGAGCGGATTGGATATCGTCGCAAGGTTAGGTATGAATTTGTTATAGTAATTACTCATACCCAAAAATGTTCTTAGTTCATTTACGTCGTTGGGTGTCTTTGCATCAACTATGGCTCTAACTTTTTCTTTATTTTTGTGCAATGCAATGATCTTGTCCAACTTTGAGCTGTCGGCCCTTTCTAATGATATTTTCTTCATGTCTGATATATTAATATTGATTTCTCTAATCCAAGCTCTTCCGAATATGGCGTCGACGTCTTGTCTGATAATAAAGAGTTTTCCATGGAAATATTGGTTTTCGTAATTGCACTTGACGTATGTAACTTCAACTGGCGTAATCAGTTCACCTGTGTACGTTCTCATTCGTACTGCTGTTTTAAGTATCTGTTTATTGAATTGTAAGCGTCTGAAGTCTCTCAACGAAATTGATGAAAGTGCTGCACCTGTGTCTAGTTCCATATGTACCTTTTTGCCTTCAATAGTTACGTCAACGATAAACTTATCTAACCCAATAGTGTTGACGGCATTGATATCACAAATGTTTTCATCGTCAGCTGAGTTCGGTTCTTCCACCTGGTGAGCTGTATTCTGTTTTAATACCTGTAGGCAAACACGAGCTAAATGTCCTGTCTTTCCGCATTTAATGCAATCTGTGTTAACGTGTCTGCATTTATTGGCTCTGTGATTAGCATCCCCACAGCGGAAGCATCTTCCTTGCATATCTTTGAATGACGTGATATGGTTTGGTAGTGGTTTAACCGAGGTTTTGTATTTATTCTGAACTGAGTGTACTGGTACTTCGTTGCTTGGATCTTGTTTGTTTGTCATGAAATCGTTGTCAGCTTTAGCTATTTCTGTTGCTGTCGCCATGTGTAGTATTTCCTTAAATGTAGTTATTTTGTTGTCTTGCAATATTTTCGTTCTAATTTCGCCATCTCGGACTCCTCTGATGATTTGCAGTGATAAAAAGTTGTCATTTAGCGACTTTTGGCAATTATCACAGTTGAACTCGCAATCGTGTGCTAAATGTTTCAAATCTGTACTGAAATTAGTTACGGTTTCATTCTCAGCTTGTGTACGCGTTATAAACTTATGGCGTCGTGACCATATGCTGGGTTTAGGATCTATGTATTGTTCCAGCAAATCCACTAGTATCTGAAACTTAATTTGTGATGGGTCTTCCGGTGCACATAAGTCGCATGCCCGTTCATGTAACTCTGGGCTTAAGGAACTGAGTAGTACGCAAGTCATCATATAATCCTCATTACAATTTGTCATTTTAAAATATGTTTTCAGTCGTTTCACGAAATTTTTGAAACTTTCCTTTTCTTGGAATGGTTGAAAGTTAATCTTAGGTACCTGGTACCGTGCGTTGTTCTCTGTAGTGCTCGCTATCGTGGTAGGTGGAACCGTATCATGAGTGCAAACAGTTGAAGTTCTTGGTGGCCGGAGATTGTGTAACAATATCTTTAAGTTTGTGATTTCTTGTGTTATTTCAAAGTGTAGGTCAATCTCTTCTTGGAGGTTTTGAGTGATAATTTCGATTTTCTCTTGTATGGTGTCGAATTTTTCCTCATTTTTTTGAAGTGACGTAAGTCGCGAATCGTATTGGACATCCGAAAATTCTTTCAAGGTTTGTAAGTAGTTGAATAGTTTTGTCAATTGACCTTTAATAACACTTCTTGAACGTTTGAGTGTACTCAAATCTTCTTCCATTGTCGCCATTATTAAATACAAGAAAATAGTTTTATGAAGTAAACCATTTTAATTTTAGTCAAACAATAATTGACAAATCACACATGACATTCCAATAAATTACTCTTCTTTGATGTGTCATACACTATGCTATCTATCAACAAAGGAAGAGGTAAGTATCCAATATTATGTGCCAAAAGTGTAAACGCATTGGTCATGATGATCCTAAATGCAATAGGAGCGTTTGGGTAGATAGAGCCGAAGTTAAGACGTTATGACTAGATAATAGTATTGACTTAGGAGTAGAAAATAAAATTATTAAGGGTGTTAACGTTAATAATGTACACTTGACAGGGTACGTAGATTTTGGTAGTCAGTGTACTTTGATAAAAGAATCCGTCATGGAAATAATTGTACCACGTGAAAAATGGCAAGTGAATAATTTGCCATCTCTAAAAGGTTTTGGTAATACATACGTGAGTGTAGAGACAGAACTACTTGGAGTGCTATGTGCACGTAGTCATGTTAACCCATACACTGCTATGTGCGTGAGTGTAAAGACAGAACTACCTGAAGTGCTATGTGCACGTAGTCATGTTAATCCATACACTGCTATGTGCGTGAGTGTAGAGACAGAACTACCTGAAGTGCTATGTGCACGTAGTCATGTTAACCCATACACTGCTATGTGCGTGAGTGTAAAGACAGAACTACCTGAAGTGCTATGTGCACGTAGTCATGTTAATCCATACACTGCTATGTGCGTGAGTGTAGAGACGGAACTACCTGAAGTGCTATGTGCACGTAGTCATGTTAATCCATACACTGCTATGTGCGTGAGTGTAGAAATGGAACTACTTGAAGTGCTATGTGCACGTAGTCATGTTAGTATATACACTGCTATGTGCATAAGTGTAGGGAGAACTCTTTTGAAGAGCTATGTGCACATAACGTTATAAGCCGCTATGTGCGAACACAATTTTTGGAGTGCTCAGTGCACAATAGCTGTAATAGCAACATGTAGAAAAATACATATTATCTATGAAATACGATGTGTATTAAATGTTTCTGTAATTCTTATGCTACCTTTTTGCTAAATTGTATCGTTCGCGGGGACGCGAAACTTATCAGGATGGGCGAATTGTTAGCTTGTTCAAATTCATGTTTTAATTTCAAATAAATATTGCGCATTTTCTAGATATATTTGCTTCATTCATTAAAAACTAAGTTGTGAATTCGACTAAAACTTATCGATTATTACGGAGGTTTGGATTTAATTATAAAAATTGTATTATTTTAATACCCAAGCATAATATCCACTGTGGGTGTCAACTGTCAAAGAACAAATTATTATTAATTTAACAAACTTATAAATGTATTTATTATGGCAACTGAATATGTTATTTTTACTTTGGCAACACTCAGAAATGACGGTGAAGGCAATGTCGTTATTTCCATAGATACCATAGATGTCTATTTTTCATATTATCTATGTTATTTCTGGGTGGGGTAAAAGTCATTTTTTAAAATTGTAAAATTAGTGATAAGATAGCGATAAGCAAGCCGGTTGAATGTCAGTATTTCGTGTGCGTAATAAAGTTATTTTATACAAAGAACATTGTTTGGACTTGAAAAAAATAGCAGCATTTAACAATTATTGATGCTTGTGTGTGTGATTATCAGTTTTAGTTTTTTGTCTGTCGAAGCAATTTTAGAGTCGTAAACTCGTCAGCATTTTGAGTCATATTGTAAAAGCAAGACAATAGTTAAAAAGCACAAAGGGCGCGCATTTACTATATTTGGTTGAGTGGACATCACAGGAAAAGGTGAAATTTTGGGTGGAGGTCAGATACTTTAAAAATGCATGTGGTGATAATACATATAGGGATATATGTGAACTGGCTATATCTTGCCTTTCACTTCCACACTCAAATTCAGAGGTTGAGAGGTTATTCTCTCAAATGAATCTAGTTAAAAATAAGCAGAGAAACCGATTGAGTCTGATAACTCTAAATTCTATTTTATGTATAAGAGACTCACTCAGGAAAAAAGGCAAATGTTGCTTCGACTGTACCTTCTTACTGTTCTCCAACAAATGGGAACCGTGGAGAAATACACAAAATCCCTGGATTCTCAGGATGTACAACTATCTACATCATCTTCCCTAGATTAAGTTATATTAATAATGTTTTACCATAAGTATGCACCTGTAAATATATTACGGAAGTAAAGATATCCATTACACAGATTAGTTTTAATGTAGAAAAACGATTTTAACGATTAGTTTAGTTTTTTTTTAACTTTAGCAACTTCTAGCTACTTTTTGCGGTAAGATAATGTGGGAATCTGGCAACTTTTTGCAAAAGACCTAGCTGCAGAGGTGATATCCGTAGTATTATAGTACTCTATGGAGGTGATAGTATAGTTGGCAACACTGCATCTATGTGCTCAGTGCTGTGTTGGTTTTGTGTTGGTTGTCGTCACTCGTCAGGGTACGATGCGATGTTCTAATTTACGGATAAGTATAATATTTACATTGTACAGTGCAGTGCAACATATACAGTTATTATTAATGAGAACAGGTGATCCAGTATTTGAACTATGACGACTTTTTCGGGATTCAGTGAAGAGGAATTGAAACGGATAAAATCCGGTGAAACTGGCGCTAACAGAGGTAAATACATACATCCTATCCGTAACAAATAGTGAATAGCTTATACTATAGGTTTATATCATGACTGCGAAATTAATTAATCAAGACTTTCGGAAATAGGTTAATGAGCCACCTATCTACACAAAGTCTTATTTGTTTACAAATAGATTCAATAAGAAAAGAATGGAATACATACTTTATTCAGCTTCAATATAATACATATACAAATTTTAATAACACAAAAATTACATGAGACTAATGTGGCAACAATTACAGAGGTATCATTTATAGTATTATAAGAATATTATATTTCAGCTATTCAAACAATATTAAGTAATTATTTTTAATTGTGTTATAGTGCTTAGCGATTCAAGGTCAGTTCCACCACATCTAAGAAACATTACACATTCTGAACTGTAAATCTGTATTTTCCCTCCACTTACATGTTTGTGTTTGCTGGCATAAATATAGTTATCTGGTTAACTGTAAATAAGTAGTTAACTAGAATTTGTACTACTTTTCATTGCTGGTTAGTAAGCTTGTTCTATCATTGGATCTTTAGTAGTTTATTTAATAAAATTGGATAGAATACTACCTACAACATATAAACAGACAAAGGTGATGAACATGAATAATGTGAGATTGTAAATATATGAAAACTAATCTTACTTGGTGGAATACAGCGGGACACCTTACACCCTGCAGAAGACAGCGAATTACAGTTTATTAACACTTTATATCGAATTCTATTTTAGCACAGGAATATTACGTTATTTTCACTTTGACACCAGACAACACACTACACTATTTGTTTTTTACTGTCAATCAATCTTTTGAATTTTGGTTCGTAAAGACTATTGTCAATGGTCACGAATAAACACACTGAAGGAGTCTTTACTCAATACTTTCCCTAATTCTATTGCATTGATGACAGAAGTTTCAACCCAAGCCTTAAGCGTAGATCTGTCAGCCGAGGTGGCGGAACGGGTTTTGTTAGTACATCAGCCAATTGGTCTACAGATGGTGTCTTGATGACATTCAGCGTGTTACTTTGCACCATCTCTCTCACAAAGAAATGCCTAACACGAATGTGTTTCGTCCTCTTGTGGAACTCCGGATTATGCGCTAATCTGATTGCGGCTTCGTTATCCACTTTAAGTGTAGGTATCTCATCTAGACCCGTTAACTTCTTGAAAATCCGCTGAAACCAAACCAATTCCCGGGCAGCTTCGCTAGCAGCGACGATTTCGGCTTCTGTGGTCGATATGGTAACTGTAGCCTGTCGCTGACTGAGCCACGATACAGCTGCGCCAGTGTATAAGCAAACTACGCCTGTTGTTGACCGACCGGTGGTAGCGTCTCCTCCATGATCAGCGTCACTATAACCTAAAAGATGCTTAGGTGGCTCGTCCTGGCGCAGGGAGAGTCGCACCAGGCGGCTGCCGACCTGGCGACGCAAGCGGTTGCGACAGTCGTTCGTAGGATCCGGCAGTTGGGACTCGACGTGGCGCTGCACAAGACCGAGGCCATGTGCTTCCATGGCGGTCGGAACGCGCCACGGTCCGAGTCCCACATAACGGTGGAGGGGGTTCGCATCGGCGTCGGGAGGACGATGAAGTACCTGGGACTCATCCTCGACAGCCGGTGGAACTTCAGGGAGCACTTCCTGAGTTTGGCCCCAAAGCTGAACCGGGCAGCAGCCGCCTTCAGGCGACTCCTGCCTAATCTCAGCGGGCCAAACGCCTCCTGCCGGAGGCTGTACGCCGGCGTCGTGCGGTCCATGGCCCTCTACGGGTCCCCAGTGTGGGCCCTGTGCATCCGGACGCGACCACTAAAGTTGGTCGCATGCCAGAGGGTCATGGCTATCCGAATGATCCGGGGATACCGCACGATCGCCGGCGAATCGGCCAACCTCCTTGCCGGATTGCTGCCCTGGGATCTGGAGGCGACTGCCCTCCAGCGCGTCTATGAATGGCGCGTGGAGGGGCAGCGCCGGGGCGTATCCCCGCTGCCTCGAGAAGTCGAGGCGCGGCGGGAAGAGCTCCGGCGCGATCTCAGGGCAGTATGGAGGGAACGACTGTTGCAACCGACGGCCGGGCACGCCGCAATTGCGGCGGTAAGACCCCTCTTTGAGGAGTGGCTAGATCGGCGTCACGGCGTCCTGACCTACCGCATGACGCAGGTCCTCACCGGACACGGAAGTTTCGGGAGGTACCTGTGTCTGATGGGAAAGGAGGAAACGCCTGGGTGTCACCACTGCGAGGGTCGCCCTGAGGACACCGTAGAGCACACGGTGCAAGACTGCCCCGCCTGGGCAGAGCACCGACGTGTCCTCACGGCGGCGATAGGCAGAGACCTCTCGCGCCCGGCATTGGTCGAGGCCATGCTGCGGGGCGAGAGGGAGTGGGAAGCGGTCGCCTCCTTCTGCGAAGCAGTCATGCTTCCGAAGGAGGAGGCGGGCCGCGTGAGGGAGAGGATGGCGTCCTCCCTCCAGCCCAGCCGCAGTGGTAGACGCCCACGGCGTCGGACGTCGGCCGACGATCTCCGGCCACCATAGGCGCGGGCATGCGGACAGCGAGTAAAGGGCAACTCGCTGTCCGACCATGGACCATGCCCGGGTCGACGGCGCGTCGTGTTCCACGCGCGCCTCAAAGAGCGTCAGCAACATGACGAGGCCCCCTCTGCAGAGGGCCGAAGCCCGCCGGGGTCGTGGGACTCATCCCGTTACCGTGGCCCCGGTATGTAAAGGGTTATTGAAGGAACACCGTGGATTTTAGTCAGTAAAAGTCTGACAGTCCCTCCCACCCTGCCCGGAGTGGGAGGACTTATTTGATAATTTTACCACGTAAAAAAAAAAAAAGGTGCATTGCTGTACGTAATCCCAACGTTAGTAGTCCCTTTTAAGTACCGAAATATTCGTTTGACTTTATTCCAGTCGTCCTTTGTAGGGTTCTCCAGTTTTCGGGAAACTACGCCTCCAGCGTACGCTATATCAGGGCGAGTGCCCACCATTAAATACGCGAGAGCGCCGACAGCTTCTCTATAAGGAAACGTATTTTCCTGTTCGCAAGCTTTCCCAGCAGCAAGGTTGAACACCTTCTTTCTCGATTGGAGTTGAGACTGGATTGCAATCAGCCATCCCAAAACGTTGCAGAATCTTCTTAGTGTAGGATTCTTGCTTAATAGTTATGGAACCATCCGCTGCTTTTCCAATTTCAAGACCCAGGTAGTAAGAGACAGGTTTGGTGGAGATTTTCAGTTTTTTTCTGAGATCGTCCAGAAAACTGTTCGCCAGTTCTGCATCAGTTGCAGCAACCAAACCGTCATCTACGTATAGAGTAATAAGTATCTTCTTATTTTCGACTAGCTTTTGCCCGCAACTTCGTTCGCGTGAGAGGCTTTTCCCATGTAAATCCCGATCCCATGGGAATTCCGGGATAAAAATACCCTATGTCCGTCTCCTCGTTCTAAGCTACCTCCCTACCAATTTTCAGCTAAATCGGTTCAGCCGTTCTTGAGTTATAAATAGTATAACTAACACGACTTTCTTTTATATACATATATAGATTTGTGTGTTTATTTTTTGTTTATGTGTAAATGTATCTCTATGTGGACTTTGGTCTAAAAATAAAGTACCTATTTTATATATGGTAATCGGACGGGGTAGCTGAAGAAGCTCGCGCTCGGACGCCCCGCCTTTTTATACCTTCGGCTGCGAGACGCGTCGACCAATTCTCAAAAATAATCCTTATAGCATGATTCAGCATACACGCGCGATGGCTTATTAGCGTATTTCATGTATAACTTTGGTGTTTCTATACCGATTTATATGATTCATTTTTATGGAATAGTTAATAATGTTAACTTTTTCAATTAGGGGTGACTGAGAGTGTTATAAACGTAAGAGTAGACAAATATTATAATCAGAAAGCTTTGAACTGCTAAGCTATCGGGAGTTACACGTGTTATTGTGAGTCAACCATAAAAGATAGACATATGCTGTCGTGGGATATTTTTTATATAATTTTAAGGAGAATATCCGACATGAACTGATTTCGGTGTAGCTTTAACCATTAAGGTTGCACACGCGACGGAAGCTTAAAAAATGGAGTAGCTTCTCCCGTTTTCCCAACATTTCCCTTCACTGCTCTGCTCCTATTGATTGTAGCGTGATGAAAAGTATACTATAACCAGCTCAGGAGTATGAAAAATAATTGTACCAAGTTTCGTTAAAATCCGTCAAGTACTTTTTGTTTCTATAACGGTTATACAGACAGACAGACAGACAAAAATTTTACTGATTGCATTTTTGGCATCAGTATCGATCCCTAATCACCCCCTGATAGTTATTTTGGGAATATATTTCATGTACAGAATTGACCTCTCTACAGATTTATTATAAGTATAGATTTTCTTTGTAAACAAGCAGAAATCAACCTCACTCTGCTCGAAGTTCATATCAAGTAACATACCTTCAAAACAAGAGTTCCAGCACCTTGGTGCTTGTTTTAACCCGTAAAGGCTACGATTCAGGCGATATACTTTTGATGAATTATCATTATATCCCTCCGGTTGCTGCATGTAGATTTCTTCTGTCAATGTACCATTCAGGAACGCAGTTGCGACATCAAACTGTACGAGGTGTAATCTTTCCGGGGCACTGACGCTTAGAAGTGCTCGTATTGTAGCGAGCCTCGCAACGGGACTAAACGTTTGTTCATAACTAGTCAAGGCCTTTCCGCTGTTTGAATCCCTAAACTACTAGCCGAGCTTTGTACTTATCTATGCTGCCGTCTGGGTTGCTCTTAATTCTTAGAACCCACTTGCATGGCAGAGCCTTCCTGCCCTTAGGTAAGTCGCAAGGCGTCCATACATTCAGCTCCCTCAGATACTTCATTTCACTGTCCATGGCTTGCAGCCAGTTGTCTCGATCCTCTCGATTCATGGCGTCTTTATAATCATCGGGAAATGATTCGGTTACGCATACATAGTCATCAAATCTCTTAGGACATCTCAACTGACTTCGATCGCGGAGATCGTAGCGTGGCGGTGGAACAGCATCATGAAACACTTCATCATCTACATCAGACTCATGAACGGTGTTATCTTCGCCTCGGACTTGTTCCAGGTCATCTCCCTCGAGAACACGTTCAGGGTCATTTGAGACTGTATCTTCAGGGTCTCCCTCGAGAACACGTTCACTATCGTTCGGTAGTACTGCTTGTTCAGGGTCTCCCTCGGATGGAATTGTTAATGGATCCTCATGTAAATCTTGGTTAGCCGTTCCCTTGTCAATGGCGTCGTCCATCGGCAATAGCAACTTGTACTCCCTCGTGTTTGTGTCGGTCTCTACACAACTCGGTTCAGTAGTTGCAATTGGTAGTGGCTTCTCGTCGAAAATTACATCGGGCGAACGAATAAGAATGTTTTTCTTGCCGTCAGTGATCCAAATACGGTAACAATCTTCATCGTATCCAATCAGTCTGCCCTTAATCGCTTTCTTGTCAAGCTTCTTCCTCTTTTGCTTCGGGATATGGACGTAGGCTGTGCATCCTATAACACGAAGGTGTTTGATGATCGGCCTCTTTCCATACCAAAGTTCGTAAGGAGACTCGTCTTTGTTTGTTGGACTTGTTCTGTTTAGGACATATGCAGCAGTGTTGATTAGTTCAGCCCACAGTTGTTGCGGCCAAGGACCCATTAATCGGATTAAAAGGTTAACCGGTTAGACGTTTAACCCATTTGTTTGATTAACCTTTACACGGGTTAACCTGTATACTATTAAGGTTAATCTATAAAATATTGCTGATTAATCTGAATGAAAGAGACAGAATCTGTAAGTTGCACAATCTCGGCTGCGTCGCGGTATCTTACGTCACACGCGGCTGTTTGTTGCTCGGGTTTATTTGTCGCTCTTTTGTTGAATTTTGCACTTATTCAAAATTATGTGCGTAACCACGCACAGTGGAATGAAAATGTTTGGTAGGTAGGTGTATGGTGAACATTAAAAATTCAATGACAAAAGCAAATTGAGAAATGTAGGCAGGTAAGTAGGTAGGTGTCTTTTTTTAGTAAGTAGATAGTTAGACGGTAGCACAGGTTAGGTATCTTTTTTATTTATTTTACTATATTTATTGGTTTACTTTGTTCTGTATATTTCACACCTGAAAGGTGTTCCGAGGTGGGAATGTTTTACCCGTAAGTATACAACATTATGTTAAGTATATGCGAAATGTGAATATAGTTCGTTCGGAATAAGTAACTAAATCGAATCTAATATTTTATAAACCTTTTTTGTTTTTGCCCCAAAAATATTTAAAAACAAGTTACAAGTTGGACACTTAGTAGCATATATACGCAATGTTACGGCGCGCAACACAGGTCACGCAGCACGCCACTAGACGCGCACGGCGCGACGCACTATGGGACCAACCCGTATTTTCTATCTCCAAATTAGTTGGGACAAAAGTCGTGTTACTGAAACTGTTTAGATTGTTTTACATTCTAAGATGATAAAGCCATCCGATATCATAGTAAAAAAAAAATACAAAAAATTTTTAGGTACATAAAATTACACCCAAACTTTATACTTTGATAATTTGATATTAACTAGACTACTCGTTATGGAAGTTCAACTTAAGATATTTTCTGTGTTCTTCAAGAGAATGTATAAGTATTATACATTTTTAGATTGCTCAAGATTTCTAGTTCATAACTACGTTATTTTGTGATGAAAATATAATTTTTAATTGTCATAAGGAAATTTTACGTCTATTTAATTTTCAAGTTGAGGTTTCCTTGTTACCGATGGCTCCCGATGTCAAGTTAATGAAATGTTTAGATACCTTACCTATTCAGTAATACAAAAAAAAACCTTCGTCATTGCTGCGCCATTTCGAACTAGAAGCAAAAATGTCGACCTAAATATATTTTCACACGATACTTTTTTTTTGCGGTGACCATGTTAACCACTCGTATGATAAAAATCATGTTGCATAGTTCTTATCTGTTGTTGTAATTATAATAAGTATTAGTGTGAAAACTGTTTTTATCAATTTTCTTATTGGTTTTGCACAAGTTACTGAAACTAGGGTCCTATAAATACTCGGGTTTGCAGCGTGTTCATCAAAGTGTCCGGATACCTTCCTTCGGTAACTGTGAATTTGCTGAAAAAAGTTTAAAATGAGTGAATTTGTGTGTTTTCGACGCGATATATGTGCTCAGATAATAAGCGGAAAAAGTACTTCAGTTATTGAAAATATTTGTTGGACAATTTCCATTTATCAACAACAGATGTGAGCACGGTTATGCAAAGTATTCAAAGAAATTTGATTACGATTTGTAACCAAAAATGGGTGAAAGCTCAAAGAAAACAAGATTGCTTCGAGAGCCAAAACACAAATTGGTTAAATGGCGAGTTTAGAGTACGTGAAAAAAAAGAAAATCCTGACGTGTTCGGAGAGTACGAAAAAAACGTAAAAACTTGGAATTACTCCAGGAGTATGGAATGGGACATGTGCATTACGCTTATGTTCAAGGTTTACAATCTATGGGTGAAAATGATGAAGCTTCGATTGTGAGTATTACGAGAAATACAGAAAAGGAGGAGAAAAAGTAATTTTACGAAGTCCAGATGGTGTACCTTCCCATACCAAAGAAGAAGCATTATGTATATATATTGAAACCGATCTATCCAAAGCTCAATATTCCTACCTGAGGCTGAGACTTGTTGAGAAAAACTAATTTTCGGTATTTCCATCATACCAAATTTTGGCTGAAGCAAAGAAGGATTGCTATTCTCTTGCGTCAAGCATATCCGTAACGAATATAATAGTGCTAAAGTGAACCTTCAAGAACTCTTAGATCATACTGCCTGTCGTATTTTAAAAATAGATCGGTTTCGAAAAAGTTCACCCGTCTCAAACTGTATAGCAAATGGGGTTGCGATGGATCCTCGGGACAAAGTGAGTATAAACAAGTTTTACCGGAAGAAAATGAACACATATTGGATGCTAATATGTTTATAGTTTCACTTGTACCATTGATACTAGCGGATGAATAAAGTGAAGTAGTTATATCGCAAAATCCAACACGTTCTTCAGTTAGATATTGCAGACCCATTTCTCTGGAATTAGCAAAAAAACTCCTGAAAAAACTGAAACTGTTGTAAGTGAACTTGAGGCAAAAATTAAGGAATTAAGTCAAACGCGAACGCCTGCAGCAAAAGAAGGTAACATGAGTAAGACATGAGCTGTTTATGACAATGATCGACGGGAAAGTTGCTCAAGTGTTAACGCAGACTCCATCGAGTGCTTCATGTACTGTTTGTGGAGCAACTCCTAGACAGATGCACAATCTAACAAAAGTAACTGCAAGAATTGAGAATGAAGGTACGTTTAAATACGGGCTGTCTACCTTTCATGCTTGGATAAGATGTATGGAAATGATTCTGCATATTTCTTATAACCTAGGATTTGAAAAGTGGGCTGAATCGACACCAGAGAATAAAAGATTAAAGAAGAGAAAAAGAAGCACGTTCAAACTCGCTTCCGGAAATTGCTTGGTTTACACATTGATAAACCTCGTCAAGATTCTGGAAACAGCAATGACGGAAATACGGCAAGGAGATTCTTCCAAACCTATCAATGTTCTGCAGAAATCACGGGTATCGATGAAGAGTTGATCAAGAGATTATACATAATTCTGCAAATTATGTCATCAGGATTTTCTGTTAACGCAGTAAAGTTTGGTGAATATACGCTGAATTTGCTTGACTCCTGTAGACTTCCTCTGTCGCTAAAGTGCGTATGATTATAATGCCGTTTTTAATATATTGTACATTTATGCCCATAAATGCACGGTGACTTGGCCGTTAACTTCGATGTATTAACTAGTAAAAAAAGTGCATAGAGTATGTTCAACGGCCGGTTACATAAAATCTAACTATATTAATAAGGAAATCGCAGTAAAGATCCTTAGACTTGGCTTCGCTTTGCTTAGAGATTTCATTACTTTTTATAGAGAAACAAGCAGCTTAGGCGAGGCTTGGCAAATTTTTTACAGGATGTTTTGGTGGGATTTTATATTTTGTACATTGATTGTATTAGCTTGGTCCTTATCTTGTAATGCAAAACAAGTAAGCAACATAGCCGCCGAGCGCTACATCTAAGCTAACTGCCAATAATTGATAGGCACGCGGTGCCGTCCCACTGTGCAGCCACAAAATAGATAGGTACAGAAGTAAATCTACATAAAAAGCGCGCTCGAGCAACGCACTCATAGACACCGCTCACGGAGATGATATCTTGGCACAATGCAGCTCAATGCGAGCGCGGGTACCTAATAATAATAATACCAGCTCTTTGCAGCGAGAAGAAATGTACCATAATTCCGTACACAGAGAGTTGAGATTGTTTTAACCGCCGCGCGACCCACGAATGTGTTAGGGTTGTACCCATAAATATAATATTATATTTCTATGGTTGTACCTATGATGATATTGGTAAAAAAAACGAATGTTGTAGAAAAACAATTTTTTTTTATTTGTTGATCAAATATGTTTCACTTTAATAAAATGATAGATGCATTTTTTTCGTTCCCTGATTTCCCGATTATTAAATTTTAATGTCTAAAATATCCGAAACCGCGTAAATAATTGTAATAAATAAGTAATCAAAATGGAAACAGTAGCAAAGCGGAGGAAAATCAATTGTTTTTAGGTCGATCCATTATGACGTTGTCAAAATTATTTAAAAAGGCTCAGGCAGGCGTGCGGTAGCCCACTGTCGGATGTACCGACGGCGATACGCGAAGCGGTAGGCATATAACGCGTGGCCTTGAGCGAGTGACGGACGCCTGGTTTTAGGCATATTTAATCAGATCACTATAAGTTCACGTAGGTATAAAAATAAAAAAAAAAGAACATGTGGGCAATTCACACGTGGTAGAAGTGAAACCTTCAATGTTGGCTTTTTTATCTTATGAATTTATGCGTCTGTCTCTTTTTACTGTCACTTTTTTGTTTCATAAACTTTCAAATCACAACGATGCTAAAGAAGTTTTGACTTCAAAACAGGTTGGTAATAACGCTACTTATGTATGTGCTAATTATGAGATCAAAAAATTTTTGATACGGAAGTCGGTTAAAATTTTTGGTAAAAAAATTTTTTTCACGCTTTTCAGTGGGCCTTATCTAGTTACAAAAGCCATAATGTCAACAACTTATCACCTTTTACAAAATGTTGCTTTTCCCGATGCATAGCCGTTAATTTTTGAGGAGTTGTCCTGGTACTTGACTATCAGCTCTACATCACCATATGTATTGTGACGAGCATAAAGTGTTTAACATCCGTACTCAAGTAATCGAATCTCAATCCACGAAATACTTATTATTGAGGAGTTTCAGTGGCCATCTGTGGTCTTCATCATCAGTTCAACTTCCCCAAATGGTACTTTTCGGAAGCAACTGCTCAAGGTACTATAAGAAATACCCAAAATGCTATAGGTGTGCCTATAATATTTGAAGAGTTCCCTCGATTTCTCCAGGATCCCATCATCAGATCCTGATTTTGTAACAATGGGACCAACTAGAAAGTATACCCATTCAAACGCAAAAAGAATTTTTCAAATCGGTTTAGCCGTCTCCGAGTTATGAGGTACTAAACATACATAAAAAAAAATTGTTCAAGACGAATAATTGAGAACCTCCTTTTTTGAAGTCGGTTAAAAATAACAAAGTTCTACTAAGTACCTACGACAAACGACGATATGTACAAGTACAAACACACTCACAATTCAACCGTGTCGGTCGGTGAAATGCGCTAGAATCGAAATATTATTTTTAATATTTTAGCGTCGAACATTAGTCAATATTAAAAACAGTATTGTGCAACATTAATAGGGCTCAAAGTTCAATGCATTCTGCGCGGTGACTACGAGAGTCATGTCGGTACACGATCAAACACCGCGTGGTAGTTATCTCTGTTACTTTCTTGCAGATATTTTATGTGCTAAAATGCACCTTATGTCGAAACCGGTTCTTATAGGCTGATTAACCCTATAATACGGATTAACCTTTATTGAGGGTTTTTTAACCTAATCCTAAAAATTAACCCGGTTAAAACCCTCATACGGGTTAACCTTTCGGTCCCTGGTTGCGGCATCGGTTCATGCGCATACATCAGCGATCGGGCCGTCTCCACAAGCGTCCGGTTCTCACGCTCGCTGACTCCATTCTTCTCTGGTGTGTATGGCGCAACTAGCCGTTGCTGAATGCCGTGTGAGTCTAGGATTTGCCGAACTGCCTGGTTGTCAAACTCGCCGCCGTTGTCACTCTAAAGGCATTTTATGGTATGTCCTACGACTTTAGTCTGATTAATCATGAGGGCGAGTTTATCCTTCACTTCAGATTTCTGTCTCAAAAAATATACCATACGGTACCCGGTGAAATCATCCTTAAACAAAACATAATATTTCAAATTCGAAAAACTTGGTTGAAATGGTCCACAAACGTCGGTATGTACGAGCTCTCCTGGCACTGTTGCTCTAGCCCTCGTACCGAATTTAAGTCTATGGGCTTTCCCATATAAGCAGCCTTCACAAGAGTCCTTGTCGAGAGGTAGATCTAGGCCCAGTTCGCGTTTAACCGTAGCTTTCACATGCCTCTTATTCTGATGTACAAGTCTCTCATGGTATAACTGCATCGTTGCAGATGTCGCATAGACTTCGATTGGTCTTGCCGGTGGTACATTGCGCACGTCTAGGCGATATAAGCCACCTTGCTTTTGCCGTCTTCCTATTAAGTGTGCTTCTCCGTTGACATAGACGGTGCATTCTTTTATCGTCGATGAGAATACGCTGTTCGGAATTTTATCGTGTAGTGCCAAAACTGAAAACAAATTTTTATTTATAGCTGGGACATACCAAACGTCTTGCAGGGTAATTCTGATCGCTTTGCCTCGAACTTTTGCCTCTATATTTACTGAACCAATTACCAATACGTACCAATTTTCTGTGTCACGTTCGATTGAAAAAACTTCTGTGCTTTCTATTGACATCAGGACCATGTTAGCGTCTTTAGAAGTTGAAGGCGTCGGTTGCGGATTACTGCTTTTCGGAGGCCTGTCATCTTTTATCCACTTGTGACAGTTCTTTACTCGATGCCCTATTGCCTGACAGTAATTGCATTTTAATTTCTTGTCCTTCTTCTTCTCCTGAGAGGCGGTGTTCTTGCTGGAGTTCGTGAGAAGAGCTTCTTGTTGAGTGGCATTGTTGCTTTGCAATTGTCGCTCGAATGCACACAGATGACTCGTGAGGCTTTCCACTGTTCTGTCGGATGTCGGTGACAACAGCCAACTGCTTCTAAAAGAAAAGAAGGTATCATCAAGGGTATCAAGAATTTTGCAGATCAAAAGCAATTCCGGTAGCTCCTCGTTATTGTCCCTCTTTAGTTCTTGATTCAGCTGCGTCCAAATATTCTTTAATTTAGACATGTGGCTAGCAACGTCTCCTGCATCATCATCTCCTGCATCTTTTTTATTGTCAAAAAAGCTCATACAAAGATTGTATGCCTTGTCTTCATCACTACCATCGAATAGGCGGTGTAACTCTAGCCAAACATCACGCGCGGTCGTATAACGCATAACTTTCCTAAGTGTTTCTTCCTGCATATTGGTCGTATTAGAAGAGCGGTCGAATCGGCCTTAATGAAACAGTCTAGACTCTGGTTATACGTATTCATTACGGCGTCTCCAGATCCGGCGACTGGTTCTGTGGGTCTTTGGAACGAGCCTTGTACCACATCAAGCGCTTTCGGGACGGTCTTTAATAGGCATTTGACTTTATATTTCCAAGTATCCCAATTATTTTTCCCTTCTAGTAGACCAATTTGTAATTTACCGGTAATATTCTCCATTATGCAGGGCGAATCCTTAAACTGCAGTGCGCGTCGTTAACTTCCGATGAGGGTCCTCAGACTGGCTTGCTGGCCCGTAACAGGCCTCCGTCACTCGCTCAAGGTCGCGCCATAAGTACCTACCGGCTAGCCGTGTGTTCGAACGCACAAGTGGCAGAGGGGTGCCGCACGCCCGCCTGTGTAGTTACGCGGCATTTTAACCATGTTGAATTCACGACATTATTTTGCGGTATACCGATGCCAATAATATTCAATAATAATAATATCAATATCATTTAACCTTTCGTATACCCGCGCCGCGGCCAAAATGTCCCATCTGCCGCGTCATTTTAAGCGCGTGTGGCATTGCGTCTAGTGTATTTTCATAGTATCATTTTATTGATAAAATACATACCTTTTTTTAAAATTATCAAATAAGTCCTCCCACCCCGGGCAGGGTGGGAGGGACTGTCAGACTTTTACTGACTAAAATCCACGGTGTTCCTTCAATAACCCTTTACATACCGGGGCGCGGGGGCGGATGAGTCCCACGACCCCGGCAGGCTTCGGCCCTCTGCAGAGGGGGCCTCGTCATGTTGCTGACGCTCTTTGAGGCGCGCGTGGAACACGACGCGCCGTCGACCCGGGCATGGTCCATGGTCGGACAGCGAGTTGCCCTTTACTCGCTGTCCGCATGCCCGCGCCTACGGTGGCCGGAGATCGTCGGCCGACGTCCGACGCCGTGGGCGTCTACCACTGCGGCTGGGCTGGAGGGAGGACGCCATCCTCTCCCTCACGCGGCCCGCCTCCTCCTTCGAAAGCATGACTGCTTCGCAGAAGGAGGCGACCGCTTCCCACTCCCTCTCGCCCCGCAGCATGGCCTCGACCAAGGCCGGGCGCGAGAGGTCTCCGCCTATTGTCGCCGTGAGGACACGTCGGTGCTCTGCCCAAGCTGGGCAGTCCTGCACCGTGTGCTCGACTGTGTCCTCAGGGCGACCCTCGCAGTGGTGACACCCAGGCGTCTCTTCCTTACCCATCAGACACAGGTATCTCCCGAAACTTCCGTGTCCGGTGAGGACCTGCGTCATGCGGTAGGTCAGGACGCCGTGACGCCGATCTAGCCACTCCTCAAAGAGGGGTCTTACCGCCGCAATTGCGGCGTGCCCGGCCGTCGGTTGCGACAGTCGCTCCCTCCATACTGCCCTGAGATCGCGCCGGAGCTCTTCCCGCCGCGTCTCGACTTCTCGAGGCAGCGGGGATACGCCCCGGCGCTGCGCCTCCACGCGCCATTCATAGACGCGCTGGAGGGCAGTCGCCTCCAGATCCCAGGGCAGCAATCCGGCAAGGAGGTTGGCCGATTCGCCGGCGATCGTGCGGTATCCCCGGATCATTCGGATAGCCATGACCCTCTGGCATGCGACCAACTTTAGTGGTCGCGTCCGGATGCACAGGGCCCACACTGGGGACCCGTAGAGGGCCATGGACCGCACGACGCCGGCGTACAGCCTCCGGCAGGAGGCGTTTGGCCCGCTGAGATTAGGCAGGAGTCGCCTGAAGGCGGCTGCTGCCCGGTTCAGCTTTGGGGCCAAACTCAGGAAGTGCTCCCTGAAGTTCCACCGGCTGTCGAGGATGAGTCCCAGGTACTTCATCGTCCTCCCGACGCCGATGCGAACCCCCTCCACCGTTATGTGGGACTCGGACCGTGGCGCGTTCCGACCGCCATGGAAGCACATGGCCTCGGTCTTGTGCAGCGCCACGTCGAGTCCCAACTGCCGGATCCTATGAACGACTGTCGCAACCGCTTGCGTCGCCAGGTCGGCCGCCGCCTGGTGCGACTCTCCCTGCGCCAGGACGAGCGTGTCGTCAGCGTAACATACTACGCTGACGCCGTCAGGGAGGTCGCCGCGCAGCACCCAGTCGTATCCGATGTTCCACAGGGGCGGCCCCAAGACCGATCCCTGTGGGATACCGCACGACATCTCTCGCCGGTTCCACTCTCCCCGGTGACCGGGGTAGATGACGGCTCTGTCCGTCAGGTAGTCCTTGACTATGCGACGGAGGTAGGTCGGCACCCGGTGATACCGTAGTGCCTCCCTGATGCAACTCCAGGGCAGGGTGTTAAAGGCGTTGGTGATGTCCAAAGACACCGCCAAGACGACCCTGCCCCGGGATACCGCGTCCCCCGTCGTGAGGGCTCTCACGCGCATGATGGCATCCACCGTCGAGCGCCCCCTGCGGAAGCCAAACTGGCACTCCGCAAGATCCGGGCCCACCTGATTCAGGTGCCCGAAGAGGCGGTCTGCAATTACTCTTTCCAAGAGCTTGCCCGCCTCGTCGAGCAGCACGATGGGCCGGAATGCGGACGGAGAGTCCGCAGGGCGCCCGGCTTTCTGGATCAGGACCAGCTTTCCCGTCTTCCAGCGAAGCGGAAACTGGCCCCTCTCCAGGCATGCGCTAAAGAGCCCCCCTAGTCGAGGCCCGAGAGTCTCCGAGGCCAGGACCCACGCTTTCCCTGGCAAGCCGTCAGGTCCTGGGGCGGTATTTTTGGCCTTGAGCCGTTGTACCGCCACTCTCAAGTCTACCTCGGTCACCTCTGGAGCGTCGTAGACGTCGTCGTCGCTGTGGTCCGCGTTTGCGCCAGCTTCAGGCTCCGTCGGAGACGGAGCCATGGGCGGGGGAGCGTGCTCCCCTCGCGATGGGAACAGGGCGCTCACCACGTCCTCCAAGAACTGAGGCTGGAGACTCTGCGTCAACGGGGGAGCCCAGGGGCGGAGCTTCTCTCGCACCCACTTGTAGGGGCGGCCCCATGGGTCCCCGTCCAGAGTCGCCAGCATCTCCTCCCGGGCCAGTTCCTTGGCCCGCCAGATCTCGTCTCGGAGGACGGCCTTCGCTGCCCTGTAGCCCTCGTATAGCTCCGCCTCTACAGTCGCCGCATCCGAAGGTCGGGTGCGGCGCCTGCGGAACCTGGTGTACCGGCGTCGCGCCGCAACGCACGCTTCGCGCAGCGCTGCTAGCTCGCTCGACCACCAGTACAGCTGACGCCGGGCGCGTCCTTGCCGGACCCGGGGCATGGCCACGTCGCAGATCTCCGACATGGCCTCCCGGAACCACTCCGCCTCGTCGTTTATGTCGGCAGGCCTGTCCGGGGGTGACCCCCAGGCCTGCACGATCGAGGCTTCCAGGAATAGCTCCCGGTCCATCTGCTTCAGTGCCCATCGCGGACCACTCAGGTCCCGTCGGACCGGCGCGTCTGGGGTCTGGGCGGAGACGTCGAACCGGATATACCGGTGGTCGGAATAGGTCTCCACCTCCTCCACAACGCGCCAGTCGGTGACGCGCGGTGATAGGCTGGGGGTGGCGAACGTAACGTCCACCACCGACTCACCCGTAAACCGCACGCACGTGGGGACAGAACCCCGGTTCTCGATTACCAGGCCCTGCGCACGGGCCCAGTGCTCGAGCATCCTGCCCCGCCCATGGTCCATGGACCGGGAACCCCAAGCCGGATTTTTGGCGTTGAAGTCCCCAAGAACGAGGGCGGGGAGGGAACCGAGGGCGACGACGACGTCTCCCAGCTCCGTTAGGGAGTTTTGGAACTCGGCGAGAGTTCGGTTCGGGGAGAAATAAACGCCTACCACAGCGATCTCCCCGAACCGTGCCGCGACGATCCCACGCCCTCTCTTGACGCGATCGAGGGGCGGGGTACCGGCGGCGGCCGACGAAACGAGGGTCACCGAGCCGTCCAAGTCCGCCACCCAGTCATTCCTGGGCAGGACAAAATACGGCTCGGCGACCACGGCGACGTTGATCAACCACTGCGCCATGCTCTGGAGCAAAAGTTCCTGAGCAGCGGCGCAGTGGTTGATGTTCGCCTGGAGGAAGCGCAATGGGGCCATTAATCGGGATCCATTGCAGCCTCCTCCAGGGCCCCTCGCGGGGGTTCAGCCACGACGGCGACAGCGGCGGCAGTAGCGACGGCGGCGGCGGCGGCGGCGGCGGCGGTGGCGGTGACGACGGCGGCAGAGGGCCTACCTCTGCGCCTGGCTTTGGTGGGTGGGGCGCAGGACTTGCGCCCCGCCCGGTGATCGGCCGGCTTGCCAACCGCCTCACATGCGAAGCAGTGAGGCGGGGCGGAGCACGAGCCGGCCTTGTGACCGGGCTGACCGCAGCGGAAGCACCTATAGCTGCGGTCTACCTCCGAGGTGCACACGCATGCCGCATGGTTGCCCACTTGGCAGCGGAAGCACCTCAGGGGTCTGGGATCCAGGACTTTCACCTGCGCAGACACCCAACCAACCAGGAGCCTTCGGCCCTCCTGGATCTTTTTGACCGCCGGGACGGGGCAACTAACCGTAATGGTTTGCGTCCCCGTGAAGCCAGGACGCAGGGCGCCCGCCCTCACCTGATCGGGAGGGCACCCCCCAGTCCTGGCGACGGCGGCCACCACTTCCTCGGCCGTCACGGAGTCATCCAGACCCAAATGCGCATGTCTGCGCGCTTGGTGGGTCTGGAGACTCGGGCCTCCTCCGCATTTAAGGACGCTCTGAGCCGTTCGGCGAGAGCGTCAGCGGCAGGGCCACTGGCCGCGCCGGGGATCTCCAGCATCCGAGCCCCCGTTGCAGTGACCCGGTGACGGAGGCCGCCGACGATGCCGAGCTCCGTGATGTCGATCGCCATCCGCGCCTTCGCCAGCACGTCGCGGTACGACACGCCCCTCTTCACCGCGTCCGGCTGCAGTGTGATCACTACAGCCGCGGTCTTGGGGGCGCGCAATCGCGCCGCGGCGTCTCGCCGCCGCCGTCTCTCCCTACGCCGCGAGGACCTGGCTGCGCCAGCAGCCTTCCTCTTCTCCCCGGCCACTTGCCAGTCGGCGCCGGCCGGAGGAGTCTTTGGAGGAGGCTGCTGGGACGGCTGGTTCCCGGCCTGGGCCTTCTTCTTTTTGGCCGCCTGCTTCGGCCCCGCAGGTGTCGGGGTCGGAGGCGGCTTTGATGGGCCCGATTTCGGCTTGGCCGGGGCCGTCTTTGCCCTCGCAGGGGCCGCCGTCACTGGTGCCGTCCGCACCGTGGCCGTCTTCGCCTGAGGCGGCCTAGTCGTCGTCTGGGGAGGCTTGGACGCGGCCGCAGCCGCGTACGAAGTCGCCGCCAGCGGGGGTCGCAGCACGCGGCTCTCCAATACGGAGAACCGCTGCTGGAAGGCGGCCAGCTCCTGTCGCACCAGGTCGAGAACCGAGTCCTCCGCTGGTGTGGGCTGGCCTTTCTCCGTTTGGCCCCGCGGCGGCGCATTCCGCTGGCCGCCTCCCCGGATTGCGGCCAGGTCCGCCTTGAGGGCGGCGTTCTCCCTCTGGAGAGCCTCAATGGCGGCAGTCAGGCGGGTGACCTCCGGCCGCAGATCGGACATATCGTCCCTTGCAGCCGGAGCCCCGCCGTAAGTCCGCGTGGTACCTACGTGATTAATTTAAATACATCGGATAAATAGGTGACTATACTTCATTTTAGTAAATATTTCACACCTTTATAGCCATCTTGATCTTTATAGCTATAGATGTTTATCTTTCGGGGTTCCTGAATAATTTTTTTCTTAGAAGAAACATACTAAATAAAAATCATTTTCAAAAGTTTCAAGCTTATTACGTTATAAATTAAAGTATAGCAGGCGCGTGCATAGGATTATGACAGGGCATGCGGCGGAGTAAAAACACACAAAAACTTCTTCTTTTATAGATTTTTAGCATAGCCACTAATTGTTTCCGAACATCTTCTGTCTTTCTACGTTTTGTGCGTTCGGTACATTCTTCAGAGCTCTTATAAGGTCGGCCACCAAAGCTGCGACTTATCTTTCGAGTATGAATCGTAACAGGAAATGTAATGTAGGTATCGAACCGGTCTTTGTTGGCGTTAACACACCGAGAAAAAATTATGTGTGATTGAAGAAGTTTTCTCTTATAATCATTCACTAATCTTCTTAGGGGTCCCTAAGAAGATTGGTGAATGATTTTTTTATTTATATATAGATAGATATATAGATAGATAGATATTTTACTTGCAGAGCACGTTGTACTTTTTTTCCAGATAAGATATTTTATCTTGCTCCTTTTTCGAAGTTTCCTCCCTATAGTAGGCAATTAGAGTCTTTCTTCTAAAGCTCACTTCCTCGTCAGTTGATCCTCTTTCAATATCAAACTAATATTTAGTACCAATTAAGTAACCGATTCCGGGCAAGACATTGTTTTGTTTTACGTAGAATTCGTCCAATACAGAAGTGGTCGACTAAAAAAACAATTTTGTTAAAGCGTCGCTTATGGTCGCATAAAACTATGATTGCATATTGAAAAACAAAGTCCATGCTCTTTAAAAATACTAATATCAAAGCCCGATCTCTCGGGAAGTTACACTTTACCCTTTTGTGAAGTTTAAAAATATGCAAAACAATACAATGTCACAGTCATTATTATTTTTAATATAAAATATCAAGTATTACTATCAAAAGTAGATATTAAAAAGTAGTTTATTACCTCCTGGAAGTGAATCCATCGAAAAACCAAAGATGTTCACGAAGAAAATTATAGGATCGTAATAATTAAAAGCAACACTTTCACTCTTAAACACATCCGCTGTTGATCAAGTCGACCTTTGGAGTGAGACCCAGGCGCGTAGATGACAAAAGGTTCGCGTGGCGTGCGCAGGTAGCGCGTATTGTTTATCTGACTTGTTGGTAAACCAGGTTTTTATTTGTTTGGAGTACTTTTAATTTTTTTGGTTTTGTCCGACTTTTATTGATTTTTCGCCTGTGTGCGTAGGTATTTGTCGTTTTGCAGGGAAGTGATGTATCTGTTACGTTAGTAACTTATTAGTAATCTGTGCCCGTAACCTATGAAAACTAATCTTACTTGGTGGAATACAGCGGGACACCTTACACCGTGCAGAAGACAGCGAATTACAGTTTATTAACACTTTATATCGAGTTCTATTTAGCACAGGAATATTACGTTATTTTCACTTTGACACCAGACAACACACTACACTTGTTTTTTACTGTCAATCAATATTTTGAATTTTGGTTCGTAAAGACTATTGTCAATGGTCACGAATAAACACACTGAAGGAGTCTTTACTCAACAAAATAAAGTTAATGTATTGCCCTATGCCTCACCTAGTTGCTTTGTTTCATTATTCTGGTCTACAGCCTGACGGTTTTGCCTTTTTTGAAGATCAGTCAGGCAATAACTATGATGACAATTTTCCTGAAAATCAGTTGGAACTGTAAATATTATAAACTTTTCTCCTAAAATAAAAAGTCGGACTTTGGAGAAACTTCAAACTCATGTCCAAGCTAAAAATAATCAATCTACGTCTTATGCAATTGGGATACTGGTATTTTTAACAAGCTTGTATTATCCTCATGATAAAGAGCTTGATGCTTCTCTTCATCAGCTCTGCTGTGTACTAACCAGCAATCAAGTCACAACAGTGGTGGAGGTGCATATGGTACACTTTTGTTTTTAACCAGTTTCTTATAACCTAGTGATATGCTTTGTGTTTCTATTAACATAGCGCTGTCAGAGCTGAGGGAATTTTTTGAGAAACTAGTTACAAATCTGAGTATCGCAAAAAACTTCATCAGCTGTGCTGTGTACTAACCAGCAATTAAGTCTCAACGGTAGTGGAAGCATCGTCTTATGCATTTGCTACATTGTTATTCTTAACAAACTTATGATAACCTGTTGATAAGCTGCGTGTTCTTTTAACATTGCGCTGTCAGGGCGGAAGGAATTTTTTGTGAAACTGGTTACGTAAAAAACTTCATCAGTTCTGCTGTGTGCTAACCAGCAATCAAGTATCAACGGTGGTGGAAGCGTGTCTTATGCATTTGGTATTTTTAACAAGCTTTGGTTAACCTGGTGCTTCGCTGCATGCTTCCTTAAATATTGCGCTATCAAAGCTGAGGGAGTTTTTTGAGAATCTAGTTACAAATCTGAGTATCGCAAAAAACTTCATCAGCTCTGCTGTGTACTAACCAGCAATTAAGTCTCAGTGGTGGTGCAGCCATCTTAAGCATTTATAATATTGTCATTTTTAACAGGCTTCTAATAACCTGGTCATAAGCATCGTGCTTCTTTTCACGTTGCGCTGTCAGGGCGGAGGGAGTTTTTTGAGAAACTAGTTACAAGTCTGAGTTTCACAAAAAACTTCATCAGCTCTGCTGTGTACTAACCAGCAATCAAGTCTCATCGGTGGTGGAGGCGCCGTCTAAAGCATTTATAACATTGTCATTTAGAACAAGCTTTTGTTAACCTGGTGATTCGCTACGTGCTTCTTTAAATATTGCGCTATCAAAGCCGAGGGAGTTTTTTGAGAATCTAGTTACAAATTTGAGTATCGCAAAAAACTTCATCAGCTCTGCTGTGTACTAACCAGCAATTAAGTCTCAATGGTGGTGCAGCCATCTTAAGCATTTATAATATTGTCATTTTTAACAGGCTTCTAATAACCTGGTCATAAGCATCGTGCTTCTTTTCACGTTGCGCTGTCAGGGCGGAGGGAGTTTTTTGAGAAACTAGTTACAAGTCTGAGTTTCACAAAAAACTTCATCAGCTCTGCTGTGTACTAACCAGCAATCAAGTCTCATCGGTGGTGGAGGCGCCGTCTAAAGCATTTATAACATTGTCATTTAGAACAAGCTTTTGTTAACCTGGTGAATCGCTGCGTGCTTCCTTAAATATTGCTCTATCAAAGCCGAGGGAGTTTTTGAGAATCTAGTTACAAATCTGAGTAGTTATCGCAAAAAACTTCATCAGCTCTGCTGTGTACTAACCAGCAATTAACTCTCAACGGTGGTGCAGCCATGTTAACCATTTATAATATTGTAATTTTTAACAGGCTTCTAATAACCTGGTCATAAGCATCGTGCTTCTTTTCACGTTGCGCTGTCAGGGCGGAGGGAGTTTTTTGAGAAACTAGTTACAAGTCTGAGTTTCGCAAAAAACTTCATCAGCTCTGCTGTGTACTAACCAGCAATCAAGTCTCAACGGTGGTGCAGCCATCTTAAGCATTCATAATGTCATTTTTAACAGGCTTCCAATAACCTGGTCATAAACAGCGTCCTTTTTTTCACGTTGCGCTGTCAGGGCGGAGGGAGTTTTTTGAGAAACTAGTTACAAGTCTGAGTTTCACAGAAAACTTCATCAGCTCTGCTGTGTACTAACCAGCAATCCAGTCTCATCGGTGGTGGAAGCGCCGTCTAAAGCATTTATAACATTGTCATTTAGAACAAGCTTTTGTTAACCTGGTGATTCGCTGCGTGCTTCCTTAAATATTGCGCTATCAAAGTCGAGGGAGTTTTTTGGGAATCTAGTTACAAATCTGAGTATCGCAAAAAACTTCATCAGCTCTGCTGTGTACTAACCAGCAATTAAGTCTCAATGGTGGTGCAGCCATCTTAAGCATTTATAATATTTTCATTTTTAACAGGCTTCTAATAACCTGGTCATAAGCATCGTGCTTCTTTTCACGTTGCGCTGTCAGGGCGGAGGGAGTTTTTTGAGAAACTAGTTACAAGTCTGAGTTTCACAAAAAACTTCATCAGCTCTGCTGTGTACTAACCAGCAATCCAGTCTCATCGGTGGTGGAGGCGCCGTCTAAAGCATTTATAACATTGTCATTTAGAACAAGCTTTTGTTAACCTGGTGATTCGCTGCGTGCTTCCTTAAATATTGCGCTATCAAAGCTGAGGGAGTTTTTAGAGAATCTAGTTACAAATCTGAGTATCGTAAAAAACTTCATTAGCTCTGCTGTGTACTAACCAGCAATCAAGTCTCAACGGTGGTGCAGCCATCTTAAGCATTTATAATATTTTCATTTTTAACAGGCTTCTAATAACCTGGTCATAAGCATCGTGCTTCTTTTCACGTTGCGCTGTCAGGGCGGAGGGAGTTTTTTGAGAAACTAGTTACAAGTCTGAGTTTCACAAAAAACTTCATCAGCTCTGCTGTGTACTAACCAGCAATCCAGTCTCATCGGTGGTGGAGGCGCCGTCTAAAGCATTTATAACATTGTCATTTAGAACAAGCTTTTGTTAACCTGGTGATTCGCTGCGTGCTTTCTTAAATATTGCGCTATCAAAGCTGAGGGAGTTTTTAGAGAATCTAGTTACAAATCTGAGTATCGTGCTTTTTTTCACGTTGCGCTGTCAGGGCGGAGGGAGTTTTTTGAGAAACTAGTTACAAGTCTGAGTTTCGCAAAAAACTTCATCAGCTCTGCTGTGTACTAACCAGCAATCAAGTCTCAACGGTGGTGCAGCCATCTTAAGCATTCATAATGTCATTTTTAACAGGCTTCCAATAACCTGGTCATAAACAGCGTCCTTTTTTTCACGTTGCGCTGTCAGGGTGGAAGGAGTTTTTTGGGAAACTAGTTACAAATCTGAGTATCGCAAAAAACTTCATCAGCTCTGCTGTGTACTAACCAGCAATTAAGTCTCAATGGTGGTGCAGCCATCTTAAGCATTTATAATATTGTAATTTTTAACAAGCTTCTAATATCCTGGTGATAAGCTGCGTGCCTCATTTGACGTTGCGCTATCAGGGTGGAAGGAGTTTTTTGGGAAACTAGTTACAAATCTGAGTATCGCAAAAAACTTCATTAGCTCTGCTGTGTACTAACCAGCAATCAAGTCTCAACGGTGGTGCAGCCATCTTAAGCATTTATAATATTGTCATTTTTAACAGGCTTCTAATAACCTGGTCATAAGCATCGTGCTTCTTTTCACGTTGCGCTGTCAGGGTGGAGGGAGTTTTTTGAGAAACTAGTTACAAGTCTGAGTTTCACAAAAAACTTCATCAGCTCTGCTGTGTACTAACCAGCAATCAAGTCTCATCGGTGGTGGAGGCGCCGTCTAAAACATTTATAACATTGTCATTTAGAACAAGCTTTTGTTAACCTGGTGATTCGCTGCGTGCTTCCTTAAATATTGCGCTATCAAAGTCGAGGGAGTTTTTTGGGAATCTAGTTACAAATCTGAGTATCGCAAAAAACTTCATCAGCTCTGCTGTGTACTAACCAGCAATTAAGTCTCAATGGTGGTGCAGCCATCTTAAGCATTTATAATATTTTCATTTTTAACAGGCTTCTAATAACCTGGTCATAAGCATCGTGCTTCTTTTCACGTTGCGCTGTCAGGGCGGAGGGAGTTTTTTGAGAAACTAGTTACAAGTCTGAGTTTCACAAAAAACTTCATCAGCTCTGCTGTGTACTAACCAGCAATCCAGTCTCATCGGTGGTGGAGGCGCCGTCTAAAGCATTTATAACATTGTCATTTAGAACAAGCTTTTGTTAACCTGGTGATTCGCTGCGTGCTTCCTTAAATATTGCGCTATCAAAGCTGAGGGAGTTTTTAGAGAATCTAGTTACAAATCTGAGTATCGTAAAAAACTTCATTAGCTCTGCTGTGTACTAACCAGCAATCAAGTCTCAACGGTGGTGCAGCCATCTTAAGCATTTATAATATTGTCATTTTTAACAGGCTTCTAATAACCTGGTCATAAGCATCGTGCTTCTTTTCACGTTGCGCTGTCAGGGTGGAGGGAGTTTTTTGAGAAACCAGTTACAAGTCTGAGTTTCACAAAAAACTTCATCAGCTCTGCTGTGTACTAACCAGCAATCAAGTCTCATCGGTGGTGGAGGCGCCGTCTAAAACATTTATAACATTGTCATTTAGAACAAGCTTTTGTTAACCTGGTGTTTCGCTGCGTGCTTCCTTAAATATTGCGCTATCAAAGTCGAGGGAGTTTTTTGGGAATCTAGTTACAAATCTGAGTATCGCTGAAAACTTCATCAGCTCTGCTGTGTACTAACCAGCAATTAAGTCTCAATGGTGGTGCAGCCATCTTAAGCATTTATAATATTGTCATTTTTAACAGGCTTCTAATAACCTGGTCATACGCATCGTGCTTCTTTTCACGTTGCGCTGTCAGGGCGGAGGGAGTTTTTTGAGAAACTAGTTACAAGTCTGAGTTTCACAAAAAACTTCATCAGCTCTGCTGTGTACTAACCGGCAATCCAGTCTCATCGGTGGTGGAGGCGCCGTCTAAAGCATTTATAACATTGTCATTTAGAACAAGCTTTTGTTAACCTGGTGATTCGCTGCGTGCTTCCTTAACTATTGCGCTATCAAAGCTGAGGGAGTTTTTTGAGAATCTAGTTACAAATCTGAGTATCGCAAAAAACTTCATTAGCTCTGCTGTGTACTAACCAGCAATTAAGTCTCAACGGTGGTGCAGCCATCTTAAGCATTCATAATATTGTCATTTTTAACAGGCTTCCAATAACCTGGTCATAAACAGCGTGCTTCTTTTCACGTTGCGCTGTCAGGGCGGAGGGAGTTTTTTGAGAAACTAGTTACAAGTCTGAGTTTCACAAAAAACTTCATCAGCTCTGCTGTGTACTAACCAGCAATCAAGTCTCATCGGTGGTGGAGGCGCCGTCTAAAGCAGTTATAACATTGTCATTTAGAACAAGCTTTTGTTAACCTGGTGATTCGCTGCGTGCTTCCTTAAATATTGCGCTATCAAAGCTGAGGGAGTTTTTTGAGAATCTAGTTACAAATCTGAGTATCGCAAAAAACTTCATCAGCTCTGCTGTGTACTAACCAGCAATTAAGTCTCAATGGTGGTGCAGCCATCTTAAGCATTTATAATATTGTCATTTTTAACAGGCTTCTAATAACCTGGTCATAAGCATCGTGCTTCTTTTCACGTTGCGCTGTCAGGGCGGAGGGAGTTTTTTGAGAAACTAGTTACAAGTCTGAGTTTCAGAAAAAACTTCATCAGCTCTGCTGTGTACTAACCAGCAATCCAGTCTCATCGGTGGTGGAGGCGCCGTCTAAAGCATTTATAACATTGTCATTTAGAACAACCTGGTCATAAACAGCGTCCTTTTTTTCACGTTGCGCTGTCAGGGCGGAGGGAGTTTTTTGAGAAACTAGTTACAAGTCTGAGTTTCACAAAAAACTTCATCAGCTCTGCTGTGTACTAACCAGCAATCCAGTCTCATCGGTGGTGGAAGCGCCGTCTAAAGCATTTATAACATTGTCATTTAGAACAAGCTTTTGTTAACCTGGTGATTCGCTGCGTGCTTCCTTAAATATTGCGCTATCAGGGTGGAAGGAGTTTTTTGGGAAACTAGTTACAAATCTGAGTATCGCAAAAAACTTCATTAGCGCTGCTGTGTACTAACCAGCAATCAAGTCTCAACGGTGGTGCAGCCATCTTAAGCATTCATAATATTGTCATTTTTAACAGGCTTCCAATGACCTGGTCATAAACAGCGTCCTTTTTTTCACGTTGCGCTGTCAGGGCGGAGGGAGTTTTTTGAGAAACTAGTTACAAGTCTGAGTTTCACAAAAAACTTCATCAGCTCTGCTGTGTACTAACCAGCAATCCAGTCTCATCGGTGGTGGAGGCGCCGTCTAAAGCATTTATAACATTGTCATTTAGAACAAGCTTTTGTTAACCTGGTGATTCGCTGCGTGCTTCCTTAAATATTGCGCTATCAAAACTGAGAGAGTTTTTTGAGAATCTATTTACAAATCTGAGTATCGCAAAAAACTTCATCAGCTCTGCTGTGTACTAACCAGCAATTAAGTCTCAATGGTGGTGCAGCCATCTTAAGCATTTATAATATTATCATTTTTAACAGGCTTCTAATAACCTGGTCATAAGCATCGTGCTTCTTTTCACGTTGCGCTGTCAGGGCGGAGGGAGTTTTTTGAGAAACTAGTTATAAGTCTGAGTTTCACAAAAAACTTCATCAGCTCTGCTGTGTACTAACCAGCAATCAAGTCTCATCGGTGGTGGAGGCGCCGTCTAAAGCATTTATAACATTGTCATTTAGAACAAGCTTTTGTTAACCTGGTGATTCGCTGCGTGCTTCCTTAAATATTGCGCTATCAAAGTCGAGGGAGTTTTCTGAGAATCTAGTTACAAATCTGAGTATCGCAAAAAACTTCATCAGCTCTGCTGTGTACTAACCAGCAATCAAGTCTCAACGATGGTGGAGGGAGGTGTCATCTTATGCATTTGGTACATTGTCATTTAAAAAGCTTAAACCTGGTGATAAGCTGCGTGCCTCTTTTGACGTTGCGCTGTCAGGGCGGAGGGAGTTTTTTGAGAAACTAGTTACAAGTCTGAGTTTCGCAAAAAACTTCATCAGCTCTGCTGTGTACTAACCAGCAATCAAGTCTCATCGGTGGTGGAGGCGCCATCTAAGGCATTTATAATATTGTAATTTTTAACAAGCTTCTAATAACCTGGTGATAAGCTGCGTGCCTTTGGAATTAGCGTAGGTATGTTTGGCTTGGGTTGATTATTAGTATGTTAACTAACAGAGGGCGTTCCTGTTAACCCACAATAGTATAAGCACATCAATTAGATTGCCGCACACGTGGCTCATAAATAAATTGCGGCGTTGCCGCCCTTCAACTACGCGTGTACAGTGTTTCTTATTAACATTTTTAGTGAATATTTTAATAATAAAAAAAATATTTTGTTTTCGAATGGTAATATTTTTTTTGCATGTATGGATGCTATACTATTGCGGGTTAACGGGAACGCCCTCTGTTAGTTAACATACTGTATAAATACATAAATGAGTAATTAAATTTTAATATAATTTTCTTCTGTCTTATAAACATATTCACAGTTTATTTTTTTACATATGCATTTATTATTTCACAGTATTCTATTGTTTCATGTCTTACTGAGACGATGTTGTGGAAGTATGTCCTTACGAAAGGTTCTACAGCCTGATTTTTTAGTCATAGTCCAAATTTTGATATATCTATTAATTTTTGGCGAAAATCATTGAATACGTGTTTTTAGGGTTCCGTAGCCGAATGGCAAAAGACGGAACCTTTATAGTTTCGACATGTCTGTTCGTCTGTCTGTCAGTCCGTCCGTCCGTATGTCACAGCCATTTTATTCCAAAACTATTAAGACTATACATGTAAAACTTGGTAGATAGATGTATTCTGTGAACCGCTTTCCGATTTTAAGAGGAAATTTAAAAAAAACATTTAAAATAAAGGGGCTCCCCATACATGGAACTGAAACTGAAAATATTTTTTTTTTCATGAAACTTATACGTGTGTGGTATCTATAGACAGGTCTTTAAAAATGACATTAAGGTTTCTAAAATGACTTTTTCATTAAGTTAATTGTTTAAAAGATATACGCTTCCAAAGTGGTAAAATGTGTGTCCCCCCTCTACGTTCTATAATAATGAAGTGAAAAATCTAAAAAAATCATATGTTGTAGATCTTAATGTAAACTTTCAACCAAAATTCGTTCGAACGAGATCGAGTCGGCAGTTTTTGAGATACAGTATATTTTCTAAAACCGCAAATATAACTTTGTAATTCATACAAATACTATGAAAAACAAAGTTATTTGGCGTAGTTGTAAAAATTGTAAATAAGCTAGTTTTAAGAAATTTTTCAGGTTTTTTGTTTTTTTATTTTTCAATTAAATATATTAAGTATATTATATTTATTATAGTTACCACGGAACCCTTCATGGGCGAGTCCAACTCGCACTTGGCTATTTTTTTCTTTTAGTATCACTCAATACAAAAATATTGAGATATCACATCACAAAGTTATCTATAAAAAGTTGATGTTTCTGGACACCGCCGCGCCGCGCGCCGTGCGTACGGGCTAGGTTGCGGTTCGGCTAGGGACACGAAAAAAGTATCGATACTTTGTGGTATCGAGTACGTTTCGATTCGATACCGATACTTTTGTACTCGATACTTTGTATTTGATACTTTTACTCAATGAGTACTTTTTGACAGGTATCGTATCGAATAAATCTTGGACGGCAACGCCATCTGGTTCAATTAAACTGAACCTTCTAAATCATTACATTGAGCTCAAAATCGTTCCTTCAGACTTTCAGTTCACGGTTCTGCTTCACTAATCAATCACTCAATCGTTCGCCGTTAGAAAATTGTTTTGTTATTATTATTTATTGTTTATAAGGTACAATGTAGTTCTTATAATGTACAATGATATCCCACAAAACCGTATTATTTGTATTATTCTTCATGTTCGTCTCGCGATTTGTTTTTCTCAGGTTTATCATTATTGTGCTTGACTATTATTTGACTTATTAAATATGAATGTGTGCCATCTAAAAGAACCTATTGTTCCGTGCTGTATATCTATTAGCGATTGTACGGAGGAGGAATGGGTACTATATGTTGCTAAAAGAATAAATAATATAATATTGTTTAAATCATTTGTAAAGTCACAGTTGTCTTTTTTATAGTACTATTACTACACTAGTGTACCAATACCTTTGGTGTTGATGTTCTGTTATTCTGACCTACTGTACTAAAGATAAATTGTCGTTACTGACTGACATTGACGCACGACTTGACGTATGTGCATTAGGCCCTAAGAAAAGTACTCGATACTTTGAAGTATCGATACTTTTGTTTCGATACATTTATGAGTACGATACTTTTTATTCGATTTTACTCATGAGTACAATATCGATACCGTGTCCCTAGGTTCGGCCCGCCAGGCGCGGGGCCCCGCGCGCTGCCGCAATTCATTGATAAAACAATAATAAACAAAGGGTGAAATTTTCCCTTTATACTTTCACGGGCTTAAGACCGTCAATTAGTAAAAGGTTTGTGCTATGTTCACTATGATTAGAATGTAATCCTTAATTAATCAATTACAAGTAAAAATAAATTAGATAATTAAGAACTTTAGACCTTATTAAAACTGTGCCAAAACTTTTTGCTATTAGGCGTATTTAAAAAATGTTAATCACCTTATGTACCTACAAATAATTAAAAATCTAAGCAAAATTATGTTTTTTTTTCTGGTTGGGAAAATCATGGAATGACTTCTTCCGCTATGGGTTAAGCGGAAGGGTGTGTCAGACTTCTACTGACTAAAAACCCACCCTGTTCCTTCGGCTGCCCTAAAGTTCCTGGGCCGCGGTATCTCGATAGAACTCTCCCGCGAACCCCGGCAGGCAATGGCATAGCATCTCTTTTTGGAAGTTGACCTGAATCATGTGAAGGTTCTTCTAGGTGTCTATTACAGTCCTTCGTCACGTGTGAATTACTTTTCCTCCTTTGAAAAGATCCTTGAAGATTTAACTCCTTCTTACAGTCTTACAATAATTATGGGGGATTTCAATACTTGCTTATTGAAAAATGATTCTCGTTCTCTATCATTTAAGTCAATACTTCAGTCGTCAAACATTGCTGTCCTTCCTTCAAGTGCCACACACCACTCCCCAAACTGTAATCCCTCACTTTTGGATCTTATAATTGTATCCTCTACACATCATGTCAGTAAGCATAGCCAATGCACGGCTGACATGTTCTCCTACCATGATTTAATATACCTTTCCTACAAGATTCGCCCTCCTAAGGCCAAACCTAAAACTCTTCTGCTGCGCAATTTTAGTGGTATGAATGTTGATAATCTCCAGAGGGATGCTAATGACATTGACTGGACCTCTCTTGTAACAGCTGAATCAGTCGATGACAAAGGTAACCTCCTTACGGATAATCTCGTACAGCTGTACGACATTTAGGCTGCGTTTCCAACAGAGATGTGCGAGGATGCGTAGCGAGGGATGTGTTTGTAAAAAACCAATAGAATCGCTTCATTTACCTCGCCTCGGTCAGCACAGCTCTGGTGGAAACGGCTCAGCGGAGCTAGATTTTTGCGCATATATATGTGTGCGAGGGATGTGTTGCGAGGAATGTGTGTTGAGAAGGATATGTTGGGAGGTTTGCGCATCCTCGCACCATACATTAAGGCTGCGTTTCCACCAGAGATGTGCGAGGATGCGTAGCGAGGGATGTGTTTGTAAGGAACCAATAGAATCGCTTCATTTACCTCGCCTCGGTCAGCACAGCTCTGGTGGAAACGGCTCAGCGGCGCTAGATTTTTGCCCATACAAAACAAGCTAGGAATGTGTGCTAGGGATGTGTGCGAGGAATGTGTGCGCATTTTCACAGCTCCGCTACACATCCTCGTAGGCACATTTTCATCGCACAGCTTTGGTGGAAACGCCCACACATTTTCACAGCACAGCTAGACATCCTCGCACGACACATTTTCATCGCACAACTTTGGTGGAAACGCCCACACATTTTCACAGCACAGCTAGACATCCTCGCACGACACATTTCCATCGCACATCTCTGGTGGAAACGCACCCTAATGCGCATTTTCACAGCTCCGCTACACATCCTCGTAGGCACATTTTCATCGCACAGATATGGTCGAATCGCCCACACATTTTCACAGCACAGCTAGACATCCTCGCACGACACATTTCCATCGCACATCTCTGGTGGAAACGCACCCTTATGCCCCCATTCGCGCAGTCAAACTGAAACATCTTCCTGCGCCGTGGCTAACAGATTATGTAAGAGCTGTCATGCACAGGGAGGCAGTATGCAAGTCAAAGTTCAGATGTCGACCCTCACCGTTGAACTGGGAGATGTTTGTAAATGCACGCAATCATAGCAATAGGCTGTGCAGGGCTGCAATGCGCCGCCACATCCATGATTCAGTTGAAAACGGTGATCCAGCTTAAGTCTGGAAATTTCTCAAATCGATGGGAGTTGAAAAATCACGCCAAGAATCGATTCCTAAAGACTTAGATATTGATCTGTTGAATCAACACTTCTCATCCTCGTCCTCCCCTAATAGGACAATGAAGGCAAATACAACAAATTATCTTTCTAATGAAGATTAGAAAGATAATTTGTCAACTCCGGATCACTCCGCATTTAATTTTAGTCAATTTTCTGATTGTGATGTTAAAAAAAGCATAGTTTCAATCACATCCAACGCAGTTGGTAGTGATTGTGTCAGTCGGAAGATGATACTCCCTGTCCTCGATGAAATCCTTCCTATCTTTACCTATATCCTTAACTATTCTATTTCCAATGGTGTCTTTCCATCGATATGGAAAGAGGCCAAAATTACTCCTCTACCAAAAAATCGAATCCTACATCTTTTTCAGAATATCGACCTATTTCCATCCTACCTTTTCTCTCTAAAGTCCTTGAACGCCTTGTCCACAATCAGCTTAGTTCTTTTCTTTGCAAGAATAGTCTGCTGAATCCTTTCCAATCCGGTTTTCGTCCTGGTCATAGTACCACTTCCGCCTTAGTAAGCGTTACGGATGAGATACGGTTGGGCATGGATAAAGGAAATATGACGATTCTTTGCTTGCTAGATTTTAGCAACGCTTTTGATACCGTTGATTTCGAAATCATGCTCATGATACTTCGCTCTATTAACATATCTCCAAAAGCGATTGACTGGTTTCGTAAGTATTTGCATAGATGAGTCCTGCTCTTCTTGGTGTAGTACATCAGCCGGTGTTCCTCAGGGTGGCGTCTTATCTCCTTTACTCTTCGCAATATTCATAAATTCTATATCAAAAAAACTTCAGTCCTCCTACCATCTTTATGCTGATTATTTGCAGATTTACAGACAATCTCCCTATACAGATTTGCATGCTGCTACTGATATCATAAACCAGGACTTGGCCTCTGTTTGCGAATGGAGTGAGGCACATGGCTTGCAGGTTAACCCGTCAAAGACCCAGGTCATTGTAGTTAGTAGTTCCAGGTTGGCACCTAAGGTAAAATGGTCGCAGCTTCCTCAGGTTATTTTCAACGGCACTGCTATTCCATTAAGCGAGAAGGTTAAGAACCTAGGGGTTTGGGTTGACAAATATCTTTGTTGGGGTCCCCAATTACAAGAAGTCAGTCGCAAATTATTTGCTTCTGCCTATTCCCTAAGACGGGTGCGTAACTTTCTGCCAACTGCTACTAAAATTGCGCTAGCACAGTCTCTTTTACTTCCCATCCTTGACTACGCTGATGTCAGTTATCTTGATCTTACTGAGGCACAATTTGATAAACTTGAGCGACTCCAAAATGTTTGCATTAGATTTATATTTGGCTTGCGCAAATATGATCACGCATCCGAATTTCGTACGAAACTCAAGTGGCTTCCAATACGTTTTCGCCGGAACTTACACATCTTGTCTCTGCTTTACAGTGTTCTGTTTAATCCCAAAACCCCCACTTATCTTAAAGAACGATTCAAGTTCCTTCATGACACACATGCTTAAAATCTCTGAGATCATCAGAAAACTTAAGGCTTGCGGTACCGAGTCACAACACCAATTACTATGGTAAGTCGTTCGCAGCTCAAGCAGTACGGCTGTGGAATGATCTACCAGTGTCAGTAAGACAAGCACAACCCTATCGTCTTTCAAAAACTCGGTAAAGGATCTTTATATCTCTTCTTAAATTGTTGTTATTATGTATGTCTTTGTTTCTTTTTTTATATTTATGTGTATTTGTTTTGAGAATGTTATTTATTGTTTTTATATTTTATAAAGATAAATAGTACACCGTGGACTACTCGCGTATTTATTTTCTCCTGTGTCAAATCCATCCAAAGGTTGTCTGTAAAAGATCGCTTTTAGCGATAAGACCGCCCATTGTATCACCCTTTTTAGTTGTAAAGTCCTTATTGTTTTACTGTTATGGTGGACAATAAAGAATATATCTATCTATGAGGCCCAGTCATTGGTGTTGACAGCTCTTTGAGGCGCGCGTGGAACACGACGTGCCGCCGACCCGGGCCTGATCCTTACCGGACGGTGAGCGCAGGCCCGCGCCTACGGTGGCCGGAAATCGGCTCGCGATCCCCGACGCCCGGGGCGTCTCTCGCGGCGGCTAGGGCGAGACGAAGAGGTGAGAGGCAACTTCTTCCTCGCGCCTCTCGCGCGTTCAGCATCCTTCGCTAGCAGGACTGCTTCTCATATGATACAGATTTCCTAAAATATGATAAAAAAATTGGCCAAGTGCGAGTCGGACTCGCCCGTTAAGGGTTCCGTGGTAACTATAATAAATATAATATACTTAAAACTACTACTACTTAAAACTAGCTTATTTACAATTTTTACAACTACGCCAAATAACTTTGTTTTTGATAGTATTTGTATGAATTACAAAGTTATATTTGCGGTTTTAGAAAATATACTGTATCTCAAAAACTGCTGACTCGATCTCGTTCAAACCAATTTTGGTTGAAATTTTACATTAAGATCTACAACATATGGTTTTTTGAGATTTTTCACTTCATTATTATAGAAGTTAGAGGGGGGGGGACACACATTTTACCACTTTGGAAGCGTATATCTTTTAAACGATTAACTTTATGAAAAAGTCATTTTAGAAACCTTAATGTCATTTTTAAAGACCCTGTCTATAGATACCACACACGTATAGGTTTCATAAAAAAAAATATTTTCAGTTTCAGTTCCATGTATGGGGAGCCCCCCTTTATTTTAAATGTATTTTAAATTTTCTCTTAAAATCGGAAAGCGGTTTACAGAATACATGTATCTACCAAGTTTTACATGTATAGTCTTAATAGTTTCGGAATAAAATGGCTGTGACATACGGACGGACGGACAGACAGACAGACGGACAGACATGTCGAAACTATAAGGGTTCCGTTTTTTGCCATTCGGCTACGGAACCCTAAAAAGGGTAAAGTGTTTTTCAATTAAATAAAAAAATGATACATATTTTATCATAGATTTCCAATATTCAACTTACATGTGATTCTTCTCTAAATCATTCATTTCACTTGGTACAGCTTTACAGATGTCACATGTTATATAGAGTCTATGTATTCATAGAGGTTTGTAACAGGTGAGACGCTATTTTGCCATCTATCATGGTCATTAACATTGACAGTCTTATTACAAAAAACTAAATAAACCTTGGTTTAAACCTGGACTATTAAGTCCAGGCTTATCTGCAGAACCATGGTTTAAATTTGTTCGTATTACAAAATTTAAAAAAACCATGGACTTCTTAGTCCCTTCATTTGAACCATTGTTCAAATATCAACCACAGATTAATGCAAATATCATTCGTTCACCATGATGTCATTCTATTGCAACGTTCCGTATGCCGAGAAAAGAAAACGTTTTGATAATACGCTAATGATTAGATGATGTTTAGGAGTGTTAAAAATATTGAGACCTGGTTATTTTGCATGGATATAAACATTATTTAGTTATTTCGTCAATTGCAGTTTTGAGCACATTACTTAAAGTCGTATTAATTTCTAAAAACACATCCAAGTACGTGTATCGAAACGTAACATTCTCGCGCGATATATGAAACCATAACATTAAACAAAACCATCACAAGTTGAACAAAGTTCATTTAGCTTTGGAATTTAAAGTCTTTATTAGTTCAAGTGCCTCTTTGTTTAACTTCATTATTTTAATAATTTATTGTGATGGACTAACAAAAAAAAAACGCGATCTGAGAATTGGCGAGGAAAAAGTAAGCAAACATACATTACTTAGACTAACTTGAAATCCGTCTATAGTTTATTAATTTTAAGCTTACCTACCCAAATTTTAAATATTATAATACTACGATGGGATTGACTCGAACACGATTTCTGTTGTGTCGGCGTTGCATTTCCAACAACTCAGCGGCTTCAATATCCTCAATATCAATTAAATCGACCATGTTAACGTCCATTTTCGAGTTAAAACAACACAACACATTGAAAAATATGATTTAACCTAAAGGAGAAACTTTGAAAGATCCGATTTAGTGATATAAACCATCGTTAAACTAGGAGTCGCCGAGGTTTAGCGTTAGACCATGATATAGTCCATGGTTTATCGCAAAACCACGATTTGTAATACCGTTTTTGTTTAGACCGTAGTTTAAAGAAGTGTAAACCAGGTTTATTAGTTAAACCGCTTTTTGTAATAAGACTTTGACAGTCTTATTACAAAAAACTAAATAAACCTTTGTTTAAACCTGGACTATTAAGTCCAGGCTTATCTGCAGAACCATGGTTTAAATTTGTTCGTATTACAAAACTTAAAAAAACCATGGACTTCTTAGTCCCTTCATTTGAACCATTGTTCAAATATCAACCACAGATTAATGCAAATATCATTCGTTCACCATGATGTCATTCTATTGCAACGTTCCGTATGCCGAGAAAAGAAAACGTTTTGATAATACGCTAATGATTAGATGATGTTTAGGAGTGTTAAAAATATTGAGACCTGGTTATTTTGCATGGATATAAACATTATTTAGTTATTTCGTCAATTGCAGTTTTGAGCACATTACTTAATGTCGTATTAATTTCTAAAAACACATCCAAGTACGTGTATCGAAACGTAACATTCTCGCGCGATATATGAAACCATAACATTAAACAAAACCATCGCAAGTTGAACAAAGTTCATTTAGCTTTGGAATTTAAAGTCTTTATTAGTTCAAGTGCCTCTTTGTTTAACTTCATTATTTTAATAATTTATTGTGATGGACTAACAAAAAAAAACGCGATCTGAGAATTGGCGAGGAAAAAGTAAGCAAACATACATTACTTAGACTAACTTGAAATCCGTCTATAGTTTATTAATTTTAAGCTTACCTACCCAAATTTTAAATATTATAATACTACGATGGGATTGACTCGAACACGATTTCCGTTGTGTCGGCGTTGCATTTCCAACAACTCAGCGGCTTCAATATCCTCAATATCAATTAAATCGACCATGTTAACGTCCATTTTCGAGTTAAAACAACACAACACAATGAAAAATATGATTTATCCTAAAGGAGAAACTTTGAAAGATCCGATTTAGTGATATAAACCATCGTTAAACTAGGGGTCGCCGAGGTTTAGCGTTAGACCATGATATAGTCCATGGTTTATCGCAAAACCACGATTTGTAATACCGTTTTTGTTTAGACCGTAGTTTAAAGAAGTTTAAACCAGGTTTATTAGTTAAACCGCTTTTTGTAATAAGACTGTGAATGTTTAACTTGTATATTATTATTTTCAATGATAGATGGCTTCAATGCTTTAATTTCAACATCGATCAAACCCATTTCCTCCTTCATGTCCAACTTGTTTTCGCTGAAAAACTTGAAATAAATTGGTTTGCAAAGCATTGTAGAAGAAGGTTTTGGGTTTTTCCAGACCAAATCGTCACCACACATCAATTGCAAGGGCACAAAAGAGTACACTAGAGTCGTCTTCATCTGCATTAATGCATTGCTTGTAGTTGCTTTGATTTGACGCACCATCGACGCCCCATTTGCAGATTAAGATGAGTTCTTTATCTTGCAAATAGTCCAAGTTTAATGTTTTGGCAAGTCGAGTGACAGTGATGTCCAAAACAGCTTGAAGTTTTACTTTAACTCCTCGTTCGGTCACTTCAATATAGCTTTGAGGAGGATAGCATGCTTCCTTGGCATTTAAAACTGAATAATATGTTGGGTATAAATCTACTCCACTTTTTTTTCAGTTTCCCTTAATGTTATATACTGCCACTTCGACAATTTCAAAGAAATCAATATACCCAACGCTTTCTCTGCTGAATACTTGTTAGTAGTTGTCTTGCCTTTCAAAAAATTCTTGATCTCTGCTGCTTTTTCAGCAAGCTCGGTAATATATTTTATTAAATCTTTCACGTCCTCATTCTCCTCACCACAACTCACTGCAGCAGCATATGCAAGTTTCTGAGAGTCGTGCGTTAAAAGTTCTTCTATTCTTCTCTTCTTCCGTTTTTGGCATAATTCTGAGAAAGGTTTTCTTGGGCTCCTTTTTAGTGTTGTAGTGCTAACAGTACATGTAGTTACTTTGGACGTGGATACACCTTCATTTATACCACTAGCACTTGAGGTTGAAGGTTCAACAGTATCAGTAACACAGTCGATTGATACCAATCCAATTTCTTCACTTTATACAAATCTGTCTTTAATGAAGTTGGGCCATTTGATCTCCTTTTCTAGCCAAGTCTCGTACTTCTTGACGAATGTATGCATCGCTCGATTACATGACTTCCAATTTATATGCAAAACACACATATACACTTGACAAAACTGTTTTAATTTTTTTTGTTCTTCATCAGACAAATTTGTCGCTTTGGTTAGAAGTGCTTCTAACAAAATACTGGGCTGCGAAAAGCAACTTTTTGTTTTCACAAATATGAATATGTCCAAATTTGTATAAAATCCTTCCGTGATAATAAGTAAGCACGTAAGCAAGAAGTTAATGTTATAGTGCGAACAGTTGCTGACAAAAACTAATGATTTTGACGCTGTCGTCCCTATTTATATAAAAGTACCCTCTTAATCGTATCTTCATTAATAGTAGTTAGTTAAACTTTTCGTAAAAATAGAGGGCTATTTTTACGAAAAGTAACTAATGTATCTTAACTCGTTAACAATATTTGCACTAATGAGATGAGACTAAATTACTATCATAAGTTAATTAGCATGCATTTATCATTGATTTCCTGTTAAACTTGAGATTACGAACAGATTACAACAAACAATCATTACTATGTAATTATCGTCTCCAGTTGGTATATGTACCTATACCAAAGATCAAATAATATGTATTCAATTCCTTCGAGAAATCCACAGAATTTCTTGAAGTTCATTACTCTGGTCTGAGTGAAGTGGTGAAATAATATATTTCTTATTTATACAATTGCCTATTCTTAGTATTTTTCTGTATTAGTTATAAGTTTTTGTACTAATAAAAATATTTTTTTGTGTTAATTAAGAAGTCAAACTTTTTATCTACTGACATAGTCTACTAACAACGAAATAAATTATCTAAAGAAATATTTAAAAATTTATTTATATTTTAAATGGGTCTCTACTTGAGTGTTATTTTTAGTTTTTTTTTTTATATTGTATATTCCATTATTTCTCATTAAAGTTAATAAAATTAGCACACTAAAGTCAATTACTTTGTATATTTTGAAGATCACACCTAAATCAACGTAAAAATCTCTAACTGAATTTCTCGAAATTCAACACTCTGCTGTGAGTGAAGCGGGGCGCATGGGTGTGCGTGTTATAGCATTTCGGAATCGCCTTATATGGGACAATACCCCATGTAAGCCGCAGGCTTTAAGTTTAAGTTGTGAGAAAAATCGACTTTTGTGTTTTTCTTCATACAAAATTTTTTTTTTTTTCGGAGATGGTTCTGTCTATGGCTGTCATATTACCAAATATTACAAATAATACTGAAATAAAGCCGTTCCGATTTTTATTTCTCGCTTAAAGAAATTTTGATTTCAATATCCACGGAGCGTCGATTTCGAACCATTATTTATGCGCCGGCGGGATGCGCGGGAACACGGAAGTAAGCGCTTGCGTTTGATTTATTTTTTTGAATTTCAACATTATGATTTAATTTAATTTATAAAACGACTGTTAAAATATCATACGAACAAATAAATAAATCTAAAAATGTAAAGTTTGTGTTTTAGTTTCGTGTAGGTAAATAAGTATAAACAACTTGTTTATTTATTAAATTTCAATTTTATTTATTGTAAAGATCAGTAATCCAAACCAACCAACCGAATTTATCTTTTTGTCTCAATATGCAGACAATAAACCGATCTCGTTTAAACCGATCTAGTTTCTCGTCCCGTTTCGTAAAAGCCCCCAATCAAAAGACACTATTTTTTCTTTTAACGAGTAGGTAAGTAAATTAAAATATGATTCTCATTTGTTACAGCTCCACAACTAAACTCAAATGTGAAGAAACTGGACAAGATCGGCTTGAAACCCAAACGAGTCAGTAACCAATACAAACTGCCCATACTACAAAACCAAAGTTCAGATGACGCGATAGACAATATAGAATTCGACAAATGTAAACTTAGTTTACGATCGCCAACCACGCCGATACGTGAAATCACCACGGAAAAGATTGTTAAAAATAACAAGGAAAATGTTGATAAAAACGAAAATGTTAGTATAGAAGAAGAAAATGTTGAAACAGAAATCAATAAACACAGTGAAATCGATACAGAAAATACTTATAAAAGTTACAAAGAAATAGATACACCGGTTCTTGATAGGAAGAACAGTATGCAAGAAGCACCCGACATTGTCAGGGGTGTGGAAAATTATTCAGAAGATGAACTGGAGAATCATAAGGCAAAATTACAGGATCTGCAGTTGAGGCAGAAACTGATGGAAGAACAGAATAAAAGGAGAAAGGAGATGCTGGCGAAGGCACTGGCTGATAGGTATGTTTTTAGTCGTTGTTATTTTTATTACGTTTAGGTATATGGGTAAGGCCGCGAAAATTAACACAAAATAACACAAATGTAACACGGCCTTTTTGTGTTATCGTAACACAAAAGCAACACAATAGTATCATATTATTCTCATTAAGGGAATTTCACAAGGTATGTTTATTTAGCATTATTCTAATAAAATTTTTAGGAGTTATTTCAAGAGTCATTTATAGATATAGTTAATAAAGAAAACAACATTACTTTTTATCGTCTTTTTATATTCGTTTGACAACAAGTATATGATAAAATTATACCTACTTCAAAATCAAATTTTAAAGTTTAAAAACGAAACATAACTTACAATCAACAACTTAAACTTTCACATATCTTTGGAACATTTTTAGGGTTCCGTAGCCGAATGGCAAAAAACGGAACCCTTATAGTTTCGACATGTCTGTCCGTCTGTCTGTCTGTCCGTCCGTCCGTATGTCACAGCCATTTTATTCCGAAACTATTAGGACTATACATGTAAAACTTGGTAGGTAGATGTATTCTGTGAACCGCTTTCCGATTTTAAGAGAAAATTTAAAAAATATTTAAAATTAAGGGGGCTCCCCATACATGGAACTGAAACTGAAAATAATTTCTTTCATGAAACCTATACGTGTGTGTATCTATAGACAGGTCTTTAAAAATGACATTAAGGTTTCTAAAATGACTTTTTCATAAAGTTAATCGTTTAAAAGATATACGCTTCCAAAGTGGTAAAATGTGTGTCCCCCCCTCTAACTTCTACAATAATGAAGTGAAAAATCTAAAAAAACCATATGTTGTAGATCTTAATGTAAACTTTCAAGCAAAATTGGTTTGAACGAGATCGAGTCAGCAGTTTTTGAGATACAGTATATTTTCTAAAACCGCAAATATAACTTTGTAATTCATACAAATACTATCAAAAACAAAGTTATTTGGCGTAGTTGTAAAAATTGTAAATAAGCTAGTTTTAAGAAATTTGTAAGGTTTTTTTTCAAATATGTTAAGTATATTATATTTATTATAGTTACCACGGAACCCTTCATGGGCGAGTCCGACTCGCACTTGGCCAATTTTTATATACTTAAATTTGAACTGCACAGTAAGGTAACAATCAATTCAAAATCAACATCTTATGAAGTTAACTTGCACATTATGAGAAAGGCTAATATTTTAGAAACGTAATTTAAAATAAAAATACACTCTTTATACTATAAAATGAAATTATTGGTATTATTGCAAATTAAAGAGACAGAACACAAAAATCAACTACTAATTAAGATGCTTACACCGCTCTTGAATCAAATAAAATTTGAAAAATCCAAAATTTTGTTATGTTAGTATCCTGTAGTATTTTTGGAACCATTTTCCTTTATTGTTGCACTTGATAAATTAAGAGAATTACTGATTACCGCCAAAGTGGTCACTTTTGGCGGCAATTAGTGCATGATGAACAATGAATCTTAATTTACCAAGTCTAGAATCATGAAAAGTGATTTTTAAAAATACTACCTACAGGTTATTTACAAGCATAATACAATTTTGGATTTTTCAAATTTGATCTGATTTTAGAGTAGAATAAATAAAATGTGGACGGTGCTAGATTCGGTGGTGTAGTCGCGTTAACAAGTTTAATATTGCAGAAACATGATTAAAATCGAATCAAACTACAAATAGAAGTGACAGAATCTTCAATAACAACAACCTATTAATAGGTAAAATTATGCTTGTCTTAAAAACTATACGATTAAAAAAAAACAAAAGCGACAAACATTACTTTGACAAGAACATCAGAATTAGTCTCGTAATATATTCAAAAACTTTAATGCCTAAGTAAAGTATACAGTGTCAAAATTGTCCTGTAATAAATACTCGTTATTTTCTACAAAAAGTAAACTTACAGTTTTTACGATGGAATCTGCAGGAACAATATCAACATCATTTTTTCTTGTTAGCAAAAATTTCAATTTGGGAGTTATTACAGTTTTCAGAAATCGGACTTTGTATAGGAATTCATCGTCTTTTTTAGAACCTCAAGTATAAAACCTACGTAATATTTCCATTGTTTTCTTTGGTAATACAGGACAATCACATTGTCGTTGATTTTAACTTTATCGGGGCTGAATTTTAATTCATCATCGACATATTGTGTTTTAGGAAGTGATTGTGAAGTACACGTGGTGCGGTTGCGAGGCGGGGGGGTTACTAGAAATTTCTCGAAGGACCTTAGCGGGGTGTAGTTTGGGCAGTGAAATATTGACCACACAGTAATGAGCCGACCAGGGGGTAGGAAAAAGGGACTTACTTGGATATCTTGAGCTGTTTAGCATGAGAATGGAGTTGTTGCACGTGGGTTGAATCCCTTTCTTCTTAGTTGCTGCACTTTCACCTTGGTCTCTATTTTGTCACACTTGTGGGGCCAACACGGATATTTGATAGTTTAGATTTATAGATATATTAGCGGTATTTGGTTAATCTCGGCGCGCGCGGGGGCTTGTCTTGGCGTGGTAACTTCACGGCGGGATTTTGATCAAGACTAATAGACACAATATGGCGGGGGTAATTCTACCCTTCCAAATCACAGTATCTGTACGGTGATTGGCTGGCGTTGAATGCGCCAATCAGCGGCGCGTGCGATGAGCATTTCCTCTCTCATTTGTGGGAATTGGATACTACTAGGAAGGGATATGGTTGGTCAGCTCAAAAACCGCGGTCAAATATGAATCTGTATTCTAATATGTAAGATGCGTTCGGATATATGATAGTAGAAAGTTATAAACTAAATAAAACTTGCGCAAGCAACATGGCATATTCGCATTTTCTTTCTCAATATCGTTGACATAATATTTTTTTTTGAATATTTTACTGTCACTCAAGTCATTTCACGGTACTTTATTTCGGACAAAACCACCACATTGTCCCTTTTAACCGGTAGGCCTTCTACTTCAATTCCATCATCTTTTTTTTGTAATTCAATGGTGACACTGTCAGAAATAGTTTTGGGTCCTTGGATAACAATCGTAGATAAAACCTCGATTTTTTTGTTGGGTCCATAACGACGTTTAAATATACCAGTTTTTTCCTCTAGTGTCAAGTCATTCATTGTGTTTTTACTACTTGAATCTTTATGTGTCTCTTCAAAAAAAACATTATCGGAATCTTCAGGCATAAAACAAGTGGTATCACTATCATCTGCGTACTGAATTTCTTCAGAGGATTCTGAGCTACTTGTATCTGTACTATTGCGTTTAAGTTTCTTTGGTCTGTTTTGTTCTGCAGTATTTTTATTAATGCTTTTTCGTTTTCTAGCTGTTTGTGGTGTCTTTTGATTCAGGTTTAATAGATTTGTAATATCGTGGAACTTTGGAGAGAAACACATGCAATCTCCACTGCCGTCTATACAAAAACAACTGAAGTCTCTGTATTTTAATTTTAATTTCTCTTTGGTTATTAATTGATGGATTTTCATGGTTCCTATCAATAGGGTTAGTGTTTGAGTAGTGTTTGATGGTTCTAATAGTTTTATTTCTGGTGGCACGTAAAAAAGTCTGATAATGGTTTCTGTCGATTTTAGGACATCGAACGCAGTCTGGGCATTCGGTATATCTACTCCCTGACTAACTTTTTGGTCAAGAGCACGCTTTATTGCTCCGCCCACACCGTCAGCTGCCCCCTTACCGTGCAACGCCTCGAAAAAATTACAAGTACCTCCCAAGAATCCATAATCGTATGACTGAAAAGATAGAAATTTTTTTTCTGCCGATATTGAGTGGTCGGCCCGTCGGAGATGAAATGGATAGTGGTCACGTTTTGGTCAGTATCTTTAATATAATTTAAAATTGGATGTAGGTATGCCCAAATTGCTTCGGGATTATGCTGATTATCAGGTGAAATAGTGCAAAATGACATCGGATCCTTATTTTTGCGATAAAGTATACCTGTATGTAAAGTTGTCTGTTCTTTGATGAAATGTGTAGCTTGTACTTCTTTGTGATATTTGCAAGTGTAATTTTCCGAAAAATCTTTGTGTATTAGTGCCTCGTTTTCTTTTAAATTATCTATACAAGTTCTGTATTGATGATACTGGTAATAAAAGTTGTACACGTGCTTTTTAAATGGGCACATCAGTTTATGAAACAATTCGATTAGGTCTTTAACTGTTGCTTGTTTGGTGGTTTTCATCTTTTTTTTGGACTTCTTTCTGTCTCCATCTTTAGTATATTCATACTCCTTAAGTGCCCACACATTCCATTGTACTTACGCGTCTTGGTCTAAGTAACCACCGTCAATTTTCTTATCAGAGCATTCGACACAATCACCATACATACAATCTTTTGAATTGAAGTCACAGACCATATTAGATATTACTTCATTTATATGATCGCTGTTGAGTAGTCCCAGATACTTCAGTATATCGATCATAAATTGCATATTAGAATGCTTTATACAATCACAGGTGTCACGATTGCTGATTTTTGGTGGAAGTACATAAAACGGGCGATACTTTTTAAAGGTACTGAAACTAATTCTGCCATGTTCCGAAACATATTTTGCGTGTAGTGTTTTAAGATTATCCAATAAATATCGAATTTGTTTCTTTTGCTTTTTAAATGTTCTGTACTATTTCTTGCCCGCTGTAGTTTGAGTTACGTCGTCTCTGTTATAAAATGATATTATTTTTCTTCGTAACTCAACAGACTTTTTCTGAGATTCGCTGAATTTTCTGGGTTTATATTTCAATCCTAAGACAGCTTTCAGTTTCGTAGTATGTCTATATTTTTTTTTGCAATGTCGCTATGTATAATTTTCCGTATAACTTTCTTTTCTTCATGGGAAGATTTTTTATACTCAGATTTAATTGCTTCTTTGAGTAAATCATGCTCGAATATTTTTTTCTTAATCTCTTCTTGTTTTGGTGTCTCTATATTTGGTATTGTCGTATTTATGAAATCCGTTGTTCTTTTCATTGGTGTATAGTCCTGTCCTGTCGTCTCTTGTATCACTTCTGCTTCTTGATTTTCTTCAGTCTTTTCGGCCTCTTTAGTCTCTTGAATTGTATCAGTCTTTTCAGTTACCTTTAATTTTTTCATTGAAGTTTTGTAATCATCTTTCATCTTTTGAATTTTCTCTTGTTGACGCTCAATCTTTTTTACAAATCTCCTGAATGCTCTCTGCAAAGCTGTAATTTTATTTTCTAGTCGTAAATTTTCATTTTTAATTTGTGTTCTATTTTACGTTGAACTCTGAGCAAAGCAGCATCCGAAATTGTTCCTTCATCGGATTTTACTGACACATTCAATTCCTGCGTCGAAGTCTGTGGAGATCTTTTCTTTTTTTCGTCTTCTTTCCATTTTATTTTTAACTCATTTTTTTGTTCTTCGGTTAAATTAGCCATCCGATTTCTGTAATTCCTTTGTGTTCTCTCATTGTTCTGTTTTTTTTGGAGCTCAAATTTTTCAGGATTTGTTTCCTTTAACTTCTTTCTATAACTTTTTTTGTCGTTCCGCAGCTGATAGTGGCATGATCTACAGAAAAATAAAATGAATTAGAGGTCTAATAAGTCTGTAACAATTCTTGGGTCAAAGTGAGCACCTACTAAGGCTTAGTGACAACTACCTACTACTGACTTCAACCGTTAGCTTAGTTTCCTCCAAAGGGGTCTCCAATACCTATATTGATATCATCCGCGACATGTACCATTACTCCGATTGCATAGTTGGGACAGCTGTTGAAGACACCAACCCCTCTCCATCACTGTCGAGATCCACCAAGGCTCGGTCCTCAGTCCGTACCTGTTCATATGATATTAGACGAAGTGTCAAATAGCATTAGGGACCACGTGAGCAACCGCCGTGGTTTCTCATGTATGCTGATAATATCTATATAAAAAGTAGAAAAGTGGACCCTGGGCTCGGGCTCCGAAGCCTTGTAGTTGAGGATACAATTGGGAAAACGCTCAGATGATTGAGAGTGTCCACCAAAATACCGAAATTAGTATTATCTATACTACTAAAGAACAACGGCAGGTTATATGCACTTTTGGTTTTGGCTGTTACTGATACATGTCGCTAGCACTACTAGCGCTACAACTACTCCCCGGCTATCATAATAATGATGTAACATCTGGCATTATTTTCTGCCTATTCATGAATATGAACATCTTTTACTTTCAGAGCCGGAGTTTGAAGTGGCGAAAAAGAAAGTCAGCTGACCCATACAAAAGTTCGACACCTTACTGCACCTAAACTAAATGTATGAAACAGCTGTTCAGTTTTTTTCGTGATTTCAGTGATGCTCCCATGGTAAAAGTTGTTCATGAGTCAGTACAGAGATTGTTGAAGGGTTAAAGGTCTTTAAAATATTGCCAGGCGTTCAAATAAGATGTAGCCTATGATACTCTTACAATTTTAACGGTTGAAACCTTAATTGTCAAAATCGGGTTATTTGTTTTGGTGCTATGGTGGAACATCCATACACAGTACTTACATATATTTTTATACAAACATTGCTAAAATCATAATCCTTTCTTTTGGTTTTCGGCGTGTAAATAACCATTTTTTTTTAATTAACAGTAAATGTTGTAAAAAGTCTATTTTTGCTTTATGTATAAGAGTGAATATCAAAAAAAATGTACGTCACACAATGGAATATTACAATATCTGTAACACAAGGGAATATGTGTCACACAAAAGAATATAAAGGTGCATTTATACAAATACATTAGATGCATAACTATGAAGTTTAATTTAATTAACACGTAGAATACTTAGGGTAGACAGGTATTTATTTAGGGTAGGTAGGCGTTATAGAAAAAAAAAATTGTGGAAAAAAATATCCGTATTTATTATCATAAAACAAACATTTTACTCAAAAATCAACATGAAGAGCGAAATTAAACAAAACAAATTTAATCACAGTACTTAATCATTGACACTATTATTTGGTGGCGATTTCAACAGACACGAACGTGAGAATAATTATTTGAGCCATTTTTTGGCAGAAGTTAAGAGTGTTAACGAATTATACGACATTTCGTACAAACTTTCAACTCTTTATTTTTTAAAATGAATGATCCGATGTTAATGAAACTTTCTACGCATAAGCAGGATATACATAAATCTATAAAGTTATTTGAGAACATTTTCGAAATATCTAGTACATTATTATTACAGTACAGTTATTTGTTTTTGTAAAAAAATATATAATTTAAATTAAGTCACAAAAAACCACAATACATAAAAAATCAACGTTAATTTTACCCAAAACAACATTTTTCGGGAACGTTCAAATTTTTTTTTCAGAATACATATTATGGACTATTAGTTACGTAAATTTAAGAACAAAAAAATAACCAATGAGTATGCACCCTGATCTTTTAGTGTGACGTCACCGAATGTCACACAATGGAAGCAAAATATAAATTACAAAACAAGAAACCACGCACAACAAAAAAAGTGAAAAGATTTTCACAATTCTTGTCTATTCCACGATTTACTTATTATAAATAGAGTCTAATGGTAAATAGTCTGTAATAAAATCATTAAACTTACCTGAAATTATACGTCACACAAATATATATTTTATAAAGCGACAAAACGGTAAACACATGTTTAGACGCCAATACATCAAAAGTAAAATGGCAAATGTTTTGTTTTGTAGGGTTGTCAGTAAATCGAATGTTTCCAGATGTAATAAAATGCAGATACGTTCAGAACTCTCTATGTAGGACACATAATTTCGTCACACAAGGTTCGTCACACAAGGTTCGTCACACAAAACAACGAAATGCGGAGACATCATTTTTAAGTATTCAAGTATTTATTTGCAATCCATAATGTACACATACAGGTGGAATAAAAATATAAGAAACAATTATGGACCCTGTCGGGCACAGCAAAATTTATAATAGTTAGGAGAGAGGAAGAGCGCTTCGTTTGTTTTCCCACAATTGAATTATTTATTGAAAATGAGTTATTTTTGCGTATAATTGTGTATATCCGTGTTTTATATTGTATTCATAAATTATTAGGGATATGTAGTTATTTTTATCATTCATTTATTTATTTTTTTGTAACACGTATTTTTGATTTAATTATTTATTGATTGATTTAGTTAATATTGCATGTTTTACATTATCCTTAATATTTTTAATTTATAAGATAATGGATTCATACACATTACATTATTTTAAGTCAATAATTATTTCACTTTTTTATTAATTAAGTCAATAGTTATGTCATACTTATTTATTATTGTGTTGAGCATTATATTATTATATTTTTATGAATTTAATATGCAATGTAATAATGTTTATAGGCGGACCTAAGTCAGTTTGGTATTCTTCCATTCAAAGTTTAATTTTTACTTAAATTCTCATGCACAGTGATCATTTTCCAAGTATACTGTATTAAATAAATCTGTATTAGTTCGATTATTAAAAAGTATTAATTTTTTCTTTTAAAATTGTCACATGGAGACAACCCTTTTTTGCATGACAAAAAATCTCCACATCATTATATTTCATTTTTATTTTATTTGTTTTGCTTAATTCTGTACTGTAGTGGTATTTATATACGAAAAAATGAATAATAAGAGCCTTAAAAAAAGAACGTCTTGTTTATTCACTAAATAGGATTTTTACGCCCGTGTTAGTAATGAGGACACCGAACTTTTTCTTATGTACAATTTTTTTTTATATTCACTCATAAGCCTTTACAATTGAATTGTGTTACGTAACACATTTGTATCACGGATAACACGGAAGTATCACAAAAGTCACACAATTGTCACACAATTCTTGCGTTTTAGGTTATAATTTCTAAATGTTAAACAATTCCACCATTTTACCAGCTAATAAACGTAAAGTACACTTTTCTACATATAAAGTTTTTAAAAAGAAACTATATTTACCTTACTTTATTGTTGAAAATCAGTTTTATTTCCGGGTGTCATCAACCATGCAGCCACTTTCTCGTCGAGTCATAGACAAACCAACATGGCGATTTTTACTTTTTTAACTTGTTGACTAGCAATAGTATTGCCATTTTTCAAATTACTTTTTCCCGGTTTTCGTTTTTAAACTTTGGGTAGTAAAATGCATAACACAAAATATTGTAACACAATAGTGAAAATAATTGACCATCACTATTGCGTATATAAAACACGTATTTTTATATCAATTTCAACAATCATGGCTCTCATTGCAAAGTTGACTATCTACTCAACCAGGGTATCAAAAGTTTTTTTCATATTATCAATAACAAAAAGTTTAATTGACGGTTGCAACTGAGGTATACGAAAAAAATGGCATATTTTGGCCAAAAATTTACTGCTTTTTCAAAAAGAAATTTGTTTTTTCACAAAACTAAATAAGTCAAACAGATGTTTTATTTTTGGAAGGCAGGATTATTCAATAGGTAATCGTATACAAATAGTTAAAATACATTTCACGTTATTTTTTCTTATGAAATGAACCAGTACAATTTAGACACGCAACAAATGGTGCTATTTTTCACGGCCTCATCCATATATACGATTATTAAATTATTCATTAATTTAGTGAAAACATTTTTCAATGTAGATTAATATTATTATTATATTAGCTGACCCGGCAAACGTCTTTCTATATGAATAGTGTAGTTTCCTAAAATATTTTATTTAGTCCGTGACGTAGTTTAACAAAAAACATTGGACACGTATTTTTTATTTTTTTTACGTAATTGAAAAATTAAGATGATACAGTGAGTTGAAATTTCGCGTGACGTCACACCTCGGTATAATTCTTAGCAAGGCGTGACGTCAGCAGCCCCCACTCCTGTTCTTTGAAGCTTTTCATCTTTGTGAATTTTTCTTGACTTGAAAAAGCAAAAAATACGTGACCAATATTTTTTGAAAAACTATCTAATGGACCAAATAAAATAATTATTTTGTAACACAGGAAACTACCCTATTATACCTATACATAGACCTACTAAATCTCCGGGCGTCTCCGGCCACCTTAGGCGCAAGCCTGCGGGCTGCAAGCAATGGGTAGCTCGCCGCCCGACTGAAACCAGGCCTGGGTAGACGACGCACCGCCGCGCGTCGTCGTGTTCCACACGCACCTCAGAGTGACAGCAACATTGTCGGGGCCTACTAGGGGGCCGTTGCCTGTCGGGGTTGCGGAATCGGCCTCGGAACACGGATGGGTTATAGTCATTAAAATCTGACACTCTGTCTGCTTCGCCCAGATCGGGAGACAGTTATTGGATCCCATCCTTAAAAGAAAAAAGTCCTACTAAATATAAAAATCGGTCAAACAGTTTCGGAAGAGTTCGATAACGACACGAGATTTTTATTATTGTATATATTAGATTAATACAGAAAGCAAAAACTGTGCCTCTTTTTACGAGAATTAATTACGCAGACGGTCGAGTACGAAATTTGGCACGGTTAAGGGTTTTACAGAGGAGTGCAGAATGCTAATTTTGTTATATAATAATGCGTTTAATAGTAGATTATTAACCAAGGGCTGTATGACATCAACTGCATACGAGGTTTTTGGCGCCTGAGCGAAGCGAAGGCGCTAATTAACCCGAGTATGCAATTGATGCTTACGCCCGAGATAAATACTCTGCTTTACATATCGATTGTGAGGTAAGTAAACAACAAGACAGCAGGTTTCAATGAACATTTATTAAGAAGAAAAAAATGTGTATTTAATTAAAATTAATAGTAAAATTATTACAATTTGTAAGAGATATGGTCACGTTCTTTTTAGGTATATTTATAGTTTGAATATGAGTTTGTGATGATAAGACTTGAGTTTGAGTGACTTGAGGTTCTTGCATCGTAAATGGCGGCAGTTGACTGGTACTATTTTCTTCATTAAAAAATGGCTCAGATGATGTGCTTTGACGTGGTGATTTTAAGTTTATATTTTCTGTTATTTTAGAAGTAATTTTGCTTTTGTTTGCCATCGAATCTTCGATATAACCTTCGGCCACTTTGCTGGACTTCCAGCCGCCGTGCCTTTTTAACAGAGTGAGGTTGGCTCCCGAATCAGCCAATAGAGTCGCTGATGTTCTGCGAAAGCAATGCCCGGTGTATAACTCTACGTTACTCAGTTTTAAATATGTGGCTATTTGCTTTGGCATGCCTGTAAATTTGTTTTTTCCTATTACTTGTTGTGGCATTTTCCTTTACTGTAATTAAGAAAAAAACGATTTGTATCCACGTTTTCAGGCCGAAGAGCTTGATATTTTTCAACATAATTTGCAAATTCTTCATGCACAACAAATGACCGGTCAATTTTAGTTTTCGTGTTAGGCAGTTTTATGAGTAGTAATTTGTTATGTTTTTCTACATTTTCTATTGTCAAGTTTGTCAATTCCACGGTTCTGCAGGCTCCCGATATCCCAAAAATTAGAACAACCTGTAAAAAAGACATAAGTTGTATTAAAGGCACCAAATTCGCATAGTATTTCTGTGAAATATTTTGGTAACTTATTAAAAAGGGCAAGTAAATACGTAGGTACCTTTATTGCTAAATAAATTTCATCCGGAGCTTCATTTAAGAATTTCTGTACTTCTTCTGCAGTAAATACCTTCGATTTCTTGCTTTTAAAGCCGTCAGACTGCCTTTTCAAGAAAGCAGTAAGTTTAGAAAAATCTTTCAAATTCACGTCATGTTTTGTCATCATTGTAGATTTTAGCATGGAATAAAAGCACCATAAACTGGAAGGTTGTAGCCTCTTAGATAATTCATCAAAATATGATATAAAAACACTTTCAGAAAGAGATTTCACTTTTTTTTCTGACCGCCATTTCATAAATTCGTCGTATGCCTTTACATATCTTTCTTTCGAGTTCGGCGGTAATATATTTTCGACAACTGTTTTTGCCCTTTCTTTAATAAAATCGGGCGTTAGATCTATGTCTTCGTCACTAGACATGTTTAAAACTTTTGAAAAGGAACTCAAACAAGAAAATTAATTATTTTCGCGATGCTTTCGCGCCTACTAATAGACTGCCTTTTTTTTTCACGCACGCAAGCGCGTCAAATCTTGCTGGCCAGTTTGATTTTTAAATCGATTCCATCTAACATACGATGTGGAAACAAATAGTTCCATATTTAAAATAAAATCTTTATAAAATAAATTGTCTAGATTCCGATTCGAGTAATTAATCGATACCGAGAAAAAAAAAATTAACTTTTTAAAAATATTCTTCGTGCAGTATGAGTATGACAGTTCTTTTTTCAAATTCCAAAACCTATGCTGTAATGATAGTCATACACCCCGGCATTCAGGGGTGTAAGGGTGTACTTACAGAGCAAGAGATATGTAAAATCATTTATATTATGGGGGAATTTCGACCACTAAGCTACTACTAGTTATGTTTAGACTATCTGAGTACGCCCAGGCGGCCCGCTCTGCTCTCGCATTTTAAATTACTGTTATCTTCTAAAATATTTATTTTAAAGATTGCTGTAAAGGGCAATTTTGATATACATTAAATGCACAACATATTTAACCTATTTCATTGGATAAGGAATAATACCGTATTGTTAAAAATAGCGTCGTAAATAATCTCGACTTGTCGAGCCCACAGTTTTTTTGCAATGTGGGTAGAATTTACGTTACTAGTAATTTTGTTAACCCCTCCAATTAGGCTAAATATGCTTGTGTCTGGAGTGGGTTCACTGTGGGTGGGGTTCGAACTCGCGACCCCTCGACCACAAGTCCAACATCTTAGCCGCTAGGCTATTAACGCCTTATTCATTAGTCTATTGAGATTTAGAATCTGTTTTAGTATAATTAATTGTGTTTTAATTAACTTAAAATGTCATAGCTTTTAGGTACCAAGTTTTGGTGTAATACAGGAACTAGGTCATAGTTGTTAGGTCATACGTTTAATTTCCATGCGCGGGAATATCAATTCAATGCAAAGCTCCTCCAGCTTTCGCGTCCTGCATCTAGAGGACTTAATAATTGAATTTTGGCATTTAATACAGCCTCATTCTTTCCTAGTAGTAGTTATAAGATTACCTTCTATATTTCCTTCAAGACAAAGATTAATCTATAGATAGATATATACTTTATTGTACATTAAAATTTAAACTCGCCTATTTAACATTATTTGTTAATTTATGGTTACAATGGCGGTCTTATCGCTAAAAGCGATACTAAATTATAAAGCGGAAAAGTTTGTTTCAACGTGCTAATCTTCGAAAGTACTGGGTGGATTTGGATGAAATTTGGTATGGAAGTGGAAGCTTGAGGAAGGTTATAGGCATTTCACCCGACTGTAAAAAAGGAGGGTTATGTTTTTATTGTGATAAAGTGCACGGGAGCGAAGTCCTGAGCGACTGTTAGACTTTACATAAAACGTAGTCAGGGCCCACTATGTGGCCAGTATTAAAATTATATCAGTCCCGTTTATTACTGATTAACTGACCTTCGCACATCCATTTTTATGTTTCGTTTTTTAAAGTTTTTGTTATAGAAACCTTGTCCTGACAATAACGGACACAAAAAAGAAATATCCAATTTGGTGCAGTCATTCTGTAGTTATGCATACCTACATACATTTCGGCGATTCATTTTTGCAAAACATAGTACTAAGGCGGAACCATGGATGGTAAAGAGAAACCATGGCAGATGCATAGAAAATTAAAATAAGTAAAAACTAAATAAGATAATTTAGTTTTTTAGACGTTCATTAAGACCTGTATGGTATAGGAGTATAAGAAACTGAGACATAAAAAATCCTATACCTAAGTATTCTTTTATGACTTAGACCTCTTTGGACGTCCGTTTTTAGGGTTCAGTACCTCAAAAGGAAAAATGGAAACAAGGATCACTTTTGTTTTCTGTCTGTCTGTGTGTCAAGTCCTTTTTACTCAGGCACGTGTATCGATGTCGAACTGATTTTTTTTTATTAGGTACTCGGTTTTTCTGTCTATTTTAGTTGTAAAAAAACAAACCTGTAAGTCAATGCGATTAAAAGATATGACCGTTTATGTCGCATATTTTGGGATTTCACTAGTGAATCAAAACCTATAAGGAACTTTCCGTTAATTTCATGACAGCGTTTAGAATTAGCATTGTGTAGAATTATATTTGATTATGTCATGCAGCGCATATAAAGGAAAAATAAAAAAAAACGGTAAACATGTAGTTAGTTCAGTACTATAGAACTTAAATAGGTAAGATAAGTTTGTACGGAACCCACATAGCGCGAGTTGAATTCTCACTTGACGGGTATTTTTTAGCTGAACGCAACAGTTTGCTCTATGGAATAACGATTTCGCATGCCTATATACCCATTCAGCCATCTATATCTCGCGTTATCAATGTCCACTATCTGTCTATTCAAGTGGCTTGAATGTTTTATCACTGAAAATGATTCAGTATTCTGTATTCCGGTCAAATGTCCTGTAGTGACGTTTATATGCGTTTTATAAATAAATTAATGTACAAAAATGGTTAACATGAATAAGTTCTATAATCTCGTTTCTAAGACTATATGGTTAGTGTTTTGTGTTGGATGTAAAGTGATGTTGCAGACAAAGATTTATTCATAGAAGTAAAGAAAGAATTTTGTTTTTGTTTTCTGCTATAAAAGTGAGCTAGTTACACATTACATTACAGCATCTTCTCCTAGTTTTATATCTTCGTCCTTCCATCCGTCCATCTTATTCTTTTTATAATTGTGTTTTAAAAGTGCGTGGTCTTATAATAAATAATTGACTTTTATCAAAAACCTGACCACTGGTAAATCACTGGTCATAGACTGCTTAGCCTTTATTCGTTCACGATCAAGAAAATCCTGTATTGCGACTCGATTAAAATATACTTTAACTTCGTCACAAGATATGTTACATTTTGTTTCAAATTATTTAATAGCGGTGGTGGTCCAGAGGTTAGTTTTCGAACTCAGTCGGGAACATCACATTGTGTAATTAAAATCTTTGCCACTGTTCTCTGTGATGGAAAATAATGTGAGAAACCTACAGCCTTGGCCAAAAGTATTAGGCACCTTCAAATTTTCTGACTTTTTCGTGTTTAAGGTGAAAAATAAAACAAAATTGTTTACCAAATTACTATATTCTTATAAAATAACAAAAAAATACTAATATTTAGTTGGCCCACCCTTCGCATTGATCACAGCAGCAATTCTTTGGGGCATGGTGCCTACAAGCTTTTTACAATCGGCTGCATTATGGCATCCCACTCTTGAATCAAAGCATTTTTTAGTGCTGATTTTGATGTAATGCTGTGATCTCGGACCTTACGCTTCAAAATACCTCAAAGATGCTCGATAGGATTGAGGTCTGGGGATTACGCCGGTCATTCTAACAAGTCGACACTGTTGTTTCTAAACCAGCGCATGGTGGCCGCTGATTTATGACAAGAAGCATTGTCTTGTTGGAATTTCACTCCATCTAAGTTGGTGTCACCGAAAATGCGTGTAAGCGAAGGCAATAGCGCAGTTTCGAGCACATTTATGTACTTTTCACTGTTCATCCTGCCTTCGCAAACGAACATTTCGCCAACGTCATCGGCTGCCATGCAACCCCAGATCATAATGCTACCTCCCGCGTGTTTAACAGTGAGCACCACGCAATCTGGATGGTATTCCTCGCCAACGCGCCGCCTCACGTAGGTTACACCCGCAGTTCCAAATATCTGGAAAAATAGTAAAAAGAAGAATTTAAATGAGTGCTCATAATTTTTATGAAATCAGACTAAAATAAGAGCGATCGATTTTATTGTTTTTAAGAAAGGGTATAGAAGCTTACCTCAAAGTTTGATTCATCGGACCACACAATATTTGACCAATCTTCCTCCGCGAAGTGTTGGTGACGTAGAGCCCATTCTAAACGGTTCTTTTTGTTATCTGCCGAGAGCCATGGCTTCTTTCTTGCTTTACACCCCTTTAAACCCGCATCTGCAAGCCTTCTTCTTGCCGTTCGAGCACTAATGTGGTGTCCAATTTCGTCGGATAGGGCGGCAGCAAGCTCAGAAGATGTTTTTTTTCGATCCTGTAGAGAATCGCGGATGAGTTTCCTGTCCTGGCACTCAGTAGTCACGCGTTTTCTGCCAGTCCGTATTTTATTTGCGTGGGAACCAGTCTCCGCAAACCGTTTAATAGCAGATTGCACTGCGCACCCCAAACATATTACAAGTTTGCCAATCTCTACTTGGGACTTCCCTTGTTCATGCAATAACTGGATTTTAATTCGTTTTTCGTAGCAAAGTTCACTGTTTTTGGCATTTTCGAAAAAGGGGAATGTTAATTTCACCACTGAATCACACACGGAAGCTTCTTTACGCTATGAATAGCAAAGGAATACTGATAATAATTATGAGTATTTTTTTTTTGAAAATACACATTATATGGGTTTTGCTCATCAGATGTTTTATGGCCAATAGTAATTCGTTTGCCACTGTTTAAATTATCGTTTGGCGGCCCTACCTTGGCTCTTGTTAAAAATATAAGCTGTTTTTTTTAATACGTTTTGTATAATCTGTGTTTTATTGGGGTGCCTAATACTTTTGGCCAATATGTCTTAGGACCAAAAATTCGAAGACATGTGACATCATTATAATTAAATTATTTAAAGTAAACAGTAATCGAAAATAATGATTTCTTAAGTTTTCAAAACAAATGCTTATATGAATGTTTTCAAACAGTAGTAGAATCATCATTTACTAAGGCCGTTTTGAACCTTATCTTGAACGTGCCAAACCGTCTTTAAAATGAAATCGCGTCTTTAAATTTTTTCAGGCTTAAGTAGAATATGAGTAGTAAACAAGCCGAACCCAGTAGCTTTTTTTTGATAATAGGCTCGCGTTTGACCCCCGTCTCACCAGATGGTAAGTGATGATGTGGTCGAAGATGGAGCACGCTTGCCTAGAAGTAACCTATTCACTCTTGACTTAAAGACCCCCAGGTTATAGCGATCAGGAAACACAGACTCCGGCAGGGAATTCCACTCCTCCACTCCGTACGCACAATGAAAGTATTCCCAAAACGTTTTGTGCGTATGGCGCATCGCCGTGTGTCTTGTAGTCCGATGATGGAACGGGCTTGGCGGAATTAGATTGTGTAATTCCATCGCACACTCCCCGAAATGTAACCGATAGAAAACCGATAGACTTGCATCTCTTCGTCGATGCATCTAAAGTTTTCTGAATTTAATATGAATTGTTATTTAATATGTGTCTTATACCCGCACTGGGCCGACGCGGTGGATTACGGCCAATACCCTGTCATAGAGAGGAGACCTATATCCCAGCTGTGGGAATATTATAGGCTGAATTATTGCATGTTATTATTATTATGTTACTTCGGGGAGTGTGCGATGGAATTGCACAATCTAATTCCGCCAAACCCGTTCCATCATCGGACTATAAGACGAAAGACTATGCGCCATCGTTACATGGTGGACATCCCACCTATAATAACGTTTTGGGAATACTGTCAATTAATCGTTTTGGGAATTGCCCTGCCGTAGTCTGTGTTTCTCGATAGCCATAACCTGGGGGTCGTTAATTCAAGAATGTATACGTTACTTCTATGTAAGCGTGTTCCATCTTCGACCACATCATCACTTACGATTAGGTGAGATGGTGGTCAAACGAAGCCTATAAATAATAAAAAAGGGGCTTACAAATAAATAAATATGGAATGCTTAATGCTTCAGGACCAAACAAACGTCTGAAGAGGTGATGAGGCTGGAGAAAATCAAGAAGGAGCTACAAGTATTGGACAGCCAGTTCTCACAAGACGTTTCCTTACTGAGGCAGAAGATCGACCAGGCTTGCTTGAGCTATGCTGACGCTGAGTAAGTTGATTTGTTAGACCCAAACTAAATAAATAAAAAAATAAAATCGTGTACTTCTTCAAAGGGTACCTATTTGTACAGATGTTAGCAAAATTTATGTGTTATATATATTACAAATCGAAAAATGTTTGGGTGAGCTGCTGTTCTCCTAGTTAGGTTGCTGGGCAACCTGTATTAAGGAGAGATAGTTTGGCTTCCCTGGTTGCTGGTTTACAAAATTAAATTAAATTATTAACTAACTAAGATTACATTGAGCAAAGATGAAATTTAGAAAATAATGTTTTTATTTTAATTAATTTAGAAAACATGTTTTTTAGTGAGTCGTGTGAGTGCGAAAGTGAGGTAGGAGGGTTGTACTTGTGTGTGTCGGATTTGTGTGTGTAACGAAAACCACGTTATCTCCAATAACTTGTTTTTGTCCGTTTACATTACATGCGGATGAATACAGCAACTCGTACAACAATCCAATAACTTCGTTTTTCTTTATTATATAGTTTAGGTTAGCTATTTACAGAATACTTTACAATTTTATACGGGAGCGTCCCTTTCGCCATTTTTAAAATTTGTCTTCTGATTTTTATGCGTCACGGTGGTTACTAGTATTGCCTTTTTTAAATCTACAATATATACTACAATCATGAAATTTAACAAGATTATTTTGGAATCATGACATGTGTCTGTGTCTTTGTGTATATACAGGGTTAATTTTAAAACACCAAAAACCTCTCAGGACTATGTTACTAACATCATAATCAAAAACTTTAGTTCTATGACTTTTAAAAATTCGTCATATTTTAGTTCACCAGATTTTCATATAAAAATAAAAATATTTAAATTGAACGCCCTAAACGCATGAAGCGTCTATGCAAAGCAAAAGAAAGCGATAGTATAAATTGCTTTCTTTTTCGTTCAATTTAAATATTTTTATTGTGTATGAAAATCTGGTGAACTAAAATATGACGAATTCTTAAAAGTCATAGAACAAAAGTTGTTGATTATGATGTTAGTAACATAGTCATGAGAGGTTTTCAGTGTTTTACATTTAACCCTGTATATGCGTGTGTGTGTAACTATAGTGTATTCACGGAGACGAGTTAGTATAGCGCCTTCTCTATCGCACATTATCATACAAATGACAAAGACAATAAAAACTTTTTTAGGGTCAGTGGGCGTTAACAATACCTTAGAAATGTAAATGTGCGTTCACACTGCGCTTCTTAAAAGTTCGCTTAGTTTATTCCTGCGGCTTCGTCTATCGTACAAATTGAGAGACATTTATTTGATAAAAAAAATTATGGGTACCTACTTTTTAATATATCTGACGGATATGAAGGAAAGAAATAAAATTGAGAGTTAATGATTAAATTTTCTTTATTACATTATAACATCTACCTATACTAGTTTATAAAATATCATCATCACTCTCCGTACTATCACTACTGTCGTCGTTTCCTACATTTATTATGAATCTTTCAGTCATTGCTTCCACATTTCTGTCCACAGCACGTCTGCACAGTACGGGAAGTATGAGTAGACTAAAAAGTACTCGTACTGTGTACACCGCCTTAGCGTTTATCACTGACCAATCGCAGTTAAAAAATTGAGTGAGTGAGATAGCGCTCTACTAACTCGTCTCCGTGAATACACTATAACAGAAGTTGTCTCAAATTTCCTCCTCAAAACGCCACTTCGTCATCTGCTTAGCTTATTCCCATCTATGCTGGGGACGGATTTTAGTCTATTCGGATGCTGATTACTAGTGTTTTACATGGAGCGACTACCTATCGCCATAACCCAGTATCTGGATAACATGATACCCTTTAGGAACATCAGATTTACTGGCTTATAACTGCCCGTGACGACGAGGCTGCTGATACATCTTTTTTTTATCGATAATAGGCTCGCGTTTGACCACCATCTCACTGATGGTAAGTGACGATGTCGTCGAAGATGGAGCACGCTTGCCTAGAAGTAACCTATTCACTCTTGACTTAAAGACTCCCAGGTTATAGCGATCAGGAAACACAGACTCCGGCAGGGAATTCCACTCCTTAGCCGTACACACAATGAAAGTATTCCCAAAACGTTTTGTGCGTGTGGGCGGGATGTCCACCATGTAACGATGGCGCATCGCCGTTTGTCTTGTAGTCCGATAATGGAACGGGATTGGCGGAATTAGATATTTTAGAATATATCGACGGTTAAAAGGAAAAGGGTATAAGCGACATTTTGGACTGGTATTGTTTTGAAAGCCGACTGTTTCTTGTGTTCTATTATCTTTTATTTTGTCTTATTTCCCGATTGGAAAATTAAAAACTGTTTTAGTTTTCACGATGTTTTAATAAAAAAATACATCAGTTTTTCTGAAATTCTAAACTTTAAACGGCTCTCCTGAACATTTCTTTTTTGTCGCTTATACCCTATTTCCTTTTAACCGTCGCAAAGATTGGTTGGAAACTGACCTCTTCCTTTTTTTGTATTCGAGTAAAAAATCGCGTGTAACATGTAAATCAAATATAAATGATTGACTGTATACAACGTGTAACGGAAACCCCATATCCATCCAAAAGGACTGAAGACAACATCTGGTATGGAGTCTCTATGCAAAGTTTCTTGCATAGAGACTCCATCTCTATGCAAAGTTTCAGCGCAAAATAAGTGACTCACAGAATTGAACCCAAATAGTGTTGGTTTCGTATGTTTCTTGAATACCAATAACAAACGTGTCACAGCACTATGAGGGTCATCACTTTCCACGTCACTTGCCAATAAAACGATAATTCTCTTCTTTTTCTTAATTTGAAAAATTCGGTCTCTGGTATCAATGTATTTAAATTTCTAATAAGTTCCACACATGTAGACATAGGATTACAAAACCCTTGCTATAACGTTTGTTATCATCCAAAGAAGCCGTGCACTTGGTATGTATATACCCTTTAAATTACACGTTGTATTAAAACAAAAAATAACATAAAGAGAAGTATATGTACCTTTCTATGGGTATACTAATTTACATCTATACTATGTAGTATTAAAAAGGATTAATGTGTGTGAGTAAATTGTGTGGATGTTATCTTCGAAAATATACTTAACCGATTTATAAATATTCTTTGACCAGTAGACTGCTACGTTTTCACAGAGTCACATAGGCAAAATTTTTCGCAGAAAATAAAAATCACTTGAGTTAAGCCGTGGGAAGATGTTAGAAAAGATATATTTCTTATCTTGAAATCTTACTGCCACATCCAGAAAATTCACTTAAAACGAGTCAATAAATTAGTACTTTAATCGATAAGATTGATTTTAACGTAAGCATGAAGATAAATATGTTTTAATATTTCATACTTTTGCCAACCAGAGCGTTCTAATGTATACTGATTAACATCATGATATTTTTGATAATGACTCTATGTACTTGTATTAAAGTTGTTTTTATATTACTGCTCAGAATAAAACTAACACAAACACAATGTCTAATTCCAGGAAACACTACCTGAGAGTCGAAAAGGAGTTTTTACAAGCAAAAATCCACTTACAAAAGGAAAAAGAGAAGAAAGAATTGCTAACAGAACATTTGTGTGCACTTATTACCCACAATGAGACTCGGAAAGCGCAGAAGTTGGAAACATTAATGTTAGAACTGGCTACTGACAGGAAGCAAGATAAATTAGAAGTAGAAGAGAAAATAGTTGAAGACGACAAGCCAGTGATAGTTGATGGTGTTGATGAAAGAACTGGTAAGATTGTTGAAATGACACCTCAAAGTTAGTTTACTTTATTGTTACTTTTATTTTCTTTTGCAGCCAAGAGTGTAAACAAAGCATAGATGTACATACGGTTCTTACAATAGATTTGGTAGACTTGACAAACAAATAAATTGGCTGATTGAAAAGTAGCGTCTAGTGTTTGATATCACCGTTAAATAATATAAAACTTTTACCTACATATGTAAATTGGAATTGATGAAATGAAAATCGAATGTTTACATTATTGGCAATAAAGAAAACGTGTATAATTTTAAAATTAATGCATTTAAACACTAAACTATTTTCTAATAGACTGTATTGCTGTCTCTAAAATATTATATTCTAATTCCCTTGTCATAATAACTTTTTAATGATATAAATATATTTATAATTTACACCAACTTAATATAAAGAGTAAATAATAATTTAATTTTAGTTTTCTATTACATTCAGCTATATGGCAACGAATTTTAAATATAGGCAACTAAGTAAGAATTTAATATGTATGAAATAAGATGTGCCTTACGTTTATGTACCTCTTGTTTGAGCTGTATTCTGGCAAATAAGTATTATTATTTCCTAATAAACGTATAAGGAGAAGTATACAAAAGAAGTCTCGTACCTAGTAGGAAGATTTTTTTATGTATTCTGTACTATTAAGGCGTTTACTGTTGGACAAAGGTCGCTCTCAATTTGTGCTAACTATCACTTACCGCAACTAAATAAAATCTGGAACATGTACGTTTTAACTGCCATAACCAGTGAGGCCAGTTCGTAAATAATTTGTAGAATAAATTAAATGCAGCTCAAACATAAAATAGTTTTAGAATATTTAATTAAGTTATTTAATAGTCGTGTAGGACATGACATAATAATTAAAAACTTTACAAACTTTGTATTATCATAAGGTTGGATATTTTCGGCCAGTTTTACTAAAGCCAAAAAAGTAACTATTTTTATATTTAAAATATTCTTAGCATAAGTTATAACAAACATATCGCTGCTTAAATTCAAAAGGGCCACAAGTCGAAAAAAATACAAATCCTTTTTAAAGCAAAAATCGTATCAATTCTGCCTTCTTTTTCATATTCGAAAAAGATACCCAGTATTTTCGCATTAAAATGGAGCTAATCGCACAACAGCCCTTTTTGCACTGACCATGCAGTCAGTGCGAGCGCACGTTTGTTTTGTGAAAAAGGGCCACATTCCGAAAAATACCTTAACTTTGCATAATATTATATCTCATTGTAAGTCAAAGATTTACGTCGCATTTTAATTTATGATTTATTTTAAAGCCGGGTCCGCTGCGCCAATTTTCTAACAAAACATGTTATCAAAACATGTTAGTAAAACCGCCCGTCCGCTGCGCCAATTGTTGTAATGTTTTTGTTTAGTTTTAGATGTTCAGAAAGTGATTATCAAGAGCTGTTATCATTAATTTTACCAGATATAGAGAAGAAAACAAAGTATTAAAAGACTAAGTATTTTCTTTATTCCATTCCATCACAAACCAAAGAGAATTGTCATACACAATCAACACACTCTTCGAACGATTCCGTCTTCCTCTAGCGAGCGCGAACACAGAATGCGTCACTTTCCCTCCCCGCAGGCGAACGCGGGGGATGTTATCCATTCGAGACGGCAAACATGTTATTGTGTTTTTGCTAACCAAACTGTTAAGCCACGCCTATATTCGGTTAGCAAACAATGTTATACTGTTTGCAAACACGAAAACACGTCGCAGCGGACCCGGCTTTAGAGAAGATTTAATTTAGATACGAAAATAAGCATTTTAATAATTTGTTAACATGGTGTGCTAGAGATTTATAAGCAATTTGTGTTTTGTTAACTTAAGTACATTTTTTCTTTAGAAGCTGATGTAATTTTAAGTTTTGTTTTTGTATCTGACATAGTTAGGTGTCGATATTGCTTATTCCAGTCAAAATTTTGGATATCTTGAGATTATCTCTAAATGTACATTTAAAATTGTACGTTTTTTATTTGTTTTGTATCTTTTTATGGTTGATATTTTGTAATTTTATTGCAAGGTATTGCTAATATGCTACCATTTAGTTATAAACAAAAAGTAGTATAATAAACAAAAAACATTATACGTAATGACACAATAAAACTTATTTTCTGTTTGAGTTGTGGCTTTTTATTTATAAAATTCATAAACATTATATATATGTGTTTTTATAATCAAAAGGGACTTATGTGATGATTTTATTAACTGGGTAAAACTTATAGGAAATATCAAATTAAAGACAAATAGAGGCTTAAAATATACATCCGATGATATATAACACATAGATTTACAACGTAGAATAATAAAAATAATAAAAAAAAATATATATCAAAACTTTGACGGGCTCTCCTATAAAAAAGTGACTTTTCGACTTGTGGCCCTTTTGAATTTAAGCAGCGATATTTTTATGTATTGTTAATTGAGATAGTTTATAGAATTATGTTTAAAATATGATATTAATAAAACAAATAAGTACTCAATTACTATTATGTTTATTTTTAAAATTTACAGTTGCCTTAACAAAACTATTTTAGTGTTTGTACTTTATGCATTTTCAAATTCGAAGTATGATCAAAATACTCTTTGAATGCATTCCTCTATTTGTGCACCAAATGCTATGCAGTTGAGAAAGGATTATTCCGTCGACCATGACTTTAAAATGTTGAGTCTAAAACATATCACATTTTCTCAGGAACTCTCACACAACACAGAAAGTAGCGAAATCATCATTTTATAGAATTACTAATAAAATATATTATCTCAAATCACACATTCATTAAAAATAGGCCTATGATCCATGACTATGAAATGAACGTACCTATAAATCTAGTATACTGACTCAAATTCTTTTTAGGTCGTCTAAGAAAATACTGTTCGTTCCGATTTTTATAGAAGAATGTTTACCGTCTCTTGGTGAAAAACATTCTTCTACCTGTATGCTATCCCCAATTCCAGTAAGAATACTTTTTTCCGTTTTCTTTCAAGATGGCTTTGATGTTAGTGTCGGCGTTTTGCAGCTCCTTGCGATTATCTCTTTCCATTTTGATGAGTTCTAAACCTCGTTTTGCTGCGCAGTGGTACCGTTGACTGAGTGATGCTTCAGACCCTTTGATTCGTGGGATGTGGCCGGTGTAGCCTGCGATCGGTGGAAACTCTGGTGATATTGCGTTTTCTGTAAAAAATAAATAGGAGATTAATCAAGGAAGTTAGAACCTTGCGGAACTCCTGATAGTTATAGTAAAAAAAAAAACTTTTTTAAATGAAAATTTAAAAAGGTATTTTCTCTTTAGTTTTTACAACAGGAAATATCTTCCTCCAATGATTTTGAATTTTTTAAAATTTTATTGATTGTTTTAAATTTAAGAACTACCTATGTGTATGTTTTTTGTTGTCATATACAACATACTTTTTATTTTTTATTTCAACCAAGTTACTAGTTGGACAACTATTGTCGTTTACCCACATGTCCTTACTGTGGTTTTGATCATCAAATGGTTGAGCTCCTTAAGTTCTAAGTTGGGCTACACGATATCTGATAAATTTACTGTCTAGACAGGTCCACTAGGTCCTTTTATCAAAAACCACTGAATGCGTGGAGTGACCGCTGAGTTTGTTTTTTGGTTTGTGACTACTCTTTTTCTAGTTAGGAAACAGCCGCTTCATCTAATTTTGAAAAAGATTGATGTGTGGCGTGATAATGTTATTTCTAAACTTTTTACAAAATTATTATCATATTAAATATATTTCTACCTACAATCTTGGTTTTCAAGCCATTTTCATTCACAGCCTACTGTGTCGAAGGCTTGCATAAATTCTATTAAATTCTTACCTTTATACTTGTTAATCTCTCTGAATCTATTCAAATCTCGTCGGATTTCATCTCTGGAATGTACTGTTTCCATCTTCGGCGCACTTCTTGATCTAACATAGCTTCTATTCAGGTCTGCTTTACGTCGTAATTCTCTTTGTCTGTCCGTGAAGTTTGCCATGCAGTCATCAGCAGTTCGTCCGTAAGATTTTCCATAACTGAAATATTTAAAATAATAATGTTGATTATTCTTATATCTCGTTCCGATCTTAGATAGTATCTTCTATTAGTGTTAATAACATTACTATGTTTATATCACTTGATTGATATGATAAAATGTGAACTATCTACATATTAGATTTAACACATGGAATTTACCAATAAATTTATTAATTGAAGGATTTGGTATGGATCCAATAGCTCTTTTACTTAATGATTATTTTGATTTTGTGCTCTTGAGCCAGGGTCATTTCAGGTTCATTCAACTTCAGCAGAAAATTTGAAGTGAAGACTTAGAGGGATTAACGGGTGATTGGCCTAAGAAGACCAAACTCCGGGTGCAGCGCCTATATTTTTTTTTGTCGACACGGTTTTATCTACCTATTATTTATTTGTCTGTTCCGCTGCGTGTAGCGGGTTTACGTGCGTAGGTAATCAACATTTAAATAGCCTACAACGTGTTTCAGATCCGGCTGTTTATGCATATTAACTGACGCCTCCACGATAAAGGAGAAACACCTAAGTTTGGAGTTAATAAATATTAGGGGGCCTAAGGGACAATATCGACGGTTAAAAGGAAATAGGGTATAAGCGACAAAAAAAGAAGTGTTTAGGAGAGCCGTTCAAAGTTTAGAATTTTAGAAAAACTGATGTATTTTTTTATTAAAACATTGTGAATACTAAAACAGTTTTTAATTTTCCAATCGGGAAATATGACAAAATAAAAGATAATAGAACACAAGAAACAGTCGGCTTTCAAAGCAATACCAGTCCAAAATGTCGCTTATACCATTTCCTTTTAACCGTCGATATATAAATAGGGCTTGTGTTTATGACTATGGCTGTAACTACATCATTAATATTTTCCATCAGTTTACTTTTGAATGCTGTTTCCTGTAATGTATTTTTGTGTTCTGAGTATGACGCAAATACAGCACAGTAAAGAAAAGTCAAATTAGCATGATAATGCTTCCATATCACGCGCTTCTTTGAACTTGATACGGAATTCTACCCTTTATGTCGCTCGTAAATCTTAAATATTCAATAAGCCTTGGCATTTGCGTATCGACTGAGTTTGTGTCAGTTTTTACCTAGCGATACACCTAAATAAATATGAGTTCAGTAGAACAGCTGTTTTATTGGTTACAGGACTGTCAAGTCGGATATTTAAACAATTAAATACTTTTGACTCTTAGGACTGCTATAACAAGACACCATGTGAAGATTTAGGCGAAAATTTTTAATGGAGTGCTACTTGCGACAAATTTCTCTATTATACAAAATCTAAGTGAATTATTACTTATTTAAAAATTGTTACCACATATAAAGTGATTGAAAGAACTAAAAACCCGACTGGGGTTGAGAAACAAGCAAATAAATTGACAAAAAACATAGGAGTAGCCGTGAGGGCATCCAATCTCGGAATACCGAGATCTCGGTATTGCGGGATCCCGCGTCATTTTCCAATCCCGCGTGATGCGGGATTACGGTCGCGGGATCCGCGGGATTTGCGGGACTGAAAAAAAGGATGCATACGACCTCTTGCGTGCGCGATCGCTCGGTGACTGGTGGCCGGCAGTGTTGCAAATAACGCGGGGGCCGATGTCGCCCGTTTTTCACAGCTTATGTAGCCTAATATAGCCGAATTTCAGTCAAAAAACGGTATAATTTGATTAAATGTGGAGTTAGTAGATTAATTCATTGTTTTTTTTGTGATAAATAAACGGTGTAATTTGATTGATCTCATAGTAATAGTAATACGTCAATAAATGTGGAGTTAGTTGATTAATTCATTGTTTTATTTACCTTATATAAATGTGAATATTTTCAATATGCGGGATCCCGCAAATACCGAGATCCCGCGGGATTGAAAATTCGTAGTCCCGCAAATACCGAGATTGAATTCAGGCTGCGGGATTGGACGCCCTAAGCCGTGTGTAGGTAAGCAGGCGGGGCCTATTCCGTATTACTTTAATTTTATATTCAATTGGGTCCCGCTTGCTTCTATGTTTTATTTTATTTAAGCTATCAAGACTAATCTAACGTCGTATGAATTTTCCTGTTGAATTCCATCTAAAAAACTTAGTAACATCCTTGTAGGAAGTATGTCGAGGGGTGAAACAAAGGGACGCGTTGTAGGATATATTCAAGATGCTGCATTAACATAAACTGCTAGTACCTAATTCTGTCACTTCGGATTTCTCCCCGAATCGGAGACGTTACGTAGAAAGTCGGCAGATTAGGTTGAGCGATGATCTTCACAGGATTTCTGTATGTGTGTTTCCGAGAGTAGAATTCAATTCAATTGTTTGTTGCAACTCATGTGTTTCACAAGATATTATATTAGTAGTAAATTTTAGCCCCCATAGATCCGGTCCGGTACAGCAATTTAATATAATACTTAATTAATTTTTAATAGGGACCTTACATAAAATCATTGTCAATACATATTATGTATACCTACGTCAAATTAATTTTATTACGCATTTATGTCAACATAAACAAAAATGAAATATAAAAATACGGATGTCTTTACCGAGGCAAAGTATTTATCGAGGATTTGTTTTTTTGAGGCGTTTAATAAATATATTGTCAATTGGCTTGGTTTTTATATGATTCGGTAATTTATCATACATTTTGAATGTTTATATTCTCACCTGAAGTTCATCCCGGGCACGTATCCTGTGTAGCCTGTCATGTGAGCCGTGGGCTTGTTGCGGATGCCGTCGTATACGTCTCGTTGTGGCCTCTCGAAGCGCGGCAGGTTGTTTAACTCGTAGTTATCTCGGGGACGGTATTCTAAGGGCTTGCTGAAAAGGAATACGCTTACTATTAATTATATACTCGCTTGATGGACGCCGTCACCGAGGCGGGCCCAGAAAAAGATGGCGAGATGAACTAGGCGTTCACTGCGATGGCTGGTCCGACGTGGCGCTCGAAACAGGGGCGGATCTAGCCCTCAAAAAAGGTTGTGGGTACAACCACCCGAAAAGCAGCCAAGTACGAGTTGGAGTACAAACTCGCTCGACTCGACTTTTGAATTTGTTATTTCCTTTTTTACGCGCATCAGGACTTTGGCCTTAGGAATAGAAGTAATGATTTTCGTTAAACATGCTCTGGATGATCTACAAATAACCAATATCATATCAGCCTATACACTTCAAACAGGATGCACAGAAATAGAAAAGGCACAATTCTGGGAAGACATGTACGACTTCATCCAGAGCATTCCAGCAAATGAATACAAGATTATTTATGGGGGGGGGGACCTGAATAGACACGTGGGCATACCAGGGATATCACAGGAGATAATGTACATGGTGGGTTTGGGATGGGCGAGTTAAACAAACAACGAGAAGAAATACCTACTAGAATTTGCAGAAAGACGCACTTACACTAATAAACACGAATTTCAAAAGAAACCGGAACACTTAATCACTTATTAATGTGCGGGTAGAGCGTCACAATCAAGTCGTAATATAAGGTAGACTTTATCATGTCTGACAAGACCGTCAAACGAAATTTTAAAGACTGTAAAGTAATACCTGGTGATGAACTTACATCACACCTTCGCATACTAGTGTCTGTGTACGAGCTGCCAAAACCTACAAAAAATATGGTAGATAGAACACCAAAAACTAAGTGGAGATAGCTGGATGGTCCAGGGGAGACACTAATGAGCGTGATAAAAGATTATCTGGATACCGATTTGGAAGTAAGTTATGACAACACAAATGATATCTAGTCTAAGTTTGAAACCAGGTACAAGACAAAAGCGGCAGGGATCCTAGGAGTCTCCAAATGTCAGAATCAAAGAGACCCCAGTGAATAAAAAGATATTTTTAAGAACAGCAGCAGAGTTCTAAATTAGAGGAAGATAACGACCGATATAAAGTGGCTAAGCAGGATGCAAAAGATGTATAGCACAAGAGGTCACCAAAAGCAATCAAACGATCTACGAAAGTGAAGAGTGCTAAAAATGCGGACGAAATACTGAAATTAACAAAACGCAAACATAGAGCATCCATGAACATAAAAGTAAATAAATAAATGAAATTTAAGGACCACAAGTAATTACTAACAAAAAACACAGAAATTAACGAGAGATGGTTCGAATACTAAATCTATTGAAGGAAGAATTTCCAAACGAAGATTCACCGCAATGTGCACCCACACATGATCCAATACCAACTATAAATATAGTGTTAGTAATATAGTTATGACTAACACTAAAAATGTTACGATTCCGCATAAGCAAATAATTATTAAGCCATGGATAACGCCTGGCCTTTTAAGATGCATTAAAAATCGCGATAAATTGCACATGGAATCAAAAAAAGACATTGAGAATATGGTGAAGCGTGTCACGTACACTAGGTATCGTAACTATTGCAATTTACTTTTAAAAAAACTAAAGAAAGTCCACGAGCAGGATGAGTTTGAAAAGGCAAAGGGTGATCCTAAAGCTACGTGGAATGTTATTAAGAATATTGCTCAGCTTAATCGGCAAAAACCCGCACCTGATGAATTGCTGAATATTTCAAATGATCCAATTTCTTCCATAAATGTTGTTAATGACTTTTTCGTTAGCATAGGGAAAAAATTGGCTCTCTCTATAATTTCTAAGCAAAAACAGAGTAATTCGAATACTACCCCTACTCCCTTTTCACCTGCAAGGAATAAACAGGTTCTTAACATGACAGGTAACTCGATGGCTTTGATGGATGTTGATGAGAGAGAGGTTGAGATAATTATAATGGGTCTTCGCAACAATTGTGCAGTAGGATGGGACGGAATCTCAGCCAATTTTCTGAAAGAAATACGAACATTTATTTTGCCTTCCCTTACACATGTTATAAATTTGTGTTTCTCGAACGGTGCATTTCCTAAGGTATTCAAGAGAGCTCTTGTGCATCCTATCTTTAAGAGTGGGGATAGAGGCAATGTCACGAACTACAGACCGATCTCAGTATTGACCACAATCTCTAAAGTTATAGAGAAAGCACTCAATACACGTTTAATTAGCTTCTTAAATACAAACAATATTCTTTCACAAAATCAGTTTGGATTTAGACGTGGTAGGTCTACTGAAGATGCTATTATTGATTTGACAGAACATATCAGTAGCCGCTTGATCGCTTCTCGCAACCACGGTTGCAAAGAAAAAGTTGTCAATTTTGCTTCGTGCAACCGTGGTTGCAAGGCGACGAAGTTTGTTATTTTAATTTAGTTACTATTCCAAACGCATAGAGTCGTAGTAGTATGTATTTAAACCAAAGACAGATATATTTCTCATAGACGTGTGCCCATATTACCAACATCACGGTAGAAAAATAACGAAATATCGTCAGTTGTATTTATGTGAGTGAAGTGTCCCTTTAGTGTTTTCAAGGAGGTGATAAAATATGTCGTAAGTTTATTATTTTACTGACTTCTGCTGATGTTTATACACTAAATATAATCTCTAACGTGTGTGTTTTTATATTCAAGTAATATTTTAGGTACATTGTAAGACATCATTTAAAAAATCGTCATTTAAAAACACTCGCAGTGTCGTAGTCCTGAACTTAATTTTGTACTGCTATATTATCGTAAATACGATGTTTTTCTTAAACATACAATATTATTAATGATATTTGACTATATTTATTCAATTTAAGGTATTCATTTGTGTAAATTGTTCTTCAGATTGTAACAGATGGCGAAAACTAACCCGTCAGGTCAGAAGTCCCAGTCAGGTTACGTATGTAGCCGTTTTTATTTAATTTTTTATTAATGTAAATAATACTTTTTTTTGAGATTTATGACGCTTTCGAAACGTCAGGATTTGGCCTATTTATTGTATGAGTAAATATGAATACTTGGCGGTCTATATTTACAGATTTAAAGATTTAGGTAGGCAATGCGAATTGGCAAAAATATGTGCCGCTTATTTTAATTTATAAATTTGACAAAAATTTAAGAATAACCCATTTAAACTATTATATTCATCTAAGAGTGAAGAAAATTACCTTTATAGGGGTGGTAATATTTTTGTTCTATGTACTTTAGTTTTAATGTAAAAAGGCCTAAATTATACCTGAAAAAAGTTACGATCTTTTACGCATCCGCGAATTCTGCACCTGGTTTTACATAATATTTTTACTACTTTCTTACATGTAAATTGTTTTTAAATACTGTAAAATACGTATAGTAATAAACCTAGTTTAAGAATAAAATAAATAACTATATACTTATTGCTCTTATTTTTTTTAAAACCCCTATGTTTTACAAAATGTCGCTAAAATGGGTGGTACTTTTAATTTAAACACTTGTAAAATATTAATGTAATTATATTTTTAAAATAAAGCGATCACACAATATTTCTTATCTCATGGACTACTCATAATAGTAAAAACATTTGAAGTACTCCACTCGAGCAATTCATAAATTAAGTTTTAGTAACAGCGGGCAGAACGCGCGCTAAGTGGTCCAAAGCACTGGCAAAGTAAGGCACCCATTTTTTTTCGCGCAAGCAATCGAGCGGGTAGGAAACTTGATTCTGGCAACAAATGCATCGGTATTTTTCTGGATCTGTCCAAGGCTTTTGACACTGTCTCCGTGCCCATCCTTCTCGATAGACTAGAATCCATAGGAATTAGAGGGGTTGTTCTTGATATCTTCCGTAATTATCTTGCTGAACGCAGTCAGACCGTTAAGATCGGTTCTCTTATTAGCAATGAGCAGCAGATCACGTACGGTGTGCCCCAGGGCAGTGTGCTGGGTCCCACCTTGTTTTTAATTTACATTAACAATCTATGCATGCTAGCTCTGCCCCATACTAAAATTCTGTCATATGCTGATGACACAGCACTGCTAGTTGATGGTTCGGACTGGGAGCAGGTCAAAATATACGTTGAGGACAATCTTAGGCTAGTTATGGATTGGTTGTCTGATAACCTTTTAACACTTAACCTTGCTAAAACATCAGTTGTATGTTTTTCTTTATCAAAAAAATCCCAACCAGAGACACTTTCCGTACGGGCACATGGCTGCGATTCTGCAAACCCCTATTGCGATTGTTTGTCCATTGGGAACAGCTCAAGTGTAAAGTACCTTGGGGTTCAGGTGGATTGTTTGCTAAGCTGGAAAAACCATATTGATGCACTAGTTCCTCGTATCCGTAAACTCATTTATGTGTTCAAGAGTCTCAGATCTGTAGCGGATACCAAAACATTGAAAACAGTTTACTTTGCGCTTGCCCAATCTTTGCTGGGCTACTGTATTTCTGCCTGGGGTGGCACCTTTGCAGTCAGTATGTTACGTTTAGAGCGAGCACAAAGAGCAGTCCTAAAAGTCATGTGCAGAAAACCCTTCAGGTATCCTACCACACTTCTTTTCAAAGAGTGTGAGGTCTTAACGACTAGACAACTATTTGTGCTCCAAATAACATTACGCAAACACACCACCATATCACAGGCCTTAAAATTACGAGAAGGAAAGCGCAAAAGAACGAGGTTGTGCAACACAGAGAGGCACAAATCTACTCTAGCTCAAAGGCATTACTGGATTTTGGGTTCACATGTTTATAATAAAATAAATGCGGTCTTAGATATCTGCCTACTTACCCGACATCAATGCAAAATCGCTGTTAGTGCTGGTCCTTATAATTGACTCTTAAGTCAATTATAAGGAATCTGAGAGACTTTTAAATTGGGGTGACTCTTAGAATCATCAAATGTTACACATACACAATCGCACACTATACACACAGTTGCTGTCTATACACATTACCACACACTCTACATACAGTCGCGCACTACACACAGTCGCACACTACACACAGTCGCACACTACACACAGTCGCACACTACACACAGACGCACACTACACATACAGTCGCACACTATTTACACCTGTTTTGTCTTGTATAATTTCAATATTATTTTAATATTTTTGTTATTTTAAGTTATTAGTAAATTATGTTAATGTCTTTTTTTTATATAAATTTTATTGAGTGATATTATTTGGTCCGGAGGAAGGTGACGGCATTCGTGATACAGGGTAATCCTAGTACGAACGCCAAAGCACTCCTTATTATGATACTATATTATGTGCCTACAAATAAATAAATAAATAAATGAGGACGAGATGAGTAAAATGAAAAGCCGCAAAGCCATAGGTCCAGACGGGAAAGACTAGACCCAGTAACTGAAGCTTGGTTAGCAAAGCTATGAAATATTTATTTATTTATTTATTTATTTACACTTTATGCACATAGGTACAAAGGCGGACTCGTCATGATTACAAATCGTATTCTAGAATCTTGGCGCCCGAGCTATCTACTGCCGTTCTACAAAAACAAGGGCGATGCTGCGCAGTGCGAAAACTATAAAAGTATAAAATGGACCGCTTACACACTCAAAATATGAGAATGAATCATAAACAACCGTCTCAACAAGATCTGTGTAATATCCCCAAACCAGTTTGACTTCACAGCATCCAAGTCAACCACGGATGCTATTCAGGTAGTTAAAATCAAGACGGAAAATATAGAATTAACCACAAGGACCTACATCTAAAGGAACGACGAACATATGGAAGCAAACCCTAGAAAAGTACAGCCTGAGACTTATCAGGAGTAAAACTGAGTTTCTAAAATATCCATTCAGCGCAAACACTACTCAAGAGACTATTCACATTTGGTACGACACCCATACCCACAGTAAACCAATTTAAATGTCTAGGCTCCTATGTTAACAAGAGATGCAAACGTGGACGCTGACGTCACTCACAGAGTCAGCGCCGCATAGCTGAAGTGGCTCACTAACCTTTGTTTTGTGATCCCCGTATCCCAATAAAAAACAAGGGGAAAGTATACATAACGGCAGTGCGCGCGGCGTTACTCTACGGTCCGAATGCTAGACAGTCAAAAAGACGCATAAATAGAAAGTACATACCAACGAAATGAAGATGCTTAGGTGGGCGGGAGATGTAACTAGTCACGTTAAAATACAAAACGAGCATATAATACGAGACAGTTTCAAAGTCGTACCATTCGCTGACAAAATAAGGGAGAATCGACTACGCTGGTATGGTCATTTCAAAAGACGCCAGAGGACGACGTTGGAAATATTGCCCTAAAAATCCCGGAACAAAAACGTGGCAGGGGGAGGCCACCCACCGTTGACACACACAGATAAACAGAGACCTCCAGAAATCCCAATTGCCTGAAACGACAACCTAAGACAGACTGTTCTGGCGCAGGAAAGTGAGGAGACCCAACCCCAAATGATCTGGAAATAGGGACGAAAATAGGGATTGCTTTTTCTTCGTTTCTAGTAGCCAGTAAGACAATATAGGCACACTAGACTAGTAAATAGATACCGATCATGATGCTGTCTCAGGAGTCGTAAGTAACGATGACCAGCTAGTGAGAAGCTCCAGGAGAGACTTAATTCGCTAATAGACTCGTACTTGGCGTTGTAGTAAACTACGGAACTTTACACTGCGCGTGAGCCGATACGTGCATGGCCGGTTTTTTTAAGGCTTATCATCAGCCTTTCGATCTCAGTAGACCGTAAAAGTGTGACGTCACAAGTCTTTTAGGGTTGTGGGCATGCCCATCATGCCCACAACGGTGGATCCGCGCTTGGCTCGAAAAGAGTGTTCCGACGGATTTGTGGGAGGCTTTTGCTTAGCTGTGGGACATGAACGGTTGAATAGAAAATGTATACTTGGATCTGTGTCAGAGACCGGTCTTGCCAAGTTGTATCGTGTTACTCAGCAACTAGATTGTAGTTGGTTTTGACCGGAAGCCGATTTCAACATACCTAATTGTGAAAAAGCTAGGCAGTGATGTTTATATACTCGCTCCAGAAGAAGCATAGGCAGACCACCCATATCATGGCGTCAGAGGACCTTCTTTGCAAACAGACCTATAACAGGGCTTTTTGAAGAGCGTTTGGAGACGTCTATGCCCAAAGTTGGGCGAAGACTATCAGCTAAACAAGCAAGTCACTACGTATTTTTTCTTGTTTTCTTGATATTGGTAGAGCTCTTAGGTATCAAAGGGCTAAAAGAGACGGTTACTCCCAAAAATGTTAGTAATAAAATCTGAACGCAAATTAAAAAAGAAAATACAAAGATCCTAATTAAATTGCTCAAAAGCTGAAAAGTTATATCTTGTACTTTTCTGCTTTTGAGCAATACCAATGTGTGTTGGTTTGTGAGTAAGTACTTTAGTAACTTTCAATCAAGTTCCAGTAGAAGAAAGATCGATGACCGCATTAACACCTGATGATTTTGATTTTTTTACCATAATCCCTACTTACCTACTAATTTTATAAAATGCGAAAGTATCTGTCTGTGTGTTGCACTTTCACGCCTAACCACTTAACCGATTTTGTTGAAATACCTATACCTTGACTATACCTTGAAGAATGTCATAGGCTACATTTCGTGAAAAAAAAAACTTTTTACGCGAGGGAAGATGTGCAGAAGAGAGAGACCTATTAAGCCCTCTTACCATGCTTCAGACCCCAAATCATCGACAAAACAATTCGCTACTGTCCCAATTGGCAACAACAAGTAGGTAAGTGTTGATATAATTCTCGTACCAACACACTGTAGGTATCATAGGTAACTATGTACAAGTAGGTTAAAATCCCAGATTCAAAGGTCAGGTTTATTTTTAGTTGTTGTTTTCTGATGATTTCGAAACTGGTGGTGATTGAAGCCTTTTGACATAAAAGCTCTTAATATTAAGTAAGTAAGTACCTAAGTACACACATCAAAAGTGTCTAGGGATCAAGCATTTTTATGCGGATTTCTTGAGATTGAGATGTGGTTTTGTAATAAATTTATGATTTTATAAATTTATATGGATCCTTTTTGGTGCATTTCATAATTTGAAACAGGAACTGTTAATCAAATTCGAGTAAAAGATGAAAATCAGCTGTCAATATTTTCCCTATAAAAACATACAACGCATTGAAGACATTATTAGTGCTACTGTTTCCCTACTACTGATTAAAACCAACGTTATTATGGAGCGGCGACGTCATTTAAGCAGGGAAGAAATGCTCAGAGCCGTGGGAATGATAGAAGCTGGTTCCCGGCAACGTACTGTGGCTTTAGCTCTGAATACAAGTCAGAGTGTTATCAGTCGACTTTGGACACGTTACCGAAGCACTGGTACCGTGGCTGAGCGCCATGGAGGACGGTATCGCTGCACCACACGGAGACAAGACCGATACATTCAAATCTTAACTCGAAGAGCTCCAACAATAACCGCCATGATGTTAGCCGTGAGGCTTCATCACTCTTCAGGGAACTTAATTAGCGACCAAACAGTCAGAAACCGCTTGCATGAAGTGAACCTTCATTCCCGAAGACCGCTACGGGTACCACCTATAGCAATGCACAATCGTAGGATTCGATATCAATGGGCTCTTGAACACAGAAATTGGGCAGAAGAACAATGGCGTTTCGTGTGCTTTTCTGATGAGTATCGTTTTGGTATGAGACCGGATACAAGACGTACACGACACTGGAGAACCCCTGGACGCCAACAGCGATTAAAATCCTGCCAGGAAGTCCATCCTTATAGTGGTGGAACCATCATGGTATGGGCGGGTATTTGGATCGGCGGAAGAACTGAGTTGATTTGGATCAGAGGCAACCTCAACGCTTAAATTTATGCTGAGACGATTGTATCTGACGTCATCGTTCCTCTACAAGTGCAAATCGGTCCCTTATTTCAGTTAATGCATGATAATGCACGACCGCACACCGCAAGAGTTGTAAGACAGACTCTCGCCGCAGCTAACATCAATGTCCTGCTCTGGTCTGCTCAGTCGCCAGACTTGAACCCGATTGAGCATGCATGGGATATGCTACAGAGAAGAGCTCTGCCGAATATGGAGGGTATCCAGTCGCAAGAAGACCTTTTTTTGTTGTTGCAACGAACATGGGCGGCCATTCCACAGCGTGATTTGGATGAACTCATTTTGAGTATGCCAAACCGATGTTCTTGTGTTGTTAGTGTTCGCGGTAGAAACACGGATTATTAATTGTTTAAGTTACCCAATAAAATTTTAAAGAAAACTGTTATTTCAGTCTTTTTTTCGAACTTTAATGTTAGTGGTTCAAATGTCAAAAATCCCTTTATTAGGAAAATGGCAAATTTCTTTATTAATGCAAAGGTGACTTGGTTTATCGTTACTGTGACAAACGAAAACACTTTATTTGATGAATCCTTACAGAAAATTTTAATTAATATCAATCAGGAGAAAAGTTATTGCAAAAATATATGTTGATCCCTAGACACTTTTGATGTGTGGTTGGAATATAATGAAGAGTTTGTTTGTTTGCTTGAACGCGCTAATCTCGGGAACTTTGGTTCTGATTTGAAAAATTCTTTCAGTGTTAGATGGCCCATTTATCGAGGAAGGCTATAGGCTATATATCATCACGCTAAGACGTATAGGATCGGAGCACTAATGAAGAATGTTTCAAAATCTGGGAATGTTTTTTCCAAGTGGACGAAGTCGCGGGCGGAAGCTAGTGTTAACATAGTTATGCTTAAATAGTTTAAATACTGATTAGCTGATGTTTTATTAAAATGTTCTGTAGTGAATTTATTATCCGTTTTACTCATCTGGTTACTTATTTGGTAGTTTGTTCTAAGGTAGCGAGAAAAATTATGTTAAAAACAGCATAACTCCAAATGACATACTACTGGCAATAAAATTGGGCATGAAGTTGACGTCTGACCTCAACTTCGGCTCAACCATTGAAACAAAAGCTCAGACTGCAGTCAAAACGCTAAGGTGAGGTGATACTTAGGGGAAGGTGGGGCAGCTTCATACAGTTTTTATATTTCGTCTTATAGAATGCTCTCGGGTATCGATATCTATATCGATTCATCAAAAATCAATAGTCTTACTATCTGACTTTATATAAAAAACATGAAATTTGTGTAAATACCAGTGATGGGCCGAAATTCGGTTCACATTCGGTTCAACCGAATTTCGGCAGCTTGAACCGAACTTCGGCATTCGGCCGAAATTCGGTTCAGATGCCGAACATTCGGCACAAGAAAAGTAATACTTACTTCCACTATTTTGACTAACATTTTATAGAATTAGAATAGCATTACTGTTATAAAATTATGTCTTTTACTCACTCATGGTCATTTATTTTAGTTACGAACATGGTAAATGTAAATCTTAAATTAAATCGGTTCTTCTTATTAGTCTTGATAATGTCTGCCTAATTAATTTGACATAATAATTAGACATACTATTACAAAAATTAAATAAACTTATTATTCTTCTAACAAACATCTGGATTACAATTCGTAAATTGAATTAAAAAATCACGTTTTTTATTCACAAACTAAACATTCATTAACTAAAGGGTACTTAATTTTCAAATTAACAAACTTTTCTCATCTATCTACTCACTCATATTTAAAATTTACCAGAGGCAGCCTATGGCGCAAAAACACCAAAACCTGCCTTATCTGGCAGAAGTTTGTTACGTTTTTTTTTTCGTATACGTTTCCTGCCTCCGATAAAAGTTGCTCGGAACATACAGAGCTTCCAGGAGACGATAAATATATTCGAGATTGAAGTAAATGCGTAAACAAGTCACGACGTGTCGCTCTCGAGAAAGCGCGCGAAATTGAACCGAACTTTTCATTTTAACCGAATGTTCGGCCGAAATTCGGATTCGGTTCAAACCACATCAAAATCAAAGTATCAAAACACAACGTTCATGAAAACAAAAGCAATATTAGTCTCTATTACCAAATAATACTTACATAATCATATTATAAAAAAGACAAATATAGTTAGTTTTTATTTTTATGGCACCGAGGGAACTAACTTAACCTAACACACACAGCAGACATAAAGATACTTATCCAGTTCTAGAGCTGACAGGGACGAAATGGCCACTCTCAGAAAGGCCATGGTAGAGCGCATGAATTTGACCTTAAATCTCGTTTCCCAATGGGGTGACGACAATCTGGTCAAATTCAACGCTCTGAAAACACAGGCTTGTCTTTTCAGCGCTAAAAGGAGCCCTTTTGAATTGACCCCTACTTTCCGAAGTACATCTGTGCCAGTTAACAATCGCCTGGAGCTTTTGGGCATGGAGTTGACGTCAGACCTCAACTTCGGCTCATCCATCGAGTCCAGAGCTCAGACTGCAGCAAAAAAGCTGGGAATCCTACACAAGGTGAGGCGGTACTTCACGCCTGGACAGCTTCTAAATCTGTATAAAGCACAGGTCCGTTCCTGCGTGGAGTATTGCAGCTACTTGTGGGATAGCTCTGCAAAGTACCAACTTGCTGCATTGGACTCGATCGAGCGCAGAGCTAAAAGGCTTATAGGCGACGAGGTGCTGGTGGACAAGCTTCATAGCCTGGCTCATCGGCAAACCGTTGCTTGCCTGTCGGTTTTCTACAGACTGTACTTCGGGGAGTGTGCGTAGAAGCTCCATGACCTGATTCCTCCATATCCCTTTCACTACCGGACTACTAGACGCACGGCTGGGTACCACCCACACTTGGTTGATATACCGTCTTGTCGTACCAAGCGCTTCTCCTCCACATTTATTGTGCGCACAGCCAAACTGTGGAATTCTCTGCCGGCTTATGTGTTCCCTGCCGCTTATGACCTTTCAGCCTTTAAAGCACGAGTAAATAGGCATCTTCTGGGCTCGCTCGTCCCATCTTAGACCTCATCTATCGCTTACCATCAGGCGAGATCGAGGTCAAGAAGTGGGCCCACCAGTAATAAAAAAAAACAGTCTTTCTGATCAGTCACATCACTTTTTAAATATCTACATCCTATTGCTTAATTTTTATTTATTAATACTTCATATTTGGCTGCTGATTTCCGAAATGAGAGTTTGTTTTCCAAAACTTTATCGATAGCTTTAAACATTGCCTTTTCGTCCACCTCTCCACTCCTAGTTCCCTTTTTCTTGTAATTTCTGACCATAATCGTTCTGCAAAACAAAATTATGGTACCTATAACTTAAATTTTACAAACAAACAAAAAATGGGGCACATTCATACAGTATAAATGTGCCCCGTACACTCCTGTATGAATCTACCCCATCACAAGAAAATGAAATAAAAATATTTCTAAAAAAAAGCAAGCATATATAAAATTATTCACAGATTAATTCACAAACTTGACCCTATTATCTTTTAAATAAAATAGAACTGAATAACCTAGAGAGCAGCTTTTATTTAAAAAAAAAGAAGTTAAAGTGAGCTTATAAAAATACTTATGCCTGGCCGAATCACGTTCCGTGTCACACCGACGCGCGTTTCACACCGACTGCTTTCAAACTCCCTGAGCAACCACACACAAAAGTAAGCTACGCATACACGCATAAGTCATTCTGTTGATGTGCGCCTAACATCAGATATATTTGGTGTATGACGGTGCCCCTTGTATGAATCTGCCCCACTTCCCCCTACACCTGGACAGCCTTTGAAACGGCAGCGTTCCTGTGGCTCAACAAAATACCAGCAAACTGCACTCGACTCGATTGAACACAGAGCTAAAATGCGACGAGGATCCGGAAGGCAAGCTTCATAGCCTGACTCACCGGCGAAATTTTTTTTGCCTGTCGATTTTCTACAGATTGTACTTCAGAGAGTGCGCAGGAGCTCCACGACCTAATCCCTCCATTATTTATTTATTATAAAGTATAAAGTTTCTAAACTGTACTAACAAAAAACTAAAATCAAGCCTCATCGCCGCGCCGTCAGCGTACCCTAGAGACTCGGCATTGCCCAATTGTATGGCAATGCTTAGCCTCTGGTTTTCGTAAAAACCAGCCAGGTCACGAAAACTTTCAACAAGACATAATTCTGTGAGCTCAGGGGTCCAAACAGCTCGTAAATGTACTTGGGAGTTTCCTCAGCAGCAGCGGCAGCGCCAGACCGATTTGCTGAGCTACGATAATGGGATGGCGCAAGAGTATAAACACAGGTTGCGCCCCTTAGTAAAGGCTTCCTTTATTTTTTGAGGTAAGTATGGCCTTGTTATTAAAACTTAATGAAACACAAAATGTACAAAGGCGGACTTAATGCCATAGGCATTCTCTACCAGTCAACCATGGACGAGGCATGGACGAGGCATGACAGACATGGCAGGTGCATAAAAAAAAAGAAAACTAAGTAGATAATATATTCAAAGTAAAAGTTTTATTACAAGTATATATATATATACTTTAAAAGGAGTGATGTGGTTAATTAAAACACGTACATATGAAGTTTCGCTGTCGGAGTGAGAATCTGAGTGTTTTATTGTGTCGAATGTGCCTCTTTATATTTACATTGATCACGGTTGATGTTGTGTCTATTCTACGTATTTACAATTGTTATTATTAACAAAATCCAGAAGAGCGCAGACTTTTAGCGTGTGAAGAACATAGAAATAGAAAATGAGAAATAAGGTAAGAGGGAGGGGTAGGAGAGTTTACCAAAGAGAAAAGCGTAGTCAAGGCACGCAAACTTCTTCTCTGGCGAATGGGCATCCATTTGAGCTTGAATATATTATATTGTCTATAGGTAAAATTAAAGTATGCACAAGCATTGTCTTGGTTTTTACAGGTAAAAAGTTTCTCACATGACACAGGCATCACAAAGTCCCGTTGACTCTTTGACTGACACTGCAAACCTGACTTTGCCAGCCAAGCAAAGCGTCGACATGCAAACCGAGATCTTTAACGCTACAACTAATGGGGATGACGATGCCATTCAAAATTATTGGAGGGAGCGAACTAACTGCCACTCTATACATAACATACGCGAGCTTCCAATCACAATGGCCTGACACTGAGGGATTTACAGACACCCAAAATATATTAGACCAGCTTTTGATATTAGTGTGCAGCAGAGTATGCAGCTCAAGTGAATTAGGTTCTAATTAAATTACATGGGCGTAATTAATATAATATGTTTATAAATGTCTAAATACAATGTTAACATAGTTTCTCTAACTCGTATGACCATTCTTGTTGATTCTCAAAGTATTTGAGCTGATTTCTTTTTTACAAATTTCGTTTCTATCCTTAGATGTCTTGTAAAATGAGGTACATATCTCTAGATAGGTATTTCGTCACAGGATAATAAAAATAATTCATCAATGCGAAACTTTTACTATACTAATCTTATAAACGCAGAAGTTTAGTTATATTAGGTGTATCGGTGATTATTCAACCACAAAAATTAAAAGAACAATCATTTTTTTTCCGGAAAAAAATCAAATGCCTCTTACTGCTTTGGGTGGAGTGGAAGGTAGTGTCAAGACTTCTGCTGACTAAAACCCACACCTTCTCCTTTATTTGCCCTTGCGTTCCGGGCGGGCCGCGGTATATCGTAAGACCAGGTAATGGCTCTCGGTCAGCATCATTAATGCTGACAGCTCTGTGAGGCGTGCGTGGAACGCGACGCTCTGTCGATTCGGTCTGGAATAGCTCATAAGTAGGCTTCTCTTTCCGGGAAAATGCACAATTTCCGTAGGATCTTTTTAACAATAGTTTCACACGAACGAAGTCGCAGGCTACTAGTAGCTAATGTGATATACCTTAAGCCTGCAATACATGTTGGCCGAGCGTAGGCCAACGCGAGTGTTGGCAAATAGGTACAAGGCAAGAAATAATGTCCACACGTTTGACAAGTTCGTCGAACGCCAATGCAGACGATCAATGTAGAAGAGGGTCTGTAGAGCTGCCCACACGTTGGCCAAGCGCAGGCGAGCGCCTTTGATTTGTGACCAAAAACCGACACCGATCCGAAGTGAGGCAAGTGATCACGAGCAACGGCGAGCGAAGACAAGTTGCATCAAATGAGCTCTATACACGTTGGCGCTGGCCTACACTCTGCCAACTAGGCAAGTCACACCGAGCGATAGCAAGACAATGCTCGGCCAACATGTATTGCAGGCTTTATCTGTTTACACTTGCGAGCACATCACCAACGCAGTGTGAATATGTATGTTTTTTACCTAAAGTGTCAGTTGAAGTCGTTGAATAGATCCCAAACAAATATTTGTACGTTCTAGATGTCAGGCTTAGCTTGATTTATGAATGTCTGTTGTTATTTTTGGTAAAGCGTTGTAAGACGGCTAACATGGGGTTGAAAGCTAGTTTACTGATAAGAGATTGTTTCAGGTTTTAAAACAACCGGAATACCGAGCGTGCCTTTAATGTAGTTTTTCATTCGTCTTCTGCTGTTTGCCTGTCCGTGTCTGAATTTTGACGTGTAACGAAAATATAGTATAAATTGTGGACGTACATAGTTGAAAGCAGACTGGCTTAATACACCGAGATTCATGCCGCGAAATACAGGTTAAGCTGTTGGCTGTCATTTGTATTTTTTGGATTATAGGTAGTCAGAAACCTGTCACCGGTCTTGCCAAGGCAGATAGGCTGTGGCGCCCAGCTATGTTTGGGTCGGCTTCCAGACCAAGTGAAGAAGTGAAGTGACGCCAGCATATCAAGCTACAACAATCTGTCAAATTACTTTAATAGATTTTCCACTTTATTGTTAAAGAAATTAGGTACAAGGTTGATTGAGAAAATTTGACAGTTTCGGGTATCTTCATGTGCTGGCGTCTGTACCTATTTGGTAGCGACCATGCAATATACCTACCAAGACTTTCGTACTAGCGTACCATTCAAACAGTTTTTCGAATCAGCGTGTTCGTGACAACGTCATTCGATATAGCGGTTTTCGACTTAATGTGTTTTCGAACTGGTGTACCACTAATAATTTTTTTCGAAATAGCGTGCGTCGCAAGAACGTCATTCGAACCTCAAATATTTTGATCTAAGTAATCTAATTAATATTTTAATCTATCGCTCACTATCAGGCGAAATCGAGGTCAAGAGTGGGCTCATCCAGAAAAAAAAATGTATAATACTAAAATTGAGCGAAAGTTCGCTCAATTTTTATTACAATTGACTTGTTTTGTCCGCCGTGGCTTCGCTGATGGGCATTGGCGTATCTAGAGATATTTCCCAGGGGGGGCCTGGCCCCCAGTAGTAGAAGCGATGATCGCTTATCAAAGTTGCGTCAACTCTTAACGTACGAAATTTAACATGTATCGCATAACGGAACTTTGCATAAGTGAGTCCGACTCGCACTTGGCCAGATTTTTAAATTTTTCAGCCATAATATGTTTCTTAGTAAAAATTCTCGGGTGGGCACCAGACCATTCTGGGGTGGGCACGGCCCACCCGGCTCCCCCCCTTCCTATGCCTATGCTGATGGGTAAAGTTTTTTAGGCGATAAATGTAGTCTTATTTCACTCAGAAAAAATGTATTTTCCATCGGTGAAAGAATTTTAAACATCAGTTAAGTAGATCCAGCAATTACTTTCTACAAACTTACAAGCTTCACCTCTTTATAATATTCGTAAAGATTAATAAATATTCTGTTGGTGTGATAGGTACCTACGTACTCTGTGGATTAGTACTGAAATGTAGGCTAAAACATGTTTTTACAAAAATAAAAACCCATGTAGGAAAAAATACACTGTAGAAAAACTAAACCTTTCAAAACATAACTTTCTAGTTTCATCTTCCAAGTGTATTTTACTTACTTGAACAGTCCTTTAGAGCGTATCTCCCTAAGTATTTGCCTTGTGTTGTCCCCGTAGCATTTGCCGAAGCGGAACTTCAGCATAGGGCAGTGCCCAGTGTACCTGTAACGAAATGCAGTCAAGTGAGCACTTCTTTTAGAATACCGTTAGCGTGGGAGCCCTTTCGTAATGATATTGAATTGTAAAATGTTTAATTTTCTTGAATGCAAGTCGAAAAAAATTGGCCAAGTGCGAGTCAGACTCGCCCATGAAGTGTTCCGTAGTAACTACGCCAAATAACTTTGTTTTTCATAGTGTTTGTATGAATTACGAGTACAAAGATATATTTGCGGTTTTAGAAAATATGCTGTATCTCAAAAACTGCTGACCCGATCTCGTTCAAACCAATTTTAGTTGGAAGATTACATTAAGCTCTACAGCACATATTTTTTTTTTGATTTTTCACTCCATTATTATTGAAGTTAGAGGGGGAAAGGGGGCACATTTTACTATTTTGGAAGCGTATATCTTTTAAACGATTAACTTTATGAAATTAACACACGAATATGTTCCATGAAAAAAAAATTGGCCAAGTGCGAGTCGGACCCGCTCATGAAGGGTTCCGTAGTAACTATAATAAATATAATATACTTAATATATTTATTTGAAAAAAAAAATAAAAAAACAATAAGCCTTACAAATTTCTTAAAACTAGCTTATTTATAATTTTTACAACTACGCCAAATAACTTTGTTTTTCATAGTATTTGTATGAATTACAAAGTTATATTTGCGGTTTTAGAAAATATACTGTATCTCAAAAACTGCCGACTCGATCTCGTTCAAACCAATTTTGGTTGAAAGTTTACATTCATATCTACAACATATGGTTTTTTTAGATTTTTCACTTCATTATTATAGAAGTTAGAGGGGGAGGGACACACATTTTACCACTTTGGAAGCGTATATCTTTGAAACAATTAACTTTATGAAAAAGTCATTTTAGAAACCTTAATGTAATTTTTAAAGACCTGTCTATAGATACCACACACGTATAGGTTTCATGAAAAAAAAATTTTCAGTTTCAGTTCCATGTATGGGGAGCCCCCTTTATTTTAAATATTTTTTAAATTTTCTCTTAAAATCGGAAAGCGGTTCACAGAATACATCTACCTACCAAGTTTTACATGTATAGTCCTAATAGTTTCGGAATAAAATGGCTGTGACATACGGACGGACGTACAGACAGACAGACGGACAGACATGTCGAAACTATAAGGGTTCCGTTTTTTGCCATTCGGCTACGGAACCCTAAAAATCAGTTTCAGTTATATGTATGGAAAGCCCTTATTATTATTTTTTTCTTAAAATCGGAAAGCAGTTTACTGAATACATCTACCTGCCAAGTTTTACATGTAATAGTCCTAATAGTTTCGGAATAAAATGGCAGACAGACAGACAGACATGACGAAACTATAAGGGTTCCGTTTTTTGCCATTCGACTACGGAAACCTAAAAACGATGGTATAGGTTGACTACTCACATCTCTGACTTCTACCAACTAAAATCTACCCTGTTCCTTCAGTTGCCCGTACTTTCCAGGGCCGCAGCAAAAAACATTCCCGCGACCCCGGCAATTTGTAATATCTGTCCTTAACTGAACGTTAGGCAGTTTAGATATTTTAACTAGGTATTTGTAGCATTTGACTAGTTATGTGAGAGGTACCTAATGAGGCTACAATTAGCAAATAGGTACTTAATGAAGTCAGTCAATATCGTTTATGATTTGTAAATATCATTCTGTAAATATTTGTTTTTCGGCGATAAGTATCAGTTATCGTTTGGGGATCTGGCTGAAACTACGGGCCCCTATCAACTGCAGAACCTTGGGCACGTGCCCATAGAGCGTTTTTGGAAATATAAACCTGTGTTGAGTTCCAAAGATCGGGCTATACGATTGGTTCTTTCAAATAAAAGATGGTTCAAGTTAAGTATTGTATTGCCCAAAGTTCAGTTGATACACAATTACACGACTTGCCCGTAGCCGGATTAACCAGTTAGAGGCGGGCGGTGCTACTCATAAAACATTATACTAAACATGCAAGCTTGCATAATAGACATGTGTGCTCCTACATCAATACATCATTCCCCACCTTTTTGAAAAAAAAAAAGCAGGTCAACCCCTTTCATTACTTTCATAGTAACTAACATAAATCTGTTTTAATACACAGGGTAAATGGATACCTTCTAACATTGTAACAAGTTCTAACATTATTGTTATTAGGTTGAGTGGTCTTTTTAGAGGTAACGGGGCCCCTTCTAAGTGCTGATGGTGATCACCGGGGTGGTTTTAGTGAGGTAAGAATCCCACACTCCCTGGAATTCTCCCCGAAAGTCCAGGCGCCTTTTGAAGGTTCAAAACGAAAACAAAAAAAAAGGTATCCAAAAATATCGCTCGAGGCGGCTTTAACCGCTCGCTTATGTAGCGCAACACGAGCCGACTGTGCTATTAGGGCTGATGAACCTATATTTCACCAAAACACAGCTAGGTACATACATTGTTTTTGTTTATTGCTAACAACAAAGTGGTCTAGTGGTCGCAAGCGTGACTGCTGAGCAAGAGAACTCGGGTTCGATTCCCGGGTCGGGCTAAAAGTACTAATGGGTTTTTCTAATAGAAACTCAGTATTAGCCCGAAGTTTCAAACAAGAAGCGCGAGGTACCCCCATGCCTCGGAAACCACGTTGAGCCGTTGGTCCTGCACCTGATCTATCCCCGTTCGAGCCAGATCTGTCTCATCGGGCTATAGAGTAAAAGAACAGAGAGTGCCTACGCACATACTTATGCACGCATAATAATATTTCCTGCGCAGATGGCTAAATTCTGCTGAGATGGACCGTCGTGGCCAAAATCGGTCATGAGGACTATAATAATTATCAATGTGTTATGTTTTCATTTAACAGCTCTAACATAAAAACTTATTAGTTAGAGTTGTTTAATTTTTTGGTAAAAAGTTTTTATTTTACTCTTTTTAGTTGGTTGATTTTTAATTTACCTAGTTACAAGAGCCTAAATGTTAACTACTTCTAACCTTTTACAAAATATTGCTTTTCCCAATGCTGGACCGTTAATTGTTGAGGAGTTCTCCTGGTACTTCACCATCAGCTCTACATCACCATATGCATTGTGACGAGCATAAAGTGCTTAACATCCGTATTCAAGTAATCGAATCGCAATCGACTCAATACTTATTATTGAGTAGTTTCGGCGGCCATCTGTGGTCTTCATCATCAGTTCCACTTCCTCAAATGGTACTTTTTGAGAGCAACTGCACAAGTAACTATAATAAATACCCAAAACGTCATAGGTGTGCCTATAATATTTGAAGAGTTCCCTCGACTTCTCCAGGATCCCATCATCAGATCCTGACGTTTATGAAAATGGGACCAATATCAAAGTATACCCTTTCAATCAAAAAAAGAATTTTCCAAATCGGTCCAGCCGTCTTCGAGTAATCGATGATCATACAATAAAAAAAAAATATATACGCTACGAATTGATAACCTCCTCTTTTTGTCGTCGGTTGAAAATTATGAGTCCTTTTTAGGGTTCCGTAGCCGAATGGCAAAAAACGGAACCCTTATAGTTTCGATATGTCTGTCCGTCTGTCTGTCTGTCTGTCTGTCCGTCCGTATGTCACAGCCATTTTATTCCGAAACTATTAAGACTATACATGTGAAACTTAGTAGGTAGATGTATTCTGTGAACTTTTTTCGCTTTCCGATTTTAAGAGAAAATTTAAAAAATATTTAAAATAAAGGGGGCTCCCCATACATGGAACTGAAACTGAAAATATTTTTTTTCATGAAACCTATACGTGTGGTGTGTCTATAGACAGGTCTTTAAAAATGATATTAAGGTTTGTAAAATGACTTTTTCATAAAGTTAATCGTTTAAAAGATATACGCTTCCAAAGTGGTAAAATATGTGTCCCCCCTCTAACTTCTATAATAATGAAGTAAAATCTAAAAATAAAAAAACATATGTTGTAGATCTTAATGTAAACTTTCAACCAAAATTGGTTTGAACGAGATCGAGTCAGCAGTTTTTGAGATACAGTATATTTTCTAAAACCGCAAATATAACTTTGTAATTCATACAAATACTATGAAAAACAAAGTTATTTGGCGTAGTTGTAAAAATTGTAAAGAAGCTAGTTTTAAGAAATTTGTAAGGTTTTTTTTTTCAAATAAATATAGTATGTAGGTATATTATATTTATTATAGTTACTACGGAACCCTTCATGGGCGAGTCCGACTAGCACTTGGCCAATTTTTTTAATTCTATTCCGTAATGGCTGTTCAATTTGACGAATAAGAAACTTGTCAGAATGATACGATTCTGATTCGTCACAAATATCCCTAGGGATACGTTTTCAATTTAAATAATATTATAATATGAAAAGGGTAAGAAAAATATAAATCTGCCAAAATTCATAATTTATTTCTCATCACACATTCCATTATCGAATCATGTACAATCAAGATGCATTACCCCGACGGCATGTCGATACGAAAAATCGAATTCGCAGCGAGCACGGCGCCCAGCTGCAGGATGTTATTATTTCAGCCGAATGCCGACCACTGCTGGACCTAGCAAACCCCTTCCCTCCCTCCTCCCCCCGATAGAAAATGCGCTTGCCTTTGGTTTGTCACACAGAAATCTTAATGTTTGTCACAAGTCCCTTTCTAACGGTGTCTGTCGGACATTCCTTTTATTTCTGGGTGGGAAAATCATCATATTACTCCTCCCGTTGTGGATGGAACGGGAGTGTCAGACTTCTGCTGACTAAAACCCACTCTGCTTGCGTTTCGAGGCCGCGGTATTTGTGATATTCCGGTATATAGCACAAATTCCGAAAGTGGCTTGTGCAGATTCAGTAACCAAATCATTTGTACCAACAACGCAGCTGTATGTGTCCAGATTGCATCACTCCACGAAGGTTGAGGAGATCGTGGAGTACATTCGTGTGAAGACCAACTGGACTTTGAGGGTTATGAAGTTGGAACCGCGCCACAATACGAATTTCAAATCGTTCGTGGTACGAGTTCCAACCCTCCAACTGGAGACTTTTCTCAAAGAAGAGTTTTGGCCAAAGGGTGTCGTGTATCGACGATTTCGTGGGAGACTACGTGGCACCCCGTAACACGACGCCGCCACTTCGTGCATAGTGATAGTGATAATGTTATAAAAATATGTGTTAGTATAATTATAGTTTATTGTGTAATAGAATGTATTTTTTTGTATGAATTAGAAAAATATGTATTAGTCTATTGTTACTTATTATGTATGTATATTTGCTATGGACCTTAGAAGCCTGAAATAAATAAAATAAAATTAAATTTGTACATAATTAAGTTCAGACTGAGGCGCCTTTGAGCATCGGCAAAAACCGACAAATTATGGCTCGCGGTTGAGCGGCGCTCGGCCGAGGCGACGTTGCCCGAGGCAGCCCGAGCCACGTCCACACAGGCCGAGGGATTGGCTGAATTCCTGCCGTGCTCGGTCGGTCTGGACGCGTCTAAAGGCGCTCGGCCAACGTGTGGGCAGCTCTACAGACCCTCTTCTACATTGGTCGTCTGCATTTGCGTTCGACGAACTTGTCGAACGTGTGGACATTATTTCTTGCCTTTTTACCTATTTACCTATTTGCCAACGCTCGCGTTGGCCTACGCTCAATGCGCTGCGCGCCAAAATGTATTGCAGGCTCAAAAATAATTTAACTGAAAACAATGTCAGTTATCTTTAAAAAATTGGTTAGGTATTACGCTTCTTCAGCTTAGTTCTTCTGCTAAAACAAGGAATATACTACACGCGGAGTTACAGTCCGTCAGTGTGGCCATTTAAATAGGTAAGTAAAGTGTCAGAATACTTTATGTTTGTATAGATTAGCAACTCACTCATTCAAAATTCATGAAGGTAGATATGTGTGTAAGAGCAAAGTCTCGTGGTACAAATATACCACACACTGGCGTATTCTGTCGGTAAATTATTTATTGGCAATCTAAAGGCAAGATTTTAGTCGTCATCAATTCCCATAGCGTATCCCATGTCCCAAAAACGATATTATAAAGTAATTAAATAAAAATCACTTGTTACAGAAATTACAATTTATTTATCACAAAATTCCTTAATTATGTTATTCTTTTCTGATAACGAATGGATCACGGACAATCTTCGTACAAGAAGCAGTACCCTGACGGTAGATGTAGAACGAGGGGGAAGTCACAATCACACCGTGACCAACCACAGATAATGCCCATGGCAATTGCGACTGGTTCGTCGCAAGTCCGCTGTGACGGAGTCGACCGACATTCACTGTTCACCCGGTGCATAGCATCTGGGCATTCTTCGACACCTGTATTTATATAAAAAGGGGTTTGTGAATTGAATTATCTCCCGAGATAGCTAACCTCCGTCGAATCGACGGGCAGTGCGAAGTAATATTGTTGTCATTATTTAACAATGGGTCCGAACGTCTTGTCTCTTTCTTACAACTCAGTCGCTAGTGAGTTCGTTGCAGTTAGGCATAAATAGAAAAGGTAAGTGCCGTAGTTTTTGAGATATGTAGCTTTTGCCCGTCGTTTCGACAGGAAAAGGCTTAAATAGGGTACAAAAAATAACTGTCTAGGGTTAATGTCGAACGCATTAGCTATCATTGTTCTCCTGTCCTTATACCGATTCATTTCGAGCCGGTCAGGTATACCAACCATATTACTATTCACCGAAACAACAACTATTCAACAATTCAGGATGTTGTGAGAGGTCAAAATGGAAATAAACGATTTTCCCGCCAGTTACTTTTAGACTCTTCCATGGTCTCAGAGACTTTGCCGGTTCTCAAGCTAAGCCTACGTTAGTAATACAGATCCTTTACATTTGTACACACATATAAATAAAATTACAGTGTCAATTTCAAAATTACTGTTTTCACAAGTGCTAATAATAAATAGTTTTTAAAGTTTGTGTTTTAATATGTTGTATATTAAAACACAATCTTTAAAAACAATTGATAGTCTTGCTGTTTGTCCGGGCAAATTTCTGGTACAACTGAACTGAACAGCTAAATTCCTGTGGGATTGGGATCTACGCGTAAAAACCTACCAAGTAACACACGAATGAGTCGCAGGCACAGTTAGTTATAAATAAAACAATATTGATGCTACTTACAAGTCCCATTGTACATCAAACAGCCAACTGTCCCAACTCGACCGTAATACACGGCTTCCATGACATGCAAGAAACACAGAATAACCAGAATCTGTTGCATTGCGTCAACTCTACTGACAGTCTTCAAAGAAAATGAATACAGACCTGATATTGTTTCTTTTCCATCTTCCGGCACTTGAATGGTTGTTGATTGACTTGGTGTAATATAAAGATATTTTTGTAAACTCACATGACACTCTTGGAAACTCATTTTCAGAAGTTCAAGACTATAGAATTTCTAATGTTTCCATCATGTCCAGGATCCTGATGATCAACAAACTTTGAGGAGAAAAGGGATTCTGTTTTCCGCAGTTGACCTTTTCACATCTGATCCACCATCAGGTCCTAAATAATACAGGCATTGCTTTGCTCAGAAGCACAGAAACTTCTTGAGGGCTTCATTGGCGTTTTTCGTTTATTGTATAGATTTGTAGAGCACCGAGGTGTTTTGGTTTTGTATTTTCGTTTTTGACACCGTCTTCCGAAATTAAAGTTATTTTTAGTTTTGCAGTATTTTTCATGGCAGTTGGTTTTATTTTTTGTTAAAAAGTTTTTTTTTCTCGCTTTTTAGTGGTTCAGTTTGTAATTTATCTAGTTACAAAAGCCTGAAAGTCAACTTCTTATCACCTTTTGCAAAATATTTCTTGTCCCGATGCAGGGCCGTTAATTGTTGAGGAGTTCTCCTGGTACTTCACCATCAGCTCCACTTCACCGTATGCATTGTGACGAGTATAAAGTGCCTAACAACCATATTCAAGTAATCGAATCGCAACTCATGAAATACTTATTATTGAGTAGGTGCGGTAGCCATCTGTGGTCTTCATCATCAATTTCACTTCACCAAATGGTGCTTTTTGAGTTCAACTGCACAATTTACTATAAAAAACACCGAAATTAGTATAGGTGTGCCTATAATATTTGAAGTGATCCGATTTCTCCAGGATTCCATCTTCAGATCCTGACTTCGTGACAATGGGACTAACTAAAAAGTATATATACCCTTTAAAAAAAAATAATTTTCTAAATCGGTTTAGCCGTCTTTGAGTAATCAGGTAACATATATAAAAAAAAGATTCCGACGAACTGAGAACCTCCTCCTTTTTTTGAAGTCGGTTAAAAAGCAAGCCACTCCCTACCTGCTGGATTTTTTACGCAAATGCTTATGTGTGTTTTGAATACATCTTTGTAGCTAAGCTCAGCTTCTGTCATCTCAGAGTCATATCTTTAGATGGGCCTTGGTATTATAAGGGAAGAGAACTTGCTCACACGACCTGTGTCGTAATTGCATTAGAGAGCCTACCATATATTTTGACGTAACGGTACAGGAATTCGTGTTAGGGGGCGTCCATAAATTACGTGAGGTGTTTTTTTTTAATTTTCTGTCCCTCCCTCCCCTCCTGGAGAGATGTCGTGAGATTTTATTCAACCCCCTCCCCATCCCCCAATCTCACGTGAGATTTTTCAAAATGTGGGTTTCTTACGTAAACGCGTTGGATTGTTATAGTAAAAAGAAAAAAAAATGTGTCGTGCTTTTATTTACAACTAGTTTAGACTAGTAATCAATATTGCTGAGAGTTATAAGTGTAATAAAAATTTTACAATAAAATACTTAAATCGTGACTACTGTAATTAAAAAAAAAAGAATAATAATAATAATATTCCACAACTTTCACACAACGCCATCTAGTCCCAAACTAAGCAGAGCTTGTGCTATGAGTACTAGACAACTGATAAACATACATATATATTTCTAAATACATACATATTATAGATAAATTACACCCAGACAAAGAACAAATGATCGTGCTCATCACACAAAGATTTGTCCTGGGTGGGAATCGAACCACGACCTTGCGCATAGCAGTCAGGGCCACTGACCACTAGACCAAAATCTACTATATGGAGAATCATGCGCGGTCTCAAGAGAGACTATTGGAACCAACTATTATATAGATTATATAGAATATCATCAATTATATAGAATATGATTTTCAGTAAAATCATCTGCTCCTTCAACTTCGTTCTGATCTAGCCACTCTAAGGCGTTGGCGCTTGCGCACAGTAACTCATTAGATCGTCTTAGACAATCCGTGAGGATCGCACTTTGCGGAACATACGCGCTTGCTTAGCTGGTGCAATGTGGGCTGCTCACCTGTGCTCTGCAGCTCTTGTGATAGATGCAAAGTAAATTGCGCATGTACTGCAGCATCTTTACTCTAAATAATCACGTACAAAAAAATTGCGTGATATTTGCCGAGACCCCCCTCTCTCCAACGTAAGATTAGATGAGACTTGACTCGACCCCCTCTTCCCTTAAACATGTCACGTAATTTATGGACCCATATGAAACCATACATAACTCCTAAGGGGGCCCCCTTAGGAGTTATGTATGGTTCTTATATTTTCCAAAAAAATGATGATAATTTGTATTTAGGTGCCTCAAGCTGTTAGTAATGCATATTATTATAAGTTTGGAGGTCTATAAGATGGCAAGATCAATACTAAGTATGGCAAGATTAGGCATTAAGTATAAGTTTTTATCAGAATTAAGAAAGGAAAGTTTTTGGCATTCTTTGGTAGATTTTAAGCTAAAATCGGAAAGAAAAAGATGTTATTTGCGCCAAGAAATGTAATTGTTGATAGGATAGGGTATGACCATTATCTCACCCGATAGTAAGCAATGATCCGTCCACGAGCTTGCCTCGAAGTTATCTGTACACTCTTGACTTTAGAATGATCGATCGACCATTTTTTAACTTTATCGCCTCGCGACAATAAGTGATGGTAAAATAGTTGACTGATAACTTTGTCGATATCCACTTGATACGTCCTGTAAATCTTTAAATCCTTACTAACATAATTTAAGTGCCTATTACTAATACTATTCTAAAGGAATATTTGACAACTTTTGAATTTTGTATGCATGTCGTTTTCTGTGGCTATAAATACTTTTTTTCTTCTTCTTTCTTTTAAGTTTTCGCCCTTTTAAGCAAGATCACATAACGGCGAAAAATTTTCAAAGTGTATAAATGACCTAAAATTATTAAAATCAGCCTCGTGATTCTGATCTGACATGTTGCAACGCGGGATCTGGCCGTAAGTCTTGGCTTTTGACTTTGGGCACACGAAATTTTGATTTTGGCTTCCTCCCATATTTTCTGGGCTTACGACGACGCGGTGATGGTAAGGGGCATTCGGTGAACTCCACGCAAAATCCGGCATCTTCATTCAGCGCTAGATCACCGTTGCAGTCGCACCGAGACCAACCGCATGTGTAGCCTGTAATCATTTAATTTATATTCAACAGTCAGCCCATTCAATCGGCCAAGTCTTAAAAATATGTTTCGATTTGTAGAGGTACCTATTTGGAAAGTTTCAGGGCTGGAACAAGTTCGTTGAGACATCGTCTTCCCGTCACACCGCGTATGGTAAGGGTGCATATTGCGAGGGCAGTGGTCTACGCCTGAAACACCAGAACAATAATAGTTGTGAAAGTATCTCCTAACTACATAATATCCGAACTAAGTCTGTCACTGACTAATTAATTAATTAACGGGATATTTCCTACCTTAGTGTCTATCCATGTTTAGAACTTAAACTGCGATAATATGTGGTTTATTTGGCTATCCATGTGGTTGGTCCATGGATAGCCAAATAAACCACATATTACCGTAGTTTTGTTAAATTACTTAAATTACATAAAACAGAATTGGAAATGAATGATCGTCTAAGGCTACTAAGTATATTTTGGGGGCTCTGAATAATACCCTAAATCCCTTATGGATAAGTGAAGTTTTGTACTCAGTGGTAAACTGAGTTTAAAAATAGTCTGTGCTTGCTGTCGTCCATAACAGTGATATTTTTTTGTTTGATTGCCAATTTTATAAAGGCTTTGTAGATAAAATTATTACTTACATGCTTTATTAAAGTACAGACACCGTCGCGAGCTAAATGTTTCCACTAAACCCACAAACCATACCACTGATAGAAGAATAAGTGCCGAGGTTGCCATTGTTAGGCGATGGCACAGACAAGGAAAAATGACAAGCAGTTTCTCACGCAATGCGTCGTTGCTCACTTTTATCACCAAAACTGTTTATATTAACACTGTGTTTTGGAAATATTGCCAAGGTGTTAGGTAGCCTGTATTGATTGTGACGTAAAGCATCATGCAACTTTATATTATCTCACGGTCAGAGTTGTATATTTCCTTTTTCCGCATTCGGACGATTCCACAGTTATCTTGTTCCAGATTGCAATCTTCGTATCATTGCAGTCGGTGTATCGTCTGACGTAATTTTAATTGTCTCTTTAGTCAATTTATTGTTTGAAGAAACAAAATCCAAGTCAGGGATTAACGGGCCGAATCGACGGTGCGTTTGTTTTAAGCACGCTTCTAACAGCAGTCAGCACGATTGACGGGGCCTGATGAGACCAACGGCTACCTGGATTGCAGGAATTTTTTACCTTGGACGCAAGTGCCACTGAAAGGTAGGTATTTAAGTAATCATTAGGAGCCTGACACTCCCTGCCGCTCTTCCAAGAGCGAGACGAGTCATTTGATGATATTCCACCAAAATATTTAAGGTAATCTAGGAGGTACAGTCATTCAAGCTTCATGGTTCAAGCTCATAATTCTGTTGTGCTCTTGGGACTTAAGCTTCCTTTTTATTAGTGTAAGTAGGCCGCAAGGGCGGATCCAGCTTCTGCTGCCACTTGGCCATCCACTGCCGATATTCGTTTACAACGACAGAAACTGGAGTATTATCTAGTAACAATGTTTAAAAATTTTAATTAGTGGTTCACCTAGGTCCTGGACCCAGTCCAGGGGGGGGGGGGGTTATCCGCCCTTGGTAGGCTGTAATTTACCAGGCTGACTCTACTTTTGAATCTAGGTCTTGGAGATTTTCGTACGATATTTTGTTAAGTACCTAATACAGTAACAGTTGAAACGAACTGGGTCAATTTCTCTCATTACATTGTTCACTTACCGAGGTAATACAAAAGGGCCTAGTGCGTGTTTTGACTGTAGGAACTCGAAATAGCTTATGTAATCATCGAAAAAAAAAATGAGAAAATAGTTTTTCGCTCCTGTCACTAGATAGCGCTTATTCGGTTTTAGTAAAAGTAAATTAAAACTTGTTGTTGATGTTGATATATAATTATTTTGTTGCTGAGTAAACAATCGTAAAAGGCCTTAAAGATAAAATTTATTTTTAATTTGTACCGCACAATAGTAAGCATGTCTTTAGTTATGGTAAGAAACGGATGTGCTCCCTAACTTTTGTACGGTAGTGTGTATTTCTATTTTCTAGGACAAATAGGTCGTAAGTTGTAAGCAATATTTATGATGCCATATCAGTCTTTCGTATTTAATTAAAGTAGTTCATACCTATCAAGCTGATTGCACCCATAAACCGGTGCTTTAGCAGAAACTTTAAAAGTGTGTACCTATTATAACTTCCCAGTAAAGTGGAAGTGGTATCAAAGGAAAACAGATGTTAGCGAATCCTAACAAATGAGCTTCGATCACGAACTATGACCCGTTTAGTGCTGTAAAATATAGGTGAGTAGGTGGTATATACCAGTATACATATATACCAGTACCAAGATATGAAAATGTGCCTGGTACGAAGGAAAACGGCCTGCGGCCTTGCAACGCCGAACAGATACCGATGATACCGTAATTATTAATTTAACTGTTATTGTCTTTAATTACTGTTTTGATTGTATCTTGAATACAGACGTCCATTGATTTTCAGCCGTGAGGTTGGTTTCCTTGTTGAAAGCTGCATGGCACAGTTCCATATAAATTGTTTATTCGATTGGTGGTACTTTGCCGTGAGAAGTACCACCATGTGCATGCATGGACTCATTAATGAAGGTTGTAAATCTTTAACGATATTATTAAACAATATATTATTATTATTTAACAATATTAGATACTCGCGACTTGGTCCGCTTGGTCTGCTAATAAACACAAAATTATATACTAAATACCTTTCCCATGAATCATTAAAAAAAAAACCAAAATCATTAAAAAATCTGTCCAAACGGCATGAAATTTGTTCAGTAGTTTTTGAGTTTATCGCTGACACACAGACGGACAGACACGGCAGCAGAGTTTGTTTAATAATAAGTATGTAAAAATGTAAGTTTAGAATAATGAGAAAGGGGGCGGGCGGTATATTAGCGGTATTTCAGCATAGCCATAACGCGATCGACATTTGCTGAGCCCGTTCCGTTTGCCACTAGTGTTGCCCAAACGAGAGTCTCGCAAGAGTCTTGCAATTAGCGATTATCCTATTGCTATTTATTAAACGGTAGTTGAGATCTCAGAACAATGTAACAGAGTAGGTACATTTTGAGCTTGAATTGACATAGGCCAACCAAATGAATCAATTTAATTGAGACTCTTGAAGACTCTTGCGAGACTCTCATTTGAGCAACACTATTTGCCACACTAAAATTCTTAGTTTTTTTTTTCAAATCATATGTAATATTCTTTTTTAATGGAACTATGGAGGGGAGCCTATTGCACTAAAACGCAAGTTCATGGACATGTGCATCCTGCCCGTTTTAACATATGGTGCACAAACTTGGTCTTTGACTAACATCCAGAAGTCCAAACTCAAGGTTTGCCAACGAGCAATGGCACACAGTATACAGTTAAATTAACGGATCGTGTTCGAAACACAATACTGCGTTCCAAGACAAATATAGCTGATGTAACTCAAAAGGCTGCCCAACTCAAGTGGGACTGGGCAGGACATGTCTGCCGCATGCCGCGACCAACTTTGGCAAAAATAACACAAAACTGGAGCCCTGAGATAGCGAGTGGGGTCGCGAAAGAGATGGTGGGACGAACTGGATAGGTTCTATCAGAACTGAAGGGAAGACGCGCGGTCTCGCGAGAAATGCTCAGGAGTGGGACAGAGCAGGCTAACAAAAAAAAAATTGTACAGTGTTGGAAATAAATTTATTCTTTAGATTTCCATAGTACAATACATTAATTCGTTTCACTGTTTTAAAGAAGGACGTGGATTGAACAAGCTTAATGCACGTAAAGGTGCAAAATAGTACTTTCGTTACTTACAAGTTAAAACTGAGAGATAGAGTCTACCTACTATCGGTAATTTTAAAACCTATGTTAACTCATAACAGCTTAAAAAATCTGTGTTAGAAAAAACATCACTGTGAGTTTGGAAATGTTAAAATACCTTTCCATTATTACAATGTGCCGCACACCGCGTACAAAATGTAAGAAAATAAAATTATTTAGTAATCAGTGTTCTATTCACTTGCTTTGAAATTTAAGTTCCGAATAAACTTATTACCTACGTATCTTCATGATTCCCATACATGAAATAACATGGTGCAGGGTGTACATTCGTAGGTTTATATCCGTGGATAATCGATTTCTTAATTCAACTTATATATTGTTTTCAAGGTGGAATCGATAATTTAATTTGATTGGAATCAAAATTCACAAGCTCTTTCTTTAGGGTGAAGCAAAAGAGTTTTGTTACAAATGAGTTTTGACATGCATGGGTAACTGACAGCTGGTTTATCGAGGGTTGGTCTACGGTAGGTCAAACCTAGGTCAGGTGACCATGACCCAAATACCACCCTGTGGTGATATCAAAGCGTTGGTTTGTGGTCAGAACGTATTATTACATGTGTTCACGCTTTACCTTGATTTGCCACTTTATGGATTAAAGAAAGGCCCAGCCCTTTCTTTGATTGGCATATCACGATTGTATCTAGGTGTGCATTGGTGATTCCCAATCGAATGGAAGCTAGTGACTCTTCTTATGACTTCAAGGTCCTAACGAGATATCGGTGATCCGGTGGTGAACGCAAAGGTAACTGAAGGAACAGAGTAGGTTTTTAGTCAGAAAAACTCCGACAATACCATCCGTCATACTCTGAGCGGGATGAATCATTCGATGATTTTTCTCCCCGAAAAAAGGATCTGTAGAAATGCTTGCCACAGTCCATCGATGATTTGCAAAACTAGACAATGTTTAGCGGCAAATACGCGCGATCTTCAAAACTGACAAATTGATGACGCAAACTTTAAGGCGCGTTTAATGTCTAAAGCATAACGTACTAGTCAACCATGCGTGGAGAATCAACGTGGCAGGTGCATAAAAAAACAGGCGCAGGTATAACAGGTAACAGGTATAACTGTTTTAACATCAGCTCTTACTTCGATTGTTAGAGGCGTCCCGCAAGGGTCTAGATTAGGACCTATTATTTTTATCTTGTACTGTGCAGATATTATAAAGTGTCTCCAGAAATGTAAATACCATATTTACGCTGACGACGTCCAACTCTATCTATCGTTTATGCCAGATGATTACGATAGGGCCATCCGTGATCTTAATGAAGACCTTCTTAGAATTGCTGCCTGGTCTCAAGAAAACTGCTTGTCGCTAAACCCAACCAAAACAAAGTACCTTGTATTTGGCACTAGACAGCAATTATTTAAACTTCCCTCCACCCTTAACCTAGAATTGATGGGTGAACCAATTGAAAGAATTTTCGAAGCGCGCAATCTTGGTCTCATAATGGACAAGGACCTCCGGTTTGAAAAACATGTAGCCGACTCTGTACGAAACTGTTTCTACCGACTGAAGGTTTTGTACAGGATGAGGCCCTACTTGTCTGTTACACTACGCGAGCAGCTTGTCGAGACTCTGGTATTGTCTAAGTTAAACTACGCGGATACAGTTTACGGCCCTCGCCTATTAGCCCGCACAGACCGTCTTATTCAAAGGGTGCAAAACGCCTGTGCCCGATTCTGTTACACAATCCCCCCTAGGAGTCACGTAACGCAAGTACTTAATAAACACTTCACACTCAAAATGAAATCGAGACGCAAGTTGCACTTAGCCTGCCTTCTGTTCGGTGTGCTAAAGCATAAAAAGCCAGAGTACCTGTACAACAAGCTAAGTTGGCTCACTAGTACACGAGGGTGCGAAAGAAGGCAATGCTCACAGCAGCTTGCGTCTCGATCTCACCGCACGGCAGCATTCAGAGGCAGTTTCCGTTATGCGGCATCAAAAGTCTGGAATAATCTGCCGCCTCCGATTAGAACATCCAACTCGTCTAATTCCTTCAGAAAACGTTTGCGACAGTATTTGATAGACGCACAACGGAGACTGGACATGGTACATTTAAATGTTTCTTTGATATGATGCTGTGCCAATTTGAGTGGAATGTGGTGGGTTTGTGGTGTACGGGCAGTGCGCGTGCAACTGAATACACATATATGTATTGTATATATATTTATCTATTAGATTATTAAATACTTTATTATTATTTCTATTCTGTTTATATTTTATGTTTATCATTATTATATTATATATCATAGAAATGATTGACATCCGTACACTCACCATTAGGACCAGTTGAAAACCAGCGTCGGGCACTAGTTGTCCGGCATTTTGCTGAACTGGGCCTATTTGGCGCAGCCGTGAGTCACACAGTATTATTAGTAGTCCTAGATGTGTTGAATTCTATTATTTTTTAATGTATAATTTCTTTTAATAATAATATGTTGTTTATTTTTATATTTTTTTTTACTGTGTGTACTTGTGGCATGTGTCAATAAACGTTTTTTCTTTCTTTCTTTCTAGGTATATACTTATATTATAGGTAGGTATAACTAAAATAAACTTACACATATTTATCATAATATATAGAAATATATTATGTATTCACGTATTCAAATCGTTAAGGCACTCTGCTGACCAAGAGATCTTAAAAATGGTATACAGTGCTCTGTGCCAGTCCATCATCAGTTATTGCATTCTAGCATGGGGTGGCTCAGCAAAAACAAAGTTCCTAGATGTGGAACGAGCACAAAGGGCAGTACTTAAAGTAATGTTCAAAAAACCCTTCCGGTATCCCACACATCAGCTAAACTCAGAACATAAAATCTTAACTGTGAGACAGCTCTTTGTGCTCAGAGCCACACTCTGGAAACACAAGCAAATACCACCACCAAACCCAGGCAAACGGGGAAACAGGACAAACTGCTCGACCGTGTCGCATAAAACCTCCTTTGCCAAAAGACAACTTTACGTGTTGAACTCAATAATCTATAGAAATATTAATAGAACATCATCTGTAGCTAGTCTCAACAATCACGACGCCAAAAATAAGTTGCAAAATCTCCTGTATCTTCTGGACTATGCGCAAACCGAGAAACTGCTGTTGCCCTTAATATAAATAATTCTAAAAATCACAAACACATACCCGGACTTACAAATGGCGTGGCTCAGCAAAAACAAAGTTCCATGTAAAATAAAAAACAAACATGTATATATATAATTATAATACAATGTCAACAATTGTACACATGATCACACACACAAACAAACACGCACGTACACACACGCACGCACGCACACGCTCACACACATAATCACCCATACACAGTACACACTCCCACGGTTTCTACTCTCTTACACACTCGCAACGCACACGCCCACGCTTACAAATAGTTAATCTCATATTTTTCTTGTTTATATTCACTGTGTAAATATATATATATATGTATATTATCTTTATATTTAGCGATTGTACGCTTTCTTATAAGGGTTAAAACTAAGTCCAAGCGACAGTAGAACACTGCCTCCTAAGACACAGGATATCCTAGTTTAGGAGGCAGGGTTGAAATATTTATGTATGCCTTCCACAAATTGTAAATAAGCTAGTTTTAAGAAATTTGTAAGGTTTTTGTCAAATAAATATATTATATTATATTATATTATATTTATACAAAGTAATAGAAAGGGGTATATGGTCAACTTTTTCGCTCTCTATTTGTCCAGAAAGTAATTTCGCAAATTTCACTTGAATGCATATATTGACTGATGGCCGTCCTGATATCATGAGGAAGTGCATTCCACAGAGGAATATACTGAATATAAAAGATTATTCCACTGTAATTAGTTAAGTAACATCTTCGATTTTGACTCAAATCGACAACCGATTAACTTGACAACCGAATTGTATCGAATTTATTTTAACTTAACAATTCGATACGATTCAGAACTTGTTAGCTATAAGAAACGAATCAAATGAAGCATGGCCCCAGCAGTTTAATCAATTATGTACAAAGCTTCTATACTGAATTAAAGGCCATGCTTACCTAGACTTGCTGTCTGTCAATATGAGCACACCAAGTCTGTGTGTATGAGTGCCTAGACTGTAACATCATTATAAATTCAAATAATAACAGGCTTATAAATAAATTAAAATTCTTTTCTTTTTTTAATCTGCATATCGGTATTTTTTTGTTGGATTGTTTTAATACTAAACATTCTTGTCGCATTTTCACGTTTTTGTTCGGTATCACAGATGTGGTAAACATAAAATTTTTGTTTCAAGCTTTTTTCGTAACGCTATCCCAGTTTCTACTCCCAAGCGAAAGTCCATATTCACATCTCTCCGTGATGCGCTTCTTCTTCTTCTCTTTAATGGAAGCTATCCATGGCGTCCTGAGTGTGATCTTTCAACTCGCATTCGGCAGTCATGACCTACCTAGTGTACCTTCAAATTTTCAGCTACGGCAGTAGTAAGCGACTAGCGTCATCGTTAAATTTGTGGTTAAATTGTAGGTGTAAGTAATTAAAAGTATAAGGAAGTATCGTCACATAGGTAGATATAATTCCCTTTGTGCCCTTTTTCCAAAGAGAATAGTCAGAAATTTCAGAGACTTGGAGGCATTTCTCTCTACAGATGTAAAGTCAAGATATAAATAAAACTCCACTCAAAGAGATGTTGGAATAGAAAATTTGTCGTTGGCAAAGTATTGGTTCCCGAAAATGTTCTTGGTAGAAAATAAATTTAGTTTCGGATCAATCATGAAGAATTGGCTAAATTTAGTCTAATCACGTAGGCCACTCCGCAGGGATCACTCTGAGGGTTCTTGAAACCTGTCGTTTAGGAAGTTTGTCCTTGTAGATTCGGGCCGCGGGACTAGGGCGTCCAATCCCGCAGCCTGAATTCAATCTCGGTATTTGCTGGACTACGAATTTTCAATCCCGCGGGATCTCGGTATTTGCGGGATCCCACATATTGAAAATATTGACAATTATATAAAGCAAATAAAACAATGAATTAATCTACTAACTCCACATTTATTCCAGTATTACTACTAGTATGAGATCAATCAAATTACACCGTTTATTTATCACAAAAAAAACAATGAATTAATCAGCTAACTCCACATTTATTTACGTATTACCATTAGTATGAGATCAATCAAATTACACCGTTTTTTCTTCACAAAAAACAGTAACAAATACTGAATAAAAACTAGACTGATATTTTAGGCTACATGGTTAGGCTACCACTGACTGAAATTCGGCTATATTAGGCTACATAAGCTGTGAAAAACGGGCGACATCGGCCCCCGCGTTGTTTGCAACACTGCCGGCCGCCAGTCACCGAGCTCATAGATTAATATACTGTTAACTGAGCGATCGCGCTCGCGAGAGGTCGTATGCATGCTTTTTTTTCAGTCCCGCAAATCCCGCGGATCCCGCGTCCGTAATCCCGCATCACGCGGGATTGGAAAATGACGCGGGATCCCGCAATACCGAGATCTCGGTATTCCGGGATTGGACGCCCTACGCGGGACTAATTGGTACGGATTTCTAGTCTAACCCGATGCCGCTTTTTTAGGTTTCCGTAGCCGAATAGCAAAAAAACGGAACCCTTATAGATTCGTCATGTCTGTCTGTCCGTCTGTCAGTCCGTATGTCACAGCCATTTTATTCCGAAACTATTAGGAATATTTTAAACCCAAGTTTTACATGAGAGCGGTTTACAGAATACTACTCTACCTACCAATAGGTTGAAAAATATAAACTGTATTCTGTAAACCGCTTTCCGATTTCTATACAAAAATAAAAAATGTTTAAAATAAAGGGGGGCTAGAGGCTGCAGAAGCGGGGCAGCCCCGCAATTGCCCTAAACGCGTTATTATATTGTACACGGAAAGCACTGTAACTTTTCTGCGTGTAGTTAGCCCACAAGCTGCACGTGTATAAAGGTGTACAATACGCCCTAAAGATTATATTATTTATAACTATATAGTAGTTATGTATATAGTGAGAAATCTAAAAAAAATATATGTTGTAGATCTTAATGAAAACTTTCAACGCCTTTTCAACTTTGTATTTCATACAAGCACTATTAAAAACAGAGTTATATTGCGTAGTTACTACGGAACCCTTCATGGGTGAGTCAGACTCGCAGTTGGCCAATTTTTTTACGATGTGGAAGTCCTTATGGATGTCCTCTAGTCTGGGGCAGGCGAAGGAGTCCTCCGTATCACCCCTTGTTTCCTCGCAAGCTTGGACAGGGCCCTATAATGTGGAAGCACTTAAATAATCTTCAACGGCCCCCAATTAATGGAGTACTGCCTACCTGAACACATCAACCTTGGAACACGATAGCCTTTGGTGAGATTTGGGTCAGATTTTTGTGGCTTCAGTTTGTTTTCGGATTAAATCAGTTAAACATTTGACCTTAAGAGCACTTAGTCCTAATAGTGCTCCATACGAACTCACAAGACCTTATAAGTTTTAAAGCTAACATGGTCACTGACAGTATCATTAGAACTTAAACCGGGAGGGTGGGTTTCAACTGTCGAGGGCCTGGAATCCAGTGGTTCAACTGTGTAAAAACCAAAAAAGTTCCTTAAAAAGTTCGCGAGTCGACACGGTGAGTTTTGTGTGTCGGGAACAGAATCGAGTGTTTAGTGACAGTGGTAGCGGTGTCGATCACAAAAAACGAACGAGAAAGAGGGTAGACCGATTCGTCTACTCATAAGCGTCCACTCACAATTACTACAGTTCATCCGTGATCGTGGCGCTTGCAACAGTGCCGAAATATCGGAAACAAGAATCAAATTAAAAAAAAAATACTCTATAAAAATTTACGAATGTTAAATATCCCGTTTTAAGTTCACAAGGCCTTATTTTTGAGAACTATTTAGTTGACCCACAATGGATATAGGCATTTACGAGTTATACCGGTCATTGTTTCAAACCAGGGCAGGCACCGACCCGCAGCAATCACCAATCTCTCTTAGAGATGTGGTCTGTTTCCCAGCAAAAGGAATATAGGTTGATTTATAATACGCATTCGCAGGCTACCTAGCTGCCTAAGTCCAAGCTTAGAACTTCTGTACTTCTTAGCTAAGTGAAAACCTGAAGACATTTGTGTTAACGCTGAGGGAAGCCTGGGAAACTCTGGCACGATGACTTTAAGGTATTCATGGGTGATCTTACTAATATTATAATAGTAAAAGCTTGTGAGAATGGATGTATCACCCAAAATTACTGAACGGATCTACTTTTTATCCCGGAACTCCCACGGGATAGGAATTTACGCGGGAAAACCTTACCACGCGAACGAATTCACGGACAGAAGCGAGTTGATCATAAAATGCAAAACATGCATTATAATGGGGTGGGTGCTTTTACAAAGCAGGTTATAAGAAGGAACGTTGGTAAAGTTTTAATCACTGCTAGTACATAACGTCAATACTTAATTGGCTATCGTTTAATTATGCGATCCATTAACTATCACCATACTCCTAATCATATAATACAAGCTTAATTAGTCCCTATTTTTGAAATTATAAGATTGATAATGGCTTGCATTTATTTGTGCCACATTCGCCGGAGAATCGTGTTAAACAATCCGTGCGAATCAACTCGAGAACAATGTTATCGAGTTTTCACTATCGTTGAAAACTATCGACAAGTGGATATTGTTTGAGATTTTGTCTTTTGATACCGTTTTTCGCTTGTTGGATTACACTTTCTCTAGGTATAAAAAAACTTTGCCTGGGAATTTGTTATTACGTTACGGACTCTGATTTAGTATCGTAGTACGGCTTACAAAGTCAGTCGTGAATTCGAACCCAGGTAGACTTTGTCCCGTGTAGACGGTGCGTCGTGCTCCATGCACGCCTCAAACAGTTCTCAGCAAAATTGTCTGGGCCCACTAGGGGCCGTTGCCTGCCGGGGTTGCGGAATTGTTCAAAAGAGTTACCGCGGCCTCGGAACACGAAGGGCAAATGACGAAACATGGATGGGTTTTAGTCAGTAAAAAGTCTGAAACACCCCCCCGCTTCGCGCAGATCGTGTGGCAGTCATTGGACGATTTCCCATGCTTAAATAAAAAAGGTAGGCTTTGTGCAATTGACATAATCACTACTGCTGCAACGGCAAGTTCTAGGACCGAACAATCGGAAGACGTGTGACGTCCACACAAACTGGGCCCGCTTGGTGGGTCCATCTTCTCTTTGAGAGGAAGCTTGTGTTTCAGCAGTAGGAACATTAAACGCTGGTTAGGTTTATGCTATTTTATAAAATTGGCAGGACAGCCCACGAACGCGCAACAGAGCACGAAAGAAACAATTTTTTTTTTAAGAGAATTAGCAATGAGGCTAGAATTCACATTACTTACTAACTAAGCTAAATATGCTTGTGTCAAGAGTGGGTCCACGGCAATCGTGTAATGGTTGGGGTTCGAACCCACTACCTCTCCATCACAAGGCCGACATCTTAACTATTAGGCTATTCCCGGTTTATTTGTAAAAAACGTATTTATTTTGAGTATTTGTTAACACTGCACCTGAGAGCTTGGAATCAACACCGATAACCACCAGAAAATCGCTGAGTCATTGAAGCAAACGAATCCCGAAGAAATGATCTTGGAACACGAAAAGAAGTGATTCCGAAAAAAACAGAGCAGGAAAAAGAAAAACAAGTGACTACCCTAAGAAAAAAAGTGACTACCCTAAGAAAAAAAGTGACTTCCCTAAGAAGAAATACCAAAACAAACTCAGAGGTGGTAGTTAGTTTCTTTTGAAGTCCATACAATTTGTACTGAGTTGTTTCGGTGTTTCTTCTCAGGGTAGTCAGTTAGGTAACGCCTCATCTAGTTTAAATTTACAAAAAAATAACGTGTAAAAGTGTTATTTAATAACCAATTTGCAATATAAAGATCATTTATCAGTATCATTTACTAGTTAAAGGTCACATCATATGAAACACATCAATGTCTGAGGTGACTTTTTAAGCATATTTATTTCAGGCACAAAACATTACCAGCCCGATGGGCATTAAGGGACCTACTAACCTCACTTATAAGTTGGAAAACGTCTATAATCGGATAAAGGCCTCTAGATTTCCGCTACGATAGGTTCTGGGCTGCCTGTGACGGCGGTCACGTGTTCAAGTGGTAGGCAGTGTGGGCACAACCACGTGAAGCAAATGGCAGTTACATAAATTATAATTATACTGACAGTTAGAGGGTTGTAAACGAACATGTAGGCACTTGTATACCGTATTAATAAGTTTCTGGATATAATCTATAAGTTTTTGGAATTTATTATTAGATTTTACGCTTGCTCAGGTCTGATAGCAGTAAACAACGGGCTCATTCGTAATTTAAAAAAAAATGCAACGAGTTACGCTGGGTAAAATCTTGCAAGCTGAATTAGAACCACTTCCACTAATGCAACAAAGTTGAAATTTTGCTTGTGGCTTCAGTTCTGATGACAGTTACTTTTTATGATATCTGTGAACTGATATTCTATATTCTGTTTAAGGTCGGCTCCAGTGAAAGCAACTCCACAGTGTTAAACAGTAAAGACGGTATTTTTATATTCGTGTGTATTCTTAAAATAAGTGACTTGCATGATTTTTTTTCCTATATTAATTAACAGTACCTACATGATATTATTCTTCTCAACCGCTTATAAAATTTTAAGTTTGTTTAAAAATTCTTCATAAGACTTAACATATTATTGTTAGCATTTCTTCTGGCAATTAATATGAAGTCTCATCTAGTATAAATTTACGGAAAAAAAACAGGTCAAAGTGTTACTTAATACCAATGTGCAAAATAAAGATCGTTTATCATATATATCATGAAGATTTATCCCCTGAAAAACATATCCCCGAACAATTGTATATAAAGAAACTTAATCCACACGTTTCATTGCAATAGTTTTATGTAACTATTTCGAAGTTTGACAAAGATGTGCTTACAGAATAAGTTGTTGCTTATGGGAAATTGGGAATACAGATACATCAGTTAATTTAGGACCAAACATTTTTCTTGTCAGCGTCGTCCATATTGGTAATATATTATTGCCAGCACAAAAAAAAACGCGCAGATAACATATTACCACATGAGAAAATTAAGTAGGAACGAGGCGAAAGACGATATATAGCGCTATCATATTTTGCCATCGGACATTTCCATTTTCCGCTTACTAAGCAGTGTTGCCGGAAATGAGGTGAGCGGAGCTAAGCGAGCCTATTAACTTAAATGCCTTGTTTTTGTTGTCTGCAATAATTTAGGTAAAGTAAATTGGATAGTCAATCATGACCAAGAAATTAATCAATAATAGTTGGAGAATGCTGAAAGTAGTTCCACTTTATTCAACGTCTATTATAATTGTGGGAATTCATTCTGGGAAATGTTGATAGTTCTAGATTCTAGAACAAGTTTTTGAAGTTAGTTTTATAATTTCTTGTCAAAGTAATTTGCAAGTGATTTATGTTCTGGAAACTTAACGAAACTCCTTAGCTCGTGTACCTATAAAGTTTTATTGTTTTTAAATTATAATTTCCTTTAGTTACGGTAGCGGTATTTATTTTAATATTTAACTCAAAGCCAATTAGAAACTTCTATTTCCATCAAACCATAAATTATACACTTCTGGATTGTCAAGGCCGTTCAGATGATGCGTACATCTTTGTGAAAAGAGACAATTTGAATAAATAAATAATTACAAATATTAATGTGTTTTTTTTTAAGTAATAAGTAACTAGAAACAGTTTGGATATAAAGCCTGTCTCTTAAACCTGTAGGCCTATATTAAGAGACAATGTTCGGCCGAATGTTGAGTAAATCTAGTATACAACGTGTAACGGAAACCCTATATCTATCCACAAGGGCTGAAGAAAACATCTGGTATGGAGACTCTATGCACAGTTTCAGCTCAAAATAAGTGACTCAAAGAATTGATACCAAATTATTGGTTTCATATATTTCTTGAATACCAATCATAACAAACGTGTCACAGCACTACGAGGGTTAATAACTTTCCACGTGACTTTGCAATAACACAATAATTCTGTTCGTTCTAGATTCGGTCTCTGGTATCAATGTATTGAAATTTCTAATAAGTTCCACACATGTAGACATAGGATTACAAAACCCTTGCCATATCATTTGTTATCATCCAAAGAAGCTGTGCACTTGATATGTATATACCCTTTAAGTTACACGTTGTATATTAAAATTTCGTGTCACAAAGTTTGTTATCGAACTCCTCCGAAATGGCTCGACCATTTTTTATGACTTTTAGAGAATTGGTTTTTTAGATATAGCAAATTTTCAAAAACTGCAAATATAACTTTGTCATTCACGCTATAAAACACATACATTTTGTTATTTTTCGCTAATCTTTGCTTGCTATTACAGAACCCTTCATGGGCGAGTCCACTTGGCCAATTTTTTGTAGTGGAAGATTCTAATTGGTCATCTCTAAAATTTCAATTAGCTGTAAGTTTTCTTAAAATAAAACATTCTATTTTATTTTCACGTTGAAATTATACACACACAATACACCATTATTAAAAATAATGCTTTGCAAAACAAATTAAATGCCTACGGTATCGCGTGTTAATTAGTAGCAAGATTACTGTGTTAATGCACGGTAATCTTGCAAAAAAATAAGTATATAGATAGTGGCTTACTAAAATCCAGTTAGTAGTTTTGGAGATTAGCCATAGCATGCGTGGCATAGATATTGTAGGCATAGTTATTACCATACTTAGATACCTTAGTACTTGCATAGACGACCTATGTAGTGGTTTTGGCCTTTAAGTTTTCTGCCACACTAAACTAAGTTAGGTATCTAGTGAAACCTAGGAAAATCTGTTTTATTAGTTTTGATATATCTTCCAGTATGAATGTGAGAGCAGTCTCCAATGTAATACAAATTGTATTTAGTCATATTGAAAAAAAACCGGTCAAGTGCGTGTCGGGCCACGGGCAGTGTAGGGTTCCGTAGTTTTTATAACAGCCAAGTGCGTGTCGTATTCGCTGACTGATTGTTTCGTACCATGCTCTAACTAAAAGCCAAACATGACTACCTAACTAATTTGACTTCCTATACAAATCCTCACCTGATCCGACAATTTTGCACGAAGTTTTAATTTTTTTTAGAGATTTGTATAAAACTTGTCATAGCCGGTGTTTTGAATTTAAATACGGACACAGAGCTACACTACTCAATCGTCACAAGAAGCTAGCACGATACAACTGGCGCTTAGCGCCATCTATCGACATTTCTGTAGAGTTGTTCGAAATTTTCGAGTCAAATACAATTGGTCGACTATTACTCCTAAACTTGTAAAGCCCACTTATGTGTGATAGTTTTCCTTTAAATTTCGTTATATATAGGTACTACTGCCGTGACATTTAAATTTCTAACTACAACCGTTTAGTTGATAGAGGGGGAGGACACTTGACTTTAACGAAAATTGGTACTTTAAAGCTTGATAAGTCACGAACGGTTTACTTAATCAAAAAACGGTCTTAGCAAACCCCTAATATTTTTGAAAGACCTATCCAACGATATCCCACACTATGGGAAGAACGAAAAAAAAATAATCATCCCACTTTACATGTAAAGGAGGTACCCTAAATAATTGCTTTTTTTCAAAATTTTATTTTACCACTTTTTCGGCGTCATTAACGTGTATACTCATGCCAAAGTACAACTTTCTAGTACCAATAGTTTTTGAGCTAAACCGAGGACAGTCGGACAGACAGACGGACATGGCGAAACTATAAGGGTTCCTTGTTGACTACGGAACCCTAAAAACGGAGCGTATTTCTTATTTACGTAACACCATAATTCTGATTATAACTACCTTTATTATTTTCTATTTCTATCCACGGTTTTGGTATATAATTTCTTGATATTGCGTTACACTGTCCTCAAGAATTTGGGAACTTTGTAAAAATCAAGTATCGCGGGTTCAGCCATAAAAATATTTGTTACGATAGTTGTATAACGTTTGTAAACCCACCCACGGCATAGGAGTAGGTAATGCACAGTGTGGGGCACAGTTTTATAATATAAAAAGAATAGATTTTGTTTTAAAGTGCAGCCGTTTCTCTTCCTGATCTTTTCTGCAGAAAACTACCAAATGGAACCGTATCCTAGCTTCTGACACCGAAGCGCCAATAGAGGCCTACGTGTCAAATAAAATATTTTGATATTTATTACTCAGGCCAAGATGTACATGCAGTTTTATTTAAACTCATTTATCAAGTATCTTAAATATCATCATCATCTAACTTATATAATTATCAATTTCAATCAAATTATTGACTGGTTGAAGCCTTGAATGTGTAAAAATTTGTCCTTTCGAAATTACCCCTACACCAACTTTCTTAACAAGTTACTTAGGTTGCTTTATCAAGCAAACCTGAAAATATTATGTACTCAGAATTGTTTAGCTTTGAAAATGTAGTTATTATTTTGTAAGTTATGTCCGACCTAACAGGCTCACATTCATACCTACCTTCTTAATATGTATTGCATGGACCTCAATTGGCAGCCCACAGTACAATTTTAACTAGTAGCAGTACCTAGCCTGCCTTAACTCTGCATTGTAGATTGAGTTGTTTGCACGTGGCAATTGGACTAAATTCAAATACATTATACAGAATGTTTTAGAAGACTGTTATCATAGACACAACGTCCATTTTTTTTTTAAATACAAGATGTCGTTGAGTCAAGAGTGAACAGGTCCGGTGAGATGGGGGTCAAACGCGATCTAAAAAAAAAAACAAAATCATCCTACGATACGATTACGATCTAAAGATTGTTGTTAAATCAAATCTATACTTTCTGAATGGCATTACATTCCGCAATCTTCCTCTTCTTTCAAGGTAACGTTGGTACGCAGTTTGTATCAAACTGTTCCAACTTCGTCAACTCGCGAACGAAATCGTTTAGATTGCCATCTAAACTTTTCGTGTTTTCTCTTCAGTTAAGTACGGAGTGCCAACGATATATCAGCAGCAATGTCATGAATACTTAAAGGTTTAACACTGCATCAGTAAGTAGTTAATAAAAAACAAATGTTTTCAGCAACTCTTTTGATATAAAAATATTCTTAGCAGAGGACAGGATACGAGATGACGCATACTGGTTGTGTAATTGAAATCACGTAAATAGAAAATTTTATTACTATTTTCATTTCAGTAAAGTGAAGCTTTTTTTATGGATTGTTAGACTTCTGTAGAATTATACAATGAGGTGATTCGTATGGAGCCTCAGTATGAAGCAGACAATTCCAGTGCCTATTTAACGTGTAGCCTGCCATGCTAGTTGAAAATCAGAGGTAAGAAAAGCAAAAAATTGCCCAAGTGCGAGTCAGACTTGCCCATGAAGGGTTCCGTAGTAACTACGCAAAATAACTTTGTTATTCATTGTGTTTGTATGAAATACAAAGTTATATTTATGATTTTAGAAGGTGTGCTATATCTCAAAAACTGCTACCCCGATCTCGTTCAAATAATTTTCGTTGAAAGTTGTACAACATTATATTTTTTTATTTTTGTTTATAAATCGAAAAGCGTTTCACAGAATACATGTACCGACCAAGTTTCACATGTGTAGTCATAATAGTTTCGGAATAAAATGACTTTGACATATGGACGGGTGAACGGACTGACAGACAGACCGATATGACGAAACTATAAGGGTTCCCTCTTTTGCCATTCGGCTACGGAACCTTACAAAAGTAGCCAGTTTCTAACATTCAAAGCAAACCTATAATATCTGGCAAAACAAGGAAAATATTACCAAACGAAGTATCACTACTAGTCCTACACTAGAGGACCACTAATCATTATAATAACTTAAGACGCATTATAATCCCGTTGACCTTGCTCAATCGGGCGCACTCACAGACACATCACAGAGAATGCCCCGCGCACCCCCTCATTTGAGGGGGTGAAGCAGATGAAGTGGGACACGAGTAGTCCCGCCTACTGCGGGGTGCACCGCGCGAATTTCGTCGATGCGTGTTTTTCATTACATTTAACATCGTAATTTCGCGACTGGTTTACAGAGCTCGAGCGGTCCAGTGTGTCACCGTTCGGGTTTCGCAGCGCGTTTCCGCGGCGATCACCAAGATCGAATCTCATTCGCGGTATAGCTTTTTGTTGTCTTATTTATTAAATATTATGTATTTATAGATATTTACATATTTTCGTGTTGTTATTATTTTAAAATATGTGCATAGTTTTGTTCTCTTATTTTTTATTTAATTCATTAGGTTATCAAAAAAATTTTTAGCAAAAAAATAGAACCGACTTCCATATAAAACACTACAAAGGCAAAAATAACTTTAATTTCGGTAGTCGGTGTCATTTGTTTTGTAGTTTCTTTTATATTTTTGACACCGCCTTCCGAAATTAAAGTTATTTTTGCCTTTGTAGTGTTTTTATATGGAAGTCGGTTCTATTTTTTTGCTAAATTTTTTTTTCACGCTTTTTAGTGGGACTGTTTGTAATTTATGTAGTTACAAAAGCCAAAATGTCAACTACTTATCACCTTTTACAAAATATTGCTTTTCCTGGTGCAGAGCTGTTAATTTTTGAGGAGTTCACCTGGTACATCACCATCAGCTCTACATCACCATATTCATTGTGATGAGTATAAAGTGCTTAACATCCGTATTCAAGTAATCGAATCGCAATCCACGAAATACTTATTATTGAGTAGTTTCAGTGGCCATCTGTGGTCTTCATCATCAGTTCAACTTCCCCAAATGGTAATTTTCAAAAGCAACTGCTCAAGGTACTATAAGAAATACCCAAAACGCTATAGGTGTGCCTATAATATTTGAAGAGTTCCCTCGGTTTCTCCAGGATCCCAACATCAGATCATGATTTCGTAACAATGGGACCAAGTAGAACGTATACCCTTTCAAACGCAAAAAGAATTTTTCAAACCGGTCCAGCCGTCTCCGAGTTATGAGGTAACATACATAAAAAAAAAAGTTCAAGACGAATTGAGAACCTCCTCCTTTTTTTTTTTGAAGTCGGTTAAAATCAATAATTTTTATTCCTATAGATATTTTATTTCAGAATCAAGAATAATATAATGAAAAAAAAAAACATCCAAAAAGTTTGATGGTGGATTCTGAAGAAAAATAATATACAGGGTGTTACAAAAGAGTTTAAGTAATACCAAAGGAGGTTATTGTACTCATAATTATGAACAAGTTTTACTATGGCACCAGCTCTGAAATCGCAATAAAAACAGCTGTTTCAATTATTTTTTTCCAAGTGAATAAACTTTTTGTATAAAATAGCAGTTTATTTTGTCATTTTTATTTTCGCAATATACGGTTTATAAGAATACAGCGTGTGAAGTGAACATACCTACGGATGCGAGGAGAGACGAATAAAAGGGTGGGATACGGACTGGGTGGATGGATGGACAGGTGAACGAACAGGAAGGATACATAAAAATTAAACAAGCTAATTATTATAATTTTATTTTGTGATTTTTGACGTATTTACGCATACGGAGCGCAATGTTAATACAAAAATTTTGTAAAAAAATTACTCAAGTCACAAATCTTCAAAATTTAGTTTTCTACTACAACAAGTTTTGTTTTTAGGCATCCAAAACAAATACTGCCTTGTATGTGCTCGTGCAGAGAAAAAACAAACTGCTGCACCGGAACAGTTTGCTTTCATTCCATTTCGCTTTTGTCTTTTTTGTCACTTTTATCTCTATCTGTATTTTCATCTCTATTTTTTACGTATGGTTCACGAATTTTCATATTTCTTGAAATTCGGGGATCAAGTATCTCAGGTAAAATACAGTCTAAATAGAACTTTTTCAATTTTTCTTTCATTTCTCTTTCCCAAAATGTATCATCTCTTTGAATGATTTCCGTCTTCAGCTTTTCTTTTTCATTCTCCCATACGGCAAACAAACAATTTTTTTTTGGGTTACGTGTAGCTGTCCTTGAACTTGGTAATACCAAGCATGTTTTTTGTTGATGGCTAGTTCACTAGTTTTTGTTTTTTGCTAGAAGTTTACTTTTTTATTTTCAATTGCTGCTGCTAGGCCCATTTTGTGGGCTGTCAAAGGACACTTTACTTCTACAACAGTATTTACTCCAATTAATCCATCAGGCGTTGCACCCAAGAAACATAGTTCTTGGTCTATAAATAAACCACAGGGTCTAATCGTTTTGCGCTCTTGTACAGCCAATTGTGCAAGTGCGATTTTTTCATTCAATTGGCCATGTCTAATAGATTCCACGTGGTCAATTTTGTTCCGATAAAGAATATCTTTGACTAAATTAGCACATGGTGTATTAATACGCCTTTTTATAACTCTGCCGAAATTGGATGCAGTCAATAACGATCTTCACATCTCTAGCCATTCTCCACTATCACTTTGTAAAACAGTTTTTCTTTCAATTGTTGCTCGTTCCAAATCAGACTTTTTAATTTTTTTCATAAACTCGTTTTTCAGTTTATCCAGTATTTCTACCGGCATATCGGGCTTTTCACAGGACTGGCCATAATCCTTATCGTCTTGTTTTTTACTGAAAACAAGCCTTCTTTTTCTTTTTATATATCTTTTACTAAGGAGTTTTTGTTTCTTCTTTCTTTCTTCCCACAGTTTCAGTTTGCCTCTTGGGCTCTTATTGGTAATTTTTTTATAAAGCTTCGAAAGTGCATTTTCTTCATTGAACGACACTGCTGACGCAATGCATCGCGTCTGATATGAGTTTTTGAGGGAAAAATTAACTCTTTTTCCTCCTACATATTTTGCTATGATGCTATGATAGCGTTCTACAACGTTACTGTCCACGTCATGAAGTAAACTTCGAGCATGGCCAGAAATAATTTGTATCATTATACTAATTCTCTGCCACAGAGAACTTAGCTGAAAGTCACTTGGAACATCATTTTGCTCCAAATCTCCCGTTTTTTTGCAGAAATGTGTTTTGCATTCAAGGTGGTTTCCAAAAGCGTGATGATGTGCTTGTAAAATGTCCTCAAATAATTTTTGCTCTTTTGGGCAGGGATCATTTTTATTTTTTTGTATTGCTTTGGTTATGCAGGATCTCATGCTCAAAACTCGCGATATGGTCAATAATTTTCTGTGACTTTTTAAATATTTGGTTTCAGTTTGCAATGTCATCATTTTGTTACAAAAATTCCTCAGTAAATGATTTCTGCATTCTACTTTTTCGACGGTAATATCAAGGTAAGGTCTTGCCTGCAAAATTTTGAAATAAGTACTTGAGTCACCATCAGATATTAGTCGTCCGTAAATCAAACCGTGGGTAGCTAATGACTGCTTAAAACCTTCCACTATAATTTCGCTCTCCATTCCTGTGGACGGACCGGAATAGTTTTTCAAACATAAATGTTCAGGCACTGTTGTTTTTTTTCTTTTCGGCACGATCACAATGGTAGCAATATTTATTTCGGACTCCCAAATATAAAAGTTTGCCTGTTTTTCTACCTATGATTGCAGCAGCGCCGGATAAAGCTGAATAATTTTTTTTTGTACGACCTTTTACCGTACACACCATCTGCTATCACATCTATGATAGGCGTACCATTCTTTGTGACCCTGCCTTCTGCTATAGCCATAATTTTCTCTTCCTCAGCTGCTTGATCCATGGACTGTTGTGCCAGTTGCTGCCAGTTTTCCGACAGTAATTTGTGGTTCTTTTGGTATGTTTTTTGGGAAATCATTGGCAAATTCATGGCTGATGAAAATTCTTGTAGCTGAGAATGACCACAACTAATAGAAATTGCACCAGCTACAGCACATGTATTTATTGATAAACAATTATCATTGTCGTTAATGATAACAAATTGTTGTTTACACATTTTACATAAAAAAGTAAATTTGGAAGATAAGCCGTGAAGCTTTTCACCAACTAACTCAAGAGAAGATAGCCCGCAGTCTAATGGTCCGTGATTTGAGATCTCACACAGCTTTAAAAAAAATAGGAAACATTAATAATCCTGCGTCCAATTTGTATGTTCTTTTTAGGAGTATAGTTTTCCGTCTGTAAAAATATGAATAATTTTTTTTTATACCATAAACCATTGTTTTAACTTAAAATAATTTTAAATAAGTATGTTTTCACGGAATAACTTACTTCTGCACTATAATTTAACCCATGAGTTTCTTGGTTTTCAGGTTGGACATCACAATGACTTTCTTCAGTAGCACTAGCCACCTAAAATTGAATTATACCATTTTTATTTATAAAACTAATTCTACACAACTCGCAAAATTATGTTACTGTAACGTGCGGTTGAAGTTTTGAATATTACCTGTGTATTAAAGGTTTCTTCTAATACTTGCTCAGATGAATATGTACTTTTATCAATAACTTCACGACCGTGATCATTCTGTGATGCCACAGTTTCCAATCTAAAAATACAAAAAGTTTGTGGTAATGAAATTCATTACAAATTAAAGCGGGACATTATTTACCATGTTTGTTATTTGTTTCGAGTTTCGATTGTGAAACAACTGAAAAAAATTGGCCAAGTGCAAGTCAGACTCACCCATGAAGGGTTCCGTAGTAACTATAATAATATAATATAACATGTATATTAATTTGACAAAAAAAGACCTTACAAATTTCTTAAAACTAGCTTATTTACACTTTTACAACTACGCCAAATAACTTTGTTTTTCATAGTGTTTGTATGAATCACAAAGTTATGTTTGCGGTTTTAGAAAATATGCTGTAATACAAAAACTGCTAACCCGATCTCGTTCAAACCGATTTTGGTTGAAAGTGTATATCTACAGACATATATTTTTTTAGATTTTTCACTCCATTATTATAGAAGTTAGAGGGGGGAGGGAGAGACACATTTTACCACTTTGGAAACGATTTACTTTATGAAAAAGTGGTTTTAGAAACTTCAATCTCATTTTTTAAAGACCTGTCTATAGATATCACACACGCATAGGTTTCATGTAAAGAAATATTTTCAGTTTTTAGTTCCATATATGGGGAACCTTCCATGTATGGGGAGGTTCCATGTATTTTAATTATTTTTTTCTCAAAGTTGGAAAGCGGTTTATCGGAAGACTGACGGACGGACGGACGGACAGACAGAAACAGACAGACAGACAGACAGACATGACGAAACTATAAACAACAAATACAGGGTGGCAGGGACATCTACGCGCAACCGCTTACCATGGATTCAGTACATGATTTTGGACCCCCTGCGTTGATAGTTTTCGTCGGATTTTTCTTAATTTCATAAAATTACGAAAAATCCGACGCAATAACAAAACAGTAAATTCACTTATTTCAAACAGTAATGTAAACCAAACTCGAAAAGGCTACCTGATTAGTTATGTTGATCTCGCAAATTAACCCTAGCAAAACAGCTGATCAGGTAGCTCTTTCGAATTTTATTTACATTGCTGTTTCAAGTGAAACAAGTGAATTTTATATTTTAATTAACAATGATTTTATACAGTTTTCAGTAAAAAAATACTGAAAAATCCTGAAAAATTAAAAAAAAAACGACGAAAAATTCCAACGCAGGGGGTCCAGAATCATGTACCGAATCCCTGGTAAGCGTTTGTGCGTCGATGTCCCTGCCACCCTGTATATTACTTGTGCCAAAATATAGTAGCAAATATCCCGTTTTAAGACAGATTTAGTGACCATGTCAATTTTAAAACTGCGTGAAAATGTCAATTCTAAATTTTCTAGTTCTGTGGTTCAGAAGTTGGTACATTTTAGATTTCATTTTTTAGGGTTCCGTAGCTGAATGGCAAAAAACGGAACCCTTATAGTTTCGATATGTCTGTCCGTCCGTCTGTCTGTCTGTCTGCCTGTCCGTCTGTCCGTCCGTCCGTATGTCACAGCCATTTTATTCCAAAACTATTAAGACTATACATGTGAAACTTAGTAGGTAGATGTATTCTGTAAACCGCTTTCCGATTTTAAGTAAAAAAAATAAAAAAAAAATTAAAATAAAGGGGGGTCCCCCATACATGGAACTAGAAATGAAAATATTTTTTTTCATGAAACCTATGTGTGTGTGGTATCTATGGACAGGTCTTTAAAAATGATATGAGGGTTTCTAAGACCGCTTTTTCATAAAAACAATCGTTTAAAAGATATAAGCTTCCAAAGTGGTAAAATGTGTGTCCCCCCCTCTAACTTCTATAATAATGGAGTGAAAAATTAAAAAAAAAAATACGTCTGTAGATCTTAATGTAAACTTTCAACCAAAATTGGTTTGAACGAAATCGATTCAGCAGTTTTTGAGATACAGCATATTTTCTAAAACCGCAAATATAACTTTGTAATTCATACAAACACTATGAAAAACAAAGTTATTTAGCGTAGTTGTAAAAATGTAAATAAGCTAGTTTTAAGAAATTTTTAAGTTTTTTTTATTCGTCAAATAAATATACATATTATATTATTATAGTTACTACGGAACCCTTCATGGGCGAGTCTGACTCGCACTTGGCCAATTTTTTGTATTCATTTCGTAAAATTGTTGAGCTACAAATAAATGATTAGGCAACTAACATTCATAGTTAGGTACATACCTATTCTCTTACTTAGTTATGTATGACAATAAGCAACATCTGAATTTTCAGATCAATCAGATATTTTGTCATGCACATTACTGCCCATATCAATAAACCGCGGTCTTGAAACAAAATGTTTCTTACTTTGTTTTATTCTTTATAATAGCCTAGATAATGTGTCGATACTTACTCATTGAAAATAACTTCGGCGTTGACATTTTCGACTTTCTTTCTCCTATAAAAAAATGAAAATGTTTCTTTTTTTATTCAACAAAATATTTACAAAAATATCTAAATATAATATAAAAGTACTTTCAATAAAATAGAAGTGACAAAAAGACAAAATAAGACCCTAGGTTTGATCCAGGACACTGGCGGCTGCCAATCCGATTCACTACTATACACGCTCATAGAACTTAAGAATTGTAATGAAATAACTGACCGTATTCGAGTAAAATAAAGTGCTCAATACTGAGACGGTTCCAATAATGTGTCATATTATTTTAGAAATAATTTAGTAATCTAAAATATTCTTACCTTTTAACATCGTTCATATGTACGGCGTTTGATTTATATGAACGTTTTTTAGTCCTTTTAACTGGCTTCACTTTATTTCCCATATTTATAAAATAAAATTGAAATCAAGTTACGCTATTTTAACCTAAAGTATTTTATATTTACAAGAAAGAAGATTATTTATAGAAAATTGATATAAAAAATGAATTTATAAATATAATAATTAATTTACAGACGAAACTTTACAATAACTACAAACAATTCCGAGTCGAAATAAATCGGCGAGAAAAGCGACACGTCCATATAGCAACAGGCGTTGGCCGGCACTGTCGGTACACAGGCGTTTACGCACACATGCGTACGTATTATATTGCGAAATAATAATACGCGATTTACAGAAAATGTATTGATTGGATTAAAAAAATAAAACACTATTTCGTTAGTATGTTTCTTGTTGAATAATTTGGCAAAAAATCAGAATGATCGTATGTATTTTAATATGGTTTTTATTCGTTAAAAGATTTTTTTAGAGGTATCTTTGTGATTTTTTTCTATGAATTAAAATTTGTTGTATTATGTTTTCAACACACTACTTAACTAGATTATATCCTGAAGAATATCATATATTTTTTTGATTGTGTTAACTGCAGTGAATCATATACTTTAACGCATTATAAAACTCGCGTTTAGCTCTTGTAGTCCTTGCTAGCGGTTATAGTCCGCGGGTGGGTAGTATCGAATCACATCGCTTTTCTACAAGTGAGTTTTATTTTTAACCGACTTCAAAAAAGGAGGTTTACAATTCGTCTTGAACTTTTTTTTTTTATGTTTGTTACCTCATAACTCGTAGACGGCTGGACCAATTTGAAAAATTATTTTTGCGTTTGAATGGGTATACTTACCCACTTACTACTTGTTATTATTAATACTTTCTAGTTGGTCCCACTGTTACGAAATCAGGATCTAATGATGGGATCCTGGAGAAATCGAGGGAACTCTTCAAATATTATAGGCACACCTATAGCGTTTTGGGTATTTCTTATAGTACCTTGAGCAGTTGCTTCCGAAAAGTACCATTTGGGGAAGTTGAACTGATGATGAAGACCACAGATGGCTACTGAAACTCCTCAATAATAAGTATTTCGTGGATTGCGATTCGATTACTTGAGTACGGATGTTAAACACTTTATGCTCGTCACAATACATATGGTGATGTAGAGCTGATGGTCAAGTACCAGGAGAACTCCTCAAAAATTAACGGCTATGCATCGGGAAAAGCAATATTTTGTAAAAGGTGATAAGTTGTTGACATTATGGCTTTTGTAACTAGATAAATTACAAACCGACCCACTAAAAAGCGTGAAAAAAAACTTTTTAACAAAAAATAGAACCGACTTCCATATAAAAACACTACAAAGGCAAAAATAACTTTAATTTCGGAAGGCGGTGTCTTTAGTTTTGTATATATTTTCGTTTTTGACACCGCCTTCCGAAATTAAAGTTATTTTTGCATTTGTAGTGTTTTTATATGGAAGTCGGTTCTATTTTTTGTTAAAAAGTTTTTTTATTGGTAATAATAGGCTTGCGTTTGAATCACCTGATAGTGAGCTGATGTAAAATATATTAATATACAGAGTGTCTGTTAATTAATGGATAACCTTGAAATGGCTTATAGTAGAACTTTGGCCATTCAGACAAAATACGAAAGAAAATCTGTCATATAGTACCCAAGAAAAGTATTAAAAAAACATAATTTCGTGTCTTATTTTTCTTTATTGTACACGACTTCGTAAGTCTTCTAAAGACCGGACTGGTTTCCTATACACCTGTTATTTGAGGCAGCCCCAATAAAAAAATGGATTTAAATCAGGTGACTGTGGAGGCCACAAAATTGGCCCTAGACGCCTGATCCATCTGTCTGGATACGTGCTATTTAAATATGCACGAACAGGTACAGGAACATGACAGTCTTTGGAAGACTTACGAAGACGTGTCAGAGCAGCCGCATCAAAAATAAGTGATCGAAGGTACACAAAATTGCCCATAAGAGCATTCATCCGCAGGTGTAGGGCCTGCATAATAATGGGGGGCCAACAATATGAAAATTTTGTGGTAAATGTGTGTAAAATAAAGTATTCTTAATGTTAAATGTTGGTTTTATTAACACTACTACTTATGATAGATTTTTTTTGCTATTTTTACTAAATGACCATAAGTTCTACTATGTATAAGCCATTTCAAGGTTATCCATTAATTACCAGACATCCTGTATAATATGTTTATTTCCAATCATATTTTTACAAAAATTATTTTATTGTTATTGAGATCGTTAGATGAAGCAGGCTAACCTAGAAGTAATCTATTCATTCTTGACTTAGGCCGTGCGCGCACTGCGGTGGAATAAACGCGTGCGGTAGAGTCACCGGTGGTCCCTCGCTGCAAAATTGCGGTGAGTCTACCGCAAATATTTTGTATCGCATAGGAATGTATGTAGTACCGCGCACTGCGGTGAAACAAACGCACGTTTTGTCTGATAATGTTGCCATACATACAGATTTCCTTGTATTTATACATATTTTTGATGTGTGATACAGATTAGCACTCGATACAGATTTTTATCTAAATTTCACACTGTATTTATAGATACCTTTGGAAGGACTTTAAAAACTTTAATTAAAGTGGGGAGGGCAAAATTAGTGTACTTACTACTCATAAAAACAGAGAAAAAAATATTATTAAAATATATATGCAGATAACTGTTACAACTAAAACAGAACTTAGCAAAATAAATTACCTAGATACCGCATTTATTAAGTTACACACACCGTTGAACAGAACAGAATGATTGAACATTATTCTTTAAACATTTTAAACATAACGACATATTGACCGTTGAACGAATCTATTCTTTATGGTTATTTTTTATTTTTTTTATAAACAACGTTAATTTAAATATTCTAATTATTTTAATTTATTATTTAAATTAATTTCCGTAGTACATTATTTTAACATAGGCTGGTGTCTATTGACGTAGTACTTGCAATGTAAGAGCTTGAAATCGTTTTTTTGGCAGCATCATCACAAAATATATGAATTAAATTAACGTTGTTTATAAAAAAAAATAACTATAAAGAATAGAATCATACAATGGTGTGTGTAACGTAATAAATGCGGTATCTAGGTAATTTGAGGTATTCCTCGAAGCGCTACCATTTTGAAGCGCACCTAATGAAGCGCTCCTTTTTAGGGTTCCGTAGCCGAATGGCAAAAAACGGAACCCTTATAGTTTTTTTTATTTGGCGTAGTTGTAAAAATTGTAAATAAGCTAGTTTTAAAATTTTTTTTTCAAATAAATATATTAAGTATATTATATTATTATAGTTACTACGGAACCCTTCATGGGCGAGTCCGACTCGCACTTGGCCAATTTTTTATTCCTCGGAGCGCTCCTTTTAGTAGCGCTCCCGATAACATGGTATACTAAAAGGAGCGCTCCGAGGAATAAAAAAGGAGCGTTTCATTAGGTGCGCTTCAAAATGGTAGCGCTTCGAGGAATACCTCGGTAATTTATTTTGCCAAGTTCTGTCTTTAGTTGTACCAGTTAATTTTGTCAATACAGTGTGAAATTTGTATAAAAATCTGTATCGAGTGCTAATCTGAATGACACATCGAAAATATGTATAAATACGAAGAAATCTGTATGTATGGCATGCATGCATGCAGGCATGACAACATTGTCAGACAAAAGGTGCGTTTTTCTCGCCGCAGTGCGCGCACCTGAGGTTGCGGTCATTCTACCGGTGCGGTAGAATTACCGCAATTGCGGCCACCGCAAGGCAGTGCGCGCACGGCCATAATGACCCCTAGGTAGATTGTTTTAAAACGCGAGGATATCAACATTTTATTTAAAATAAGCATTAAAAGTACTTTAAATAATCGATACAGATTTCCCTGTCAAATAAAGCACGTCAGAAGAACACAGCAAAAGAATTCGAATTACCATGTTTAGCAAGCCAGACTCATCAGTATGTGGCATTGGTTAGCACCGTGACGGAAATATATACGAGTATGTATCTCTACTTTCTCCGTTGAGAAAACATTTCCTCAACAATACAATGAGATGCAATTGCTCTGCTGTATTTAGATGTAAAATATCTTGTTTTTTTATATAATAAACTAATATCTGTGGTGGCTTATCTTATCTTCTTACCGGCACGATTTATGAGTATTAGTCGTGTGTTCGACTTTACTTTCTTTTGAAACCACAAACACCGGATCGTCATTGTAAGTCAACCCAGTGTTAAACAAATGTATGGTCTATTTTATTGATTAAGGTTTTCAGGATACCGTTGGCGCTACCTCGCACCCTGCCTTGTATTTCGCAGCTCTTCGCCTAATGACGGCAAAAAAGTCATCAACTTGGGCTTCCGCGAACATTTGTAAAGCTCTTCAGAAGCAAGAGAGCCAGTCAGGGGATCAGCACTGTCTGTCTTTAGCATAGGCTAACTTTAAGCCTAGCTAGGAGAACAGTATCTCACCTGTTTAGTAGTGCATTATAGAACCTAAGATGACAGAATTCCAACAATTGTAAACTTTGTAATCCCACTGTGAAATAAATATTATTATTTACTTTAAGAATAATAAACTACACAGTGAGAAATGGTCTTTAGAAGAGTCTAGATCTCTGGTTAAGGCCGAGAGGATGGGCGCTGGTATCCTCCTCCTACGCGCTAGTTCGTTCTGAATGCCAATTTACTCATTCTCCTTGCAGATACAATAGAAAATTATTGCTCTTAGGTCATTTATGATGATTGTGGCTATGATCAGTACTGAATAGCAATTGGGATGTAGGTACTACTTCTGAGAGGGATTCGCATAAAGGAAACTTCTATTTTTCTTCACAATGAGGCCGTCGATGGTTTATGACGAAACCATATACATACACATCGTAGTACTTATTTATTTATTTTGCATGCGTGAATCTGCTCTACTCTCGCTCGTAAATCAGGCTTTCAGATTTCAGCATGTGATATCTCTAATTAGTGCGTTGTCAAAGTCATACGGGCTTCATTATTTTAATTTGCCTAAGGCCTCCGCTATAGACGTGCTATAGACGGCTCTGCACACACTCGCGAGGAGTTCACACTTTGACATTTTTTTCTAGAATAAAAACTTTGCCCAAGGTTATATTCCAAAAAAAAATACACACTAGGAATATCATGAGTGCATATTTACAAGCAAGACTCGTTACGGGAATCGATTCCGCGACACGCAGCTCAGCAGCCAATTGCTCACCAACTGCACCAATGCGACCTCGTACCGCATAAACAATAGGTAAAGATTTGAGATGTAAACGTTGCTCTTATTCTGTCTTTTATAAACAATACGTGTTTTCATAAAACTGTAATTTAGCTTGCAATTAACTCCCACATAGTTCTTAATAGTTATTTCAATGCATTCGCTCACGCTAAGAAAATATGGCGTGCTGCGTGACTAGTAAAAGATGTCTCCTTTATTTATGAAAATATATTTCTCAGACATTGTTTAGTCGTGGCTTTACTGGCTCTAATAAGTAGGTAGAAAAATCTCTTTTTCAATATGGCGAATAAGGGAAAATGTTTTGTGTTCTATGACTGCAAGAATTAGTTCAAAATACTTAGGTACTTTATGACTTATGTAATGGTCTGTTTTTCTGTATGCCTTTAGAGTGGGACGTATTTTGTTTGCGTCTGTACTCTTATGTCATCCCATCTTTCAAGTTCATCATAATCACCAGAATCTTTCCGATTTATAGTCAATCCTAACTCTTCTTCAGATCAGAAGTACTCCCAAATCCACAAAAACAAGCTAAATAAAGTTACTGCCTTAACATTTTATATACTTCTCTAACGTGAAACCATTAATCATTTGTCAAACTATCCGAATGTCATGCTATTTGGCTTCCCGATAGTGTGATACCAGATTATAGGGAAAGCCTTGAAGTTCCGAAAGTCACCCTCACCGAATACCAACCTGTCGTGATGCGTGACATCCTTTTAAGTTTATTTTTATCATAAAACGTGAATCCTAACGATAAGCATGACCTTTGAATTACGTCCGCAATCGGCAAACAGTCCCATTCTACCTGGAGGCATTTCGGTAACCTACAATACCAATTTTAATGTAGATTTTTGTTCGTGCGGTACTAAAATTTAATAGCCGCTTATATATATCTATACTAATATTATAAAGCGGAAAAGTTTGTTTGTTTGCTTGAACGCGCTAATCTTCGAAAGTACTGGGTGGATTTGGATGCAATTTGGTATGGAAGTAGCTTGAAGCTTGAGGAAGGTTATAGGCTACTTTTTACGCGACTGCAAAAAAGGAGAGTTATGTTTTTACCGTGATAGAACCCACGGGAGCGAAGCCCCGCGTGAGTACCAGTTTCTTTTATAAAATTTAAACAATATTTTCAATTCTTATCTATACTAATATTATAAAGCGGAAAAGTTTGTTTGTTTGTTTGCTTGAACGCGCTAATCTTCGAAAGTACTGGGTGGATTTGGATGCAATTTGGTATGGAAGTAGCTTGAAGCTTGAGGAAGGTTATAGGCTACTTTTTACGCGACTGCAAAAAGGAGAGTTATGTTTTTATCGTGATAGAATCCACGGGAGCGAAGCCCCGCGTGATTACTAGTTGAAAATATTGTTTAACTTTTGTGTTTTGTTTTGTAGACCTTGATCTTTCAAGGTCTTGAGTAGAGAACCTTTGCAATATGGAACCGCAACTGTAAAGTTTTATCGGGGCTAAATAGGGATACCTATTTATGTTTTTTTTTTTTAATTCAAGATCTTAAAGTTTTAGTTCTTCTTTCTAGTTTATGTTGTAGGTAGGTATAACAATTATGATGTCCTCAATTCAAACAACAGCAGCCTAATTGTTGTTGTGGTTGCGTGCATACCTACGCCGCGCCGCGGTACGCTAGGGTAACTAAAGGAACAGGCTGGGTTTTTAAGCCAGTACAACTCTAGCACTCCTTCTTGCTCCACCCAGAGTGGGAGAACTCATTTGATGATATTCTCCCCTAGCGTAAAAATGGGTAAATGGTAATGGGTTCTTTTTAGATTTCAAACGTATTCATTACGTGTTTTAAGTTGTCGAGCAGACTTCCAGTACAAGATCAAAACTGAATCAACTCAAAATTTAGGACTTTTGGTTACTAGTTGGTTATGTGCGTTATCCTATCTTCAAATTCTCTGTATCTGACAGAGAATTTGAAGATGGGATTACCAAATTTACAGATTAACTAAAAGATAAAAATTATGAACGAATACGATCGATATGATGAGTTACGCAATAAGGGTCCAGATTAGGGAATGTAAATCAAACGGACTGTTAGGGTCACTGATCTACGTTTCTAGAGTGAAATGTTGATCCATGCCCTAAGCACTCTCTCCTTCCTACATATTCAAAGCAAGTTCCTTGATTTTAATTTAGAAATGTGACCAAGACCGTTCCGTCATCGGACTACAAGATGAACGGCGATGCGCCATTGTTACACGGTGGACATCCCACCCGCACGCACAAAACGTTATGGGAATATAAAAAAAAAAATTAACTAGCAATGTGGGTAGATTTCACATTACTAGCAATCTTGTTAACCCCTCCAAGCTAAATATGCTTGTGTCTGGAGTGGGTTCACGTCAATAGTGTAATGGGTGGGGTTCGAACCTGTTACCTCTCGATCACAAGACCGACACGTTAGCTATTTAGCTATTGACGCTTCAAATATGTTCTTTCATTGTAGGTACGTACGGCTAAGGCGTGGAATTCTCTGTCCGAGTCTATGTGTTCTGATAGCTATAACCTGGGGTCTTTAATTAAAGAGTGAATAGGTTAGGTACTTCTAGGTAAGCATGTTTCATTTTCGACAACATCATCGCTTACCGTCAGGTAAGATGGTGGTCAAGCGTGAGCCTATAATGAATAAAAAAATGTATTTTGCGCTACTTTCAGGCAACTACATAAAAGAACATACACTCAACCTCACTTTAACAAGCCTAGCATTGAACCAATTTAACTTATAAAAGTGACTATAACTATAAGGTTTCCCTAAGATTTTATTACTTTAACGCCATTCCTCCCAATTTAGCTATACTATACCTATATAATTTACGTAACTTACAAATTGTTCGCGAAGTTGTATAACTTCGCGAACAAATTTGTAAGTTACGTAAATTCTCTTTCATATTTTAAGCGAAGAAAATATAAAAGGCATTTGTAAAGAATTTCATAATTTTTTTTTTTATTAATAGACATTCTAGGCACGCAGCAGACTTTACTTAATGTTAAAGGAAAAATTACTGTTTCGTTTTGATCGTATATAAATGATATTTTATGTAAGCTTGGTTTATAAATAAACGCGACTGACGGGTGGGTGGTGGCGTCGCAGGGCGTGTAGAATTTTATCGCCCGTATTAAGACCCCTATAGACAACGGCGTTGCGACAATGCGACAACGTTTCCGTCATCACTTCAGCCGGAGAAAGTTCACTGTTGGACATAGACTTCTCCATTCATAATCACTAATCACATCCACCGCCTCTGTGCTTCACAAATCCAGCGGTCTTCTGCAACCCTTATCATCATAAGGGTTGCAGAAGACCGCTTCAAAATATTTAAATTCATCTATTTAAATATTTTGATCGCATTGATGGACCTTTCAACTCTTCTTGTATACCATCGCCAATATATAAGTTTACGTTTACCTTCATAATATGTAAACAAAAACAAATGATTGAGTCACGCATTTCTTCGGATGAATTTAGACCGTATCTATCAAACTATCCTCAATTTGAATACCTATGAACATCCGGTTTAGGTACCGCTCGCTGCGGTCAAAAACCAATAAAATTGTTTTGTTTTATTTCGTGGAAACATAGGATTTATCGTTCAATAGTAAGTAGGTCTGTACAAATTACTTTAAAAGATTTGTATATGTGCGTGTTTTATATAATACCTATAATATTTTATTGCAGTTTAATTGTACGATTCCAGTGAAACACAGATACATTAGTGTTGGTACCTATATATTTAACCTATAGTAAATACTTAATATTTAAGCAACTATTATTTTTAACCGACTTCTAAAAAAGGAGGAGGTTCTCAATTCGGATGTTTGTATTTTTTTTTTTTTTTTTTTTTTTTTTTTTTATGTTTGTCCACGCATAACTCCGTCGCTTGCCAACCGATTTGAAAAATTCTTTTTTTGTTGGAAAGGGTATACTTCCCAAATGGTCCCATGAAAATTTTATCGAAATCGGACGAGCCGTTTCTGAAAAATCAAAAAAAGTCGAAAAAAATAATTTACCTTGATGATCTTTTCGTTTACTCTGCATTGCGTTTTTTGTTCGCGCATAACTCCGTCATTTACGAATCGATTTGGAAAATTCACTGACCCACTAAAAAGCGCGAAAATAAAAACTTTTTTGCAAAAAATAAAACCGACTTCCATATCAAAACACTACAAAGCCAAAAATAATTTTAATTTCGGAAGGCGGTCTGAAAAAAAAAAAAAATACAAAACCAATAACACCGACTACCGAAATTAAAATTATTTTTGGCTTTGTAGTGTTTTGATATGGAAGTCGGTTTTATTTTTTGCAAAAAAGTTTTTATTAGTGTAGGTAGTTTATTCGTGACAATAGTCGTAAACTGCACGCCATAAGTTTTTGGCACACAATTTGTTTTCTAGTCTTTATAAGGGATGCGAAATTCGCAGTTATTATTCTAATTGTTGTTTAGTGACTTATAAAGTTATAATAGTCTATTGGTCCAAAACATTTAACAATGCTTGAAGAGGTTCATGGCATGTCTTCTTTGGATGATTGATAACAAACGATATGGCAAGGGTTTTATAATCCTAAGTCTACGTGTGTAGAACTTATTACAAATACCAATACACTGATACCAGAGACCGAATTTTTCAAATTAAGAAGAGCGAAGAGAATTATCGTGTTATTGGCAAGTGACGTGGAAAGTTATTGACCCTCGTAGTGCTGTGACATGTTTGTTATGATTGGTATTCAAGAAATATATGAAACCGATAATTTGGTATCAATTGTTTGAGTCAGTTATTTGAAGCTGAAACTGTGCATAGAGACTCCATACCAGATGTTCTCTTCAGCCCTTTTGGATAGATATGGGGTTTCCGTTACACATTGTATATAGTAAAAAAAAAAACAAGTAGGCGAACATGACAGCGCAGTAAGTAGTAAGAAAAAAATAAGCGGCAATAACCTAATGGCTAAGGTGTCAGCCTTATGATGAGGTCACGGGTTCGAACCCCACCCATTACACTATTGCTGCGGACCCACTCCAGACAAGCATATTTAGCTTAGTTCGAGGAGTTAAATAGATTGCTAGTAATGTGAATTCTACTCACAATGCTAGTTTTATTTAAAAAACGAAAAATAGGTCAACATCCTGGGCAGATATTCTATGCCTTGCACAGTCTTTCATACTCTTATCTAGTTTTCGTATCGTACAATCAGCGTCAAACTCACAGATCATACATATCAAACTCTATTATGTCTTATTTATTGTGACCTATATACATTTTGGTAAATAAACTTATTCAAATTGCACATGACTGATATTAACATCATAATAACTACCTCGAAGGCTCTAACAATAAAAATGTTTACGTCGGACTTAATTTTTACAACACACAATAATATGTTTATGTGCCGTGCTTAACACAGATCACTCGCTTTCCCTCCAATATTTTCCTTATCAAGAAAAACTTAAACTACTAACATCCACTTACCCAGGTATAAAAGATCCATTAGTTTGTGTGTTGTAATTTTGTTTTTCGCGCGCACTAACGTCTACCCACATTTTTAATTCAGATTGTTTATTTATGTTTGACGAAAATAAGCCATGGCGAATTTATCGCGGCGTTTGTCCACCACGCGAACTCTGTCGTGACTACCGAGTGCCGCTTATTATGAATGAAAGTTTCTGCGATATCCAGTTGCTCACAGTGTTAAGGGCTTGCTTATAAAATAGAATGCGCGCGCAAGGGGAAATTCAAGATTGGTGAAGTACGTGGTAAAGGCAGACAGTAATAGCCCATAAATCTCATACTTTAAACTACCAGAGGGGTTTTCTCAAGAATGCCTGTGAATAATATATGAGCAAAATGGATTGTTTTCGTGTGAAAGTAAAGCGGCTCACGTTTCTGCTAGGCGTATTTTTTTTTTTTTTGGTTTTAGAATGCTGATTCTTGCTATCTTCCTAAATACACTATTTACGACTGTTAAATCTTAATAAAATGTAATTTATTTTGTAATTCCTTAGTTTTGGAATATTTTTGCCAAAATATGCAATTATTGCTTTAGTTTATTTGGTATGGCAACACCTCAGCCTGGCTGTCACAAAGTTCAAAAACCTTTTCATATTTTTAATCTGTGACAAAAATTGTTGTGAGTCAGGCGATTTATCGGCGTTTTATTTTGCTTTTTTCCTACAATTCCGCTTCTTTATTTCGTGTAGGAGTTAGTACAAATAATGTAAAATGGCCATAAATTTAGATAAACACAAACAAGCGTTAGTCGCTGGATGGAAAGACGTATTAGACGAGAAAACTGATACCAACTGGTGAGTCCAAATCTTCGTATTGTCGACCTACTTGCTAGAGAAATTAAATAAACAGCCGCCGTTGATTAAATTTATGAATTGAATTCATTAGCGTGGCGTATACACTGGTCCTTATATGTGATGACAATACATTGGAGTAATAAGCGCTACATTCGCTTGTGCTTGCATTCCATTTACAAAAAGCAGTCGTAATGAAACTCCGTTTGTGAAAACGGGTCGAAAAAGTTGTTAGTTTGCTTATTGCCTTGATTTTTTTTCAGCCAGCATGTAACCCTACCACAAGTAACAACCACTTCTTTATTTGCAATCGAGTGTTGGGTGTAAATGATATGTAATTAAATTATTATTCAGTTATTGCTAGTAAGGGCTAATAATTAGAATTTAAATCTTTACGGTTCTGCTCAACACTGTAGAGATAATATCTAAAAAAAAGAATTGTATTATCCACAAGTATGTGTAAAATGCTAAATGCTATATGAGCTGCATACAATGATTGGAATTTATACTATCCAACTGGTATGAGTCCATATCAAATGTATGTATAGATGAACTGAGATAAAAAGAATGATAGCTGAAATCTTAATCCCCATAGTATGCAGAATGGTAAAACAGCCTATTTTCACCCAAGATAATCTTATCATGACATAATAGCTTTATTAATCATCTCTCCCTTGACTCACACTCAAAACATTCAGTGTTATGAGAATGAAAACTGAGATAGTTATACAAACATAGGCTATCTTGTAATCCTGGTTGGTTTTGTAAACATGTAGTAGTCCGATGCGTTTCCTATTGTTTTAGTGACTTTTAGGTGTATATTATAAATAGTAAAGTGTAAGTCCTGCTCTTTTAATTTCACTTTGAATCAATCCTATGATTTTCCATTGCCAGAATATGAGTACTTAACAACTTTTCAATAGAAGTTCCTAAATCTCTATTGTATGAAAAACAATCAAAATCTAAAATAGCTATACATATATCTAGGACTGTATGACAGTTGACTAATCAATGAGATATTTCTTTTTCCAGGGCCTTATTTGGCTATGATGGTCAATCAAATGACTTGAAATTCATCGACAAGGGAGATGGCGGCATAGATGAACTTCTAAATGAGTTCAACAGTGGCAAAATTCAGTATGCATTCCTCAAAGTGGACCAAACAAATGGAAGCATATCTAAATATGTGCTTATCAACTGGCAAGTAAGTAGATAACACTGCAGTCTAAGACATACTAGTAGCCTCTGGCATTGTCAATAAAAAGCCCAGGTACTGGGCTATGGAGCTATTTTTTGTGAATGGCCCCTTGCAGGTCATCCTATAAATTCTTCAGCTGTTTTAACAGACTTGCTTCTAATGGCCTTAATTATAATTATTAAAGCTTCCAGCCAGGGCTTTAACTATGGAGGTCAGATATGTTGTGGTTTTATTTATAATGTTGGTACAAAGCTGTGCATCAACAATAGAGATATGATTAATACAGTAGGGAAGCCCCCTATCTTCTACCTCTGTCTTTGTTTGACCACTGTATCACCTGATGGTGAGTGATGATGTAGTTGACTATGAAGCATGCTTACTTAGATGTAACCTATTCACTCTTGACTTAAAGATTCCAGGTTATAGCTATCAGGAAACACAGATTCGGGCAGGGAATTCCACTCCTTAGTTGTAAGCACAGTGAAAGTATTCCCAAAACATGTGTGCATATGGGTGGGATGGCCACCATGTAACGATGGCGCATCTCCGTTCGTCTTGTAGTCCGATGATGGAATGGGCTTGGTGGAATTACATTGTGCAATTCCATCGCCCTATCTTCCTCTCTATCACTCTAAATACCTCTGTGGCACCATGTAATGGTCAAATAATTTGTGGCACAATAAAAATCAGTATTCAATCCTACTTTTTGTACGATCCTTACTAATATTATAAATGCGAAAGTAACTCTGTCTGTCTGTTACTCAATCACGCCTAAACTACTGAACCGATTTTAATGAAATTTGGTACGGACATAGTCTAGAGCCTGAGAAAGGACATAGGCTGCGAAACAAGGGCTGTAAGGGGTTGAAATAGGGGATGAAAGTTTGTATGGAAATTACATCATTTTTAAAGCTAGAAGCTTAAAACTTATTTTTTAGACTTTTGATTAGATATTAATAAATACGACATTCAAATTATATATGAGTTTTATTTTCAAAATAATTAGTCTAAAAAATTAAAAATGCTGCGCTGAAAGTCACTATTTCGCGCGGACGAAGTCGCGGGCACAGCTAGTTAGTTATATATGGTGGTTACTAGTATAATTAGTTATGGTGCCTCTCCACCGGGCGCCGTGATTTCGTGGTCTGTCACAGATAAGATAGAAAGCGATAGTAGGGTTTTGTTTTCAAAAGATAAAGCATGTTACTTCAATGTACCTAAGTCTTGTCTTGTCTGAGTAACATGTTTCATTAGAATATCTTACATTGGTGTGGTAATTTTCTTATGAAAGATAACATTTATACATTATCTTTCAAGGGTTTCATGATTTAAATGGATTGGTATTACTTTTATAGAATACATTATTCATATTTATGTGTGCTCTAAAATATAATTAAAAAATCGGTCCAATGCCTGCTGGATAGATCGTAGGGTTCCGTAATGAATTATGCCGTAAACAATGACAAAAATAGAAAATTTTAATATAAGTGTTATAGCTGTGCCAGCAACTTCGTTCGCGTGGAGGTTTTTCCCGCTTAGAGTCCGCAGGAATACCGGGATACCATTTAAATCGGTTCAGCCGTTCCAGAGATTAGCCCGAACAAGCAGAAAGACAGACAGACAAATATTAATAAGTTAGTATAAGCATTACCCATTACCAATATTTTTTTTAAATAACTGCTGACAAATAGGCAAAATTTATTAATTTATTTATATGACGTCACTTTGTGGTAAAAAGTGTACCAATGATAGATATTTCCCGTAAATAAAGTCAACGCACTTTTTCTTAGTCATTTCTTCACTTATCAAAAGTGAAAATACGTATCTAATATTGTTTAACTGACGGAGCAAATATATTTCTTCAAGAAATCATGCTATTAATATTTCTCTTCGATCTATTTTTAACATCTGTTCCAATTAGTTGTTTTGTTTGCAACTAAATAACTCATTTAAATTAAAATCTACAATTTATAATTATAACTCATGACATTAAGCATAATTGTAACTAAACACAATAGAATATTGACTTTATTATGTAATAAGTAAGTAGCTTTGCCCAGTCCGGCAATTCCGGGATAAATATTAGCCTGTATATTGTCGTTCAACCCACTTTATCTTTTAATGACATTCCCATTAAATCAGTTTAGCCGTTCTTGAGATTAGCTCGGACAAACAGAAAGATAGGCAGATATAAATAAAAAAAATGTTGTTTATGTTTTTATTTTTTCTCGTGAAAATATGAAAACACGGTTATTTTGAAATCAAATCACAGACAGACATTTTAACTTTATTACCACCATACCATGCTGGCACAAAACCTTACATACTTACTTAAACACATACTCTCATAGATAAATAATATTATGAAAAAGAAATATCTACAATATTACAAATTCCTGCTAAAAGGAAAATCAATTAAATTGCAATAGGTACAGGAAACATTATGAAATTGAGTTATTTTTACACAATAGTCCGCTGGTGGCCCTGTAACATTGTTGGTAATTACGTCTGCTGGCTGATTAATGAGACTAAGCGCAGTTTGATACAAATTGTACCACTGATTCCAATCTAAGCAGGTTTATCCGACATTGGGCCGTGTCTATGACCTTTTTTTTATCATTAAGTTAATGTTAGAACCTAGGCCTAACCTACTACTTTGAGTTTGAGTATTCTCTATATAAGTTTGAGTATCTGGAATAGAAAGTAAAGCCTATGTGTTATTGCAGGAATTTAATTAACTATCTACATACCAAAAGAAAGAGTAACAAACATCCATATATTTATTTACTTCAATATAACACGTCCGAAGGCCAATTGCATTACTTGAAGACATGTTAAATAATAAGAAACGCCAGTCAGACACTCATTTCACAGTATTCCAGGCATATAGATAAAATCTTCCATTCAAACAAGCATGCATACACACATACTTACACCCACTCACACACGCACACACAAACTTACAACTACACCCATACACTCACTTGTATAGCATAAACGTAGATAAATGGCATTCTATATTATTAATTTATTTAACAATGATTTAGTTTTAGGGATTTTTGTTTTGGTTGTTATCGATTCTCTGTATTATTATTTTTTGTAGTTTATTTTCTCTTTATATTTTTATTTTTACCTAATCTATTTAAAGTTCACACCCTCTTACACGGGCTATGAATATTATGAATAAAGAATATAAAAATTCACTTTTATACTGCCTCCCAACATACAGGTTTTTGTCTAGTTTGGGAGACAGCAGGCTATGTATTACTGTCAAATTCATGTACTTATTCTAGCTATTAAGACACATGTAATTTTCTGGCTGTGTTTCAAATAAAGATATTATTATTATTATTCATCGTCACAATCAGGTTTGGCATCCAGACATACATCCATCTATTCATCCATCGTCACAAACTTTCGCATTTATAATATTATTACGATAAAATTAAGTAAGTGAAAATGTATCTCGAATTACCATACTTTCGATTGAGAAAGAATATGCGCAATGGTGGCGGTTGTTATTCTTGTTGACATGATAATATAAACATTAGCTACATAGTCAAAATAGTCCTCTGACTGAAGTGACGTAGATTAGAGATATATCGGGTATGCTAAGCTTATAAGCACAGGGCTAAACGCTAATGAAAACATCTCATAATTACTTCTTATCTCGTTTTAGTCGCGTCAACTACCTTATTTATCGGTGCGTTCATCCCTAATGAACGGAACTTGATGAGATAGTGTGGGTGCAATGCCACCTCTTATATTGCAGGGTCATATACCTACTTCTGACATTAATTTGTAAACATTATTGATCACGATTATAAAGGTTGAGCAACGCTTGCCAAGGACGGTACCCGTGGGCTGCGGGAATGCTCTAAAGAGATCCCGCGGCCACGGACCACAAGGTCTACTGGAGGAACAGTCATTTGATGATTTTCCTATCGGAAAAAAGGTACCCGTGGATGGTTGATGAGTGAATAGGTTACTTTTAGGTAAGCGTGCTCCATCTTCAACCGTATCATCACTTACCATCAAGTAAGATGGTGGACAAACGCGAACCTATTATCAATAAAAAAGAAGATACCACAATGATGCATGAAACAATCAGCCGAACCCTTATTGCTCTGATCCTTTTCGCTGATGACAGTACTGCAATAAATAAATGTTCCAATAATCTGAATCTGAATCTGTCGACATCCTCACTAATATTTTTAAGATTTCGAGGATTGTCAGGATTAAAAAAAAGTCATGGCATGTTGGAAAATGTTATGATTTTAAATTAGAATTCATCATTTTGTTGCTCTGATTTACTTATTGTATCTTTTAAATAATTAAATAATTTATTATTAATATGATTTTTTCTCATAGAGAGGAGGCATGTGTCCTAGCAGTGGGAACGTAATAGCCTGAATTATTATTATTTATCTTTATTCATTTTATAATACCTAAAAATTTACATTTATTATTAATCAATCAACCAATCATTTATTTGCACGGATGTCGGTACATTAAAAAGTATTTTTATTTCAGATATATTTGGTCCATACATTTTCAATTTCATTGTTATATTATTAACTAGTATTTGCGTGTTGCGCGAGGTGCAAGCACCTCACGTGCTTGTGGTGGTGGATTGTTCACTTTTAAAACCCCTAAATGTAATAAAATGTCAAACATAACCCTAACAGAGCGTAACAGTAGTACTATTACGTATCTCTGTTGACAGCTCGAAATTATAGTAACTGGTCTCAGTGTCCATCAATTAACTGTCAAAAGGTTAATTTCGTATTATGCATGACCAGTCGCGATCAAATATGACGTCATCAGTGATCATCGTGGCTGATAGTCATCGTAACTCATTTTGAAAGACGCTTTCTTATCGATACTTTTGATATTGCGATTATGTAAGCATAGTGGATATCAAATTGATGACAACTGAGTTGAGTGGTCAACTGCTGAGGCGAAGAGAACCGTACCTGGGCTGTTACTCACCGTAAAGTGATATACACTCAGTGTGATACGTAATACCAATATTTTAACATTCACGGTTGTCATCAAAGTTCGGTGTACAACCGAAGCTTGATAGTCACTGGATATCAGAAAGATACGTAATAGCCCTGTTGAACCCTTAAATAATCTACTGAATCAAGCTCTTAAAAGTAAAACGCCAAAAAAATCCTAAAAGAACCCTAAAGGTTTCCACTTCAATAAGCTCTTAAATGTAGTAAAAGTCAGAGAAAGCCCCTATGAAAACCTATTTTTGTTGTTTGAGTGAACTCGTACAATTATTTTAGCGCCATCTATCGTGGTCTTGGGAACTATTATTTTATTATGAAAAGAAAATTCGTCATTGTTATAAGTATCGGCACGAAACTTTAGCGGTGACCGTTATTGCGCAGAAGTAAAAATTTAGGTACCTGTGGGGAGGTAGCGGAATGAAGGGCGGGCGTGCCTAGGCGCCGATTGGCTCTCAAGTCGCATTCTGTTCACCGCACCGATACGACGCTCCGCGCACATCCCGTGTACAGTCACGTCATTAATTGTATTGTTATTGCTGTTAATTTTTGTTGTTGTTTTTTGTTAAGTTTGAATTTGTTTGTTAAATTTAGTTTGTTTGTGAAAGTGAATATGCCTAGAAGAAATACTGTTTTGAAAAGACAGGCAAGGAAAATGGTTTATGACGTGAATTGATTTTTAAAAAGGGAATCTAACAAATTAATTGATTCTTTGAAACAAATTAAAAGTGACATTGACGAAGCTACAAATACTTTACTCAGTCATTCGGACAGCAGCACTGTAAATTTGAGCCAGATAAAACAAACTGCCGAAATTATTAAGGCAGGAAACATTAAATTAGATGGTATAATCAGCGATTTAGGGAAAATACAAAAAAGGACAGCAGAGTCTACAAATACGTCAATTGCAACGGTAAGGAACATCTCCAATCAAGCCAAAACTTCTGATTTGATCACAGTGTTCAGAACACCGGGCAAAAAACGTTCCAGAACAAAACCGGTCACAAATATCGATAAATTCGACCAAGGAGTAATGAAGAGGTGCATTCATAACTTTCACAAGACATATAATGAACTTCCTACCGTGGGAAAGCTTAAAAAGAAGCTAGAGGAAGACATAAATTTCAAAGGCTCAGAACGAAGCCTTCGGAGAATAATTAAAAGTTTGGGATTTCGGTGGAAAAACACCGAAAACAACCGGAAAGTGCTGATTGAGACTTCAAATATACGTTTTAAACGTATCGAATATTTACATAAAATAAAGCAATATCGCCAAGAGGGAAGGCCTATTGTTTATACAGACGAATCTTACGTAGATTCATCGCAATCTTCTTCAAAGGCCTGGACTGATGGTACTACTAAGGGCCTAAAAAAACCTATTTCAAAAGGACAGCGAGTTGTCATTGTCCACGCAGGGTCTGAAACTGGGTTTGTACCCAATGCGTTGCTGACTTTTAAAGCTGGTACCAAATCAGGCGACTACCACGACAACATGAATTTTGAGAATTATGAAAAATGGCTCCGAACTCAGTTAATGCCCTTCTTACCACCCAATTCCGTCGTGGTAGTCGACGACGCGTCCTATCACAATAAACAGTGGGATCATGCACCAACCTCTAATTCCAAAAAAGTTGGCATGCAGGCTTGGCTCACTGAAAAAGGCATACAGTACGAGCAAACACTTTTGAAACCTCAGTTATACAATTTAATAAAGGTTAACAAGGATAAATTTAAAACATTTTAGATTGATCGAATCCTAGCTGAACAAGGCCATCAAGTGCTGAGACTACCACCATACCACCCAGATCTAAATCCCATCGAAAAGGCATGGTCCGATATAAAACAATAATATTTTACATTTTTGCTGCCTACATATTATGTAGGCAGCAAAAATGTAAAATGGAGTGTTGCTAAATGTACAGAGCTAATTCAAGAAAAAGTTTTACTGATGGGTGCATGGGATTGGCAAAAGTTATGCAAAAAGGTGAAGGATATAGAAGAGCAATATGCAAAGAGTGATCATGTCGTGGATTTGGTAACACAAGAATTCATTATTCACATTAATGGAGATAGTTCAGACGATAGCATTGGTGAGTTTGATGAACATGACGCTTCTAGTGCCGACGAACGAAGTAGTGAGTCCGGGCCCTCAATAAGCAAACGGCTCTGTCAAGACACAATTGAAGGCGTGATACCATTCTCTGATTCAGATTAGACTTCTAAAATAAAAATTGTCAAATTAACAAATGTTTTTATTTTTCTACTCCCTACAAAACTTGTTAAAAATTATATCTTAGGTACCTTACTATAAATCCATCGACATTGGCATTGGAGATAAACTATTTATTAAAGTATAGATAATATTATTTGCATGCGCGACAGTACTCATGCGCAGCTATCCTTCACATTTCGTTCATCGCTAAACCTACTATTTGGCATTACATTAAAATAATGTCATTAACGTTATTTAGCTAATAAGTGTATTGCGTGCGCGACAGTACCCATGCGCAGCAATCCCCTCCGCGTATCGTTCAGCGCTAGACTTACGTGCCGCTACTTATAGTAAGTAGTAAATCATTATGGTAGGCACTTACTTATCTCAAATGCTTAGTTCTTACCCACCGCCAGCTAGCAAATTTTCGAGATATAAGCAAAGAACAAGGCTCACGTCCCATACAAAATTAACTCACGTCCTACAGCAAAGAGAAGTATCTCAAAAAAATTATAAATAAGGATGGCGATCGGAAGTGTGCCATTTTTTCCCAAAATACGATGGGGGGGAGAGGGGGGAGTTTTGAAAAATAATTTTGATTAACATTGGGCCTAAAAAAGAATCTGAAAAAAAAATGATGGGGGGCGAGGGGAGAAGGGGGAGTTTTGAAAAATAATTTCTTAAGTTTGCTTGTCGTCGCCGCTGAGTTACGCTTCACCCACTCAACCTTCGTTACGCTACAGAGGTCGCCGGCTCGCTTCGCTCGCCACCTCCCCCCTTCACTCCACTCGGTCTCGCAGGTTCGCTTCACTCAGGCCCTACGTACCACCGGACAGGGTTCGACGCCTACTATAAAATTTGTTCAAACACCTAATGGCTATCTCTAACCGTTATAGTTAAAAGTAAGAATCAACAGTTTTTTCAGTAGTAAAAATCAAAATGGGGTGATGGGGGGGGGGGGGGGGGTTTGCACAATTATTTTGACTAAAGCATTGCCCCTCTAAATGAATCTGAAAAAAAATGTTCCAAGTCTCTTAATTTCCGAGATCCGCCTAAAGGGGGTGAGAAGGGGGGCAAGGGGGGCGACTTTGAAAAATGGTTTTTACTTTACCGAGCCTCCTCTATACGAATCCGTAAAAAAAACGCGTCTCGTAGTTTCCGAGATACGATAGGGAGGGGGGAGAAGAGGGGTGAAAAGGGGAGGTTTGGCACTTTTCCCGTAGGTTTGAGAGTTACCTAGTTGTTTACGAATCTGTCAAAATATACCCACCTCCCCATCCACCATCTGGGAGAACAATTATGTCAATGAGTCAGTGAGTCAGTCAGTCAGTGGTAATTTAGCTTTATATAATAGAATTAATTATATTATAGTATTTTTAACTTCAACTTTGCCAATATCACGTGTAGAATGATAGACCATCATACGCAGGAGGTTGTTCGGTAAAGTATTTTGGATGGTGAAAAGTATTAAAGTAAAAAACCAAAATTATTTTGTACGCAAACATGACATGGCAGCTTTTGTAATGTGTTACCAGTCTACCAGTGGCAGTAGGAATAGAATGAGTATAAAAAGAGCATAGTAATATTAATTCAATTTAATTTAAGTATTATGTCATCACACACATGTCACATTACATTAATAAACATTACATTAAACATTAATTTAATTATTTGCCTCCCTCTGGGGCGCCGGGCACACGCACTTGAGTTTGAACCCAGTGTCTCAGAAGGGGGCTGTCCAGCTTGTGGCTGAGCAAGTTCAGGGTGGTGTTGGCGCTCCCAAGCGTACGTAACATCAGCGTACGGAATACAGGTCATAAAATACAGTCAGAAATGAGCCATGTCATATTATTGAGTCAATGAGAATTGTATGGACTTTAAAAGAGACGTTGACCTCTGAGTTTATTTCGGTGTTTCTTCTCAGAGTAGTCAGTTAGGAAACACCGGCCTCATCTAGCTAAACATAACACGCAAAAAAACATGACGTGTAAAAGTGTCATTCATAACCAATTTACAAAATATTTCATTTCATTTTATTTAGTTATTTAGGTTTTTACATATTATTATGTTATTAAGTTTCCCGTTTTCCTGCTGACAGTACTACGTCGTTCACAGTGTTCCTTAATTTCACATGTAACAATACGTGGAGACCTATAATATAATTGGCTGTCAAATTTGTTCACTGTTTCTTGATTGATTTAAGTAGCTGTTGGTCTCCCATGTAAATAAATAAATTTCATTTCATGTACATTCTGCCTTGACACAAGAACGCAAAATTTTATACAAATAGTTAAAAACTAACTATGATTACATAATAGAAAATAGAACAATGTAAACTAGTGTTATTTTATATCACTTGTCTTTCTACCAAAAGTTTCAAAAACTGGGCCGGCTAATATTCACACCAAGATAGGATTGAGATCCTATCCTAAAGAGAATATTAGTCGACCTGCTCCTGTTTAATTGGATCCGGCCATCGCTCGCCGGATGTAATTATGCGTCGTTAACCAGACTCTTCCCATGCAGAGTTTAAATTAATTTCTTGATACAAAAAGCGGTCATTATAATCATAGGTTCCACTTAAAACTAGCTTCAGACCGCGGCTTTGCTTGCGTGTAAAGTTGATTGGTCAGCGAATTTAAAGTTCTCTATCAATCAAAAAAGTAGCCTATGTCACTCTCAAGTCCTTTTACTATCTCCAAAATCACGTTGATTAGTTTTTCCGTATTGACGTGAAAGAAGTACACAAAAAGATTTGCAAAATACATACGACTGTGGAATCCACTTCCACCTAAAATTTTATATTCAAAAAGCTGGTCAAAGAGCCTCTCTACTTATCATCCCGTTATCTTATAAATTTTATAGTATTCGAAAATACGACTGTCTTTTACCTCTACGTATGTTCGTATTTTCGTCTTACTAATAAATTAATAATCTTTCTTACTATACTATACTAATATTATAATACTAATAATATAAATGCGAAAGTTTGCGAGGATGGATGGATGTTGTTACTCTTTCACGCAAAAACTACTGAACGGATCAGGCTAATTATTTTTGCATCCATCCTCACAAACTTTTGCATATAAAATATTAGTAAAATAAGAAACACAATGCTCTGCTGCCTATCGACTCTGATCCAACTCGCCAGTCGCAGGCCTGCTGGAAGACATTTCTTATGAAGTAAGCAGCACCTTTGTGCTCTTTCGTCTGTATTTGTTCTCTTCCAGGAAACAATGATTAAACAAACCATCAACATATTAAAAGCCACATACTTAACCAAATCCATTATCTTTCCAGGGTGAAGGAGCTCCAACAGTCCGCAAAGGCACATGCGCGAACCATATAAAGCATGTCGCGAACTTCTTCACCGGTTTCCACCTGACCATGCACGCCAGAACTGAAGACGACCTGGATGAAAAGGTCATCCAGGACAAGTTGGCGAAGGCCGGGTCTGCATTCAACTTCAAGTCTAGCCGGCCAGAGGAACTGCCCCCGAGTGGACCTGTTGGGACTGCTTACCATAAAGTTAATCCAGGTGAGAAAAGAGCTGGGACGAGCCGCGCCGTGTACTCGTTTCAGAAGTGGGAAACGACCTGTCGCTGCCGGCTTTGATTCGTTCCATGGCCAGCGGCGCAGCATCGTGGGACGCGGTGATTTTCTCCTGCAAAATTGTCACGTCGTAGAAGGAGGCTGCGGTAAGGGAGAGGCAGATCTCGAGCGCTCTCCCGGTCCGTAGAAGGCGCACTGGGCGTCGGCAGAGGGCAGACAATGCCCTCTGGCAGCCCCTCTAAATGGTTCCAAGGACAGCAGACTTGGGGATGCCTGCTACCCCCAATAACACAAGACCAGATTTGGCGGCGCGCGCCCTTTTCAAAAGTCACAGGGGGAACCAAACACCTAGCTCCTCCTGCTTGAACAGACGGGGCCAGCACAGGCGCTAGTGTGCGAGGGACATGGTTTTAGTCAGTAAGACTCTGACAGATCCCTTCGCTCGCCCCAGGGTGGAAGACATCCATGAGGATTTCCACCTTGAGAAGAAAAGGCAAAGGTTACAGAATAGGGAAAGTTTTCCTGAAGTATTGGCTGGTTTTCATCAATATCTGCATATCGTAGTCTACTAGATTCTGCCTGTGTTTCTCTTGCTTTACCACACTAAAAATCACATCGATCCGTTGCTCCATTTTGACCCCAAAGAAGAAGAAAGCACGCTTTTGCATTTAGACATTGGCCAACACAATTTTTGATGCAGCTAAATAAATATGCAAAACGCCAACACATCCATAATTCGGTTCAGAGTAGTGATCCAGCTAAGGTTTGGAAATTTCTCTAATCATTAGGTATCGGGAAAAAGTCTCATGACGATTCCTAAAGACATTAAATTAAACTCTCTTAATAGTAATTTTTCTACTTCGCCATCAATAGATGGGCTACTAAAACTGCTACATTAAGTTATCTTTCTAACCTTCCGATACCTGATTATTCTCCTTTTGTCATAACTCAATTTACTGCTTGTGATGTTAAAAAGAGTGTTATGTCGATTAAGCCGGCTCTACACGTTCGCCAACACAGTGGCGAATGTAGTGGCCAATGCCTATAGGCCAACGTGTAGACGGGGTGTTTGTGCATGTTGGGTGCACAAACACCCCCTCTACACGTTGGCGAATAGGCACTGGCCACTACATTCGCCACTGTGTTGGCCAACGTGTAGAGCCGGCTTTACGTCCAACGCTGTGGGCAGTGACTGTGTCAGCCGTAAGATGATCATTCCCATCCTTGATAACGTTCTTCCCATCATTCTATACATCCTAAATTTCTCAATTTCTAGTAGTGTCTTTCCACAAGCCTGGAAAGACGCTCAAATTATCCTGCATCTTTTTCTGACTAGCGACCCATTTCTATTCTCCCATTCCTATCCAAAGTCCTTGAAAAGCTTGTCCACGAACAACTTAGCTCGTTCCTTTTTAACCGTTTGACCGCCAACGACGCCTACAGGCGACAACAAAAAAAAGTGTCCAGACCGCCAACGACGCCTGTAGGTGACACCAATTTCGACCCTTATTCACAGGAAATAAAGTCAATGAATATTTTAACAGTTTTTTTTAATATCATCCCCATACTTCAATAAATTAAAGTAAATAAAATAAAAGCTTGTTCTTTGGCGTATAATCCTGAAATTTAAATTTTTCCAAGACCATCTGTAAACTCGTAAAAATATAGGCCCACCAGACGCCATGGTCGCTTTAAAGCGACACTAGTGATGAGGTTATAGTTGATATTCATTTACTAAGCTACATGATGCTATGACTGCAATCAATACAAATACTAAAAATTAGTTATAATTCTAAACAATTTGCAAAATAAAAACATTTTAATCAAAAATAAATGAAATGAAATAAATAAATGATGTAGGGTAGTGGAACCAAAAGATGAACGCCCCCCAGAAGATGAACAATTGTAAATAAAAGTAGAATTGTAACAAAACTGATTGACTTTTATGAGTAGATTTTTTTTCTCGCTTATAGCAACATTTTCACTGCCCGCCTCCATAAAAACGTCGGCAGTCACGCGTCAGGCGCGCTGGCGTTTAATAATTTTGTGTGTGGTTCGCGCCAAAAACCATCATTGTATGGAAACCTACTTAAGGTGAGTACTCCGCAGATTTAAGCTAAAGTTAAGTTAAATTAAGAATTATTGACGCAATCATTTTTTTCTTTGCCAAGTAAAATCTTGATTAACTAAGTGACTAAAACGTAGTCATATATGTATTTATAAAATTTAACGTATTTATAGCCTATAAAACACTGTTCAATAATGGTTTTAATATTTTTGACTTTAGCCAATAATTGAACACCGTTCATGTAATGGTAAAAAGTACATAAAATATTTAATAATCATTACCATTTAGCTAATGGATAAAAATGATCTATGTATTGTTTAAAAATATCTGTTTATTTAATAAACTAAAAACCAAAAGTTGAACGGGTATTTTTATTTAAATTTTACAAGATTTATTGGTTTCAATATAGTATGAAATCAGTAGTGTTCACTTTTAGGATAAATCATCAAAAGTTGAACCAAAAATATCCTTATATTTTTTTTCGTTCAACTTTTAGTTTTGTTTCCTAAATTTTAACGAATGTACACCTAGAAAATACAAAATGATATACTTGCATGCATGTAGACCGTTTTAAACAATTTAAGCGTGCATGATGCAGGTGCATGAGCTACTTATGTTCATACATTCAAACAAAGAGGTAATTTATTACAGATGCGGTCTACACAGTCTGCGAAGGAAAGCAAGCAGATGACCTGACATATTTTGTTGAACCATCTACCGAAGATTTGGAAGAAGTATCGATGTCAGCTATAACCAAGAGATCGCCATATCCTCGAACTGGGTGAAGTAGATGATTACTTTTGAAAATTGTGATCTCAATATGTACGAATTATTTTTATTATAGAGAAGGTTTTCTTTTTAATTGATGTTATACTAGTTTTAAGTTAGAGTTATAAAGGTACCTAGTACCTTTTTGAAAAGTTCTTCTACCTTCTTTCGTCAAGTATTTTCCTAATTTGTTACTAAGGTATAGAATACTATGTCATTTTAGACTACCTAATTATTTTAATAAATAAACAAGTTTTTCCTTTATTTTTTATTATTTTCATTAAAAATACACTAATAAATTAGGTACACAATTTCTATGCCTTCTCTTAAGCCATATCAAAATCTTAGTTCAACTAATTGGAGATCTGTGTTCAATTATAGGGGGAAAACCCATTTTTTTATTAATTCTTATGGTGAACGCAGACCTAGCCGCACCGCAGTCTCTACAGTCCCCGCAGTCATCGCTTTTTGTTAATGGCCTCGCACATCTATCCGCGCCGCAGTCGCTGCAGTCGTTCCCGTCAGTGTTGCCAGATTTTTGAAAGCATTATCTATCCGAAGATTTAAAAAATCTGTATAAAATCTGTATTTGGTATTGGTATTTTGCTCTTTTGTGTAATTTTATCTGTAGGTGCTATAATAGGGAATAAGCAAGTAATTATTTATACGAGAATAAGCAATTTTATTATAAACCGTTGACAGAGATTCTCTGTCTACTTTATAACTCTGGCAACACTGCGCGCCGTCGATGCGAATGACGTCATCCGCGCTGCGTGCGGGTGACGTCATCAGCTGCGGCTAGGGGAGTTCGGTCGTTTCAGGGACTGCGGCGACTGCGGCGCGGGTAGGTGTGCGAGGTTGCATAGAACTTCATATAAAGAATTCAAATGCAAAGACTGCGGCGCGTGCGGTGCGGCTAGGTCTGCGTTCACCATTATTTTGTATAAAACTCATGAGACATTTTTATTTTATTTTTCAAATAATCTTATAATTTTCGAGCATCAAAAATAAACAGAAAAACAACTTCAACTATTAAGATAATTTAATTACAAATATTCAAAGTTAGCGATTCGGCTTAATCGTTCATTTATAGGTTCCTACCTGCAATGTAAAATGAAAAGAAATTTATTTGTTGTCATTTTAGTTGTGCTTGTCATGTCACTAATTCGAAGCCATCTTTCATTGGAGCTAACGCCATTGTCGCTTTTGGACGTTTGTAGTGTGTTGACCGACCTTTTTTGAAAATGAGTTATTATACACACGAGGTGTTGTTATGTGTTTTACAGGGTGACGATGATGAATTTGTATTCGAATATGACCCTGAATTTGATATAGATGTAAGTACAACCTCACAAGTAGGTACTACCCAAAAATACCGTTTTGGTAACGGAGTAGGTATGTTTCTGATATGTGTCTGTGGACTGTGGTACTAGAGTTAGTTATATTAGGGTCAAATCATATATATATATTCAATATTCATAATCTACTATATAAAAATAAGTCGGGTTTTCCTTCCTGACGTTATAACTCCAGAACGGACGAATCGATTTCCACGGTTTAGCATTCGTTGGAAAGGTCTCGGGCTCCGTGAGGTTTATAGCAAAGAAAAGTTGAGAAAAATTAAAAAAAAAAATTGACGGGAAAACCGTCAAAACAGCCCTTTTCTATTTCCTATACAAACGTTTTCTAAATAAAATGGAGAGTAGGGTAGGGGTAGGGTAGTGTAGGGGTAGGGTAGGGTAGGGGAGGGGTAGGGTAGGGGTAGGGTAGGGTTAGTGTAGGGGTAGGGTAGGGGTAGGGTAGTGTAGGGGTAGGGTAGGGTAGGTGTAGGGTAGGGTTAGAGTAGGGTAGTGTAGGGTATGGGTAGGGGTAGGGGTGGTTAGGGTAGGGTTAGGGTAGGGGTAGGGTAGGGTAGGGTAGGGTTAGGGTAGGGGTAGGATAGGGGTAGTGGTATCGGTTGGGTAGGGGTAGGATACCACGCGAACGAATTCGTGGCGGGTCAGCTAGTATTGAATATATTAGTAATCTCATATTAGGATACCATACTTATTACTGGATATTAATCAAATATTAGTTTAGCCAATATTAGCATTGATTCATATTAAGCGTGTTCTCGTCATTTATTTATTTTATTGATTTATTAAATAAATATTTATAGCGAAAATCAATAAATATTATGGATTATAATTTTATCGATATTTAGTAATACCCGAGTTTAACCTCATCACTAGCTTACCGTCATAAAAAATAGCTTGGCGTACAGCGTGCACTTTCGCTGTGCGAACCGTGGCGGTCAAAGGGTTAAGTATAATCTCCTGAATCCCTTCCAATCTGGTTTCCGTCCTGGTCACAGCACTACTTCTGCACTCGTACATATTACGGACGATATAAGGTCTGGCATGGAGATGAGGAAGTTAACTGTACTTGCATTACTAGACTTTAGTAATGCGTTTAATACAGTTGACTTCGACATTTTGCTTGGCATTCTATGCTCATTTAACATATCTCCATCGGTAATTGACTGGTTTCGTAGTTACCTGTTTGGCCGCCGGCAGCGTATTTCCATTGAGGACTCCTTTTCTTCTTGGTGTGATACCTCTGCCGGTGTACCACAGGGTGGCGTTTTATCTCCCTTACTTTTCGTACTTTTTATAAATGCTATCACTCAACGACTTTCTTCTTTCTACCACTTGTATGCTGATGATCTTCAAATTTACACCCAAGCTCCACTCGTAGAGTTAGCTGATGCCATCAAAACTATTAATATGGACCTTGCTCGAATTGGTGACTGGAGCGCTGAGTTTGGGCTGAAAATCAATAATAAGTATTTCATGGGTTCCGCTTCGATTACTTGAATATGGTTATTACAATACAATACAATACAATACAAATAAGTTTATTGACCATAAGTTTAGGTTACAGTACACACACATTAAGCACAATATGCTCGTCACAATGCATATGGTGAAGTGAAGCTGATGGTGAAGTACCAGGAGAACTCCTCAACAATTAACGTCCCAGCATCGGGAAATACAATATTATGTAAAAGATTATAAGTGGTTGACATGTAGGCTTTTGTAACTAGGTAAATTACAAACCGACCAACTAAAAAGAGAGAAATAAATATGTCTTTTTTACAAAAAATTGTGCTAAAAACGAAAATACAAAACTATAGACAAACTATAGGCAACGACTACCGAAATTAAAGTTATTTTTCACGATGCAGTGTTTTTTGGAACTCGGTTTTTTATTTCATTTTCTAACTTCTTTTCTATACTGGGGCTGAGAATATTGCCACTAAATAAAGAAAATTGGCCTTTTAGGCTCACTGAAAACTATACGTAATACGTTCACCACTTACTATAAAACAAGACTCGAAGAAGCGGAGATTATTGTTCCATGCTCACCCACCCCTCTTAGATATTGCGGGGGAGAGCCTAATACTCATTCCTCCTGCAGTCAAAGACTAACAGACTCCTGCTGCTGCCTTAGGGCGAAGGATATTCATTAGGATTTACACCTAGAAAAAAGGAATCGTATTCTGTTCACATACTTACATTACATCACCAATATTTAAATAGGCACAGTCATAAGTATATTGTACGTATGTCTGTGTTGTGAAAGTGGTTCTTATCTATCTTTTCCTAAGCCTTCCTTTTCAGGCTTCTTATCTTAGGGAATATATTATCAGTTATCCTGCCATAAATTGTAAGGGAGTACACAGTAATAGGGTTCATGGAATCGAGTGGCTATGTAACAGCTTTTAAGATCTAGGTATTGTTATCTATCAATAAAAAAAAACTTTTATACGAACTATTTTTAAACAACAAACTAAAATAATACCTTTAAAGTCGTCTTCAACTGTCTCAGTCGGAAATGTACCGAAGCGACGTTCAGCATTGCCATGTTGTATGACTGCTATACAACTTAGCCTCTGGCTAGTGTAAAAGCTAGCCCTTGGGTCACGGGTATAGTCAACCAGCCTTTTTGAGTAAAAATGGATTTGAGAATCGGATTCGATCGTTCCACATACTGAAATCTGAAACTACTATTTGAATAGCCACAGCCATAAGTATCTTTACATGTTGTGTGTAGTCTGTGTGTTATGGTCCTATCTAACTTTTCCTAAGCATTTCTTTTCAGACTTTTTATCTTAAACTAAGTCTGTTTTTTTTTTTCATAGATTTTAAAAAGGTAACTAACAATGTGTGAATGTGGGTATAATTCACATTACTAGCAATCTTGTTAACCCATCAAACTAAGCTGAATATGCTTGTCTGGAGTGGGTTCAATAGTGTAATGGGTGGGGTTCGAACTTGTGACCTGTCGATCACAAGTCCGACACCTTATCCATTAGGCTATTGAATATTTCAAACATCATTATCATCAGGGATGGGCCGAAATTCGGTTCACATTCGGTTCAACCGAATTTCGGCAGCTTGAACCGAACTTCGGCATTCGGCCGAAATTCGGTTCAGATGCCGAACATTCGGCACAAGAAAAATAATACTTACTTGCACTATTATGACTAAAATTTTATGAAATTAGAATAGCATTACTGTTATAAAATTATGTCTTTTACTCACTCATGGTCATTTATTTTAGTTACGAGCATGGTAAATGTAAATCTTAAACTAAATCGGTTCTTCTTATTAGTCTTGATAATCTCTGCCTAATTAATTTGGTATAATAATTAGACATACTATTACAAAAATTAAATAAACTTATTATTCTTCTAACAAACATCTGGATTACAATTCGTAAACTAAACATTCGTAAACTAAAAGGTACTTATTTTTCTAATTAACAAACTTTTCTCATCTATCTACTCACTCATATTTAAAATTTAATGGTGCAAAAACACCAAAAACTCTGCCTTATCTGGCAGAAGTTTGTTACGTTTTTTTTTTCGTATACGTTTCCTGCCTCCGATAAAAGTTGCTCAGAACATACAGAGCTTCCAGGAGACAACAAATATATTCGAGATTGAAGTAAATGCGTAAACAAGTCACGACGTGTCGCTCTCGAGAAAGCGCGCGAAATTGAACCGAAATTCGGCCGAACTTTTCATTTTAACCGAATGTTCGGCCGAAGTTCGGATTCGGTTCAAACCACATTCGGCCCATCTCTAATTATCATCTGCCTTTTCCCAACTGTGTCGGCGTTATTTTCTTTTAATTTTTTTTATTACTGATGGGCCCACTCTTGACCTCGATCTCGCCTGATGGTAAGCGATAGATGAGGTTTAAGATGGGACGAGCGAGCCCAGAAGATGCCCATTTACTCGTGCTTTAAAGACTGAAAGGTCATAAGTGGCAGGGAACACAGAAGCCGGCAGAGAATTCCACAGCTTGGCTGTGCGCACAATAAATGTGGAGAAGCGCTTGGTACGACAAGACGGTATATCAACCAAGTGTGGGTGGTACCAAGCCGTGCGTCTGTTAGACCGGTAGTGAAAGGGAGATGGAGATTAGATTCCAGACTAAATGAATGCAGCAGAGTAACAGTATTTTTTATGGAGCGACTGTATGTCTGACCTTTACAGTAGCAGGGTAACACGATACCCCGTGGCGAGACTGATGCCAATATTTCTAGCTTCTCATTACCGGTAGGTAACGAATGTCAAACATGTACTAATGACAGCCGGAGCCAACGGGTTAACGTAATTTCTGTGGCATGGAGGAATCTTTTTTATTTATTTTTTATTGACGTGACAACGTCTTATAATTCAATGAAGCTGGCTGCACGCACGAAAATACATGACTCATGCGGCGTTACCTCGCTCTGAGGCGTTCTATCGCTCTGAGGCGTTCCAAAGCAAATCAAATTGGATCTACAAGTTGACATTTATGTATGACTCAACGAGTCAAGTACTAGGCTATCATAAAACGGTAAGAGATGACGTCACTGTGTAGGGATTCTTTGACATTTATGTATGACTCAACGAGTCAAGTACTAGGCTATCATAAAACGCTAAGAGATGACGTCACTGTGTAGTGATTCTTCCATTGTCATGAGAAGTGCAGTAATAGTGATGAAAAATTAAAATTTTCTTTTGAAAAATGCAACCATTCCATCAGTATTTTCTTATGACGTTGTCACGTTCAACTATCGTCAGTAAACCGACTTTACAGACAACCGATTTTTTTTTTATTACGGGTCAGCCCACTTTTGACCTCGATCTCGCCTGATGGTAAGCGATAGACGAGGTCGACGATGGGACGAGCGAGCCCAGAAGATGCCTATTTACTCTTGCTTTAATCTCGATTGGTTTTTGCTTATCCTTGAAGATATACCCGATTTGTGTTTCATAATATTGTCGCTATAATGCACCTTACATGTGACGTGGACAGCATGAGTGTTAATGACAATGTAAGTGAAGTTAAAAAATAATAAAAAAAATTCATTCGGTCGTTAACCTCTCAGCCAGATAATACTAATTCTTGAGACATGTTTTCTTGTTATCCTTTCCCACCTACAAATAGTCAGTTCCGTTCCTTGGATTAAACGTGTCAGTTTAATCCACCTTAAACATGAATTTCGTTTATTAAATTTGTTCTCAAATACATGACATAACATCATATTGGAACTCGTGTTTACAATAACTTTAATAACAATATCAGTCCACAAAGGATTTATTTACCAATCTTCATCAGTTTTCAACTGTAAATATAAACAAGGTGCGACTGGCAGTTGTAACAGTGAGGTGTGCGCGTACGCAACATGCGTGGTTATTTAATATTGTAGTGGTTTAAAGTGTTTTTTTTAGAAAATGACTATGAAGGGCGCTGAGGAAATTATCAGGAGAAAGAATAGTTTGCGAAGAGGTATTGTGTCTTGGAGTGTTCTTTATTTATGTTTTGGATAATTATGTGATATATCCGCTTGACTCACTTGATTTGACATCATGGTGGGTTTAAAGTAAGACTTGATGATTCAACTTTAGGCAGTTCGTTTGAGATTATGGACTTGTATTATCTGTTATCCTGCCCTGAATTATAAGAGATACCCTGTATTGATCATGGAATCGAATAGCTATTTATGATATACGCATTTTTATTTATCAAAAACATTTCTTTGTAAACTTTAATACAAAATATTTAATCTCAACTCTACTAAAATAAAGCATAAAAATCCTTAACGCAGTCGGCTAGCAATGTGCCTAAGAAACTAGTGGCATTGCCACGTTGTATGACAATGCTTCTCCATAAGAATCTACATTTGCGAATGGACGTTAGAGTCACTCTATTCTTTTAAAAATCCTTTTTAACGATATATTACGACAATCAAAAGCGTATTTAATGGTATAATTGAAATAAACGAATTGACATTGACTCTCTTGTGGTATTCGTCCCCAGTTTTAGGCAGCTCTCTTGATTTCTCGAGGGACGGTGAACTTGGGGACGTCCGTACCCCTCTGTAACACGAGACCAGAGCGGGCGGCGCCATTGCTCCAAGCCCGCCCCTTTTAGATGTTGCGGGGGCAGTCCAACACCTTACTCCTCCCGCTTGACTAGATTGGCTCAGTCGGAGGCCGCGTTGAAGAATATTTAGTGCTACGGCAAGTGTAGGGGCTAGTGTGCGAGGAAATACTTGGTAGTTTTAGTCAGTCAGACAAACCCCTTCGCTTGCCACAGTACGGAAAACATCTAAGAGTACTTCGGCCTCGAAAAAATGCCCTAAGTATTTCCATCGTGTCGGTGATCTCTTAAACCCTTTTCCTTGCAGGCCTCTCCACTAGGCTACTTATATCTCTGGCTTGTTAGCCTCGGCACGTACGTGTCGTGCCCATTTCCACTTCAAAGCTTTCCTATTGATCCATTTATTTTTAAATTGGTTAGTGGTTGATCATCATTATCAACATTTTCTTTAATAAGCCCCTATTTAAGTCTAGTAGTATACACTTAAATAAAAACCCTAAACTACATAATCATGTACATCTAAAAATAAACTAAAATATGGCGTCCAGAAATTCGTACGCATCGCTGTCCACTGGTAATGTGCCCAAAAGACTGGCGGCATTGCCACGCTGTATGGCAATGCTTAACCGCTGTCCAAGGTAAAAGCCAGCCTTTGGGTCACGCGAAGTGTCAACTAGGCGTTTGGATAGATCTTTAAATAATCTGTGAGCACTCGGACCCCACGACCCCAAGGTTTCAACCCCAAACGGCTCGAAAATATAACTACCAACAACGTTATTATATTAGTTATATTTTATTAGACATATCATACTCGTAAGGTCGTAACTAAAAGATGGCAGATGATGTTACCAATCTTTATGTTGCTTACTATACTGGCTTCCTAAATAGTATTATGCGTGCTATGACAATCAATCTTGTATCATTACATAAGAATGTTGTTACGAGTAGTTCAACAACTATTATTTAGTTTTTCAATTGAATGTATCATCATTGTTTCATGTCAAATACAGGTTAAGGATATTTATTGTTAATGCAATATAGAAAACAATCCGCTGACTCTATTTGTATTAATGAACATAAAGCAAATAGAGTGTAATTTCCTTACTATAATATAATATGTTTATAACAATTTGCCAATTGTTATAATCGCTGTTGGGTGGATAAAGGTATACAGGGTGTTTCAGTAGTGTTTGTTCATAATCAACGGTGATGTCCTATATCGATGTAGGCGAAGATAGAATTGTAAAAAATTGAATCATAAAAGAGAGAAGATTCAAAAAACAAACTTGGTATCTTTCATTAATCATCTGAATGCTTGAAATGTGATTTGGTTGAAATTTCTTCGCCTGGATCTGTGGTCTATATTTTGCAAAAGATATACTGCATTTAGTGTTATAATAAATAATTCCGAATGTATAGTAATCAGTTTTGCAGTTTTTGCGCTTTTTCCCATTTTTAAGAAGACAGACCCGTTACTTGTGTCCATATTTTAATAATTCTACAAATAATACATACTTCTTTGTTTTTATAAATTTGTTGTTTCAGTGCAAGAAATAAATTCTAAAGAAAGGGACCAGTTTTGGCTAAAGGAGGAACAAGAAGAGAAAAAACGAGTGGAAGCCGAGAGGAAACGAAGAGATGAGGTATGTTATAATCGCCTCGTTTATTTTTAAGTTATCAAGAAAATTTACGTGTTGCATCAAGTTCGGAAGAAAAATGGTAAATAGTTACCACATTTATTTTGCAAATAGAAAACTTAGTAGTATAATAAAATAAAAAAATAAAAATAAAATCTAAATTCTTAAAAAAAAAAAAAATTATGTATTTATAAATGGCGATAAACTGTCCGGTATAAAATATTTCCAGTAATAGGGAATCACGATCCCTCAGTATTGGGGAATACGAGGGATATAAATCAAAATCTGATTTTTATGGTATAATGCGTTATGCTAGGCAAAAATAAACCCTCTTTTGTACTTTTACCTTCAGCGATCTCCCGATTTTTTTCCGGATGGGGGCTCATCCGGAAAAAAATCGGGAGATCGCTGAAGGTAAAAGTACAAAAGAGGTTTATTTTCTTAACCTCGATTTCGCCTGATAGTAAGCGATAGATGAGGTCTACGATGGAACAAGAGAGCCCAGAAGATTCATCAATCATTGACCTGTTTTTGTGTTATTTTGTAATATAATAATTAATATATAATTAACCCAGCTGCTTATATTATTTCAGGAGAAGAGGAAAGCAGAAGAACTCGCCAGGAGAAGAGACGAACTGGAAGCGGAAAGAAGAGCTAAAGCGGAGAAAGAAAAGTGAGTGGACTGATCTTATTCTTTCTTGTGTGATGTTACTCGAATCTATACCACGACTTTTATTTCGATTCAGTAAGATATAAGCTAATGTCACTTTATAAAATAATGATACCATAGTTAACCTAATAGTGATAGATTTTTATAATCAATCGAATAATAAATAAATAATATAATTTACATAGATTATAGTTTTTTATATAGTAACTATATTTTACATCTAACCAGACATGGATAAAGCCACCCTTTTGCAAATTGTTTCACATGATGAATTTCACGGGATTACACTTTTTAAAAGACCTGCCCTCTTACAGCTGCAACCTAAACTCCATTGTGTTACGGGTAGGTACGGATACAGGGGCATGTTGCAAAAACAAATTACATGTCATTTTATTTATTGATTTTTATTTATTTACTTATTAGGATCTCCAACAAAAGATGTACACAGGGCATGACAAATATTAATATATAAGGTATTACAATGCGGCCGTTCTAACTTGGCGAGTGTGAAGTTAGGCTCTGCGAACTTTAACGCTTGTGCACTCGTACAAAAAGAAAGGTTTTAAAAAAATAAATGCAATTAGCAGTTGTATTTCCTGTTAACAACTGTTATTGGTATTTTTTTTTTAAACCTTTATTTTTGTACGAGTGCACAAGCGCTAAAGTTCGCAGAGCCTAACTTCACTCTCGCCAAGTTAGAACGGCCGTACTGTACGTTAGTGTACTCCCTCACTTACAGGAGACCGCAGCATGCAAAAAATGATAATACAACTAAGCTAACAAGATTATCAATAGACGAAATTTACATGTTCTATTCGTTTTGTTTTTCATGTTCAGTTTATTGAATCGAATAAAAGTCAGGGCATAAGTGACTTTTTTTAAATTTGAGTTCCGACTTGGAGAGCAGAGTAGCTCGTGACTAAATAGTAATAGCAGCAAAGTTCGTCACCAAGGTGAAGCAACGCTTGCCGGAGGCGGTTCGGAGATGGGTGACCATCTTCGAGATTCCCTCTTTCCTCGGAAAGTACGTTAAGGCTATCATTTATACATCTTTAGTACTTCCAAAGGTTGTCTGGAAGATATCGTTTTTAGCTATAAAACCGCCATTGTAACCATAGAATTAAGAAATAATGTTAAATAGGTGTGTTTAAATTTTGGTGTACAATAATAGTACATTGTTCACCGAGAGGAGAAAGTGACCGATTACCGTCGAGGGTGTCGTTTGAAGCCCGAGCCGTAGGCGAGGGCTTTAAAACACCCGAGATCGGGAATCGCACTTTCTCTCGAGTGATACATAGTGCTTTATACTACACCTACGAGGAAAATAAAAAACTAAATCTTTACTAATTGAAATTTATATTGAAATTGTTAGCTTAATGTAACACTTTTTCCATTAATGTTTGTTTGAGATGTTTGCGACAATGTAGGAGGAATAACTGGCTGTGCTATTGGCACTGCGCTCGTAGAAGGCTGTGGTGCCAAAGGGGCAACTGGCTAAAGATGCCGCATTCTTTTCACTTTTCCATTGCGTAAAATCGTCATAAGTTTTATTATATTTTTTAATTGATTTCTGTGGTAAAAGGTTATCAATCAGTATTTTTGCTGTTTCCTACAACTGCGGCGGAGGTAAAAAATCTTCATCATCACTATCACTACTTATCATTTTGTTAGTTTTATTTTACTTTCTACGAAAACTGAATCCTCAAACAACACACAAATTGAAAATGGCGCCAATGGCGTCTGCAATTTTCACATGTTCTTTTTTCAAATAGTTTATCCTGCCGCCGCAGGGTCGCACTGCCAGCCCGACAACATCCAACACACAGCTAGTGGCCAGTGTCATTTTGCGAACTTGGAGATAAAAACTCACTGTAAAAACTTTTTGGCTTTTGATATTTAGGTTACCGGCGCATAGTCTTACCCAAAATTAAAAAATAAAAACCACGTAAGAAATGGATTTTCATACACTTTTCTCTCCCGCTCAGATGCGTTTTCTCCCCGCATATTTGTTCGATATGCAATGACGTACTTTCTACCGTAACCTCTTCCGTACCTCTTGGTTTTTACTTTTGGCTTAGTGTTATCAAGGGGTATTGTGTTACCACTCCATGTAAAAACATTCAGTTGTATCCGATTAGATTAGAAAGTCGACCCAAACACAAATGGGAATAGGTGGCACAGACGATGAAATCTGTAAACTTTTTGAACCGGTTTATTTTGTAAAATTATTATGCTTTTTTTTTGTCATGAAACCCAAGGTCGGTAAGTATTTTTTTTTAATTTATAGCACAGCACACATGTCATGCAAGTTCAAGCAAGGAGTTTACACATAATTGAAAAATTTTCGTAAAATGTTATCTAAACAGGAATGTCATTGCAATCTCGCTACATGTTACTTAAATACTCAACTAATGTTCTTAATAATCGATTTTAATACGTTTTTGTATCAACCCGTCGAAATTATTTTTATTTTTTTCACTCCGTCATGGCAGTATACCTACGTCAGTATTTGCCCTTAACGTTTCTGAACGAAACATTTGTATAATCTGTGGTGTGGGCATAAAGCCCGCCCGCCATCCGCTTAAAAAGTTCACTTATTTCGTAAGTTACGTAATAATAGTTGTGGTGACTTGTGTATTAAAGCTATAATTCATAATTATTTACCTTTTGTATTTGAAGAAGACAAGTAAAAAAGTTATAAAAAATGTCGGCGTCGTCCGATGAGTGTGATTTAAATGTAACACCGCCAAATATTATCCATGCAGCAAAAACAATTAATGATGTACAGTTACTATAAATTGTAATAAATAAGTTTTGTCTGCCCTATAATTTTATTTATTTACTCGCAAATGTGATGAAAAACATAGTATGTTTCACGGGCGGTACGGGAATTACGAACCTCGACTCAGAAAGCCCTCAGTCTCCGACTTCGGGCTTCTACTAGAGCCTCGATCGTAATTCCTTACTTACCGCCCTTAATACACAATGTACTATTATTTATTATATACTTTATTGTACACCTTACAATATTTCTATGGATACAAAAAATTTAAACTAGTGTACAATGGGCGGTCTTATCGCACAGGGCGATCTCTTACACACAACCTTTGGATGGACAAACTTAAAGGAGTGTAGCGTAAATAAAATTAAGTGCTCAGTAAAACACAACCGCTACTTAACACGTTTAATTTTGATTAAAAGGAAAAAGATAGAAAACAAGTACTTAATTAAAAAAACATAAAAAAGTTAAATATTAGTTATTATTGGGAACCTTTCAGTGATGGCGTGGGTTAACTTAGCGGAAAGAAAAAGAATGTTATCGAAAGTATTATGTAAATATTTTTAACTTACCTAACAAAAAAATCGATTGCAATCGGTTATAGCTAGGCGAATACGCATTATTAGTAATTTTAATTACAAAAACACTAAGAGCATCCAACGCGTCTTGATAGGCCTTAGGTTAGAAAGAGTTTTTGACGTGAGAATTTTTAGATTAGAAATATACAAATTAGGTGCACTATTTAAAATAGAACTCCTGCTGCGAAAACTCGGTAATTCCTGGACGGCTGAACACGACTGTGGGAAGTAACGTAGAAATCACGGAGCCACTGCGCTGCGGAGTCCGCATCTACCTCGTACCCTCTTCAGACCTTTGAGATGGACGTCTCAGGCACAGGATGTGCTCGGGTATCGGGCGAGAGCGCCCCGACCTCCGTCGTCGATAACCGACGTCGCTTGCCCGTAGGGTGGAGCCAAAAATTGGCTTGTAACGGGATCTAAACAAAAAAGAAACTTCAGACCACCGATGCAAGCTGAATCTTTAATTATGAAACTAGTGCGAAATGGATCGAAAAGAAAAAAGACGACAATACATACCAAATTAACCAGAAAATCACCCACAGACTATACTTTTGCTAGGACACTTTATATTTTTTATTGGGTTTACACCAACAGAAAAAAAACTTTCACTTCATAATTTCGATATTAATCACAAAAAATAAGGTCGACCATCACTTATCGGGTCCCAAAAATGTAATGACGCCGTCAAAAGGCAAACAACCGACGATTTTTTCACGATTCCAGGTTCAAATGTGAATAACAGCTATGAAGAAAAAATTTTTTATTGAAAATTTTGGATTAGGATTGGAGGAGGTTTTAACCGTAGCGGTTTTACGCTACAGTACCCCATTCCCAGTAAAAAAAATTGAGAGTAGCAACCCTAAAGGTGAGTGGCAACCCTAAAGGAAAGGTGAGTGACAACCCTAAAAGAAAGGTGGTTGACAACCCTAAAAGAAAGGTGAGAGATCAACCCAAGTGAATGTATCAACCCAGTGAGAGGGTGACAACGCTATAACAGATTGACATCACAACAACAGATTGAAAACACAACAACAGATTGAAAACACAATAAAAGACTGACAACACAAAAGGGATAGCATCAACCAAGAGTGAAAACCATAATATACAAATTAAATAAACTAGCCTAACTAACTTTAAACTAAATACATCAAATCAACAACATCGAAGTGCAGCTGATACTGAATAAAATTGAAAGCCGGCCTCCAGTTTAGACGTTAACAGTGCGAGCTTCAGATGCGTCTCCTAAACCTACATTAGAATAGAAAAACAAACGATAGATCTAGAGTAATATTCTTAAATATATATAGGAACAAAGAACAATAATCAACACGAAACAAATAAGAGTTGAGATTAAGAAATAACTTAAAAATACGACGACAACTCAAAGGAAGTCAAACAAAAACTCGAAGTCGAACACAAAAGCTCGAAGTCAGATAAAAACTCGAAGTGAGACACGACTCAAAGTCCAACACGACTCAAAGTCAAACACAACTCAAAGTCAAACACGACTCAAAGTCGAACACGACTCAAAGTCAAACACGACTCAAAGTCAAACACGACTCAAAGTCAAACACGACTCAAAGTCAAACACGACTCAAAGTCAAACACGACTCAAAGTCAAACACGACTCAAAGTCAAACACGACTCAAGACTGAATTTAAGAGCTTAAGTTATAGAGGGATAAGTTAGAAGGTTAAGTTAAAGAGAGAGGGTTAAGTTGAAGAGGGTGGACCTTAAATCAAAATCAAAAATACGACGCCTAATGAGAGGAAATGGTTATGAATAAATATTAACTCCAGGGAGGAATGAGGGTCGAAATAATAAAAGAGGTGTCGTTAATTGAAAACTAATGGCCTAACATAAGTAATGCTGATTAAGTTAAGAATATGGAACAAATTAATTCATTTAAGTATGTCTTTTATATGATATTGTCCAATATGATGAGAATCACAGTCTTGTAGGACATATGTAGTCATGGAGATGACTCTGATCACACGACATTTAATGAAACGAGGAGCAAGCTTTCCTGTAAAGTATTCAGCAGCTGACGATTTTGAAAAATTACGCCTCCATACAATGTCGCCGGCATTAAGTGTAATAGCCGTCCGGTTCGTATTGTAATTTCGTGAATTACGGAGAAAAGCAGAAGAAAGATTGTCCGCTACTTTTGCGTAAATCTCGGCGAGCGAAGTCAGATTACTCGCGTGTTGTTCCCGACTTTCAGCTAAATTAGTGCTTAGAGTCTGGTTATTCGCACGCGATGAATCCATACAGACTTCTCTACCGAATATGAGAAAGTTTGGCGTAAACCCTGTGGCTAAATTTATACATGAATTGAGGTAAAGTTTGACCTTGGGTAACAATTTAGCCCAATTCCTTTGGTTCTCGCCAACCAATATGCTCAAACAAGTAACGACACTTTGGTTATAACGTTCTACCGTGTTTGCTTGTGGAGTGTAATAAGGGGTATATGTAGGGGATTCAATGCGAAACGATCTAAGAAAGTTTAAAAACTGATTACTACGAAAAACGGTAGCATTATCACAGAGAATAGACCGTGGAACTCCGAAGTTAAAAAATATTTCAGATTCCAAAGCTTTTATAACTGAATTGGCGTCAATCCTTTTAAGGGGCACTAACCAAACATATTTAGAAAAAACATCGACCATAGATAAAATGTATTTGAACCCATAATAAGCGATTGGAAGCGGTCCAATAACGTCGATAGAAATCATTTGTAAAGGTAAAGAAACTTCCTTTGGATAACACATATGACCACGTGGTTGGGAATTCGCGATCTTATAAGCTTTACAAACCTCACATTGCCTTAAAGTCTCAGAAACATCTCGAAACATATTTGGCCAGTAAAAGTTATCCTTGAGCTTAAAATAAGTCTTTGAAACTCCAGGATGTATAGAGAGAGGGTTATTATGAGCTTCCCATATAGCGGATTTAACTTTTTCAACGGGTAAAACTACGCGCCAAGGATCAGAGCACAATGGGTTAGTGATTGGCATGCGTCTTAACAGAACACCGTTCCGAATGGCGTAAGCTGGAAACGTTTGAGGGGAGTCACGAGCCCCTAAATACACCTTTTTATACCATCTATCATTGGTATGGTCAGGTCCTTGATCGAATGTAACCGGACTCGCGTACATTCTAGATAAAGCGTCTGGAACGACGTGTTGCGACCCTTTGCGATGAATGATATCAAACGTGTATTGGGAAATCACAGTAGCCCATCGCGCCAAACGCCCTGAGGGATTACATAGTGTGAGGAGCCATTTCAAGGCCATATGATCGGTTATAACAGAAAACTTGATTCCATCTAAATAACAGCGAAAATGCTTAATGGAATCAAGAACGGATAAAAGTTCACGTTCAGTTGTACTATAATTGCGTTCTGCTTTTGAGAATAAGCGTGAATAATAAGCGATAGGATGTTCAACACCATCGAACTTTTGAGAAAGAACTGAACCAAGACCAACAGCTGACGCATCACATTGCAAAATGAAGGGCTTCGAGAAATCTGGACATGCCATAACGGGAGTATTGATGAGCGCATCCTTTAATTTTAGGAATGCTTGATCGGCGGCATCATCCCAACTTATAGGGTCACGACCCTTCTTTTTTCCTATAAGGGCAGTGAGTGGAGCTATAATAGAAGAAAAACCATCAACAAAACGCCTATAATATGAGCATAACCCAATAAAACCACGTAGTGACTTAGCTGTAGTAGGAACGGGATAATCCCTAATAGCATCGAGCTTGCTGGGATCAGTTTGTAAACCCTTTTCGTTAATGATATAACCCAAATATTTCAATTCGCTTTTACAGAACTCGCATTTTTTTAGGTTAATAGTTAAACCGGCCTCCTTGAGACGGTCTAGTACTTTTCTAAGGAGCGAGAGGTGACTATCAAAGTCTTTTGATATTATGATTAGATCATCGACGTAACCGAAAACGCAATTATCACTGGTCGAAGTGAATTCAAAATTGACGATCATATCAGTAAGGCGCTGCATCTCGGAAGCTGCATTCGTGAGACCAAATGGCATCCTGACGAACTCAAATAAACCTCGTTGTGGAACTATGAAAGCGGTTCTTTCACAACTCTCATCATCAGCGAGGGGAATCTGCCAAAATGCACTCCTAAAATCAAGAGAACTTATATACCTTGCACCTCGAAGGTTGTCAAAAATATCGTGAATACGGGGGAGCGGATAAGAATCTCTAGTAGTAACGCTATTCAATTTCCTACTATCAACGCAAAAACGTACAGAACCGTCCTTTTTGGTAACCATCACAACAGGACTGGCCCATGGAGAACGTGAGGGACGAATGACACCCATCTCCAGCATCTTATCGATTTCCTCATTGAGCAACTTTAACTTAACAGGTGAAAGAGGGTAAAAACGTTGTCTAATTGGTGGTCCAGTAGTGTTTATTTTGTGTGATAGCCAAGTAGTCTTACCAAGGCCAACTTTATCGGATGAAATGACATCGAATTCCTCAATGACCCGTTGTAACTTTAGCTCTTGGTCTGGTAATAAAACGTTACGAGGGTAAATGTATCGAACCTCGCTAATGCAATTAATCTGAGGAAGGGATTGAGAGTCAGAGGGAAGGGTATGTGAGTCAGGAGGAAGGTACATATTACCTTTGATATTTTTGTTAAAAGCTTGACTAAAAACTGAAGTCAAACCGAACTTATTCCAATATTCGATACCTAAAATAACTGAAGAAGACATAGAACGTGCTACTAAAAATTCGTGGACAAAAGTCGTACCATTAAACTTAACTGGGAGAAAGATAGTTCCTAAAATATCAATAGGAGAGTTATTAGCGGAAATAACACGTGGGCACTGAACGTTTGATTTTAAAGAAATACCCAGTTGTTGGGTTAAACAATCACTAATAAGGGACATTTGTGCACCAGAGTCAAGTAGGGCTTTAACGACCCGGTTACACAATATGATCTCGATGAAAGGACGGTTATCAGACGAATCGGACGCTATCACCGGTGACACTGTACGGAGTAATGCGTGTCGCCGGTGGGCTAAACATTTTTTGGATTGCATTTTGGGCAATCACGAGTTATAAAACCAGGTGTGCGGCATTTAAAACATAGCATACCAGGGAAATCAGGGCAAGTACGATAGGGGTGTCCCGTTTTATTGCATTTTGGACAGATTTGTGATTGATTTGTTGCGCTTGAAACTAATTTTGTAGATTTGGGCAAAAAACTTTCAAAATGCGATGCAGTGTCAATGAGCGCATCTAAGTCAGTAAATTTATGTATCGATAAGCATGGAAAATATCTAGGATGCATGTTGTGAGTGATAATTTCTAATAGTTCAGATTTATAGACTGGTTTACGTAATGTATCATTCAATTGAGAAATCTGATGCACAAAATGTAAAACAGGTTGATCTGATTTCTGTTTTGTATTTCTAACTTGTTGACCGGTTTTAAACTCGAAATCAATTTCTCCGAATGTATTGAAGAAATTTTCTTTTAATTCGGGGTAAGTCATATCAGGTCGACGGATTGACCTATAATAATTCAAGGCGCGACCGGATAACACTTCGTGGAAGCGTTTAAGCAGATATCTGTCAGTTATGTCGTCTGAATCCTTCTCTTCTTCGATACTGGTAAAAAAATTTCGAACACTGGTATCTCCAGTATAATTTATGTTCCATTTTCTTAGCGAAAATCGTTTTAGAAGGTAACCGGGACAGTCCTCGGATTTCATAGGAGAAGGTAAGTTAGAACGACTAGTACCCGGAGTGGGCCTAGGTGGAATGGGAGGAGGTCTAGAAATAATAATACTTTCGTGTAAAGGAGTCTCACCGATAGAACCTTCTTCGGACATTTTTAAACACAAAATAGAAATAGATTAAATGAAAGAGAGCGGGACTTAGCAGGAAATCGTTAGATATCGTGCCGTAATATCGATACGGGAAGAAGACAACAAAATGAACGTCAAAGGAATCCGCTGGGCTAAGAATCCAACAAAAACAGATACTAGCAAATAGCAGAAAAGCAAACAGTCGGGCTAAAAAATAAAAAAGGTAGACACTAGCACACGACCATTCAAAAAGCTTACCTTTGGTCACGATGCCTAACCATCCACACATCAAACACACTCTACGGGAAACTAACTACCGCTACCTACTGGGATAAAATAAAACTCGGAATAGATACGTACATTTTGGGAGAAAATAAAAGAATTGGAAATTGGGTATAGTTACAAAGTTAATCTTTAAAATTGAATTTCACAAACATCACACAATTTAGCAAAGAACATAAATTCAGTTAGCAATTCTGTAGTCCAGTCGTATGAATCGGGAAAACATTCAAGACAGGTAATCCTTTTAACTTCCATACGGGTATCTGACCAATTCTAAAACCTGAAACTCACAACAAGAAAGATGAAAATTAAAGATTGCTCTCAAGAGCAACCACACACGAGATAACAAAAAAAAAGGTATTTTAGTAATAATTAATATGCAAACTTACTTTAATTCGGGCGCCATATTGTAGCGTAAATAAAATAAAGTGCTCAGTAAAACACAACCGCTACTTAACACGTTTAATTTTGATTAAAAGGAAAAAGATAGAAAACAAGTACTTAATTAAAAAAACATAAAAAAGTTAAATATTAGTTATTATTGGGAACCTTTCAGTGATGGCGTGGGTTAACTTAGCGGAAAGAAAAAGAATGTTATCGAAAGTATTATGTAAATATTTTTAACTTACCTAACAAAAAAATCGATTGCAATCGGTTATAGCTAGGCGAATACGCATTATTAGTAATTTTAATTACAAAAACACTAAGAGCATCCAACGCGTCTTGATAGGCCTTAGGTTAGAAAGAGTTTTTGACGTGAGAATTTTTAGATTAGAAATATACAAATTAGGTGCACTATTTAAAATAGAACTCCTGCTGCGAAAACTCGGTAATTCCTGGACGGCTGAACACGACTGTGGGAAGTAACGTAGAAATCACGGAGCCACTGCGCTGCGGAGTCCGCATCTACCTCGTACCCTCTTCAGGCCTTTGAGATGGACGTCTCAGGCACAGGATGTGCTCGGGTATCGGGCGAGAGCGCCCCGACCTCCGTCGTCGATAACCGACGTCGCTTGCCCGTAGGGTGGAGCCAAAAATTGGCTTGTAACGGGATCTAAACAAAAAAGAAACTTCAGACCACCGATGCAAGCTGAATCTTTGATTAATTATGAAACTAGTGCGAAATGGATCGAAAAGAAAAAAGACGACAATTCATACCAAATTAACCAGAAAATCACCCACAGACTATACTTTTGCTAGGACACTTTATATTTTTTATTGGGTTTACACCAACAGAAAAAAAACTTTCACTTCATAATTTCGATATTAATCACAAAAAATAAGGTCGACCATCACTTATCGGGTCCCAAAAATCTAATGACGCCGTCAAAAGGCAAACAACCGACGATTTTTTCACGACTCCAGGTTCAAATGTGAATAACAGCTATGAAGAAAAAATTTTTTATTGAAAATTTTGGATTAGGATTGGAGGAGGTTTTAACCGTAGCGGTTTTACGCTACAGTAGACAGATTAAGGGCTGTCAGTGTACAAACATCATAATATTAAATGAACATAATAATATAAAATACATACAATACCAAAATCATATACTAATAAATATTACATGTATAATTGAGAAAGAAGGGCAAAAGTTATAGGGAGAGGTAATGCTCCTTCACCATTCTTTTGAACGCTGGTAGCGTTTGAGCACGCCTCACTTCTATGGGTAATGCATTCCACAAACTAGCTGCTTGTATAGTAAAAGATTTATGTATTTTACGGGCAATATTTAATGTTGGTGTATATTCTGCAAAAAAATTGTGGTTCCAACTTGATTGTCTTCACATGCTAAAGGTGCGGTGCAATATGTAATCCAAATCAATACTTGAGTCCGTCTTCTGAGTATCTTTAGCATCATCATTGCCGAATACTTGGGCGCATCCTGTATTCAAGATGGACTCATACTCCTTGCTCATACTATATTTTATACGTTATGGATTTCGCAAATTAATGCCTGATTATTTTTTGTATCTGGATTACTGTTTAAGTATGAGAAATGAAATTATATTTTATTTTGCAAATTGTTTAAAAATAATACTTTTGCGGGTAACCGTTTTAAGTTAAACTAGATGAGGTCGGTGTATCCTAACTGACTACCTTGTGAAGAAACAACGGAAAAAAAACAAATCTCAACGTCTTTTTGAATTTTCGTTAACGTCTGTGGTGCTCTTTTGAGGAAAGAAGCGCACAGATTTGAATGGACCAGTCCAGACTGCAACCATTTGAATTTTTCAGTTATCTTTTAGAAATGGTTATTGAAGTCATTTCTTTTATTTACTCCTTAAATGAAATCCTTATTACCCGACTGCGCCAGAAGGAGGGTTATGTTTTTCGAGAGTATGTATGTATGTATAATTGTTTGGCACGCTCTGTGGCCTGAACGGCTCGACGGATTTTAGCTTGAGATGTATCGTTAGATTCGTATTGACTGTGAAAGTGACACTGGGTATATCAAAATAAAAAAAAAAAACCAAAGTGGCGGATTTTTGGCGCCATATTATGCCTTCTCTTCGTCTTCTTGACAAATCGTAAAAAACACGTATCAAGAACTAAATCGTCTACGAAATCTTTGTAAACTAAAAAGCTGGAAATAAAAAAAGTAATTAAAAAAATTAAAAACCCGACTGCAACCTTATACTAAAACTAACTGAAAATCTAATAAAAACAAGCCCATTTCAATTTTTTTTTTATAATCTCCCCAGGCCCCTTAGCCCCGAAGCTCCTGCTTCAGGCGGAAGCGTGAGTGCAAGCGAGGCACTGCGGCGACAACGTTCAGCGGAGGCGAGGCAACTTATTGGAGCCTCCACCGCGGCCGCCAGAGCTCTCTTCCAACAGAATTTGGCGCAAGGACAGATTGGAGTTACCAGGTGACTAAACTTCTAGTGACGGGGCCCCTATAGGGCCATTGCCTGCCAGGGTTGCGGGAATGTTCTAACGAGATACCGCGGCCCCGGAACTTAAGGGCAGCTAAAGGAATAGGGTAGGTTTTTAGTCAGTAGAAGTCTGACACTCCCTTCCGCTTAACCCAGAGTGGCAAAAGTCATTCGATAATTTTCCCACCTGAAAAAAACAGGTGATTAAACTTCTTCATGGCTATAATAATGTATGTATGTATGTATGTCGGGCAGGTATCCGCAACTCCACGACCAAGCGCGTATTTTGCGTAAGGGTAAGGATCTTTTCATTCTATCCATGCCAACTCCTCCAGGAAGGCGAGCAACGCCCGCGTTTTGCTTACCATTTCTCGGAGGGTACCTGGTTTGCCGAAGTATTTAGTCCTGTAGTCCGCGACTACAGGGCAGCTCAGTAGCAGGTGTGCTGCTGTTCGTCCTCCTCCATGCAGGCTCTGCAGAGTGGGCTGTCTGCGACTCCTATTACATAGAGGTGTTTATTAAAGGATCCATGACCCGTAAGGGCGGCTGTCATCAGCCGCAATTGCGGTTTAGACAGTCGTAGGACCTGTTTTGACAAGCGGCCATCAAGGGTCGGGAGAGCCTCTTTAGCCTGCCTGCACTCACCATGGTTCTCCCATAGTTTGTGGTGTAGGTCTCTGGGACGTTTCCTTACCAGGTGACGCAGATAACCGAAGGGGAGTGGTGTAATGGGTTCAGGTCCCATAATCGCCATACTCGAAGCCCTTCTAGCGAGTTCGTCCGCTGCATCGTTGCCTCGGGAGTCGCTGTGTCCTTTGATCCATTGAATGATTATATTGTTGTGTCTACCAACCTGGTTGAGGAGATTGTGACACTCCAAGATCAGCCCGGAGTTAACTGTGTGGCTGCTCAGTGCTTGCAGGACTGCCATGCTGTCCGAAAGTATGCGTATTGAGTGGTCCACAAGTTCCCTGTTTATAATAGCTGAAGCTGCCAGTGAGATCCCCAGGCACTCGGCCTGAAACACTGTGTTGTAGACCCCCAATGGTCTGGCTATACGAATGTTAAGATCCTCCGAAAAGACTCCTGCACCCGTACCAGTACCTGTTTTGGAACCATCGGTGAAGACCCGTACCTCAGAGGGGCACAGCCCCTCGCAGCGGTGATCCTCGTATAGTTGGATTCTGTATTTTTTGTCTAAGACAATTTGTTTGGGCACCCGGTCATTAACTGCTTCGTTATGGGGAGCTCGTTGTTGAGTTCCTCAAGCAGAGCGGTGTGCCTTGTTTTTATCTTACCCCAGAGGTCCAGTGTTTTGAAACGTACTGCTGCCATCGTCGCTGCCTGTTGTATGAACAGATGGAGCGGCGGGAGCCCCAGCATAGCCTCCACAGCTGCTGTCGGGGTAGTTCTCATGCAGCCCGTTATCGCCATGCAGGCCAGCCTTTGCATGCGTTGTAGTTTGTTAATGACTTTGACAAGCTTGGTGCGGGGCCACCACACCACGGCCCCGTAGGTAATCATGCGCCGAATTACAGCGTTGTACAACCACATAGTGTTTTTTGGGGATAGGCCCCACTTCTTACCTATCATTTTCTTGCATTGCCAGAAGGTGATGCAAGCCCTGTTTAATTTATAGTCTAGATGGTTACTCCAGTTTAGTTTACAGTCCATTGTGACCCCCAGGTATTTAACCTCGCTAGACAACTGGAGTTCTGTATTGAACAGCTTAGGTAGGCGATGAGGGCCTAGTGTTCGTTTATGAGTGAACAAGATTAATTCGGTTTTAGTGGGGTTTACCGACAAATCATACTCCCTGCACCATCGCTCCACGATGCGTAATGCTTGCTGGGTGAGGTTACAGATAGTTCCTGTTACCTTCCCAGGCACGAGGATCGCGAGGTCGTCTGCATAGCCTATTGTGTAATAACGGTGAGCGTTGAGTTTCGTGATGAGGTCATTGATCACTAGATTCCAGAGGAGAGGTGATAGCATCCCACCCTGTGGACAGCCTCTGGCTATTAAGGCTACCTGCTGGTCTTCCTCAAGGCGAACCACACGTTTGCTTAGCATATATGTAATCCAATCAATAAGTACCTGCTGTACCCCATGTCTGGAGAGTGCGGCTCTTATGCTGGAGAAGTTTGTTTTGTCGAAGGCTCCTTCGATGTCTATGAACGTACCCAGGCAGGAACCCTTTTGGTTAATCGATTCTTCAATCACGGTGACTACCTGATGAAGAGCGGATTCATGGCTATAATAATATCTTTACGTAGTATAAAACAAAGTCGCACCCGTTGTCTGTACGCTTAAATATAAGAATATATGAAATCAATAATTTGGTATCAAATCTTTGAGTCAGTCAGTCATTTTGTGCTGAAACTGTGCATAGAGACTCCATACCAGATGTTGTCTTCAGCCCTTTTGGATAGATATGGGGTTTCCGTTACACGTTGTATATACAACGTGAAACAGATTAAGCGCAATACCTCAGACACCCTAATTAGAATATTAGCCTTTTGAGCGCCACGGTCTTCTATAGAAGACAATCGTTTCCGTGCCCTCCACGCCACGTCTTTATTAGAAAACAATATCTAATCATAACGTTTATTACATTAAAATACATGAACAAATGCTTTGTGCGTATTCTTACTATTGCCAAAAACCCTTAACTTAAATTTTTATTTCAATAGGGGTCTTTGTTTACATTAAAAACGGAAAAAATATAATAGCCAACATTTTTTCGTGTCCCAGGCGCCGTAGTCTTTATATGAAGACAACTAGTGTTGTAGTTACTTGATTAAGTTTCTAAGGCCGTGCGCGCACTGCCTTGCGGTGGCCGCAATTGCGGTAGTTCTACCGCACCGGTAGAATGACCGGGGCCACCGGTGACTCTACCGCACGCGTTTATTCCACCGCAGTGCGCGCACTTCTATGACACTCCATACTTCACAGATTTTGCGTTTCCAAAACGCAACGCAGTGCGCGCACGGCCTAGTGTTGATAGACCAGAAAGTTTAAAAAACACTTTTATATGGAATCGACGTGTGAGTTTTGAAAAAAAAATGCAACCCATAAAAGGTATGTACTTAATTTTACTAGCCCTTACACATGTGTTTACACGAATCTTTTAATACACATAAAGTTCCGTATTTTGGTTAACACTGATATCAATATTGAAAGACCCCGTCACTACGAAACTAATAGATATCGGTGCCTCGGGCGCCATAGACATTAATAGAAGACACCCTGTGACATCATAGACGTAAGTGCTTCAAGGTCAGTGTGAGATAGTGCAGCTCTCCATTATTGTTGTTATATAACTTCTAAAAATCTTACAAGGTGTGGATTCGGAAGATAAATGCGAGAGCACATCAGACGAAGATTATGAGGTAAGTGTAAATTATTAAACGGTAAGAAAAATTAAAATATATAAATATTTTCGTTCAATAACCTAATTATATTAGCGTAAGTAGGTAGGTCCTCATGCGAAATTAGTATGATATCTCAGAATGGAGAACATACCAAAATACCGCGTTCTTACTTTGAATTTGATGCGCCGTATCAAGAAACGTTTTTTTTTTAATATTACAAGTTTTCAGTCGCATACGTAAATGATCCAGAAGCGAAGCGCGTAATGTGACCAACCAAAATCGATTCCCACTTTTCGGGGTGATTTCATATAAGATGTTCAGACCTACAACAGTTTACCCGTACAGTTTTTTTGTTTATAGTTCAAGTAGTGTTTCGAACGCCTAGCCTGTCGAACGCCAAATTTTGTATTGAACAAAATAAACTACACTGTTTATTGTTTATATATTTTTTGATTGTTTCCCTAGTTATTTAAAAATTATAACACTTACGCCAAGATAACCTTACATGATTCCCGCGAAATAAAATTTTTCTTACGTTTCTTGCAATTTGACAGGACGGCAGTGCCGTGTCTATGGCCTGGGACTTCACATCAGTAGTAGCGCGAGAGTGAGATCTCTAAAGTAACTACTCGACTGTGCATATTTATTCCTTCATTGTGGAAATCTGCATTACGTGTGGCCAAATAATATTGTGTTACGATAATGGCAAACAAACGCAAGTTATTAAAACAGTTTTAAGTCAATTTTATTTATATACGTTCTTGCAGCCTATTCATTTCATTATAATTTGTTTTTAGATGCAAAACGTGTCTTACCTTCTTCATCACCAGAGAACCAACACAAGAGGCGAAAAAGGCGTAATCCGAAACAAGATTGACCGGTAACTAAAAAGCATGCACCGAATGTATTCTGATTGAAAATAAAATCAGAGAGGACACAAGAAATAGTTATTTTGCAAAGTTGATTGAAGAAGAAATGAATCAAGTGGAACTGTATCTTCGCACGAAAATGTATGCCAAGATTTTAACTTTCATTCATTAAGCCAAAGGATGTCACTCAAGTGACGTTTTTGAAACCCAAAATTGTTAATTATATTTTAATTAAATTTAAAATTATTAGTTACATAAAATGATACATGATGAAAATTATGTTTCTTATTTATTATAATTCCCTACGAAAATTAAGAAGGAAATGTGTGTGGAATAATACTAATAATGTGTGTTTACCATAACCATGGAATAGACAAATAAAAATGTAAGAAAAGAAACCATAGACAGAAGAAAGGAAATCCTAATAAAAATTAAACTTTTACGTGCTACGAGTCGAGCACCATGGTCTTGATATGAAGACAACTGGATGACGTCAAAAGACAATAGGGATGTAGCCAGTTTCGTTGATTTGTTTTTGTGTTTATTGAGTTATGTATCTGTTTTGTCATTATTTAAAGTGTATTCTGCATTTTTTTTATCACAACTATAATTGTAAATAAAACAAGACATAAAAATACGTCATTATTTTTATTTATCTGGTACATTTACATGGAATGTAAGTAACATTAACATGTTAGTAACATTTATCGATAATACAATTACCCTCATCACTATTGTTTGCTATACATTCGTTATACATTCATAGCTTGGCGCTGGGTGACACATCGCGTTCGGTACCGCTTGGCGCTCAAAGGGTTAAATTATAAGTTTAAAACAACATCCGTAACTAAGTAAATTGAAACCAAACCTAGGCATTTTTTTATAAAATAGTTATCCTTACTAAACGCAAAACGTATGTGCGTCATACAATATTCTTACGCAGACGCAGAAACTCTTGAAATGTTAACGGCCGATGCGACACGCACACAATTTCCTTAAATTAAGGATTATATTAATTTGCCATGATACTGTTTCCATTTTAAGTTAAATGAAAGATTTTTCCATCAAAATTTAACACCTATTTTTTATGACGGAAATCGATTCAGAAGCCGATTCTAAACCAACTACTTTCAGGAATTGCGTTTATTCTGTTACACGTTGTATATATAAAACATGCATATCATTAGTACATTGCACCCATCCGAAGCAGGGGCGGGTCGCTAGTAAATTATAAAAGTCAAAGGACTTTATCTATTCATGAAGGTAGTATTTTCACTTCAGCATCCTGGATATTTTTTGTATTATAATTATCAGCTAAAGCTGATAATTATAATAAATACTGCTGATAATTAATCATCACGATGGTACGATAAATACCTTTCTTAACAGGTTTTGTCCATTGTAACTGCCAAAAGATTTAGTACAGTGTGATTCAACTAAAATAGGATCAGCTGTCAAATCCAACTATTTCATTTCAGTCCCCGTTTAGTGGACAAAAGTGAGCCTAAAAAAATCTAAAAAAAAAAATATTAATCTTTAATAATTTTGATATGGCTTCTGGTTTTTTAGGTCATGCATCCTCTTTACTTTCATGTGAATTGGTGCCAAGAATTTAATAAGAGATACACAATGAAAATAACACAGAAAAGTGTGGCTTAAAAAAACTAATTATGAAGATAATTAAATAATATATTTAAATTTGATGTGAGACGGTTAAACAAAGTAAAAGGAACCGTTATTAAACTTCCCAAATAAGATATGTTGTGCACACCATACTTTTCAAGTGACATTTGGCAAGTAGAGGTTTAAAAAATGGACAATTTGACTCCATTTACTATCTAATGAAAGGTATCTAAATTTATTCGCAAAAGGATGAATTTGTATTTATCGTTGTTTCAGCTAGTGTTAGAAATTCATAAACATTATTGTCCATAGTTTAGTGTGTATTTTCGGATTTGGTTGTGTATGTATCCAGCTCACTATTTATAATTTACTAGCAGTTGCGCGCGACTTCGTACGCGTGGGAAGTTTTTCCCGTGTAAATCCCGATCCCGTGGGCATTTCGCAAAATCCCGTCTTAGTTAGCATCTACTTACTAAAAGGAACCCATGCAAAGTTTGAGAGCTTGTAGTTTCTGAGATTTCGTGATTAATCAGTGAGTGGTATTTCGCTTTTATGTATATAGATTAGTGGTCGAATCTCACTGTATAAAAAACTGCTTAAAACTCGATTGTTATAAGACTTACTGCCTATAATCATTTAAAACGTTCTATTCCACAGATCAAACTCCAACACACCAGAAAAGCCGATCCGCAGTTCAGTCATCGCGCAACGTATAAACACATTCACTCAAGCGCAATCCCCACAAGCATCACCTATGAAGTCACCTACAAAACTGGAACCGAAACCGATACCGATACCAGAGACTGAGGAACAACCAAAGACAAGCCCGCTGAAAAACATAGACAAGATAAAGATGAGTCTAGAGAGTCCATCACAGATACAATATGAACCAATCATAGACCCAGCAGATTTAAGTCCGTCAACAGAAAACCAAGCGAGTTCATTCAGTGCCATTAACTACGCAGAAACTAAACAGGAGAATGCGTACAGAGATATCGAACCTCTGAAGCAAAGTGAACCGATGATCAAACAGAATATTCTAGAAAATGATATGTTTGATGCATCATATTCTAGTTCTAATGAAAATGATGACGACGATAGTGATAATAAGTTCAGTACGATCAAGAGGTCGCCGTATAGTAAGAATAATATTGCGGATGAAAATGATAGGACGGAACTGTCGAGACAGAACACGGTCATAGAGAATGTTAATTTTAAGAAGGAGACTAATGGGACTACGCTTGATGGTAAGGTTTTTGCATATTTTTGTACAGCCTAGAAAAACTAATTATGGTTTATCAAAGCTAAAAATTGCATGCCAGGGTTGGGGGCCGTTCAAGTATTACGTAAGCACATTTCTTGCAATTTTTAACCCACCCCTCCCCCTCGTCAGCAAAAGTAAGCAAAGCTCTTACCCCTCCCCTCCATACTTACGTAAACATTGGTACAATTAATTGATTCATGAGCAGCAGTTATACATCTAGAAATAAGGAATAGGTTTGGAAAGAAGTCTGTAACACACATAATATTCATTTAAATAAACTTTACTGACACGGAATTCAACAATTCATTATTTGTAGGAATCCCCGAAAATGCATTTCATATTGAAATATAGACAATGAGTGTTGCTATATGTGTAAAAAAATAAATAATTACTGCTGACGTAATCACCATCTAGATCCCCGCACCCCCCATGTCATCAAAAATAAGCAAAGCAAAGACCCCCACACCCCCCTATAGTGCTTACGTAATACTTGAACGGTCCCTTGTGGGAATGTTCTAACTAGATCCCATGGCCCCGGGAACGCAAGGGCGTTGAAGGAACTGGGTGGGTTGACTGACCTACCCAGCGTCAGTCTTCTAGTGACTACTAGTTACGCTCCCGTTAGCTCCACCCTCAACAGGAGAATGATTCCGTGATTTTCCCATCCGAAAAAAACGGGGAAGAGATGTTCTGACTTATTTGAGAATCCAGTTTTGTTGAATTTCTACACAGTCGCTAGAATTGCATCTAATAGAAGTCGATGCAGACCGGTAGTCTTTACATTTTACACAAATAAATGTTACAGAATTTCTCTCCAAGAAGAATTATGTAGATTACGAAAACTTCATCTTATCTCCCTAGATCTCTTTTTTTAATAAAGTAAAAAAAAACAAGAACAAAAATAAGCAGTAAAAAGTAAAACACACACAAACACATCCACCACTTTTATTACAACACATTACAATACATCTATTCATACGTTCTGTTAACACAATTTTCTTTTATCTTGTACTATGTTCCCCTCAAGCTAATTATTATTACTTCAGTCTTGTTTTCCTCACTAACTTGGACCTCTGAGAAATAAGGGAATTGACTTTTCTTAACCCCACGAATGTCGCATGTTTAATGTACGTTTTGATTTTTGGGCAGGACTTCAGAAAAAATGATAAATCGGCAATTTATGGCCATTATCATGGTATATATTATACCTTCCTGGCTTCGTTATGAGTTTATCTAACTATTTTGTATCATTCAATAAGCAAATCAAACTGACCTTATCTCGCAGTGATGTGATATGTTTTCACTTTTATAATTTTCACTCACATTCGAAGTCATACACACAAAAAAACACATATTCACAAAAAAAAAACACGATACAATAATGTGTAGGCAATGTTAACACAAATTATTCCACTTAGACACTGTAAAAAGTAATAAAAACTATTTGATAACACAACGAAAAAGTCTGCGGCGTCACAACAAAAACTACAGGTGCATTTTGTAAACATTTTTTTTTTCGTTCATTTTAGTGGTGTTCCCATTAAAATGTTACTATAACTGGTCAAGTATGAATCGATTAGTCGAATGATACAGCCACATCGTGTTACTTGCAACATAAACGTAAAATACATCGTCCAATGCGAGCCGTGACGTTATGTACAAACGGAGTACCGTTTACACTTGAGGGGTTAATACTGTTTACGATGTAACCTAGCGAGGAAGTTAATGAGTTATTTATTTCTGTTACATTATAATGATTTGAAAACCACATGGTCTTCTGCCTAGCCTTTTCCGAACTATGTTCGTAGGTTGCCAGACTAAACCTGAATTTTACTTGGAACAAAGGTAACTGGGTAACAGGATTTCTAATTAAGAGCCGCATAAAACCAGCCTTTGCTCTAAGAAAATGTGCAAAGCAATTTCGACTTTCCGCTCTCTTAATTATAAATCTTTTTTGCATTTCAGATGTATCACCAGAAGGCTTGGAAGATGAAGGCGCGATATACGAAGATCTAGATGACGACCCGGGTCTTACCGCGCGGGCGTTGTATGACTACCAAGCCGGTGAGATATATGTTTCAGTATAAGAATATTTCTTTATTACTAACTGTCGCAGGGCTTAGCTCCCGGGGACTTTATCACGATAAATGTATTACCCCTTTCTTTTGCGGTCGGGTAAATCTATAAACTTCCTCAAGCTTGAAGCTAGTTCCACACCAAATTACATTCAAATCCACCCAGTACTTTTGATGATTAGCGCGTTTAAACAAACAAACATACTTTTCTGCTTTATAATATTAGTATAGATTAGCATTACATGCTTACGATAGACTATCAACTCTTTGATAGTCTACTTCGACTTAGAAATTTCTGTTTTTATTCGCAGAGTGGTTAGGAAATACAGGCCTTGAATTATTGCGTTTTTTTACCTTTACAAGAAACATTTATTTGCATATTAGTTACTATCAGTCACTTTAAAAACATAACCCTCTGTTTTTGAGTCGGGTAAAAAGTAGCCTATAACTTTCATTAAGGTACATCCATACAAAATTTTATCCAAATCCACCCAGTACTTTTGAAGATTAGCGCGTTCAAACAAACAAACAAACTTTTCCGATTTACACTATTTGTACAGATTAGCAATACATGCTTACGATACACTATAAGAAAGACGACTTTGAAACTGAGTGAAATTTCAGTTTTTAGTTTCAGAGTAGTACAGGCCTTGAATTGATGTGTAATTGACTTATTTATTATCGTAACAAAAAACATTTATTTGCATATTAGTTACTATCAGTCACTTTAAAAACATAACCCTCTTTTTTCAGTCGAGTAAAAAGTAGATCTATACTAATATTATAAAGCTGAAGAGTTTGTTTGTTTGTTTGTTTGTTTGCTTGAACGCGCTAATCTCAGGAACTACCGTTCTGATTTGAAAAATTCTTTCAGTGTTTGATAGCCCATTTATCGAGGAAGGCTATAGGCTATATATCATCACGCTAACACCAATAGGAGCGGAGCAGTAATGAAGAATGTTTCAAAATCGGGGGATTTTTTTTTCCACGGGGACGAAGTCGCGGGCGGAAGCTAGTAGCCTATAACCTTCCTTAAGCTTCAAGCTACATCCATTCCAAATTTCATCCAAATTTACCCAGTACTTTCGAAGATTTGCGCGTTCAAACAAACAAAATTTTTCGCTTTATAATATAAATATGGATTATCAATACATGCTTACGATAGACTAAGAAAGACTGACTTTGAAATTTCAGATTTTATTCTCACATTGGTTAGGAAACAGGTCTTGAATTGATGTGTAATTGCGTTATTACAAAAAACATTTTTTTTTAAGTTATTAATAAAGATTCTCTCTATTTTCCAGCGGACGAATCCGAGATCACGTTCGACCCGGGCGATATAATAACGCACATAGAGCAGATTGACGCCGGTTGGTGGCAAGGACTCGGGCCGCACGGAATGTTCGGCTTGTTCCCCGCCAACTATGTGGAGTTACTGCCTTGTCAGCCCCGCTAGAACATAGCCAGAGGTTCGCAAACTTGCTGAACTTATCTGTAGACTGATACTGACCATAATATACCACAAGATACAGTATGTTAACTAACAGAGGGCGTTCCCGTTAACCCGCAATAGTATAGCATCCATATATGTTAAAAAATATTACCATTCGAAAACAAAATGTTTATAGTTTTATTTATATTAAAATATTCACTAAAAATGTTAAATTGATACGTAAAAGAAACACAGTAAAAGAAACAAATAAATTGCGACGTTGCCGTCCTTCAAGTACGCGTGTACAGAGTGTTTCTTTTACGTATCAATAAAAACATTTTGTTTTCGATTGGTAATCTTTTTTTAGCATGTATGGATGCTATACTATTGCGGGTAACGGGAACGCCCTCTGTTAGTTAACATACTGTATATACAGAGAATTATTAACAGCATTTTGGGACTATCTGTAGACTGTTAGTTATTTAGATTATGCCCGAAGATGAATTATTGACAGCAATATTTTGTCTTACTATGAATTTTTCATAAAAGTAACGCTTTTTTGCTTCAATAACTTTAGGAAGCTAAGTTATGAAACCATGAATTTAGTCTGAAATGAAGGTAAATACTTATTGGTTTAAATAAAATCACTTGTTAAGGTTAAAAAACCGCCTTCTGTAGTATTTTTTAATGTTGATAGGCGTTTGACCATCATCTCACCTGATGTTAAGCAATGATGTGGTCGGAGATGAGGCCCGCTTGCCCAGAAGTAACATATTCACTCTTGACTAAGACTCCCAGGTTAGGTTCTCCAGTTTTGTTTTTCAACCGACGACAAAAAAGGAGGGGGTTATCAATTCGACGCGTATATATATTTTTTTTTATGTATGATCACCAGTGATCGGAGTAGGTAGATTGATTTTTGGTACTTGTATCATAAATGCACACAGAAAGAATAACGTGGATAAGCCATTTTCCCGGAAAGTAATTCCGGTATTTCCGGATTCAATTAAACATTGTTAATGTTGGTAGTGATATTATTCCTACTCAATTCAAAATTTAAAGGAAGGTATAAAAACTAAATTAATTCATTATTTATCTGTTGAATAATAAAAACAATCTAATTCCGATCGAAGCTTTAATTTTTATTTTTTTTTATTTTTAGCCTTTTATGGCTAGAACTTTTATAGATAGACATAAATTGTTGCACTTAAATTTAAATATTTTCATAGTGGTCATGGTAATTTGCATTAAGGGTAGAATAAATGACGGGGCCCCATAGAGGGCCAATGCCTGCTGGGGTCGTGAGACTGTTCTAAGGATGCACCACGACTCTGAAACGTAAAGGGCATACGAAGGAACAGGTTGATTTTAGTCAGATTTTAGGACCAAAAAAAGGGGTAGAATAAAGAAAAATGAAAATCAACATTGTTTATCGTTAAATATGTACATTTTACATTTATTCACATTTTTAATCTTCATCGATTACAATGTCAGCATCCTGGTAATCCTGATCTTTACAATTAAAATATATAACTATGAGTTTCTCTATATTTTCAATTTTCAATCTATTTCTTTTTACATCTAAAATCCATTTATAAATGGAAAAAGACCGTTCTACATCTGACGATGTCAAAGGAGCAAATTTTAAAAAAGGTATTAAATTATGTGCTTCATTTTTTTCAATGGCCTCACTATATTCTCTAAGTGTGTCTAAATCTGGGTTTCGTTCCATAACACATTCTATTTTATTTTTTATATTTTCTGAATTGCACTGATTTATAGCATCTCTGACGTTGTCAAATGCTAAAAGTGAATCTGTCAACGATAAATTATGCTTTTGCAATTCTTTTAAAGACAAATGAATTATAAAATAATTGTCTTTAATGTAATTTAAATCTTCTTTTAAATTTTCTTTTTCTATAATATTTTTTGCCTCTCGAATAGATACCGCATCAGAGCTGCTTAAACAAGATAATACTTCTTTTATTTTTTCAAAGTTTTGAGCGTAATAAAATGCTGCCTCTAACCAAGTGCCCCATCTTGTAACAACTGGTTGGGGAGGTAGCGGCAAATCTGGATATTTTTCTTTTAAAATTTTGACTCTACTTGGGGCTTTCAAAAATACCTTTTTAACATTTGCTATTAAAATGTTAACATCGTGATATTCTAACCTAATTTGCTCAGATACGCGATGAAGAGAGTGCGCCAAACATGTTACGTGCTTCATTTCAGGTAAGTATTGTTTTAAATTTCGTCCTGCAGACAGCATATATGCAACGCTATCAGTGCAGAGGACAAGAATGTTACCTACCTTCGATTCAAAAGAATCTTCCCAAAAGTTTTCCAAACATTCTAACACAAATTGCGTGATTGTTTGTCCATTAACTACAGTTAGCATTTTACATGCTACCAAATAAGGTCTAGTCAAATTGCTAGGATGTAATGGTTTTATTAAAAAATGGACTATATAACGACCTAAAAAGTCTGTCGTTTCATTTAATGATATCCATAGTTTCTCATTTTTATAATTTTGCCGAATCGAATTGATTTTATTCTTAAAAAACTTGTCCAAGTAAACTTTCCGTAACTGTGATTTATCTGGCAGAGTACGATTAGTACACGTACAACAACAGGTACTACACATATATTTTTTAAAGAAATCTTGAAAAGTAGTATTTTTCATCTGAGACCACGGAATATTGCACAAAATGAGAAATTTTATAAGATCGAAATAAAATTCCTCTTCGGGCCGCTCAAACTTTCCCTGGTGTACTGCTCCTTCGATATGTCTTTTAACGTTTCCTTTATTTATGGTTTTCAAATGGCTTTCACATTTTGAACAGTATATTGTACCACTAGCGTGATCGTAAAGTAGTTCGGGATGACCGGATATCCATTTTTCTACAGTTTCAGCCTTGACGTTTGCCATATCTGAACTCTGTTGTAGAGATGGAACCTCGTATATATCACCTAAAACAAAGACATGAAAAAATACATTTTATTTAGTTTATTTAGCTTACTCCGTTTGTTTTATTTTTCGTGGATCAAATTTAGTCATTGAAATTTCACCCTCTTCCTGTCAACCGATTGATCTAAAATTTGGTATTCGCCTTTGATTCTGATGACAATACAATTATGTATATTCAATATTATTGTCAATCCAAAATGGCTGCCGCTACAAGATGGCGGACAACTTAGTTTTTTTTCAATCCCATCAATATGGGTATCAAATGAAAGGGCTTGTTACGTAGAATATTTTGTAGAGAAGTAGATAAGGCCTATAGTAATTTATTTTACCAATACATTGCAAGAGGACACAGCACACAGGGCATTCAAATTATATACGGATTCCAGTAAAATGTCGGTTAATAGTGGAGTTAGCTGAATTGCGACTACATTACAAGAATATCATAATTTTGTTTCGCACTAAGCTCACTGGTTCATACTCTATTAAAGATTTAACAATATTAAGACTCATAGTATGTTTGTTCGCTTAACCTGCTGAACACAGCAGGTTAAGCGAACAAACACAATACTAAAAATATTCTTATAGTACATCCAAACATGCTTTATACTCCTTGTAACTAGTAAAATATTACTTACCAAAGCTTGGTTTAAATATGTAGATCCAATTCAATAGTGAAAAATCTGAGTCCGTATATTCGAGCCAAATCGTGGTTTAGAGCAGATTCCAGAAGTCAGTATGTACACAAGCCAGGGTCAAGTAACGTTTTCACAACACAGTAACAAACAAAGATGCGCACTCTACGAACCGAAGTAAACGAGTGAGCTACCTGGCATGTCGTCGGCGGGCGTACGCATTGTTCTGATAACCGGTTATTGTACCACCCATGATCCTTTGTTCTGATTGGTCGTTGGGTTTTGTCAAATCGTGACTGTGTGCCGTTAAAAAAAATATGAAGAATAATAAAGAATAATATTGCTCATTTTATTACAATTCCTACCTTTTTTTGAGGATGGCAAATCATCAAATGACTCCTTCCACTCTGGCAGAATAAAATTCCTACATAAGTTCCGGTTTTTTTTTAATAATCCACCAATTCCGGAGGAATGTCCATATTAATATATACGTTTCGGATCAATGACCCCATTTCAATCTACCTACTCCGATCACTGATGATCACCGATTACTCGAAGACGGCTGAACCGATTTGGAAAATTCTTTTTCAAGATAACTTGTATTGAATTACAAAGAAGCGTTAATATATTTCTTCTATCAGTCTGATTTTATCTACTTTCATAGGTATTCATCGCCATTAAGTCAAGTATCAACCTTAGTATTCTTTATTTTAAGTTGACTTTCATTGTATTATTAATAGTATGACATCGTTGCGCCTGCCAAGTTCCATAAGTGATTTTTGTAAGGTTTTGGGAAACAACAAAAAAAAATGTTATTGAATTGAAAATAAAAAACTCGGCAAAATTATTGATACCACAGCACGGAAGTTTATTTAATATATTATAAAAATACAAAAGTTGCCAAAACTATCAGTCATTTAAGGGCGCTTCGCCTCACGTATTGCGGACTACTGCGCTGGCACTATCTGTTTCTGCGGGTGAATTCGCATGCCCCGTGTGGTGTCGTTCAGCCCATACGGAGTTAGTGGATACAGCTCTTAATGAAACGTGTCGGATCATTACTGGTTGCCTTAAACCGACCCCGGTACAGATGTTGTACCCACTGGCAGGAATAGCGCCACCGGAAGTTCGCAGAGCGGTTGCAAGTTCCAATGAAAGAGCCAAAATGGTTAGAGACTCCCGACACCCAATGCATGGGTACACTTTAGTGCCACAAAGGCTGAAAAGTCGAAGAAGTTTCCTGAAGTGTGTCACTCCACTTACTGGCGAGCAGCCTAAAGAGCGCCTAAAACTGTGGCTGGAAAGTACATCCCTTCCAAGCCCATTTGTGCCACCAGCTGAGCATCTCCCACCTGGACACGAACTGCCATGGATGACCTGGAAGTCTTTAAACAGACTCCGCACCCAGGTTGGTCGCAGCAAAGAAAATCTGTTCAGGTGGAGATTCATCGATGCTTCTGCCTTGGGGTGTATATGTGGTTCTGTTCCACAAACCATGGCACACTTAATTTCCTGTCCTGCGTGCCCTGTCAACTGCTCACTGCAGGACTTGATGGAAGCTACCGAAAATGCCAAACTTGTTGCCCAGTTTTGGGCTGACTCCATCTAGCTTTTTGCCATCGACACGCTAAGAAGAAGGGGCTAGAATTTTTTTAAGCATAAAAGTGCACATTAAAATGAAAAAATGCACAAATGGAATTTGGCAGGCGCAGCGACGATGAGTTACAAAGAAATTTGAACTTAGTAGAGCATGATATAAAGTTGAGTTTTTAAAATTGTTTTGGGTTCAGATACTGTCCTATTACGATGTCATTATGGTTGGTTATAGAAACAACACAAGTTCAGACCTACAGGTTTTTCATCAAGCAGTATGTTAGTTAAATTTAGAGTATGACTAGACTTTTATCACCATCCAGTTTAATCTCACTTGATTACTGTTACTGCACAGTATAACGACGTTTTACAATTGGTAAACATGAGATTGTATGGTGATAAAAGTTGGTTCGAAGATTTCTGTGTATGTATATGTGGAATACACCGTTTACTGGGTAGCTTGGTGGAAAGCGTTTATGTATTCAATATCAAATTGAAGATTATAGCATAAATAATCGCTTAAACTCACAGTTTTACAATATTTCTGTATCAAATCCCAAAAAGTTACCTATAAATATATTTTTTATTGGCATAAAACTAATTACGTTCAAACCTGCAAACCAAACTGAAAACACTGACTACCGAAACACAGGTATTGTACACCTGTACAATACCTGTGTTTCGCTAGTCAGTGTTTTCTTCCCAATTTTCTTGTGCTAATGCTAGTAAACCACCAAGCTATTCACAAATGTGTAAAATACTTCTTGTAATGATAAGTGTATGCTATAAAAATGCGAGTAAATGACACGCAAGAGATTAAGTATCTTAACTTTATGGAGGACTGATATAAAACGCACTTTATGAAGTTTAATCGATGCGTTAAAGCGGTCTCGGTTATATGAAGACAGTTTGATACTCGCTTACAATAATATGTGCACTTTGATGAAGCAGAATTATCTTAGACAAACCGTCTAGTAAGAATAATTGATGTTGATAGCCAGGTTGAAAACCGCGCGATAAAGTTATGTCTACGCATAATTTCGCGTCGAAGAGACAAGACATGAATAACATTCATTATTTTATTAATATCTTTTGTTAATATGTCTGTGTGTGTGTGTTTCTCTTGTATGTACACATACAGGTACGGCGATGTAGCATGCAACCCAAACCAATACGTGTTTCGCAAACTTGGCAGATGTAGTTTTGTCATTTCCGTTGTACAATAATTTGTTTTATTCATATCCTTTTCACTTCTGCGCGGTTTTCGATTTAAACTTACAAGAATTTCCATGTATAAACTTTTTGCATACTTCTGGGATCGAGAAAAGTGCATAAAGTTCTTTGGACTGTATTAACTAGTCTGAAAGGGTCAAAATAAAATAATAATTTTAAAGAATAGTCAAGTCTAGTAGAGCTAGATCCCAGAGCCCTCAAATGTAACAGATTTTGAACAAAATGTTGAATAGAATAATGCCATCATGTAATTTGAACATAGGCAATGGCCTATCTGCTATTTTGCGCAGCGGCCAATTTATAGATATCAAAAGTGAAAAACAAATTTTAATAATCTAAAAGCTATTAGTCACCTTGATGGTTTGGTTCACAAATTAAACAATTAGTCATAGTTTATTTTATACTAGATAGAAATGGCGAAACCTACTTGGCCAGGATTTAGGAGAAACACTACACTAAAAACATGGCCGCCGGGTGCATGCTAGCAAGCATGCTTATGTTGAAAGTACACATCAATCTATTCCATACATTTTGTTCCGCTGAAAAGGTTAACATTGGGCATATCTGGGATATTGGAATTTATAACATAGCATTCAAAAGACTATTGATAGATTCTACTAATATTAATTTCGATTCGAATTCAAAACAATTTTTAACATAAATTCTATAGCGATTAAAATAAATTAAAAAATAATGTAATTAGCAATTCGAAATGCATAGTCCATTTTCTAACTTCGGATTCAATGTTTTTTATAATGGCAACACTAAACAGTTTGTTTGGAAGCAATTTAGACTGTGATGAGAATGAATTTTTAGTCGACTTTGAGATTTCAAAATTTTTGATCAGATGAATTTTATAGATTTAGATTTTTTTATAAAATAAAACCTAACTTTTAGATTTAGCACGTATAGTGCCGTCTCTTGGTAAAAAAAAAAACAGTAGTCGACTTAAAAATAAATAAATACATACATTTTTTAAAATCAAGAATTCAATAGTTGTTGCCTTTTCAATAAAGTTAGGAAAACATTTTTCTTCTTGTTTCTATGATATAATATTCAGAGAGAATTTCGATTTAAAACGAACGAGGCCTAACGGGCACTAAAATTAAGTCTATGGCTTTTATAGTAACAACTTACTTGACCCAAAAAATGCAAGTTATAATATAAATATTTAAAAAAATACGAGGTTCAAATTTTTATAATGACGTATTCTTTAGTGAAAAATCGTGTAAGTTCGCTTTTCAGTAAATACTGACTTAATTGATAATATTGTTAATATCGCTTTATCGATTTGTTTGAATATGAAGCAATAATTTGAATTTATGTAGTTAGTTATTCATTTTTAAAGAGCTTATTATGAACTGCGTTAGTAATGTTCTAGCTTAGTTTCTAGGTTCATTTTATTAGACTTATTATTGAGTCATTAGACTGCCATTAATTTATGAAAAATTATATTTTAGGCTTTAACATTATTTGAATAAAGACTATTCTGCATTTGTGTTTTTAAAGCATTGTAGTTTATTATATTAAATTGGCAACACTAAATCGGAATCGCCAACATTTCGGCCAAAGTGAAGAATTAATAAATATTTTGATTGATACTCCCTGTTATGATATACAAGTATTTAGTGTAGGCTTCAGTTTAATTTTGACTGCTTTAATTATACCTTTGACTGCATTTTTATTATTCAAGCTTTTTAGCTGTACTTAGAAACAGTTATACGTTTTTTTGAGAAGAGCCGAGGTAGAGATATAATCAATGATGTAATTTTAATTTATATTGATATTTATTAATTGATTTTAAACAAATGAAATTACGTACTTTGGAATCCTTTTGGTACAAATTAACTAAGTAGTGCCAAAAAGTTTTAACTTAAAAGATCACAAAGTTATTCTAATTGTCACAAATTACGCTCACTACTTAATGTACGGTCGGCCAAGAAAGTGGTGTACCAGTTTTGATTTAGTTTCCCGGTCATCGAAAATTACAACAAGGTTCGTTATAAAAAGATATTACTGAAAGAGACAACATTATCATGACGTAAACCTATGTATTTAGTATTCATACGTCATATGTCACATATAAGTACATGACATTTTAACCTTTAGTATAAATGAAAAGGACATTAGTTTCTACAAAGCAATTGAAATGTTTCCAAACAAAAGTAATAAAAACTATTTAGACAACCGAATTCCATTTGAAAAAGAAAACTGACAATTGACATTTTGTCAAATATATGCAAAAAATCGATATATTTTCCGTGTTATTTTTCAATCAACTGCATATAAAATCATCTCAATGCCTGCCAACTTGACCATTGCCGAAAGAGCACAAATAATTGCCCAATTTAATGAGGGAAGCAGTATCAGTACGATATCCCGGAATTTGAATATATCGAGGCGTTCTGTCCGCTTTTGGATTCGTCGTGAAGGAGAGGAGGGAAGTTTGTTGGATCACAGAAGAAGTGGTCGCCGGCCTGCACTCTCCAATAACGATAGAGAATTCATGAGACGGGAATATGAAATCAATGGTTTTAAGCCCACAAAACATTTTGCGGAGATGTTCGATGTGAGTGCCCAAACAATAAGGAATCATCTACATTACATGGGGTTGCACCACAGGCATTACGCCAAGAAAATATATTTGACGGATGCTCACAGACTTGCTCGTCTGAAATTCGCCAGAGAGCACTTGGAGTTTGATTGGTCTAATACAGTGTTTTGTGATGAAAAAACGTTTAAATCCAGTCAGCATGGACGTCTTCACCTTTGGCGATATAATTCAACACGGTATAAAGATGATCATGTAATCCCAAATAGAGAATCAGGTCGAATTTCCGTAAATATTTGGGGCTGGATGAGTACGGATGGTGTAGGAGAATTGTGTTCTCTACCTCCTCGAGCGACGGCTGTAAATTATATCGACGTGCTTCAGAATGCAATGCTACCGACAGTCCGTAATGTTTACCCGGAGAACGAAGTGCCACAATTTGATTTTGTTCAAGATAATTGTTCAATTCATAATGCGAGGATCGTAAGAGCCTGGTTTCGTTCACACACTGACGTAAGGGTAATTCAGTGGCCCTCAAGATCGCCGGACCTCAACCCGATAGAAAATCTTTGGGGCCTTATGGTCCAACGATGGTCGCATCAAAATGATTGAATGATGAAATAATTATATCTGGGAGGAAATGCGGGGAACCGATATTTGCTCACGGCTTGTTGGTTCAATGAGGTCTCGTCTTTTAGAGGTTATAGAGGCCAACGGCGGTTACACCCGTTTCTAATTTATAAAAATTTTCAATATCTTCTAAATATTACTATATATGCTATGTTTTTGTTTGTTATAAGTATTTTAAAATTGATTGTAGAAATTTAATAAAAGGATAAATCTATTTTTAGCTTGTTTTTTATTGATATTGTAATTACAAGTTTACAGAAATTGTAGGTTTGTGGACTCGCCTTGTGCCTTTACAATTTTATGTGACTTGTTGATTACAATTCTGAATTTGTAGATACAATTTTGTCATCAAAACCTACAGCCCCCCGCCGTTGATTTTACGACGTCATTGGTTCCATCAAGTTCAAACTAAGAACAGCTGTCACGTTACAAACAGTAATAGTCGTTATCAATAATCAGATAAAGACAGCAATAGAAGTTGTCAGATCGATCTGCAAGCGAAACTAATCTTTATCACCTATGAATCTGCAAGCGATATTCAACCTTAGGGTGGTACACCACTTTCTTGGCCGACTGTACTTTAAACATGGCATTTTTAATTAATGAATTTAGTATTATAGTGCAGAGGTTCCTTTTTAGGTAGCAAATTCCGTCACAATTTGCAAGCATTTGCAATAATCTTTTTTAGCTATTTATGTAGAATTTAGGAAGCTTACAGATGACGAATATATTGGTAAATGTCAGTCTAGGAAATCCGCTGCCCTTTGGCGCAATCTGTAAACGTCTTATAACTTTACGCTTCGTAAAATCACAATGATATTCAAATGTACAGAATAACAGATGCTTATTTTTAGAAACGAACAAAATCACTTTAATTGTATGTACAGATAGCAGATGTTGTTGTATTAGTATCGCACATTGCACTGTAATTTGGCTAAAACTTATCAAGATGATGGAAAGTATTCCAATTTGTTTCACAAAGTTTATCTACGAATGTGTGCAGTATTTCGTACCCTTTTTTTTTATTACGCTTATAGTTTTCACAAAATGACGTTATTTTAGAAATCTACAAAACCTGTTACGTGTAGTATCTTGACTTCCGCAGTTCTATATTATTATAATTATTGCTATGTTATATGAATTGTGTTTTTATCTACATGTATTATATATGACCTGTATGTTCTTTTCGTACTAAACCTAATGAGGTTTTTTTTACAATTATGAACACCAGATGGTAAGCACTGAGGCGCCAGACCTAGCACCCTATTTTGTGGGGAAATTAATCAAATTATTCCTCCCGCTCAGGTTCAAAAGGAGGGGAGTATAAGACTTCTGTAGACTCTCCTTGTTCGTTCAGTTGCCTTTGCGATCTGGACCGCGGTATCTCGTTCGAACATTTCCGCAACCCCGACAGTAACTAACTAACCGCAATTAATATACCAAATTCACAAGCTACACGATAACTGACAAATGCTTGCACTGTCTGGACAGGTCCGCTCAAATTTGCGTGGTTATTTCCTCAAAAGAATACCACAGACATGAACCTACATGCTTCTCATATAAAAAATACAAATTGTCTGGACTTTAAAAGAGACTTTGACCTCTGAGTTTGTTTCGGTGTTTCTTCTCAGAGTAGTCAGTTAGGAAATACCGGCCTCATCTAGCTAAACTTAACACGCAAAAAAACATGACGTGTAAAAGTGTTATTTATAACCAATTTACAAAATAAATATTTCATTTCATTTCACAGTATTCAAATTCAAATTTATTTACAATTTCAAAATGAAAGCCTAATATGGAGCCGATTGTGTCCATGAGGAAAGTCAAAGCGCTTGTTTTCATTCTTTAGTTAAATAATTGATGTCAACGTAATTTTTATGTATTGATAATAGGCTCGCGTTTGACCACCATCTAATCTGATGGACGATGGTAAGTGATGATATGGCCGAAGATGGAGCACGCTTAATGTTTCAAATAAGACCTTGCGTAAGTGGCGCCGTCTGGTAGCGTGGATTGTACTCAAAAACCTCATTACTCTTTTTACTGTTTATTTTTAATCTATATCCAGCCTTGCAATATTGATATAACGATTTATTTATAAGGAATGTTAGAGTCAATGTGCCCCAATTAGGAGAATAACTAAGACTAAGCTTCGCCTTTCTCCTTCTATACATAAAATAGTCGTAAGTCATGTAAGTGAGATGTGTATTTTTTGTATTACGTTGAAACATGTTCTCTGTATGTACCTATATTATTGCAATATAATTTTATGTGTATGGTGCTCCATTGTATTGTAATTTGTAACATAGGTTTACATTTGTATCCTAATATTTTCAAAATAAACAAGTCCTAGATTCCGGATTATGAGTTTTATTTAATTACTAGCCTGTGCCCGTGATGTCTGAGTGAACTTCAGGATTGGCTTCGTGGAATTAGTGTGGCCCTTCTTGGCTTGGCAACAGTTGGCCACATCGGCCAGATTTAGTCGTTAATTATTTTTATATATAAATTAACATTACTTGGTTCGTAGTTTAAAAGATATAGCGGCACATTGGTGACCAAGCCAGATATCATGCTTTCTAGCTTGGCCAAATGTTTTTTGAACCTAAAAAAACATTTTATCTCCTTCGATGTAAAGGTACCTACCTATTATATTAGTTTGTACTTAATGAAAATAATACACCGCTTTGAAGAACTTCACATCTTTTACACTCAAAACTTACTACATGTAACGACGCACTTGCACAGCTGCCAGAGCGAGCCATTCAAATCGGCCAATCACAGCCAGGCCATTCAAGTCAGCCAATCACAGTCAAGCGATGCCACCAACCCTACATCCGGATGCTAACGTTAGTTGTGGACGCCTATATAACTGTCTGCATGTCAGTTACTTGCCACCCTAGCTAGCCCTATTCGCCGACGATACGGCTATCTATTATACCGGTCAGAAACCTGATGCCATCGCTCGCACTCTCCAAGCATCCGCAAACACTGGGCAAATGGTTCCGGAAGTGGAGAATCGAAGTCAATCCAGACAACAGCCAAGGGCGGATCCACCGTTGTGGGCATGATGGGCATGTCCACAACCCTAATAGACTTGTGACGTCACACTTTCACGGTCTATTGAGATCGATAAGCCTTAACATAAATCAGGCACGTTCGTATCGGCTCACGCGCAATGTAAGGTTCCGTAGTTTACTACAAATCCAAGTGCGAGTCTATTAGCGAATTAAGTCTCGCCTGGTGCTTTTCACTTGCTGGTCATACTTACGACTCCTGAGACAGCGTCAAGATGGTATTCATTTACCTAGTCAAGTGTCCCTATATAGGCTTACAGTGGCTACGAGAAAAGAAGAATTAACAATATCTATATTTGTCCCTAATTCTAGTTCATTTGGAGTCGGGTCTCCTCACTTTTCTGCGCCAGGCCAGTCTGTCTTGGGTTGTCGTTTCAGGCAATTGGGTTTTCTCGAGGTCTCTCTTTATCTGTGACCACCAGGTTAATGGCGGGCGGCCCCTGCCACGTTTTTGTTCCGGAAGTTTTAGGGCAATATTTACAACGTGGTCCTCTTGGGGTCTTTTGATGTGAGTATGTGACCATACCAGTGAAGGCGATTCTCGATAATTTTGTCACCGGTTGGTGCGACTTTGAAACTGCCTCGTATATACTCGTTTCGTACTTTATCGTGGCTATTCACGCCTCCCGCCCACCTAAGCATCTTCATTTCGTTGGTATGTATTTTTTGTTAATATTTCTTTTTTACTGGCCAGCACTCGGTACAGTAGAGTCACGCCGGGCGCACCGCCGTTATGTATACTTTTCCCTTAGTTTTTATTGGTATAAAGGGATCACAAAGCGCGCCAGTTCAGCCATGCGGCGCTGACAATGTGAGTGACGTCAGCGTCCACGTTTGCGTCTCTCGTTAACATAGAGGCTAGATATTTAAATTGGTTTACTGTAGGTATGGGCGTCGTACCAATATTAATATTCCAATATTTATTATTATGTGTATATGGATAATTTTTGTCTGAAATAAATGTATATAATAATAATAATAGTCTCTGGAGTAGCGTTTCCGCTGAAATGACATTTTAGATACTTCGTTTTACTCCTGCTAACTCTCAGGTTGTACTTTTCCAGGGCTTGCGTCCTTATGTTTAGTCGTTCCTGCAGATGTAGGTCTTTGTTGTTAATTCTATATTTTCCGTCATGATTCTAACTACCTGTATAGTATCCGTGATTGACTTGATGCTGTGAAGCCAAACTGGTTTGAGGATATTTCACAGATTTTGTTGAGACGGTTGTTGATGATTCGTTCCCATATTTTGAGTGTGTGAGAGCGGTCAATTTTATACCTCTATAGTTTTCACACTGCACAGCGTTGCCCTTGTTTTTGTAGAACGGCAGTAGATAGCTTGGGTGCCAAGATTCTGAAATACGATTTGTAATCATGATGTTATTGCATAGCTTTGCTAACCACCATTTACTGGGCCTAGTTTTTCCACATATCTGCGGTTACTTCGTCTGGACCTATGACTTTGCGGCTTTTCATTTTACCTAATTCATTTCTCACCTTGTCCTTATTTATAGTTGGTTTGGACCATGCACATGGCGGTGAATCTTTGATGGAAATTCTTCCTTCAATAGTTCACTATGGTATTCGAACCATCTCTCGTTAATTTCTGTATTGTTGGTTAGTTATTTCTTTTGGTCCTGACATTTGATTTATTTATTTACTCTTATGTTTATGGATGCTTTATATTTGCGTTTTGCTAATTTCAGTACTTCGTCTGCACTTTTAGCTCTCTGCAGACGTTCATAGAACTTTTGGTTGTTTTTGGCTATACATCTTTTAGCATCCTGCTTTACCACTTCATTCGGTCCTTATCATCCTCTAGTTTAGAACTCTGCCATTTCTTAAAAAGATCTTTTTTATTCGCTAGGGTCTCTTTGATTCTGACATTCCAACTGCTAGGATCTTTGCCACAATTATGATGTCTTTTGGAGACTCCTAGGATCCCTGCCGCTTTTGTGCTGTACCAGGTTTCAAACTTAGACCAGATATCATTTCCCTTCCAAATCGGTCTTCAAGTAATCTTTTATCATGCTTATTAGTGTCTCCCCTTTACGATGAATCATCGAGCTCTTTGCACTTAGTTCTTGGTCTTCTATCTATTATATTTTTATAGGTTTTAGCAGCTCGTATACAGACATGAGTATGTGATGCTGTGATGTAAGATCATCACTAGATATTACTTTACAGTCCTTAAACTTTACTTTGACGGTCATGTCAGACATGATAAAGTCTATCTATGACCCGCACATTTATAAGTAATCATGTGTTCTGGTTTCTTTTGAAATTCGTGTATATTAGTGTAAGTGCGTTTCTTTCTGCAAATTTTAGTACATCTTGTATTTTTTTCTTTAACTCGCCTATCGCAAACCCACCATGTAATGTACGTTTCCTGTGATATCCCTGGTACCCACGAGTCCATTCATTCTCCCCTATTATCTTGTATTCGTTTGCTGGAAGGCTTTGGATGAGGTAGTCCATGTCTTTCTAGAATTGTGCCTTTTCTGCTTCTGTGCATTTTTTTTCGAATCTAATTTCGACAAACTCTTGTATAGGACAGCTATTTTAATTTAACATGTAATCATCCACTATGTAGTTATGTAGATATTATTTATGAATTTATTTTATAGATATAATTTTAAGGTTGCATGTGTAGTGTATAAGTAAAAGTATATTGGATCGATGTTATAAATAGATTAGTTCTTATTAAATAAAGTTAGTGTTTATCAAGCATTCACTCGTTTCACTTGTCCCGCCTTTGCATGGCGACCGTGACAATGGTGTCGTATTCGAACGTGGCGTTTCCGCTAAGCGCATCGGACACTCCGTGTGAAAGTTGGAAACTTTTTATATCAACAAAGTGTACCTTATTAACACTGATGCGTATATATCATTCGAGATTTTCGTGGCTACGTACGTAGATATACCTACTCAAAAAGTTTGATACCAGTAAGAGATGGGTAAATCACAATCAAAAGAAGAAGTTATAATAGCACAGAATGCGTCCGGTGGGGGCAATGAGGCCCACGCCCAACAATTGCATTCCCATTTAACGACTGTTAACATTCTCCTAATGTTGATAGTACTCTTTATTGGGGTAGTAGTGTTGTACTTTGCGTGCCGTCTCTACAAAAAGTGCCACATGCAATGGATAACTAGGGACTTCGACGAAAGAGCCTCACGTCGATCCTTTTTACGAGGCCGCTACTTGAGACCCAAGGTGGACGAGCAACAGGTGGCGTAAGAGAAAAACGACGGAAATAGTGGTCAGTGATACCTGTGTTTTTTTAAGTGCTATAAATTCAGTGCGCGAGTAAAAGTGCGAAGATAACTTTACACTAAGTACTGTATAATATGTTTACAACGAAGGTATACGAATATGAAGTACAAGTGTCGTATAGGCCAGGTATGTAGCAATAAGTAATTGGAGGTGTAGTACTTTAGCTCTTGTTTTATTTTGTTTTGTTTTAGAAATTGGCAGATTTTCTTAAAGAATTGTATAATGAATAATTATTAAAATAAGAACCTACTTAATTACAATAGCACCAACTTTTCTTGCCTCCTCCAGGAAAAACATTTAATTTGTAACGAAAAGCGTGTTGAAGCCGATGTTTTGTGTAGGCAGTAAAATAAGTATTTAGAGGATATCAGTAGAATTAAGAAATTTAAAGAGGCAACTGAAATTCAGTTAATTGAAGAATACTGTGAGAAGTTTAATAAAAGTTATTCAGAAATTGTTGTTTTGTGTCACTCGAGCAAAAAGCAAAGCTGTAACATAATGGAGAATTTTAGCTTAAAAGTAGCACTTAACTTGTTACCACTTATAAACGACGAAGAACAGGTCATAAAGCAATTAATTGACGGTATTGACTATTATAGTTCTATTTTAGAAGAAAGCTCTCATAAAAAGTTAATTGAGTTTGTCTTAAAAAGCAGATTATCACAGTCCGCGAAATTACGACTCGAATCAAAATATAATAATATTACTGAGTTACTTAAAGCTATGAGGTTGCATTTATTACCAAAAAAGTCATCTGCTGCTATGCAAAATAAATTACAGAATATTAAACAACATGAGAAAACAATTACAGATTTTGGACAGGAAATATCTAATTTATTTGTTGACCTCACGATTTCACAATCCGAAGCTACCCGATCCAGAGAAAGTTAACGCTATCAAAAATTATCCAGTACCTCAAAATACAGATGATGTACGCAGATTTGTAGCTTTTGCAAACTATTATAGAAAATTCATCAAAGATTTTGCTAAATTAGCCTACCCTTTAAATAAACTCTGTAGGAAAAATGCTATTTTTGATTGGGATTTACATTGTGCAAATTCGTTTAATTTACTTAGGGAAAAACTTATTTCCTCGCCTATCCTTCAATATCCAGATTTTTCCGATAAAAATACTTTTATTGTACAGACTGACGCATCTGGTTTTGCTTTAGGAGCAGTGTTAGCAAATCAAAATGAAAAACCGGTAGCTTACGCGAGTAGGAGTCTAAATAAATCGGAAAGTATGTACCCAACTATAGAAAAAGACCTACTTGCCATTGTATGGGCAGTAAAGCATTTTAGACCGTACCTATATGGGCGTAGATTTAAGATTAAAACGGATCATAAACCACTTATTTACTTATTTAACATGCGAGATCCGTCAAGTCAACTGTTAAAATTTAGGCTAACACTCGAGGAGTATGACTTCTCAGTCGAATATGTAAGAGGTAAGGAGAATGCCGCAGCCGATGCATTATCCCGGATATGTATAACCAGTACAGAGTTAAAAGAAATGAATGAAAAAGTGACATCATTATGTGTTATGACTCGCGCTCAATATAGAAAGATGCACTCAAATTCTTCGGATATTATTGTTTCTGAAGACGGTCAGCCTGATCAACTGAAAGTCGTAGAAACACATAATAAACCAAAGAATTCGGTGGAGTTACGACTTGCAAATATTAATGAAATACTTAAGTTTCGTAATAAATCGGAAATAAGTGAAGAAAATAATTTGTTTGTTTATATACCTACAAGGTTGACAATATATATAAATCCAGCCTCTCAATCACAATTTACGCCACGCGACTTTGTGAGGGAGTTACGCGATTTTTGTAAAATAATTAAAGTGGAAGAAATATATGTTTTAAAACAAGAAGATAATAAAATATTTATAGAAAACGTGTGTAATGAGATTCAAAAATATAATGACTGGTCCGGACTGAGATTATGTGTAGTAAAAGACGTAAAGCGTATAACTGATAAGGACGACAAGCGAGTAATTCTTAATGATTTCCATCTGCTACCTACTAGCGGCCACGCAGGTATCAGACGAATGGTCAAAAATATTAAAAAATATTACTTTTGGCCAGGAATTTATCAAGATGTTACGGATTTCGTAAAACGTTGTCATAAGTGTCAAAAACAAAAACATTGTGTAAAAATTAAAAAACCTATGACAATAACTACAACAGCGCACACTGCGTTTGAAAAAATCTATTTAGATTTAGTAGGTCCTTTGGATAAAGATGAAAATAATTATTCTTATATTTTAACGTTACAATGTGAATTGTCAAAATATGTGGAAGCATATCCTTTAATTACTAAAAGTAGTGCAGAAGTAGCCAGGTCATTAGTAAATAATTTCATACTTCGTTACGGAATTCCAAAAACAATTGCAACTGACCGAGGTACAGAATTCATGTCAGCTGTTATGAAAGAGACTTGTGAATTAATAAAAATTCATAAAATGAACTCTACAGCTTATCACCATGAAAGCATAGGGGCACTTGAAAATTGTCATAAACATTTAGGTGCGTATTTACGAATACACACAAACAATCACCCAGAACACTGGAGTTCCTGGTTACCTTTCTGGTGTTTTTCGTTCAATACGTCTGTACATAGCTCAACTAATTACACTCCTTATGAATTGGTTTTTGGGAAAAATGTATACTCCCACATAATTTGACTCAGAGTGTCGATCCCCTCTACAATGTGGATCACTATCCTCTAGAGTTAAAATATAGGCTTCAGACTTCCAAAAAGAAGCACGTGAAAACTTAATTAAGTCAAAGATAATACGGAAAACTAAATATGATGAGCATTTAAATGCGATAACTTATAAAAAAAGATGACTTAATTCTTTTAAAGAGTGAAACTGGTAACAAATTAAGTGACCTATATTCAGGTCCGTACCCTGTAATACAAGATTTATCTCCAAATGTAGAGATATTGATCAACGGTAAATCTAACATAGTTCATAAGAATCGCACGAAATTGTTTGTGTCTTAATAGCTAAGTAAGTACTTACTTTAATAGTTTTAATGACCTAATAGTTTGATAAGTAACATAAATGTATAATGAAATATAATACTATGTTTATTGAAATGTAAAAGATATCATAGTGAGTAGCACGCGCTTGTTATTGTTACTGTTACTAACCAGTATCTACTGTATTTTATTATGTATACCTATGTAGTTACAATTGTGTGCATAGTACTATATACTTATGTTTGTAAACTTAAGCTAATGTTTCTTTTGGTACATAAAAAAAATATATAAATGTATTTTTTTTTTCTCTTTGAATAGAGGTGTAGTGTATAAGTAAAAGTATATTGGATCGATGTTATAAATAGATTAGTTCTTATTAAATAAAGTTAGTGTTTATCAAGCATTCACTCGTTTCACTTGTCCCGCCTTTGCACATGTTTCACTTAATAATTTATTTAAACTTTATGTACAATAGTGTTACATGGGCGGACTTAATGCAACAAGGCATTCTCTACCAGTCAACCTTTGGGTTAATAATTCATTTCATAATAATGATAACTTAGCGGGCAGTTCGATACAAGGCAATTAATGCACCTTTTGGACAATCAAACATGTTTTGTTTTTGCGCACACGATATTCCATTTTTCAATATTATTTTATTTAAGTATTTAAAACACTACATACTCTTTAACATTTATTTAATTTATTTGCCCTCGTCCATGTGTTACCTACTGCAGGGTTCCAACTGAAAACCAGCGCTGGGTGTCTTCCGCCCAGCAAATGCTGATTTGGTGTCCCTTTCGGTGTGGGCGTGCTCAACGATTATTTTTATCCTTTTTTTTATAATGTTTGTAATTTTGTATTGTATGTTGTTGTGTGTCTTCGTCCGAATAAATGTTTTTCTATTTTAATTTCATTCCCTATATCTTTGGACTTTGACCTTTTCTATTTCGTTAAGCAGTTGTCCAACCGCCAGCGAGGAAGCGACTAACTTTCTGCTATTTTCTCGCTCAAGAAACGTTCAACAGATATAAACTCCATGTAAACAAAAGAGATGCATATATTAATAGTCGATCGCTGACTATGCATACTGCCAGCGCGGACTCGGACAACTGCTTTAAGAAGAAAAATCAATAATTTATTTATTACAATTGGTTCGAAATCGAAACTGATTGACTATTTAATTGGACGAAATCGAGTCTGACTTCCTCCAACGATTATTTACATTTCTAAGGCCAAAATACTAATGAGCGTAAAAAAGGAAACGTTCCGTAGCCGAATGGCAAAAAACGGAACCCTTATAGTTTCAATATCCGTCCAATATCCGTTCAATGTCCGTCTGTCTGTCTGTCTGTCCGTCCGTCCGTATGTCACAGCCATTTTATTCCGAAACTATTAAGACTATACATGTCAAACTTAGTAGATAGATGTATTCTGTGAACAGCTTTCCGATTTTAAGAAAAAAAATAAAAAATATTTAAAATAAAGGGGGGTCCCCATACATGGAACTAGAACTGAAAATATTTTTTTTCATGAAACCTATGCGTGTGTAGTATTTATAGACAGGTCTTTAAAAACGATATAAGGGTTTCTAAAACCACTTTTTCATAAAGTCAATCGTTTAAAAGATATAAGCTTCCAAAGTGGTAAAATGTGTGCCCCCCCTCTAACTTCTATAATAATGGAGTGAAAAATCTAAAAGAAATATATGTCTATAGATCTTAATGTAAACTTTCAACCAAAATTGGTTTGAACGAAATCGGGTCAGCAGTTTTTGAGATACAGCATATTTTATAAAACCGCAAATATAACTTTGTAATTCATACAAACACTATGTAAAACAAAGTTATTTAGCGTAGTTGTAAAAATGTAAATAAGCTAGTTTTAAGAAATTTTCAAGGTTTTTTTTATTATATTATATTTTTATGGTTACTACGGAACCCTTCATGGGCGAGTCTGACTCGCACTTGGCCAATTTTTTTTGAGGGCTGGATCCGCCCCTGACAACAGCCAGGCGGCCCTCTTTTCCAAACCGCGAATAAACCGAACTTCCCCCGTCAGATTACCATGTACGGCAAGCCGATCCCTTGGTAAAAGCAAGCCAAATACTTAGGCGTGGTCCTTGATAGACACCTCTCTTTTGCTGAGCACATAAGGCAGGCACGTCCGCGCGCCGCTTTTGCTCTAAGTAGGCTCCACTTCATCCTTGGCGCCCGCAGCAAATTATCACGCGGGTGTAAGCTGAAGAAAACTTTTCACATAAGGTGGTTGAGGTCGAGGCGGATGATTATTATTATGAGAAACTGTGTGCTTCTATACTATCACTGCAATGTTATCTCCTGCGCAATTACGTAATGATTTTGATTGTTGATAGGCTCGCGGTATTTAATTGTAATTATTAGATTTTCTATTATTAACATAGCTGTAAATATTACTAAGCAAAGTATAGATGTAACATCTGAATTAAATGTCTTAATAAATAAATAAATGTGAGAGCAATGTGGGAAAATATCGAATTATGAGTAGACTAGCAACCGCGCGGGGTTTTGCTCCCGTGGACTTTCATCATGATACAAACATAACTCTCCTTTTTCAGTCGGGCCTTCCTCAAGCTTCCACCCAGTATTTTCGAAGATTAGATTCAAACAAACTTTTTCGCATTATAATATTAATTTAAATTGTATCACACTGTCTGGAAGGTTGAGTTCAATGAGAGTTTATACGAACTACCCTAATATCCTTACTTTGGTATTGCTCGTCAAATCTTTCAAGCTCCTTAAAGTTCTAAGTTGGGCTTCGTGATAACTGATTACTGCTTGCACTTTTTTGGACGGCTCTGCACTAATCTGTGCTTCTTTCTTCAAAAGAATACCACAGACATGAACCTACATGTACTCATATGATTTTAATCACAACGGAATTTATGGACTTCAAAAGAGACGACCTTTGAATGGCGTAAAATGATCTATGTAATTATAATAAGACCTATAATGTACCATGTTTTATGCGAATAAATATTCTTATTTCAGTTTATTTCGGTGTTTCTTCTTAGAGCAGTTAGCACTGGCCTCATCTAGTTTAAATGTATGAAAAAAAAAACGGTCAAGTGCGTGTCGGGCCACGCGCAGTGTAGGGTTCCGTAGTTTTTATAACAGCCAAGTGCGTGTCGTATTCGCTGACTGATCGTTTCGTACCATGCTCTAACTAAAAGCCAAACATGACTACCTAACTAATTTGACTTCCTATACAAATCCTCACCTGATCCGACAATTTTGCACGGAAAGTTTCAATTTTTTTTTAGAGATTTGTATAAAACTTGTCATAGCCGGTGTTTTGAATTTAAATACGGACACAGAGCTACACTACTCAATTGTCACAAGAAGCTAGCACGATACAACTGGCGCTTAGCGCCATCTATCGACATTTCTATAGAGTTGTTCGAAATTTTCGAGTCAAATACAATTGGTCGACTATTACTCGTAAACTTGTAAAGCCCACTTATGTGTGATAGTTTTCCTTTAAATTTCGTTATATATAGGTACTACTGTCGTGAGATTTGAATTTCTAACTATAACCGTTTAGTTGATAGAGGGGGAGGACACTTGACTCTAACGAAAATTGGTACTTTAAAGCTTGATAAGTCACGAACGGTTTACATAATCAAAAAACGGTCTTACCAAACCCCTAATATTTTTGAAAGACCTATCCAACGATATCCCACACTATGGGCAGAATGAAAAAAAAAATTATCATCCCACTTTACATGTATGGGAGGTACCCTAAATAATTGTTTTTTTCAAAATTTTATTTTACCACTTTTTTGGCGTCATTAACGTGTATACTCATGCCAAAGTACAACTTTCTAGTACCAATAGTTTTTGAGCTAAACCAGACAGACGGACATGGCGAAACTATAAGGGTTCCTTGTTGACTACGGAACCCTAAAAATGACGTGTAAGTGTTACTTATAACCAATTTGCAATGGGAGGCTTTCTTATATAGTTAATAAATCACATTAAATTTGAAATTCTAGCAGACTCGAAAAGCGCGCTGCGTAAATCGGTTCGGTGGAGTGCCGATTGCCTACACGATTTTAGAAGTCTTCGTACAAGCTGGAACAATGGTTTCCATCATTTTACAGTGGGTTTCGCGACACATTTAAATTCCAAATAACGAAAAAGTGGATCTTTTGGCGAACCTGGCACTGACAGACGGGATTTGTTTAAATTTTCTTCCTCTATTTACAGATTGCATTAGCAACCATGTTCAGATGTGTAGAATGAATACTTCAACAGAAAAGGGTATTTGGTACAATGTATAATTGGATTGACCAAAACAATCGTAGATGTGAATTAGTTATGGCACTTAAACTCCGTTCCGGACACATTCCATCAAAGGAGTATGGTTTTTCGATGAAAGAGGTTACTTCGCCCAACTGGGAAGAATATGGAGTAGTCGAAGATATACAGCATATTGTTTTGATGTACTGTCTGTTTTTTAATCTTAGAGGGACACGAAAAAAGTATCGATACGTTGGGGTATCGAGTACGTTTCGTTTCGATACCGATACTTTTGTACTCGATTCTTTCTATTTGATACTTTACTCAATGAGTACTTTTTGACAAGTATCGTATCGAATAAATCTTGGACGTCAACGCCATCTGGTTCAATTGGACTGACCCTTCTAAATCATTACATTGAGCTCGAAATCGTTCCTTCAGACCTTTCGTTCACATTTCAGATTTTTTCCTTCACTAAGCATTTAGTAGATTGCTATTGTTTTTTATCAGGCGTTACTTTTCTTAAATAAAAATACTCCGTGTGTAATATTTTAAGTTTCCCATTGTTAAATACTACTCGGCAACTTTAATGAGTCATTCTGCATACGTCGACAGGCGCGTTAGGGGGCGGTGGTAAGCGGGTACCAAGTGACTCGTTTCAGTTGTCGGGTTATGGATTAAGTACGTTGTTAATGTTATATTTTTACTAAAACACATTTGTGTCTGATAATACATTCAGTTCTTACTGAGCTCTGTTCCCGATATCTACAACTGGAGCCTTAAAATCAAGCGTAAATAGTTTCGTATCATACAGATAGCGCGCGCCGTGTCAAGACACGCCGCGTATTCCTAGAAATCCCCACGCGCATGAAAGAGAATAGCATACCGTTGTCCCTCTTATCCCAAGCTTGCAGGCCTTTGTGTTGCTGCTGCTGGCTCACTCACCTTTCTGCTTTCGGATTGTGTGGGTTGTTTCTGTGTACTTTTTTTTTTTTTTTAACGTGGTAAAATTATCAAATAAGTCCTCCCACTCCGGGCAGGGTGGGAGGGACTGTCAGACTTTTACTGACTAAAATCCACGGTGTTCCTTCAATAGCCCTTTACGTACCGGGGCCACGGTAACGGGATGAGTCCCACGACCCCGGCAGGCTTCGGCCCTCTGCAGAGGGGGCCTCGTCATGTTGCTGACGCTCTTTGAGGCGCGCGTGGAACACGACGCGCCGTCGACCCGGGCATGGTCCATGGTCGGACAGCGAGTTGCCCTTTATTCGCTGTCCGCATGCCCGCGCCTACGGTGGCCGGAGATCGTCGGTCGACGTCCGACGCCGTGGGCGTCTACCACTGCGGCTGGGCTGGAGGGAGGACGCCATCCTCTCCCTCACGCGGCCCGCCTCCTCCTTAGGAAGCATGACTGCTTCGCAGAAGGAGGCGATCGCTTCCCACTCCCTCTCGCCCCGCAGCATGGCCTCGACCAATGCCGGGCGCGATAGGTCTCCGCCTATCGCCGCCGTGAGGACACGTCGGTGCTCTGCCCAGGCGGGGCAGTCTTGCACCGTGTGCTCTACGGTGTCCTCAGGGCGACCCTCGCAGTGGCGACACCCAGGCGTTTCCTCCTTTCCCATCAGACACAGGTACCTCCCGAAACTTCCGTGTCCGGTGAGGACCTGCGTCATGCGGTAGGTCAGGACGCCGTGACGCCGATCTAGCCACTCCTCAAAGAGGGGTCTTACCGCTGCAATTGCGGTGTGCCCGTTTCTGTGTACTTAGGTCAACTTTCGACAACTTGGGTCTACCTTTTTTAATAGAGCAGCGAGTCACTTGTTCGACGAAGTAAAAATAGCTGGTGCATTACTGAATGCTTTTGGTAAACCACACACTGATCATCCTTTAGTGGAGTCAATAATAACAAGAATAAATGAAACCCCTAATCAAAACTATTTCAACGATTATGTTATTCACAGGAATCTTAATCAAATCAGAGCTGGTTTCGTGTCAATGACAGCGAATATTCCCGGCCTGGACAACTTTCCCATACTCGACATAAACGACCTAATAATATATGCTCTGGGGACGTACCAAATAAGTCAGGCCAGGAGTTATTATGGCGAACATGTGAGGGGCGATGGTTCGTATCATATTGAACTGTACAAGGAGGACAGGTTAGATATTTTGGTTTTGGAAATATTTAACATCGACGTCATCAATCCGTGGCTGCTGCGTAGCCGAATCCAATCGCGACATAGACGACAGCGCACATACTTCGTCTATCTTTTGATAGAAGGGCTTAATGATGGCGTACCAGCAATAAGAGGGCATTACTGGAAGGAAGTATTTCTGGGAAGAGAACACTTGGTTGTTGTAGCCACGTCATGTCTGTATTGTGGTTCATGGCGTGGGGCAGACATCAACAAATCGCATTAATCTTAAGTCCTCCAGCTCAATTTCTGGATTTCATAATAAAACAGGATGAGAGAAGACAGACGAGTAATGATGATGATTAAGTTTATCTATACCACCAAATGTGGATAACCATATGTGGGGAACCATATGTGGATTATTGCGCAGTGAAAACTGCGCAATAATCCACATATGGTTCATGTGATTGTTTAACTATTGTGTCTGCTTTGTGGGCAGTGAAAGTGATATAATTATTGTTCTATGATAATTGATACGGTTAACAAAGGTTTTTGTACAACCAGATGTACCAATTATTTAATAAATACTTTCGGTTTTTATGGTTGTATCATTTTTTTGTAAGAATATTCCATAGTACAATTAAGAAAAGTAACCGAGAAGACCTATCCCATAGTGGATACGCGTTAAATAGTGTTCAATACCGGTCATCGCCATACACACGTACCCACTAACCCGTATCTATTCGATTCGATTAACATTGTTAGTTTTAGTGATAAAAAAACTGCCAATGAGAAAAAAATATATAACAGTAGCAACCAACTTGAATCCATTTTATAAATGGAAATATCAAAATATCTATATAATATAAAGTATGATTGTATTTTCATTTAATATAAGAAAAATAGATGGCAAAAATATACTAGCAATACTTCCATATGTATCTTCGTTCGGTTACGGTTGATGGACCTGGTTCTTTTTTGCTATTGATTTGCATTGGCCTTTCTTTAATAGATTTTCAACTTTATTGTTAAAGAAATTAGGTTCAAGGTTGATTGCGAAATTTTGACAGTTTCGGGTATCTTCATGTGCTGGCGTCTGTACAATGTAGTTCTTATAATGTATAACGATCGATGATGTGAACGAACGATCCACAAAACCGTATTATTTGTACTATTCTTCATGTTCGTTTCGCGATTTATTTTTCTGCGATTGATCGTTATTGTGCTTGACTATTATTTGACTTATTAAAATGTGAATGTGTGCCATCTAAAAGTATTGTTCTGTGCTATGCTATGCTATATATATAAGCGATTGTACGGATGAATAGGAACTTTAATGTGTGCCTAAAGGAATAAATAATATAATAGTTGAAATTAAATTGTTTAAAACGACGTTATTTAATTTGTAAAGTCACAGTTGTCTTTTTATCAGTGTACCAATACCATTAGTGTTGATGTTCTGTTCTTCTGTCCTACTGTACGGAAGCTAAATTGACATTACTGACTGATATTGACGGCCTGACGTATGCGCATTAGGCCCTTAGAAAAGTACTCGATACTTCGAAGTATACGATACTTTTGTTTTGATATATTTATGAGTACGATTTTTTTATATTACTCATGAGTACAATATCGATACTTTCTAATCGATACCGTGTCCTTATCTCAGAGACAAAGTTGTTATTACGACGGTTGCCAGTTTTTGCAATACTTAAATAGTGATGTGCCACTATCGAAACGTTAATAAAATCAAGAAGCGGCTTTTTATAAGACGTTATCCTGAAATAATGTGTAGGTGCTAATTTAAAACGTAGAAATACAAAATAATAATGTAAGACATATACCTATATATTTAAAAACATAATTAATTACTGGTATTCGTTAATCAGATTCAGACACTGACTCCATATCTTAGGAATAGGTAGACCTTTTGTAAATAAATTAGAAGTTAAATACATCACAGCTAAAGTCGTCTTGCAGTTAATGTCGGCGTCGGGCCGGGTGTTCCGTACAATTGTAATTTAAATTGTAATGAAATTTCATAGAATTAACCGTCAACCGATGTAACGACATCGGTCTGTATCGGTGCCGGATCGGCCAATGAAGAAACGCTCAATGTATTGTGACTGCCCAGCACAATAAGCGGCAGCATCATCCAAGCCAATAAAATCATCACCACCTTCACAGAGTGAAGGTACCCCAACTTTAGCTGGCCTATAAAGTTATCAAATAACAATATTATAAGTCAAGGAAGAAGAAATAATTCCAACTTTATCCTTTTATTACGACTTTTCAGTCTTTCTATATGATTTTTCATTTCTATTTAGTTTTATACAAATAAATCACATATTTGTTATCCTCTCGTAAAGGCCTTTATTTTGATACCACACTCAATGGTTTTGAAAAAAATACTGCACCTTGAAAATGTTGAGGTTGTATAGCACATCAGTAAAAATACTCCTTAGATGGGTTGCTATGCAGCAGAGCTTGTTGATTATATAAGTCAAAATGTTTTCCGAAAAACCAATTGTCAGTTCTCTTAATAAATGCCGTTAACATTATCTAATGTGTAATCTCTGCGTAATACACTCAGCTCTAATAGGTTACGGACCCAATCACGAAAAGGAAAAAGCGTACGTAAATAAAAATGGATTATAGTACAAAAATCGACATAGGAAAGTTACATGGCAAAGAAAATTGGTCAGCTTGGAAGTATAAGATCTCTATAATGCTTGATGGCACAGAAGGTGCTACAGATGCTGTGAAAGGTAAACTCCAAAAACCAACCCTTGCCGAAGGAGCAGGTGATGCTGAAGTAAGCAGCTATAATAAAGCGTTGGCTAGTTATAGGAAGGCTGAAACGAGCGCTTTGCTCATGCTAACTACTAACATGTCAGAAGACACATTAAAAAAGGTAATGAGGTATAGAACTGCATGTGATGTCTGGCAGGAGTTACATAGACTATTTGATGGACAGGAAGAGGACAGAGCCTACAACTTGTGTCTAGAATTCTTTGGACTTAAACAAAGTAAGGCGGATGATATTCCCACACACATATCAAAGCTGAAGAATGTTTGGAATGATTTAAAGATCGAGGTTTCCAGAATTGACGCAAATGCTAAACTTCCTGAGATGTTCCTCATATGTAAAGTCTTGGACACGCTGGATGATAGGTACTTTAACTTCAAGTCAAGCTGGCTGATGCTAAAGCAGACTGAAAGGACTATTGATTGTTTAACAAGTCACCTGTGCACGTTCGAACGAGAGCTAGGCAGTCAAGAGAACTCTAAACAGGAGGCGTTAGTGACTACACCAATTAAAAGAGAGTTAAAGCAAAGCATGGACAAACAGCTGATTTGCAACTACTGTTCTGGAAAAGGACATAGAGTTCGCAAGTGCAAGAAGTGGATTAAAGATGGGAGGCCACCTAAGCCATCTTCAGGCACATCAGCACCTAATCAAAGCCCAAGCAAGTGCAACAAATTTCATTAATGGTGAATGCGTGCCCACAAGAACAAATCCAAGATAGAAATAACTGGTTTGTTGATAATGGCGCAACAACACACATTGCAGTAAGAAGCGATTTCTTCCTCGAATTTCATGAATTTCAGTTAAATCACTCTGTAACAACCGCAGATGGGACCGTGATTCCATCAATAGGAAAGGAACCGTAGTGGTCAATGCAAATGTCAATGATAAGCAGGAACTAATAACGCTTCGAGATGTGTGGTTAGTACCATCACTTACGAAAAATCTTTTTTCAACGCTAGCAGCACAGGATAGGATGCAAAATAGTGTATTCACGTCGACAACAAGAGAATGTAAGCTTGATATAGAAGGCTCAACTAAAGTTGTTGGCAAGAGTGTACCTTATGGAGGACTCTACAAGTTGGACATGAAGACGGTCATGCCAGCAAAGAAAAGATCCATTGAGGTCAACGCAATCACTGGTTCTAATCTACTACAGCTTTACCATGAGCGTTTCGCACATCAAGACAAACGACATGTTCGCGATATTGTTAAGAGGGAGCTTGGAATTGATTTAAAACCAGACAATACAAAATGTGAAGGTTGCATATATGGCAAATCCCAACGGAAAAAGTTTGGAACAAGGGAAAGAGCTACAGAGCCAGGTGAACTTATTCACACTGATGTGTGCGGACCTTTTGCTGATAGCATCTCAAAGTATAAATATTTTGTCTTATTTAAGGATGACTTTTCAAATTACCGCTTTGTATACTTCGTAAAGCACAAATCAAAAGTTAAGGATAAGCTGTTACAAATGTTGCAAGAAGTTAAGACAACAGGTCATACAGTGAAAACGCTACTGAGCGACAATGGTGGCGAATTTGATAATGGAGCTATCCAAAAGATTCTACAAAAGTTCGGAATTCAGCATAGGCTGACAATGCCTTACACGCCAGAGCAGAATGGGTGTAGTGAGCGAGAAAACCGCACGCTTGTAGAAGCTGCAAGATCGATGCTACACGCGAGAGGAGAGATGCCACAAGTGCTCTGGGCAGAGCTCATAAACACAGCGGCATATGTTTTGAATAGGATACGCCCTACCAGAGTAGATACAAAAGTACCCTTCGAGTTGTGGCACGGTAGGAAACCCAAGATTAGTCATATAAAAGAAGTGAATGTTATACTCACGTTCCAAAACAAAGCCGTAAGAAGATGGATAAGAAAGCCATTAAAGGACTGCTGATAGGCTATGAGAACGATGATGGCTATCGCATCTGGGATGGAAAAAAGACGCTAAGGTCTAGAGACATAACGTTTCAGTCTGATGTCGAGTTCAAGATTTCCACCAGTATCCCTATTAAGTTAGAGGGAGATGACGGCGATAAACATGGTCTCATACAAGATCAAGCTTCTGAAAATATAAGAGAAAGTCAAGAACTTGATCTAGAGGGAGATATTACTGAAGATCAAGTTCAAGAGGACATTCTTACACCAACAGAGGACCAAGTTCAAGACAATGTTCCTATACTAACAGAGGATGAGGAAGATTTCACGGATGCTCAAGAACAATTAGAAGTAGTCGAGCCATTAACAGAGACTCGATACAACCTTAGAAACCGAGCAACAATTAACCGACCAAAGAAACTCGAACACTATGTTTGCTTTGTGGGTTTAGAATACTTCCCAGAAACTTATAATGAAGCAATTAAGAGGGAGGACAGTGCCGAATGGCAAAAGGCCATGGCGAGCTAAATAAAATCCCTAGCTGACAACAAGGTTTGGACATTGTGTGACTTGCCGTCCAACAAAAAAGCGCTGCCATGCAAGTGGGTTTTCAGGGTTAAACGAAACCCAGATGGTACCGTTGACAAATATAAAGCGAGACTTGTAGTCAAGGGGTTCAAGCAACGGAAAGGGATCGACTTTGAACAAACTTTTAGTCCGGTTGCTCGAATGGCTACAATAAGAGCCTTACTAAGTGTGAGTGCAAAGGAAAAGCTGCACCTGACTCAATTTGATGTTTCGACAGCCTTCTTAAACGGTAAATTAAAGGAAGAAATTTACATGGAACAGCCAGACGGATTTAGCGATGGTACTTCAAAACTACACACATCAAAAGTGTCTAGGGATCAAGCATTTTTATGCGGATTTCTTGAGATTGAGATGTGGCTTTGTAATAAATTTATGATTTTATAAATTTATATGGATCCTTTTTGGTGCATTTCATAATTTGAAACAGGAACTGTTAATCAAATTCGAGTAAAAGATGAAAATCAGCTGTCAATATTTTCCCTATAAAAACATACAACGCATTGAAGACATTATTAGTGCTACTGTTTCCCTACTACTGATTAAAACCAACGTTATTATGGAGCGGCGACGTCATTTAAGCAGGGAAGAAATGCTCAGAGCCGTGGGAATGATAGAAGCTGGTTCCCGGCAACGTACTGTGGCTTTAGCTCTGAATACAAGTCAGAGTGTTATCAGTCGACTTTGGACACGTTACCGAAGCACTGGTACCGTGGCTGAGCGCCATGGAGGACGGTATCGCTGCACCACACGGAGACAAGACCGATACATTCAAATCTTAACTCGAAGAGCTCCAACAATAACCGCCATGATGTTAGCCGTGAGGCTTCATCACTCTTCAGGGAACTTAATTAGCGACCAAACAGTCAGAAACCGCTTGCATGAAGTGAACCTTCATTCCCGAAGACCGCTACGGGTACCACCTATAGCAATGCACAATCGTAGGATTCGATATCAATGGGCTCTTGAACACAGAAATTGGGCAGAAGAACAATGGCGTTTCGTGTGCTTTTCTGATGAGTCTCGTTTTGGTATGAGACCGGATACAAGACGTATACGACACTGGAGAACCCCTGGACGCCAACAGCGATTAAAATCCTGCCAGGAAGTCCATCCTTATAGTGGTGGAACCATCATGGTATGGGCGGGTATTTGGATCGGCGGAAGAACTGAGTTGATTTGGATCAGAGGCAACCTCAACGCTCAAATTTATGCTGAGACGATTGTATCTGACGTCATCGTTCCTCTACAAGTGCAAATCGGTCCCTTATTTCAGTTAATGCATGATAATGCACGACCGCACACCGCAAGAGTTGTAAGACAGACTCTCGCCGCAGCTAACATCAATGTCCTGCTCTGGCCTGCTCAGTCGCCAGACTTGAACCCGATTGAGCATGCATGGGATATGCTACAGAGAAGAGCTCTGCCGAATATGGAGGGTATCCAGTCGCAAGAAGACCTTTTTTTGTTGTTGCAACGAACATGGGCGGCCATTCCACAGCGTGATTTGGATGAACTCATTTTGAGTATGCCAAACCGATGTTCTTGTGTTGTTAGTGTTCGCGGTAGAAACACGGATTATTAATTGTTTAAGTTACCCAATAAAATTTTAAAGAAAACTGTTATTTCAGTCTTTTTTTCGAACTTTAATGTTAGTGGTTCAAATGTCAAAAATCCCTTTATTAGGAAAATGGCAAATTTCTTTATTAATGCAAAGGTGACTTGGTTTATCATTACTGTGACAAACGAAAACACTTTATTTGATGAATCCTTAAAGAAAATTTTAATTAATATCAATCAGGAGAAAAGTTATTGCAAAAATATATGTTGATCCCTAGACACTTTTGATGTGTGTATGTCGACTTCAAAGGAGTCTATATGGTTTAAAGCAAGCACCTCGTTGTTGGAATTCTTGCTTCAAGGAAATCTTGCTACAGAAAGGTTTTACTCAGAATGCAGCTGACTGTTGTCTTTTTATGAGAAAGATAGGAGACAAGAAAATTATAATAGCTTTATACGTGGACGATGGGCTTGTAGCCACAACAGATAAAGCTTTGGCGAACCAATTCTTAAAGGAATTAGCGGATACGCTTAAAATAACTGTCAAGCCAGCATCCTACTACTTAGGATTAGAGATTGCTAGATTAACAGATAGATCTGTAATAATAACACAGCAATCTTACGTCAGGAAAATTCTCGAACGATTCGGAATGTCCGAATGCAATCCTATTTCGACACTTATAGAGAGGACTTCAGAAACAGGGAAAGTTGAGGAGAAAGAATCTGGAGAAAAGTTTCCCTATAGAGAAGCTGTAGGCGCATTGGCGTATCTCATGACAGGTACGCGCCCGGATATTGCTTATGCTGTCGGGATCGTATCAAGAAAATTAGAGAATCTAACTCAAGCAGACTGGTTGAAAGTGAAAAGAATATTTCGCTACTTGAAGGGAACAGCTAGCTATGGCATCAAATACACATGTGACTCTACGAGAACCATTATTGAAGGTTATAGTGATGCTGACCATGCTGGAGATGAACAAACTGGACGTTCTACTACAGGAGTAGTATGTTTATTCGCCGGAGGAGTTGTTTCCTGGTTAAGTCAACGTCAAGCGTCTGTTGCAATTTCAACAACTGAATGCTGGTATGGCTTCAAAGGTTATATAACCAACTCACAATATTAGAGGGCGTACCAACATTAAAGGTAGATAACGAAGCAGCTATACGTCTCGCACACAATCCGGAATTTCACAAGCGAACGAAACATATAAGAGTGAGACATTTCTTCGTTCGTGAGAGTGTTCAAGAAGGTTTAGTAGATGTACAAAAAACCAGTTCTACTGACCAATTAGCTGACCTTATGACCAAGGCAGTTCCAAAGCCGACGCTCAACAAGATGAGAGCCAAATTGGGGCTGCATAGTTTTTCAACTGATGAGGGAAAGTGTTGAGGTTGTATAGCACATCAGTAAAAATACTCCTTAGATGGGTTGCTATGCAGCAGAGCTTGTTGATTATATAAGTCAAAATGTTTTCCGAAAAACCAATTGTCAGTTCTCTTAATAAATGCCGTTAACATTATCTAATGTGTAATCTCTGCGTAATACACTCAGCTCTAATAGAAAATGCCACTGATCCGTTTTAAGACTTGAATGAAAAATAGAGAAATAAAACCTAAAAATAGCTGAGGTATCGGACTTGTGATCGAGAGGTCACGGGTTCGAACCCCACCCATTACACAATTGCCGTGAACCCACTCCAGACACAAGCATATTAGTTGGAGGGGTTAACAAGATTACTAGTAATGTGAATTATACCCACATTACTAGTTCTCTTTATAAAAAAGATCTATTCAACGATATCCCACTTGATATAGTTTACCGATTTTTTATAATTTACTGTCATATCTTTAGATGGCATGGTTCAGACGAATTGATTAACGTGAGAATTAGTCAAATCGGCCCACGCGTTTGGCCTGTACACACACGTACTTAGACTGTAAAACACATTACCCTCCTTTGCGTTGCTCAGTCGGGTAAAAAGTTACGATTCAACAAACCGGTATCGTAAACGACATTTGCATGTGTCAATTCTGTCTCTGAGATTAAAAAAAAAAACAGGGTATGGTGTATCCGGAATGAGACTACGATTCCATTTACTTAGTTTCAATAAACATAATGTTGAAGAGTGTAATGCCATTCTATTTTAGTGTATATCTTTAAAAAACTGCGCACTGTTGCAAATGGTACTCTTCTTCGCCAAACTTACCGAGCATTGTGCGAATGCATTATCAGGTATTGTATCTGCGCATGGGGTGGTGCAGCAAAATCTCATATGATTGAAGTAGAGCGGGCACAGCGTTTGGTGATTAAAGTACTTTTATACTTACCATACCGACATCCTACGTCCTTAGTGTATGAACTGGCAGAAGTGTTATCTGTAAGAAAGCTATTCATATACGAAATGCTACGCAGATACCACAAAATAATTGTTCCAAACTTACCCAGTACACAAAAGCGCGTAGAATGCTACCCTGTCCCTCGTGCCAGATCAAAATTTGCAAAAAGGCACTATAGTTATCTAGCTCCGCACGTCTATAATATATTCCACAATTCCACAACTTTTTTTTTTTTTTTTTTTTTTCACACAACGCCATCTAGTCCCAAACTAAGCAGAGCTTGTGATATGGATACTAGACAACTGATAAACATACATATATATTTCTAAATACATACATATTATAGATAAATTACACCCAGACAAAGAACAAATGACCGTGCTCATCACACAAACATTTGTCCTAGGTGGGAATCGAACCCACGACCTTGCGCATAGCAGTCAGGACCACTGACCACTATACCAACGGGCCTGTCTAAATTAAATAAAGTCCAGAAAATCAGCAAATTGAATAATAATAAATTTAAACAAATCTTAAATACCTGGCTAAAGACAATGGACTATAATGATGTAGAGAATCTTCTAAAAACATGTTAAATATATTCTGCAAAACACACACGTTCACACAGCCATACACACATACATATAAAGATATACACACACACATAAAGACATACACACACAAACACACAAATGCATTCACAGATATACACACACACATAAACTCGCATGACAACACGATTGTTAAATTAACTTAATTAAATTATTAGTTTATATTATTTTCTCTAGCTTTAAATTTCACTTTCAAAGTTTTTCTGTATGATATAAGAATATTGTTACTATATATTAAGGACGCATGTTCAAAATTGATAGGTATCAAATCGCATCACTACATAGACAAGGCTCAAACACACACAAACGTACGAATAGCTCCGCGAATTATGGGTACGTAAAGTCATTTTGATACTTTAGATTATTTAATTTTTTTTTTTTTAATGGCTTCATGGTTGCTTTTATTTTGTGTGCTGTTTGATGTCATGAAATTATTGGAGTGACTTGTAGGTACACTTCGATGACTGGTACTGGATCTGTTTGACAACAAGATGTAAATGTGCAGTTTTTTTTTATTATGGTTTCGTAGCCGATTGGCAAAAAACAGAACCCTTATAGTTTCGTCATGTCTGTCTATCTGCCCGTTATTTTATTCCGAAACTGTTATGACTACCTACATGTGAAACTTGGTAGGTAGATGTATTCTGTTCCGCCGAGTTGAACCGCTTTCCGATTGATAGACAAAAATATATAAATTTAAGGGGGCCTCCTCATACATGGAACTGAACCTAAAAATATTTTTAAGCTATTGCATAGCTTTTATCGCGGGCTTTGAGCGCGGCGACCGAATCAAGAAATTCCGTAAAGAAAATAAAACCTAATACGGTCGAATATGGTCAGTTATTTCAATTCAGGTTACTAACGTTCTATTAGCGTGTTTAGTAAAGAATCGGATTGGTAACTGTCAGTATTTTGGATCAAACCCAGGGTCTCATCATATCTTTTTATGATTTCTTTTTTATTGAAAGTACTTTTATATTATACTTACTAGCTTCTGCCCGCGACTTCGTTCGCGTGGAAGGGGGTTCCCGCGTAATTCCTGAACCCGTAGGAATTTCGGGATAAAAACTATCCTACGTCCTTCCCAGAGTCCTAAACTATTCCCACGCCAAATTTCATCTAAATCGGTTCAGCGGTTTAGGCGTGAAAAGGTAACACACAGACAGACAGAGTTACTTTCACATTTATAATATTAGTATGGATTTAGATATTTTGTAAATATTTTGTTGAATAAAATAAGAAACATTTACATTTTTTTATAGAAGAAAGAAAGTCAAAAATGTCAACGCCGCGAGAAATAGCTTAAAACTAAAAATGTGGTATAATTGACCCGGTAACTTGAATTAATATCAAAGAAAAAAAAATACTGCATAAATAAAAAAATATATAAATAATTATAATTGCATAAGTTGATAAAAAATGCTATGCAATAGCTTTACCGCGGCAGTCCCCGAGTGCCACACGGGTTTTTTTTTTCATCAAACCTTTTCGTGTGCGGTATCTATAGACAGGTCTTTAAAAATTATATCGGTTCCTAAAACTACTTCTTCTTAAAGTCAATCGTTTAAAAGATATACGTTTCCAAAGTGGTAAAATGTGTCCCCCCTCTCTAACTTCTATAATAGAATAAAAAAAATATGCTGTAGGTTTTAATGAAAACTTTCATTAAAATGGTTTGAATGACATCGGGTCAGTAGTTTTTGAGATTTAGCACATTTTCTAAAACCGCAAATATAACTTTGTATTTCATACAAACACTATGAAAAACAAAGTTATTTGGCGTAGTTACTACGGAACCCTTCATGGACGAGTCTGACTCGCATTTGTCCAATTTTTATGAATGAGCCCACTCTTGACCTCGATCTCGCCTGATGGTAATCGATAGATGAGGTCTACAATGGAACGAGCGAGCTCAGAAGATACCTATTTACTTTTGCTCTAAAGACTCAAAGATGGCAGGGAAAACAGAAGCCGGCAGAGAATTCTACAGCTTGGCTATGCGCACAATAAATGTGGAGGAGAAGCGCTTGACAAGACGGTATAATATATCAACCAAGTTCGAGCTTGTATTGTTAGATACGATGAGATATTATAATTATACGAACTCAGTGGAGTGGCCTGCAGGAATACAGCAACTGCTCTTGAAGATCCTAGACGATAAGAATAGCTTATCAAGTTTGGGTCCATTCTGTTTGGTAGGTGTGTAATCTCGTGGTTTTCGGGGTCGCTAATAACGTATGGGGTTCAAAATCAAAGATTTCGCCAATTAAACTGTTCACCGTGTGTTGCATTTCCTTGGTATGATAGCATTAGCGATCTTGACAAAAGCTGGGTGGAACAATATTTTAATATTAAAAATCAATTTCTTATGTTTAATATATTCTTGGAATATATGAGGAATGAGCTCGTAACTCCATATTTCTTACCCGTCTTGAGATCAATCAATTCTGGAAGAAGACAATTTTTGTAAAATCGAATTAAGTGGGTTTCCATTTTTTCCTTTCAGAATTAAAAGAACTTTTCAATGATTTCAAACTTTAATTTACCAGTCTTGCCTAGTAATACGCAACTGCCCTTGAATTTGATAATACCATTTATGTTTTTTTAATAAAAATACCCAAATTGCTACAGGTGTGCCTATAATATTTGAAGAGTTCCCGCGATGTCTCCAGGATTCCATCGTCAGATCCTGACTTCATGACAATGGAACGAACTAGAAAGTATACCTTTTCAAATAAAAAAAGAATTTTCCAAATAGGTCCAGTAGTCTTCGAGTAATCGGAGAACATACATAAAAAAACAGATTCCGAATAAGTGAGGACCTCCTCCATTTTTTGAAGTTGATTAAAAAGTGTTTCTGTCACAAACCAAACAGTAATACAATAAAATATATTGAAACATTAGTGGTTTCCAAATTGCTGCCACAAAAAGTACTACAAATCTGTTGGTCAGATCTTTCCGGACGCTCTTCGTGTGTACTGCGAGTATCGCGACTGCCTCCATTAATCCTGTGTAAAGGACCAGATCGTTTTGATGGTCACAATAAAATGACACATATTTACAACTAGCTTTTGCCCGCGACTTCAACCGCGTGTATCTCGGAAAATATCCCATCAGTATATTTATGTGGAGAACATAGCGCCGTCCGATGTAACTGTACAAACTCAAATGACTACTATATATCATTGCCGTGTATTTGGTGAAAACCGTATCAAAATCTTATGTGCTTTTTATCGCGTTCAAACAGACAGACAGACGCGAGGTGGCGGGAGGTCTCTGTTTAGATAAAATTTATTATGGTAGTTACGATCTAATAACAAATATTTTTTGACCACATGTCCAAATACCGTCCCGTTATCCTACACCGGTTCCCGCTCGTGCACCTCCGCTGACCTTGATCACCGACTGGAGGAAAGTAAGTGAAAAACAGTAATGAGGTAAATGCAATTAAAGAAATTGGTCAGTTGCATTTTTGCGACACTTGCACTAAATATCTCATGGTGGCAGTTCTAATTTTGTGAAAAGTTTTAGTGATGGATTTTACTTCCGAAGGTATGTACTATATTAATTTCTTATTACAATATTTTAATGTGTCATAAAATAGACTATCTGTGAATTCACAAAAAAGGCATGTTTTTCTTTGTTTTCGAACTTATCAGGCTTTTGGGGTATTAATGACAGCTGCAGAGGTTACTGCACGGTCAACTGGACATAAAAACGTTGCCAGAGTTATAAAGGACATTCGCGAGAATCCAGCTTCTGCAAGTACATGCATTAGCCTTCAACAACCAAGTGCTGTGCAAGTGATAGACTGCTAAGTAATGACGAGGCATTAGCGAATTATATTGATTCAAAATCAACAACTCACTCATATAAACAGACTAGAAAGTGGATTATGAAAGTCGGGCATCACGTGTTTCCATCATATGATTGCATTGTTAAATCAAAAAAAGCATATTATCCTTCCGAGGAGCACATTGTTTTGACACAATCTCGAGCAGAAATTGAGCTACAAGCTATTTTTAATAAAACAGCAGAACGTTTAGTAGAAGCTCAGAGAGAAGTTGTCACAAGTGTGCTCCCCAATCTAATACCCAATTCATCGTTTATCATCACACAACATCATTATAAGTAAATGGGGATGTGACGGAAGTTCCGGTCATAGTGCTTACAAACAAAGATTTGAAAACAGCGAAGGCACTGATGAGTTCCTTTTTGTTTATTCGTTGGTTCCTCTAAGGTTAATCGACGAGAGTAACAACATTATCTGGCAAAATCCTCGTCCATCATCGACGATGTTTTGTCGTCCAATTAAATTCATTTTTGCCAAAGAAACAACAGAATTGACAAAAATCGAAACAAATAAGGTTTTGGGATAAATAAACGACTACTTGGAGGCTACATCTTATGATCTTGGTGGTTCTGAAATTTCTGTTAAGCACAAGCTTCTGCTGACTATGACTGATGGAAAAGTGTGCAATGCTTTGACAGAGACACATTCATCGCAGAAATGCTATATTTGTGGGGCCACTCCCAGAATGATGAATCAAGATAATTTTGGCTTGGGTTTGTCAACATTACATGCTTGGATTCGTTCGTTTGAGTGCTTTTTACACATTAGTTATAAGTTAGATATTAAGAAATGGCAAGCTAGGTCTTCAGAGGAAAAAGCAAGTGTAAAACAACGATCAGACGAAATCAAACAACGATTCAAGCATGAAACGGGATTAATTGTGGACAAGCCAAAGCCAGGATTTAGTTCCACAAATGATAGAAACAAAGCTCGACGTTTTTTCGGGAACCCCGAACTGAGTGCTCAGATCACAGGATTGGATGTTATAATCATCAAACACTGATGTATTGTTGAGGACATTGTCTTCTGGCTTCGAGATAAATCTTGTTGAATTCAAAAAGCCGAAGAAGAAACAGCAAGTGCTTCCCCTTGCTTCTCAATGGCGTCGCTCCAGATATTAATGGCATACGCTAGAAGATTCCCAGTTGACCGGTTTTTTGCGAAAACCGTATTATCGGTCACTGAGGATATCGTTGGCTTCTAGGTATGCCAGGAGCTTACTATTAAGTACACGCTCCATACTCTTACAGAGTATGGACGTGACTGAAATAGGCCTGTAGTTGGCCGGGTCAGCACGACTGCCCTTTTTGGGTACAGGCTGAACGTTAGCCAGCTTCCATGCTTTCAGCACCTTTCCAGTCATCTAGCGAAAGGCGAAACAGGCGTGTCAAGATTGGAGACAATTCAGGCGCACAAGTTCTATGAACAGTTGCTGGTATCCCGTCGGGGCCACTAGCTTTGTTCACTTCAAGATTACGCAGCACTCTACGGACGTCCTTCTGATGGATGCGAATGTCCAACATACACGTCTCGCATCCAATAGGAGCATCAGGAGGGTGAGCACCACTACTATCCAGACGTGAAAACTCCGCAAAGAGGGCGGCAAACAAGTTTGCTGGTTTGAGCGTCTGAGGTCTGACGGGTCTACATTACCGTGAGGGACGACAAAAGTTGAATTCGACCGACTTTGCCAGGGACCAAAACGCTTTGCTGCCAGCAGGATATGAAGCGAGTTTGTTCCCGATTCGGCTAACGTGGTCAAACCGAACCCTCCGCAAAACCTTCTTGCTGGACTTGGCAGCCCTGTTGAAGGCTCTCTTCTTCTGATCCACGTCATTTGCTTTGCAGTTTCGAGCATCGACCCATGCTAACTATGCCCCGTGTTTAAGCGCTTCAGCGCGATCACATTCGGCGCCAAATCAAGGTCTAGCTTTTGCCGGACCAATGTGGAGTACTACATACCGTTCTCTGACCTAACAATTTAGGTCAGAGAACGGTATGTAGTACTCCATCCCCTGTCGCAAAACATCTACCACGGCGTTTGCGCACGACGATGAATCATTTGAAGAAAAGCAAGTAGGCTGCCAAGGATAACATGCAAAGAAAGATCGCATGCCATCCCAATCTGCTGACTTATATCGCCAAACCCGCCGAATGACTTTAAGGCTAAGATCGGGCGGAGAGGAGACGGGTACAGACTTCACCAGACAGTGGTCGGAACTACCTAACGGTGAAGATATCGTTACCGAGTAGCGGTCTGGATCTGTAGTCAGTAGAAGGTCCAAGCAATTGGCTTTGTGTGACTCAACATCCGGCACCCTCGTTGCTCCCTGGACCAGCTGAGTGAGATTTAATGCAAGTGCAAGAATGTGCGTCTCTCGCCCAGCATGGTCCGTGCATTGGTATGGGAAGAGCCACTCCTGGCGATGGGCATTAAAGTCCTCCAGTAACATGAACTGAGCTGCTGGGCCGCATCTGCCGCCTCACTGATGTATTGTGTGAGCCTGGTTCTCTCATGATCTCCGCTGTGCGAGCGGTAGACACAAGCATAGATAATTTTGTCTATGTCCGTGTCCACCAGAGCCCAAAGTGTAGAAAACCTGGAGTCCTCAAGGTTCCGGAGACGCCAATAGCAGATGTCGTCGCGGGCGTACATACATACCGCCGCACGTGGTTTAAAGTTGTGCTCCAAGGTAAACCCTGGGTATGAAAGATACGACACGTCTGATGGACATCTGATCTGCGTCTCCGAAAGAAACAGCAGAGCAGGTTTCAGTCTCGAGGTGGTGGTAGACTGCGACGAGATTTGAGTGCAGACCTCGGATATTACTGAGGTGCACTTTAAGAGAGAGGGAGTGCAGCCGCTGTTTAACTTTGCTCTTTTTATTCCATTTCATGATTTAGAGAGTGAAGAGGAGAGAAGAAGGAAGTGAAGTGAGGCTTCACGCTGTTAACCTCCAGACCCACACTAGACGGATGGTATTGATTGGGGATCTAGTCTGGAGACTGCGGGGACGCCCAAGCTCCCCCGGGAATGACCATCGGACCTCTCATCTGGTCGCCAACCAGCACGATGGTGCATTCCGGGATGTTTCGACAGTTGGTGGGGCAGCCTGTCATATGTGGCTGGCACACTACTTGGGCCCCCAACTACCTGCGGTCGGCCAGCGGCGCACCGTGCCTCGGATCCGCTCCTCTCCGCGACTAGTCTCCCGATACGTCCGCACTAGTGCGAGCCAGATTGGTCTTTCAGCAGTGAAGCAACTACTTCGACCCAACTCCTTGATAGGCTATACAGGGCATCGTACCGGAACACAGCTAGGCCGTTTGGCGGTACGTCTTTGCCCTGGGGGTGGTCACAAGCCTGCAGTTTTAACCTGCCACCTGTTTGATGTCACCTGATTAGCACCACCCGAGGGCCACGTGTAGGGATTTGCAAACGGGTATCCTCTTACGGACACAGGTGACTCAGCCCCCAAAGCTGTCTGTCTATCTGTCCATCCGTATGTCACAGCTATTTTATTCCGAAACTATTAGGACTATACATGTGAAACTTGATAGGCTTTCCGCTTTCCGATTTTAAGAAAAAACTTAAAAAATATTTAATATAAAGGGGGGCTCCCCACACATAGAACTAAAACTGAAAATATATATTTTTTTTTATGAAACCTATGCGTGTGTGGTATCTATAGACAGGTATTTAAAAATAACATTAAAGTTTCTAAAAGGACATTTTCATAAAGTAAATTGTTTAAAAGATGAACGCTTCCAAAGTGGTAAAATGTGTGTGTGTGTGTCCCCTCTAACTTCTATAATAATGGAGTGAAAAATCTAAAAAATACATATATCTGTAGATCTTAGTATAAACTTTCAACCAAAATTAATTTGAATGAGATCGGGTCAGCAATTTTTGATATACAGCATATTTTCTAAAACCGCAAATATAACTTTGTAATTCATACAACTACTATGAAAAACAAAGTTATTTGGCGTAGTAGTATAAAATGTAAATAAGTTAGTTTTATGAAATTTGCAAGTTATTTCTTTTGTCTATTAAATATACATACTATGTTATATTATTATAGTTACTTCGGAACCCTTCATGGGCGAGTCTGCCTTGCACTTGGCCAATTTTTTGGGGGGAAAAATGATTCCTTTCGGTCTGGGTGTAGCGGAAAGTAGTTTCAGACGAATACTAAATAAAAACCCACTCTGTTCCTTCAGTTGCCCTTGTGATCCGGGGCTGCGGTGTCTATATATATATATGTCTGTAGATCTTAGTATAACCTTTCAACCAAAATTAGTTTGAACGAGATCGGGTCAGCAATTTGTGAGATACAGCATATTTTCTAAAACCGCAAATATAACTTTGTAATTCATACAAACACTATGAAAAACAAAGTTATTTGGCGTAGTTGCAAAAAATGTAAATAAGCTAGTTTTAAGAAATTTGTAAGTATTTTTTTGTCAAATAAATATACATATTACTTATATTATATCATTATAGTTACTTACTACTATATATATATATATATATATATATATATATATATATATATTGTAGTTTATTATATAAATATATAATAAAAAAGATCATGAAAAAAAACATTTTAACTAAAAATAAGACAGATTTCCAAAAATAACAAGTTGTAAGTATTTTTTTTGTTTTTAGTGTTTTGGTTTGTCGACTAGTGCTTTACCTAGTTACAAAGGCCTAAATGTAAACTACTTATCACCATTTACAAAATATTGCTTTTCCCGATGCAGAGCCGTTCATTTTTGAGGAGTTCTTCAGGTACTTCACCATCAGCTCAACTTCACCATATACATGTTAACAAGTATAAAGTGATTAACAACCATATTCTAGTAATCGAATCGCAACCCATGAAATACTTATAATTGAGTAGTTCCGGTAGCCGTCTGTGGTCTTCATCATCAGTTCCACTTCACCGAATGGTATTTTCCGAGAGCAACTACACAAGTTACTTTAAAAAATAATAATATTTGAAGAGTTCCCTCGATTTCGACAGGATTCCATCATCAGATCCTGACTTGATGACGATGGGACCACCTGGAAATATACCTACCAGGTGCCTTTCAAACAATAAAAATAATTTTTCAAATCGGTCTAGTTACGAGTAATCGGGGAACATACATTTAAAAAAAAACCGAGTCGTTTGCACCCATTAAAAAAATCGGTATCATCTTGGGTTTTGACATTTATTCAAAAAAGATAACAATTATTCCCAAACAATAGATAAAAAACTTACTTTCTCAAGTTGCTCATATAAAATGCGTAAAGTATCGAAATAAGTATTGTGTAGTATTATGAATTATTTTGTGTTCGTACAGCGATCTATTTTTAGACAAATTTCTGTTGACAAGCGACATAGCGTCCACTCACGAAGGCGGCTGACCGCGTATTAAAATTTCTTTACACTTTTCTGTCCAATAAATCTAAACAGTGACCAACGAAAATAACCCTTAATGCGACCAGTTAAGATTCATGCGCTTTAGCAAAATATGTGAAAAATTTAAAAGGGATTTTATTTTTTTGTGAAGCTATTTGTTACATTTTCGTTATTATTAATAGGCTCATTTTGAGGTAATTATATCTGCTAGCCTGTGGTATTTTTTAAGAATCAAAATATGTAAATGTTTAGCAGAAAAAGAATCCTAAACTTAACCCTTTTTCCTCAACTTTGTATGCAGAGGTTTTGAAAAATCGTGTTTACAATACTAAAAACCATATTTTTTGTATTTTAAACACGGCTGCTTTGGAGATAAAGAAGTAATCTATCTATTGCAACTGTTAGTTTTGTTTGAATTTCTTTATATTAGTCGGAAAAGGCACCCAAAAACAGCTTATTTACGTCAGATTCGAACTTACGTCCTTAAGGGGAAGACAGTAACACCTGCAACACAGTGTATACTAGCGCAAGTGTTACAGATTCCTATCATGCTATTGTAAAACTTATGTCAAAGTCAATAAATAAATAAAAAAAAAAAAAAAAAATTTATCCTTTGTTCAAACTGGCATTATTCGTTCTAAGTACCCGTTAGTTTTAAGTTAAACCTTGTACTATTAAGTATTCTGTGGTTAAACCTAAGTTTCTGGTGATGTTACAGGGCGACGTTATCGCTCAGCGATAAAGCCCTTAAAATAAAAATTAAAAAACAAATTTCAAAATAAATCATTAATTTCATTTCGCCATACAGGCAAGTTCAAAATTACTTAGCAACACAGTGTCACTGTTTATGGATTCATTTCCATCCCGGTGGTCATACAAATTAAAAAATTCTTTCAATTTTATGATTATTTCTTCTGTTTTTCTCCTCACGATGTTAAAGAACACATTATATTTTATGTAATTATTTATTGTATATAAAAAGTGAAGACAATACGACCATAAATTTACCATAGCCTAAAATGACGATCTCCTTAGCCTGTACAAAAAAAAAAAAATCAGGATTTTTTTTCTATTTTCATATTTTTCCACAGGCTCTATTTAACTACTGTGCTTCAACGCAGGGTCAAATATCCTGCGTTTAAACACAAAAAAACTATCACAACATGAAGGTTTTAAGTCAATTCAAAGCATTTTTCACTACAAAACGACAATTTCATACTTTTACTCGTATTATTGCGATTATAATATTTTAAAATATCATTTTTTATTTATTTTGATGTCGCATTGTATTTTATCTTCACTATGGTTTCCCCGGGATTAGTATAATCAGTGTTTTCATTTATGGCTGTATCATCTTCCCCACCTTGTATATTTTAATTAGGTTTTCCGTTATGAGTATTTGTAATACACACTAATTAAGCCCTCCCCATTTCAATTAAAGCTTGTAAAGTCCTTCCAAGGCCTGTCTGAAAGATATCGCTCTCAGCGATAAGACCGCCATTGTAACCAAAGTTTTAGCAATAATGTTATATAAGTGTGTTTCAATTTTTGGTGTACAATAAAGTATATTCAATCTATCTATCCTGTCTTTTTAGTTTCGCCGGCAATGGATCCTTATCTCTTTTAAGCCATTACACACTAATAAATATTTGGCAACTAATTAGCTACTAAATCTAGGTATAATTACATTTCAGATCTATGACCGTCGCCTAGCCAGGAAGTGCCACACTGTGATAGTAGTAATTTTGTGATATGAGTGAGTGATACGCATTTGAAATGTTTCACAACCATGGAACTTCAATTTTCTCTTGAATATTCATAAAATAAATCAAACGTCTAGACTTTTCATCAAACATATAATATTTAATCGTATCAATTCCTAATTAATTAACAAAACACATTATCTTAAATTACTGCTAACCATGTACTCCGTTTCCTCTCAAGATATCAGAGAATACGCCGTGCCGGGGAACAGCTATTTTGTTCACGAGGTCAGGAACAACCTGAAAATCAAATATAGGGACGATTAGTGGGGTGTTCACCATAATTCTATCAACAAGGTTGTAAATCTTTGAAATGGCTAGAATAAACTGAAGGGCTTATAAAAAAAAAATTTAGCAAAAAGTAGAACCGACTTCCATATCAAAACACTACAAAGGCAAAAATAACTTTAATTTCGGAAGGCGTTGTCAAAAACGAAAATATATACAAAACTAAAGACACCGCCTTCCGAAATTAAAGTTATTTTTGCCTTTGTAGTGTTTTGATATGGAAGTCGGTTCTATTTTTTGCTAAAAATTTTTTTTATAAGCCCTTCAGTTTATTCTAGCCATTTCAAAGATTTACATAATCTATAGGATGTTACAATGGGCAATTTTATCGCTAAATCTTTTATTTTTTGTATGCCTTGGAGAGAAATGTGGGTAGAAATCACATTACTAGCAATGTTTTTAACGCCTCCAAATAAACTAAGCTGCTTGTGTTTAGAGCTGGTTCTCGGTGTAATGGGTGGGGTTAGAACCTGCGACCTCTCGATCAAGGCCGACACCTTACCCATTAATTAGGCTATTGAGGCTTATTGTTATTTTTATTATATTTATACTGAGTTGCCTCTTTAGTGATTTCTACTGAAATAGGACTGTATTTTCAACATCCATACTAATATTGTAAATGCGAAAGTAACTCTGTCTGTCTGTTACCTTTTCACGTCTAAACCGCTGAACCGATTTAAATGAAATTTGGCATGGAAATAGTTTAGGACCCTGGGAAGGACATATGATAGTTTTATCCCGGAATTCCCACGGGATCGGGAATTACGCGGGAAAACTTTCCACGCGAACGAAGTCGCGGACAAAGTTAGTAACTAATATATTTATAAATATATTTTATTTATATATAACAAAAATTCGAAGGATGTCACGATGTTTCCCTCCACCGTTTTAGCAGCTGTGTTGATGATATACAAATTACCCAAAGTAATGTATCCACCAACGTCCATTGTTAAAACTTACGACTCATATGTCAGCCACATAACCACTGCTTTCGTTTTCAACCGACGACCAAAAGAGGAGGTTATCAATTCGACGCGTATATTTTGTTTTCTCTTTTTTTTTTAATGTATGATCACCGATTACTGGAAGACGGCTGAACCGATTTGGAAAATTCTTTTTTTGTTTGAAAGGGTATACTTCGAAATTGGTACCATTTATCACCAAATCAGGATCTGATGATGGGATCCTGGTGAAATCGAGGGAACTCTTCAAATATTATAGGCACACCTATGGCGTTTTGGGTATTTCTTATAGTAACTTGTGCAGTTGCTCTCAAAATATACCATTTGGGGAAGTGGAACTGATGATGAAGACCATAGATGGCCGCCGAACCTACTCAATAATAAGTATTTCGTGGATTGCGATTCGAATACTTGAATATGGATGTTAAGCACTTTATGTTCGTCACAATGTATATGGTGATGTAGAGCTGATGGTGAAGTACCAGGAGAACTCCTCAAAAATTAACGGCCCAGCATTGGGAAAAGCAATATTTTGTAAAAGGTTATAAGTAGTTGACATTTAGGCTCTTTTAACTAGGTAAATTAAAAATCGACCAACTAAAAAGAGTGAAATAAAATCTTTTTACCAAAAAATTAAACCGACTCCCAAAAACACTGCAAAGTGAAAAATAACTTTATTTTCGGAAGTCGGTGCCAAAAACGAAAATACAAAACTAAAGACACCGACTACCGAAATTAAAGTTATTTTTCACTTTGCAGTGTTTTTGGGAGTCGGTTTAATTTTCTGGTAAAAAGTTTTTATATTTTAATAAATGCAACATTTATATCAGCATGCACAAGAAAATCCTCTTAGTAAAACTCCGCATAGATTCTTATACTTTACGTAAGCATATCAAAAGGTTAAAAACTCACCTTGACACGAACTTCTCTGGGCATAAACTGGTGGAAAAACTCGTAGAACTCGAAGTGTGTTCTTACTATGTCTAGCCTGGCTAGTTCGTGCTTTAGAACATCGACGGCATCTATGGGTGCTAAGTCATGACGACGCAAGTCTTTTGTGAAGAAGTATATAGTTTCTACCAGCTTCTCGGCCCGAACGCGCGCTTTGTAGTCGTATCTGTAATTGTTTGGGGTAGGAATTTTTTTTTTTTTCTTCCAGTAGAGAGATAAAAAATGCCTTATTGGTCGAGTGGTCGCAAACGCGACTGCTGAGTACGAGGTCTTTGGTTCGATACCCGGGTTGGGCAAAAAATACTCAGCTGCATCCGGTTAGACTTAAAGCTAAGGCTTCCAATTCCGGAATACCGAGATCTCGGTATTGCGGGATCCCGCGTCATTTTCCAATACCGCGTGATGCAGGATTACGGGCGCGGGATCCGCGGGATTTGCGGGACTGAAAAAAGGTTTTTTTCGTTTTTCACAGCTTAAGTAGCCTAATATAGCAGAATTTCAGTCAGTGGTAGCCTAAGTATGTAGCCTAAAATATCAGTAAAGTTTTTTATTCAGTATTTGCTACAATTTTTGTGAAGAAAAAACGTTGTAATTTGATTGATCTCATACTAATAGTAATACGTAAAGAGTTAGTTGATTCATTCATTATTTTTTGTGATAAATAAACGGTTTAATTTGATTATCTCATACTTATAGTAATGCGTAAATAAATGTGGAGTTAGTTGATTAATTCATTGTTTTATTTGCCTTATATAAATGTGAATATTTTCAATATGCGGGATCCCGCAAATACCGAGATCCCGCCGGGATTGAAAATTCTTAGTCCAGCAAATACCGAGATTGAATTCAGGCTGCGGGATTGGAAGCCCTACAAGCCAACCCCAAAATAGTTTTTTCAACAGGTTTTTTTGGGCTAAGAAGATAAGGGTAGCTGATTACTCAATGTAGGTACATACAGTGTTCACTTTTAGCTTTTCCTGGCTCTAAACGTGAGGACTTTTAATTGGCTCTCTGTTTACTACTCTATTATTATCCTGTGTATAGTAGCAAGGCCCTCGCAGCCCTTGCGCCCCAGCCGCCGCAGGAGACGCTCCGGGCGCCGGGAATCACAGGGTGACTCCCAGCCACCTTCGGGCGGGCCTGCGGGCTGCGAGCAATGGGTAGCTCGCCGCCCGACTGAAATCAGGCCTGTATAGACGGCGCGTCGTTTTCCACGCGCGCAGCAGCAAAATTGTCGGGGCCCACAAGAGGGCTGTTGCCTGCCGGGGTTGCGGAATTGTTTGAAAGAGTTACTGCGGCCTCAGAACATGAAGAGCATATGATGGACACGGATGGGTTTTAGTTAGTAAAAGTCTGACAAACCCTCCTGCTTCAAGTCATTGGATGATTTCCCATCCTTAAAAAATAAAAGCTACTATACTTATAGATTTAAGAATTATTACTTACTTAGGTTCCAGTTTAGTCTCCAAGAACTTATACAGCCGTTTAGTGATCCATGACGCGTTGGTGGGTTGGAATCTCTTGGGAGGCTTGTACTTCATGTCTTCAATCACCTCAGCGGGTAACTCGTCAAAGGGAATGATAGAATTTATCTGTTTCTTAGGTTTGCTCTGAGCAGGCTTGGGACGGCGCGGCGCTGGCTTATTGGGTACTTTGAAAAGACAAAATGAATTGGTAACAGGGGTTTTCAAGGAGTTTCGTACAGCGGCTTCCTGTAATGTAAGAAAGGGTAATGATTAGTTAGGAGTACACTAAACTCGTGTAATGAACGATCGTAATATTGATCAGTCACTAGCAATGGTAGCACAGTGGACCCAACATACAGAGTATGTCGGGGATATTATACAGGCAGATCGTGAGTTCAAACCCAGTACATTAATTTGCTCTCGAAACAGAGAGAGACACAGGCCTCCTCTGTGATAGGGAACGGACTAGCCTAGCATATAACGCAATATAAATAAACACAAAACACATGCTTACTATGATATTAAAAAAGGCCAAGTATGTATTGAATGACTCGAATTATATGGAGATTCCCTATCCAGAACGCGAATCTCTGCAGAGAATACGCCCAATATGGTAGATATCTAATCAGGTTTGAAAGAATGCCTAGTCTAACAAACTAGGACTGACTGGACAGTTGCCAGAAAATTAGGAGAGCTCTACATAATATGGGCAAGAGCGAGGAAGAAAAGTAAGAAATTCAAAAGAAACTTACCATCTTAAGTTTCTTCTCTATATTCTGCTCCTTAATTTTCTGCAAATACTGTTCTAGCGTGGTCTGTCTCGTTCTCCTCGACAATTCATGATCAGACTCCACTATATCTTCCACGTGAAGATTAGAATCCTCCGGCATTTCTGTAGAATTTGCTAGAGGAAACTTGGTGGTTTCTGAATGCATTTCCATATGTTCAGTCTGCCTTTTAGCCGATTTTTCCATCACCCAAGCCCGTAAAGACTTTCTAGGTGTGAAGTCTTTGCCGAAAGTCTGTCTTAACGTTTTGCGGGTAGTTCGATGGGAATCCCAGCCTGATCCCTCAGCGCTGGAGTTTCTGGTACCATCTGAAAAGCCTGTGCTATCCCTGTGTGGGGCTAAGCTAGGTCTGATATTGAGGTTTTTGATCATACTTTTAGTTTTCCTCACGCTGGTATTACGGCTTTTGGCTATGAAAGAATCTATTTGGTTGGTCTTATCTTGTAGGATCATCACTTCAGGGGATTTATTTAGATTTTTCTTTCTATGCCTGCCTGTGGTGTCATGTGTTACGTTTGGTGATTCTTCGATTTCTTCACTTGGTTCTATTTCAATCTGTCTTTCTTCGTGACTGACGTGTTCGTTTTGTTCACTTTCTTCGGCGTTAGATGATTCTGATTCATGTTCATCATCTATTTCCATTCCGTCCGTTTGATTGTCATCTTGATCAGATATTTCTGGATCTGAAGCTATCGCTTTGTCAGCCTCATCACTTTCATCCATTTGTTGATCGTCTTCAACCTCTTCACTTTCGTCAATTTCGGCTTCACTTTCTACGTCACTTTCTTCTTCATTATTTTCCACCTCTTGGCTTCCGTTTGCTGAAGCATCATTGACTTCGCTCTCATTGGCTGTTACTTCCTCATCTTGCTCCATTGCTTCGTCATCACCCTGCTCGACGGCCTCATCATCTTCGACTGTTTGGCTTTTATGTGCCTGCTCGTCAAGGTCTTGGCTTTCGTTAACATCATCTTCAATTTCTTGGCTTTCGTTTGCTTCCCCGTCAATTTCCTGGCTCTCATTTACTTCAGCCTCAACTTCCTGTCTTTCATCAGCTAGGTCCTCATCTTCCTCTTCTTGATTCTCATCAGCCACTTCCTGGCTTTCATGAGCTAGATCCTCATCTTCTTGACTCTCATTGGCTACTTCCTGGCTTTCATTAGCTAAGTCCTCATCTTCCTCTTCTAGACTCTCATCAGCCACTTCCTGGCTTTCATTAGCTAGATCCTGATCTTCGTGGTCTTGACTCTCATTGGCTACTTCCTGACTTTCATTAGCTAGATCCTCATCTTCCTCTTCTTGACTCTCATTGGCTACTTCCTGACTTTCATTAGCTAGATCTTCATCTTCCTTTTCTAGACTCTCATCAGCCACTTCCTGGCTTTCATTAGCTAGATCTTCATCTTCATTTTCTAGACTCTCATCAGCCACTTCCTGGTTTTCATTAGCTAGATCTTCATATTCCTCTTCTCGACTCTTATCAGCTACTTCTTGGCTTTTATTTACATTGGCCTCTATATTGCTTTGATTATTTTCATCGTCACTAGCAAATTCATTATTAGTCACTACTTGGCTCTCATTAAGTACTTCTTGGCTTTCGTCTTTATCGTCTTGGACTTTTTGGCTTTCGTTACCTTGATCTTCATCTTCTTTGCTCTCATTTTCAACTTCTTGACTGTCATTATTGGCTTCTTCTTCCATCTCATTTTGATTATCATTTTCGTCCCCTTCATTACTTTCATTTTCAACATTTTCAATTTCTTGGCTCTGATTAGCTAATTCTTGACTTTTATTTTGATCATTGCTTATATTTTTGACATTTTTTTGGTGATAATTTTCGTCTTCATTTTCTTGACTTTCGTGAACTTCTTCGCCATTTTCTTGTACCATCTCTGCAGTCATATCTCTGACGGAATTATTTGTTGCTTCGTCAATTTTTCGATTTTTTAACGTTGATGTTTCTTTGTATTGATTATCACCATCAACATTATCATCTGCAGAATAATGTTCAGTTTGAGATTCTACAGATTCTTCAACAGTTTTCGATGCTTTGTGTAATTTCTGTGCTGATTTGTTACTCAAACAGGATTTGTTCTTTGTCTTATTGATTTCAGTTTCTTGTTCAACATTTTCTAATGCAACGGTTTTGTTATTTTTTGGGTTCACGTCTACTTCGTCTATGATTTCTTCATCATTATCATATTTCAGTGTGAAATTATTTTCATCTTCCTCTTGTTCAATTGCGTCAATCAGTTCGTTTGAGCCAGTTTTGTCTACAATATCATGTACTTGAGTAATTTTACGTTCTTTTTCATTTATGCTTTTATTTGCAGTAGTATTCCGAAGGCTTCTGTTAGTCGATTTGTTTTTGAGCAGTGTTACATTTTTAATAGCATTTACGGCGTTAGCTTCGTTCTCTTCACATTCAATTTCGATTTCTTTTGCTTTTGGACTGTTTCTTATCTTGCTATTGTTTTGATTCTGAGATTTATTTACTGTGGCATTCCGTTTGTCAGTGTATGACTTAGATGAGCTAATAATATCTTTGGAAGAGGTTTTACTTATATTGCTTTTTTCACCTTGCTTTAAAGTAGTATTAACATTTTCTTCCAGTTTTGATGCATTCTTCAACATACTTCTAGTAGTCCTAGAATTATTTAAGGATTTGTTTACTGCCGGTGAAGTTTTGGACTTATTCGTAGAAGAAACGGATTTATTAGAATGCTTTGTTTTATGAGATATTGTATTTCTTTGCAGAGTTCCAGCTTCAGATTCCTTTGCTTCTGATAGTTTGCTAAGCTTAGCTCGTTTTATAGGTGTGCTTGCCACCATATCTTCGAGTTGATTCTCAACCATAGTCGAGGATGGTAGCATCATCCTGAAATCCAGTTCTATGTCAGTAGTAATGCTTGATGTAGGAGATGCTTCCCTGTCCCTAGATACGGAACTAATACGTCTTTGTTCAAGTTTCTTTTGAAAACCGAATACTTTAGGTTGAATGTCGGGTATTTCATCCTCACTTTCAGATACAATGAAGTCGGCAAACATATTCTTTCGTTTATTTGCTGGTCTGTTTCCAAAGATGCTTCTTACTTGAGGTTTTGGATCTGCTAGCGCATTTTCTCTAGTTTTATCAGCAGCAGTCTTATTGGAGGATATATTGAGTAGTGCTGCTGGAAAAATTGGTTTGGATCTCTTTGCATTTTGAAATAGTTCTCGTGTGCCAATATTTATTGTCTTATCAATATTTGTGTTGTTAGTCTTGTGGAGCTTGGCCAATGATTCTCTGTTGTCTATTAAGTGGCCAAACTTCTTTTGAGGTTGGTTCTCTTTTTGTGTGAAGAGCCTTCTTTGCGGGAGAACTATGCTGTTGATTGATTCACTGTCACTGCTCTCTGGTAGATCCATCGTGTAGGTCTTTTTTTCTTGGCTGAAAGTAGAGAAGTCGATAGGTACAGTAAACCACAATTTGTCACAGATATATTTTAGATTTATTTTTGGGTTCATATATTTTAATAGATAAAATCAGAAAATATACACTTTAATAAAGACCCTAAACTATATTATACTATATAAAGCTAAATTACCACTGACTGACTGACTCACTCATTGACATAATTGTTCTCCCAGATGGTGGATGGGGAGGTGGGTATATTTTGACGGATTCGTAAACAAGTAACTCTCAAACCTACGGGAAAAGTGCCAAACCTCCCCTTTCCCCCCCCCCCCCCTTCTCGCCCCTCCCTATCGTATCTCGGAAACTACGAGACCCGTATTTTTTTTTTACGGATTCGTATAGAGGAGGCTCGGTAAAGTAAAAACCATTTTTCAGTCGCCCCCCCCCGCCCCCCTTTAGGCGGATCTCGGAAATTAAGAGACTTGGAATATTTTTTTTTTCAGATTCATCTAGAGGGGCAATGCTTTAGTCGAAATACTTGTGCAACCCCCCCCCCATCTCCCCCCCACCACCCCACCCCTTTTTTTTTTTCTTTCACAAGCACGCGAGGTGCTTGCACCTCGCGCAACACGCAAATACTAACCCCCCCCCATCTCCCCCCATCACCCCCCCCCCCTTTTTTTTTTTTCACAAGCACGCGAGGTGCTTGCACCTCGCGCAACACGCAAATACTTTTTTTTTTCACAAGCACGCGAGGTGCTTGCACCTCGCGCAACACGCAAATACTAAACCCCTCCATCTCCCCCCCCCCCCCCATTTTTTTTTCACAAGCACGCGCGGTGCTTGCACCTCGCGCAACACGCAAATACTAGTTATGTATATAAAAATAATTTAAAATATAGGCGTCCAGAAATTCGTGAGCATCGCTGTCCACTGGTAATGTGCGCAAAAGACTGGCTGCATTGCCACATTGTATGGCAATGCTTATGCTTTGTCCCAGGTAAAAGCCAGCCCTTGGGTCACGCCAAGTGTCGACTAGGCGTCTGGAAAGGGCTTTAAATAGCTTGTGAGCACTCGGACCCCACGATTCCAGGGTTTCAACCCCAAACGGCTCAAAAATATACCTACCAACGAGGTTATAATATTTCCGCGGCTTGAGGTTCTCTGCAGCGGCAGCGGCAGCGCCAGCACAGCGAGACGAGCTAGGAAGATGGGATGGTGCAAGTGTCAACGCAGGTTGCGTCCCACACTAAGGGCCTACCTACCCATCTTCCATGGAAATAAAGACATGCCGTATGGTCTTTTGCCATCGTCGCGTGCCAAGCCATTTGGTTCTAATACAGGTGGAAGGCCGACGGTGACAAGAGCTCGTCGGATGATGTAGTTAATATTTGCGTGCCGTGCTATGCGACCCGCGCTGCGGCCGCATGAAAGGCCGTGGTGACCGAGGCTGTTGACAACTTCGCCATAGTGGCAGCGATGAGCAGAACAGCAAGGAGCACCTAAACGAAGGGAAGCAGCGAGGCGAAAGTGGTGTTATCGAACAAGGTGCCTATGTTCGACGACGGTAGTGCATGAAGCCAAAGATCCGATTCCCATTCACCCACAGCCAGCAGGCGTGCACGCTCTGCAGCAGTAGCAGATGTGGCAATAAGGTCACTCTGAACTACTCTACAGAGCGGCTCATCCCACCGCCTCTGAGATGATGGGTTCTTGGGTGAATTTAAATTCGGGCAAGCGTGTCTCCAGGTATCCATAGCCTCGGTGAAGCATGGTACATTGAAATCAAACAGTGACGAAACTAGGATATTCCTGATTAATTTCTCAGTGCCGTGAACCGAAGATATAAAAGCCGGTAAACTTATACTAGAAATTTTGCGGACGCCGAGACCTCCCATACAAATAGGAAGAGTAGCTTGTGCCCAAGCTCGGTCGTCCATATAATTCGGTCCATCTTTTCCAAAAGGTGAGAATGATTCCATAGATGCAAATCACGAAGAAAGTACGTTAATTTAGGTCCAAAACAACAGTAACGAATTAATGTGATAGCCGAATGCATGTTATTTCGGTGTAATCTGTCCGAGATGTCATTAAAATTTTGTATTTTTTCCTCGACAAAATCGGGAAAGGAATTCTCAAAAATTGGAGACCAAGAAGACGAAGAGAATTTTTTTCCACAATTTGGATTTCTGGGGCCATTGCGTTGAATTTGGAAAGCGTCAGTTGTCGGTCAGTACTGTCGGATATGAAAAGTTCATACTTCGAAAGGTTGAGATGTAATCCTATGGATAAGAGTTCATTTCTTAAGAACTGTAGATCATCTAAAACCGTGTCTATATAGCCTCCCAGGGTTCCATCATCGAGATATCAAACATTAAATTTTGAATTTAGCTGCCGAATGATTGGATGAATGGCTAAACTAAAGATCGCTGGCCCGAAAGGATCACCTTGTTGACAGCCAACAGCTGATTCCAAAAGGTTTTCTTTATAGAGTAATTTAGTCGGATATCTGTGAAATTACCAAAGAAAACTAAAAATATTTATTTTTGTGAGTTGTGATTGGCCTAAGTAACAGTAAAATAATGTGCATTTCAATCTTTTATGACACATGGTCATTTGCCAAGTCTTTTCGGTAATGTATTAAATAAACATAGAGGTAGATATTGTGTATGAGAGATATACAAGTTTTTAAAAAGGTTGTACATTTGCTCAATGCTCACCAGTGCAGAAGTGTAACCACTGTAAATACCTATCTGATAGATACAATCTGAATTTTTGGCCACAGGCCTTGGTATTTCGAATATCATTAACTAGCAGTCCCGCTGGGCTTTGCGCCATTGGACTTTATCACGATTAAAACAACCATCTCTTTGCAGCCGGGCAAAAAGTAACCTACAACTTTCCTAAAGCTTCAAACTACTTTTACACCATCCATCCAAATTCTCCCAGTACTTTCAAACATTAGCGCGATCGGACTATAAGAGTACAAGTAGCGGCACGAAACTTTAGCGGTGACCGTTATTGCGCAGAAGTAAAAATTAAGGTATCTGAGGGGGGCTAGCGGGATGAAGGGCGGGCGTGCGTAGCGCCGATTGGCTCTCCAGCCGCATTATGTTCCCCGCGCCGATACGACGCTCCGCGCACATCCCGTGTACAGTCGCGTCATTAATTGTATTGTTATTGCTGTTAATTTTTGTTGTTCGTTTTTTTTGTAAGTTTGAATTTGTTTGTTAAATTTTGTTTTTTAGTTTGTTTGTGACTTTAAAGTGAATATACCTAGAAGAAATACTGTTTTGAAAAGACAGGCAAGAAAAATGGTTTATGACGTGAATTGCTTTTTAAAAAGGGAATCTAACGAATTAATTGATTCTTTGAAACAAACTAAAAGTGAGATTGACGAAACTACAAATACTTTACTCAGTCATTCGGACAGCATCACTGTAAATTTGAGAATGGTTCTCTGTAGATTCAGATTCAGTGTAGATTCTCTGATTCAGATTAGACTTAAATCTAAAATAAAAATAAAAAATAACAAATAATGTTTTTATTTTTATACTACCCACAAAACTTGTTAAAAATTATATCTTAGGTACCTACTATAAATCCTTGGACATTGGCATTGGAGATAAACTATTTATTAAAGTATAGGTAATATTATTTGCATGCGCGACAGTACTCATGCGCAGCTATCCTCTACATTTCATTCAGCGCTAGACCTACTATTTGACATTACATTAAAATAATGTCATTAACGTTATTTAGCTAATAATTGTATTGCGTGCGCGACAGTACCCATGCGCAGCAATCCCCTCCGCGTATCGTTCAGCGCTAGACTTACGTGCCGCTACTTATAAGGGAACAGAGAGAACATAGCACCTGTACCTGCACATATACTTATGCACTATAATATCTCCTGCGCAAATGGCTACTCTATGCTGAGATTAGCAGCCATGGCTAAAATCGGTCTGGAATTATTATTAAAAATGTCAATAAATGCATTAATGCATGAAAATAATCCATGTTTATTACCGGAACATGACACATTTTTTACAAATGGCTTTTATAAAATGTTCGTTAATGAAATAGTGTATATTACTTACAAGCTGGTACTAATATTATAAATAATAATAATAATATTCCACAACTTTCACACAACGCCATCTAGTCCCAAACTAAGCAGAGCTTGTGCTATGAGTACTAGACAACTGATAAACATACATATATATTTCTAAATACATATTATAGATAAATTACACCCAGACAAAGAACAAATGATCGTGCTCATCATACAACCATTTGCCCTAGGTGGGAATCGAACCCACGACCATGCGCATAGCAGTCAGGGCCACTGACCACTAGACCAACAGGACTGTCAATGCGCTGTCTGTTTTGTGGCTAAATCGCTGAACCGATTTCGATGAAATTAGGCATAGGACAGTTTAGCCCAAATGGCGGCACAGTTTACAAATAGTATTTATTTTCTGTCAAAGGGACTGTCAGACATTGACTAAAAACCCACCATGTTCCTTCAGTTGCTTTTGCAGTCCAGGGTTGTTATCACATATCATGTCATCAGTTTATCGAAAATTGCCCAGATACAGTATGGATTATATTGAACACAAAACATACAAAACGTTTGGGAATACTTTCATTGTGCGTACGGCTAAGGAGAGGAATTCCCTGCCGGAGTCAGTGTTTCCTGATCGTTATAACCTGGGAGTCTTTAAGTCAAGAGTGAATAGGGTACTTCTAGGCAAGCGTGCTCCATCTTCGACCATGTCGTCAATTTGGTGGTCAAACTCGAGCCTATTATCAATAAAAAAAAACAGTCTTAGCTGTCCAGATTAACTGACAAACGTTTAGTAGTCTATGAATGTATAGAAGCCAAAATAGAAGAAATTGCTTAATTATGAAAAGGGCATGTTTTCAACTGCCTCGTTGGTAGACTTGTTGGTGGCAAGGGCGACTTCTGAGCACGAGGTCTCTCGGGTTCGATTTATAGGTAGGGAAAATAGTGCTAATGGGTTTTTCTGTAAGGAATTTCTCAGTAGCCAGGAATTTGGAAGTCAGCGATGTGATCCCGTGCCTCGGAAAGCACATTAAACTAAGGTTCCAGCTGTCATTTGAACAACAGTAAATAGAAAGAAAAAGTATTTATTGCCAACAGACAAACGACATGCTGACAATATTAAAAACTTTATTTAGTTCCTTAAGACTAGAGTTAGTAATTGACTTATAATTGTTTTTTTTTTTTTTTTTTCTCTCTTTATTGATTATAAGGGATTTTTGTACATAAAAATGACGATGACAATCCCATCGTACCTTATACTAATGTCTAATCCTAATTCATACAATTAACGCTTAAATAAACTTAAAGGAATATAGCATTCTAGCTACATCCGAACTTGGTGAAGCTAGAATGCTATGACAGACACCAACATCTAGATAGTTCAGATTAAATTGCCTCACTAATTTTAGTAAGTAAGGACAAAGACTTAAATATTGACAATTTACGAAGAAAAAGGAAACAACAAAAAACAAGGCAAATGCACATAGTGGTTGTGGCAACAAGGTTCCCACTCAGCATAATGCTATGCCATGGGCATGCCCATAGCACGGCGCTGGTTTTCAGTGGTTGCCTTATAAATATGATGTACGGTAATCAAGTCTGGCAAACAATATTAGTTAAATAATTGATACAATAATATAAAATAAGTACAGTAAAATAAATAAATACCGTAATATAAAATAAATAGTGACGGGTCACGGTCACGTGACGCGTGATATATGCACTTCGTGTTTCGTATAATATGTGTGTGTGTCTGAAATACTGATCACAAGCCTGTAAACCTGACACTGGTCTAGCCAATGGGTATCATACTACCCAGTTACTGGGCTGTGGAGGTAATAGAAAGCAGGGATGTTAGGGGGCTCCGTAACCGTAACCGATACTTTCGGATATCCGGTATAAAAAATTATCCGTAACCGTAACCGAATCCGGAATAAAAGTTTCGGATAATACCGGATAGGGGCGGAGCCTAATTAAGACACGTTATGAGAAGTTGTTTTGATCCTCCGGGCGGCGGCGAAACACACAAGTAGATATGCGCAAAACAGTGCGTTAGAAAGTGATTTTATATGATTAATATACATTTAGTACCGGGGAATGTTGAAACAAACAAACATGACACGTAATGAAGCGCCTCACGATGGTTATTGTAATGAAATTCTCGCGTTATAAAATGTAATACATCATTACATGAGATGAGATAGCGCGTTATGGTATGATGTATTTATTTGTATTTTACTTTTCAAATTCCTTAAAAATCTAATATTCGTAACCGAAATTATCCGAAAGTAACGAATAATCCGAAATAATTTCATATCCGTATCCGGTATAATAATCATTCCTATATCCGTATCCAATCCGTATCCGAAGCTTCATATCCATAACATCCCTGATAGAAAGTACATAAGAATAAACAACATACCTCAAGATTTCAATATTGATGAACTCCTCAATCGTATTATTCACCGTCAACTTGTTATCTTCTAATACTTGTATCACATCTTGAGAATTCTCATCTAGTTTCTTCCACCAACTTTTACCTGAAATTGAATTTATCTTGCATTACAAACAAGTTACAATAATTCCTAAACAGGCATCTTTTGAACATAAAGATATTACAACTTTAAAGTGAACTGCTAGGCGGACCTGTGTTACAGGAATCAGTGGCCTCCACCATACAGGTTATAGCACACATATCAACTCAGGAACAGATCGTCACCACCTCGCCTTTCCCCTTGGCGTCAAACAGGCACGTCGACTCGGCTATAGGTAGGCGACGCCGCGCTTACAGCTTGTCGACCGCTGGTTGACGGCTAGGCGGCACGACTGGAAGCTGTTTTGTGAATGACAGCCAATGAAAGCACGTTCTGCAACGCAGACCGCGGGAGGGGCGTGGACGAAGAGACGTAAGCTAGGGTATGAAGAGACGTAAGCTAGGGTACGGAGAGCCGTAAGCTAGGGTACGGAGAACCGTAAGCGCGGGAACTGCAAGTCGACCATGCACCGCACCGCGGTTCGTGAGCTTGTCCTGAGGCAAGGCGATTACGTTACGATTCCGATTAGTGTGCGTTGCAGTAGGGAGTTTAATACAAATAATACTAAACAGCTCAAGTTGATACTGTGACGATCCCTTTCCGAGTTGATACTTGTGCTACAACCTTACATCAATACACATTTCAATTTTTATGTTATAAATTACAAACAAAAAGTAACATTAGTAGGTATTGGGAATAAAAGAAAGAGAAGCAAATGTGTATGTGTGATCACTATCACACATACACATTTGCTTGTTGTGTATGGGGTAATTGTGTGTGTGCAGTTTATATGTGCCTGAACACTTGCTTTAAAGGCTGAAAGGTCATAAGTGGTAGGGAACACAGCCAGCCGAGAGCAAACCCTGGCAGTGGTAACTTTGTACTAAGTGAAACATTTGATTGAACAAAATAATATATGCCAAGTATAATCCACTTTACAACATAATTTTTTTATAAGCGAGCAAATAGAGTTGATTCAAATTTTGTATCAGCTCTTTATCATTTCCCATCACTGAAACATTTACATTAATGTACGCTTTGATATCTAATACTGTATTCCATACAACAGAAAAAGTCAACATTTCAAACTTCTATATTTCAGCAATGGAAAACATTATAATTGCAATGCAGAGAGCAGGACTTAATAATTTACAACATATTTAATGAAACATGGAAAAGCTGTGTTTAATGACTTCCTCATGAGATTACTCAAAATCTATAGCTGATAAACATAGTTTCTTAGATACATGCTAGGCTATAGTTCTTTATGAAATTACCATTGTTTTGGATAGGGTAAACTTTTTATTGCCCAGTGGGTAATTGTGTTTATTTCCTTTGAGTTAGCACTCAAGATATTTTTCTGCAGACACTAGAGAAAAGTCTGAATAATAACTTAGTTTTTAATTAGCTGGGCAATCAACAGTATTTGCTGAAGTTCTATCTGGCGTAAATCCTGATCAGACCGGAGTTACAGAATATAAAACAGCCTATATCCTTGTCTACCTTTCAGTGAAACTTCAATTTAAATCTTTTCAGCTGAGATTCTCAGAAAGACAACTATAAAAAAGGTTGCTTGTATCATGTAAATACCAATAAGCACTGGAGAAAACACAGTTAATATGTAACAACAGACAGACACTTCAATTATATTTATAATCCTGTATAGAAGATTAACTGAACCAACTGTATGTTAGGTAATAACTTCAAAATAATAAAATTATATCAGTGAGGTCATGGGACTTAACTATTAAGTAGTTTGTTGAATATGTTTAAACCTTTTTGCATGTTAGTAGTATCTATATGCAAAATAAGGTTTTCACACATGGACTAGTGGTTGGTTTGGGAAATTTGTAATGAGATATCACAGCCCCGGCATGTAAGGGCAGCTGAAGGAACAGGGTGGATGTATAGTCAGTAGAAGTCTGATAATCTCTTCTGCTCTATTCAGAGTGGGAGAAGTAATTTGTTGATTTTCCCACCCAGAAAAAAAGGCTAGTGGCACAAAAACAGACCAACAGGCCAATTTATAATCACAGGCAGTAACTAAGTGTGATAAAACTTGATCATACTGGAAAAAATATGGGATAAAAACATATTATAGGTACTCACGTCTAGGTTCTTCAATTTCAGTATTATCATTTAACACAGATCTGCCGTTCAACGGGGACAGTGCGAAAGACTCCATATTCTTGTCTTTGAACTGGTCTATGAGTGATGTGAGCCTGCCCGATGCCGTAGACAGTGCTGGAGAGCATAAACTGCGGCTACCACGGGTTGTTTTGCGTTTTGGCGTCGTGATCCCACCTTGTGAACGCGCTGGAGACGTAGCTTTTGTTTTTGGCATTTTTACTGCTTTTTTTCACCTGAAATTGTAATGAAAGCTTATTTAGAGATTATGATGTTATAATACGTATAAAATGCAAAGCTTGGGCCTGTGATCATTTTTTTTTTCTGTTTGCAAAGGTCGTACACACAGTCGATGTAAATTTTTGCTTTTCAAGTTGTAATTTCTCTAAATATATTAAAGCGTAAATATATAAAAATCAACGAGAACTACCACTTTACCAAAGCTTTTAAACTAATTTATGTTTTCTACAATATCAGATTTTATTCACGTACAAAATTACCGATTCAAAAGTGAAAACAGAAAATGAATGAAACCTTACAAAGATAACTGGCGCACAAACAGTATTAACTATCCAACACGATGCACATTATTCAGGCGATATTTGGAATATTTTCAATTAATAACTACAAGAAAACAAAACAAACTTCCATCGGAGTTCGGAACACAAACAACCGTTTCCATTTTAGGTTTTAAAAATGACACGTTCCGTTACCAGCTTACATAAAACATAATTGAGGTATGAATAAAATCTAATTGCTTTAAATGATTATTTCTGTTATAATATTAGTTATGGTAATTGTGCTCTTTTTAATGAGCTATGACTTAAAATAGAAAATACGCGTGATATTACTTTACTCTTTGCGCGTGACTTGAATGAAACGGAACATGATATTATGTGGAATGAAACGGATCATATAAATTATAATTACGTTCCATTTTTAACCGACTTCTGAAAAAGGAGGAGGTTCTCAATTCGGATGTTTGTTTGTTTTTTTTTTTTTTTTTTTTTTTTTTTATGTTTGTTCGGGCATAGCTCCGTCGCTCGCCAACCGATTTGAAAAATTCTTTTTTTGTTGGAAAGCGTATACTTCCCAAATGGTCCCATGAAAATTTTATCGACATCGAACAAGCCATTTCCGAAAAATCAACAAAAGTCTAAAAAAAATATTTACATTGATGATCTTTTCGGTTACTCTATATTGTGTTTTTTGTTCGCGCGTTTTTAGTTTTTTGTAGTTGACATTTTGGCTTTTATAACTAGATTAATTACGAATTGACCCACTAAAAAGCGCGAAAATAAAAACTTTTTTGCAAAAAAATAAAACCGACTTCCATATCAAAACACTACAAAGCCAAAAATAATTTTAATTTCGGAAGGCGGTGTGAAAAAAAAGAAAATACAAAACCAATAACACCGACTACCGAAATTAAAATTATTTTTGGCTTTGTAGTGTTTTGATATGGAAGTCGGTTTTATTTTTTTGCAAAAAAGTTTTTATTCATTATTGTATAGCGGTGCGCTAAAGCGTTATTACTTTTTTTCCTTAGTTTGAGGCCGTGCGCGCACTGCGTTGCGTTTTGGTAGAGTTTCTTTAGTCTGAGCGTTTTGGAAACGCAAAATCTGTGGAGTATGGACTAACTGTGACTGGAGTGTCATAGAAGTGCGCGCACTGCGGTGGAATAAACGCGTGCGGTAGAGTCACCGGTGGCCCTCGCTGCAAAGTTGCGGTGAGTCTACCGCAAATATTTTGTATCGCATAGAAATGTATGTAGTACCGCCAATGACCTTCTAAAAGGCCGTGCGCGCACTGCCTTGCGGTGGCCGCAATTCCGGTAGTTCTACCGCACCGGTAGACTCACCGCAGTGCGCGCACTTCTATGGCACTCCATACTTCACAAATTTTGCGGTGCGGTAGAACTACCGGAATTGCGGTAATATGGACTAGGGATGTGAAAAAATAATCGATTATGGAAATAATCGATTAAAATCGATTTTTATCAAAAGAAAAATCGATTTTTGTTCGTGATTTTATTTTTATGAGTAATCGATTAATAATCGATTTTTATAATCATTCAAACAATTATTATCGATTTTTCATATGCAACCCCCAACATTAAGTTTGGTCTTCTGGCCCGGAGCCCGCAACATAAACTACCAAAGAATACTATCTCCATAATACTACATTAACGCTATCTGTGCATCTATGATGGCATTCCTTCTGTGCTTTTGAAACAGTTCAGTTGATTCATTTAATCAAACATTCACTAGATGGAGTTAGTCAACGAACTGTACTATTTTACCGACATATATGTCATTCATAATTCGTTGGTGAAACTTCATTGTTCAAATGACAATTTCGAAAGTTTTTCGTGACAAAAAGTGTTTAGTGTCGTGTTAAAAGTCTCGGTTTTCGGCTGCTTCGACTCCAGCAGAGAGATTGTTCTCGAAAGCTGGCGCCATATACAAAGACCAGGAGCCGAATATTATCCAAACGCTTACCTAAGCTGTTATTCCTGAACTCGTTACCTGCGGATTTCTTGTTTTTTTTTTTTATTTGAACAATTTAATTTTGTTGATTTTGTTTGAAAACAATTTAATTGAAACTTTTTATAATTTGATTGTTATAAAACTTTAATTTGTGTAGATTATATACGTAAATTAAAAAAAAAATTCCACAAAAAAAATTGAACCGACTTCCAAAAATCACTGCAAAGTGAAAAATAACTTTAATTTCGGTAGTCGGTGTCTTTAGTTTTGTATTTTTGTTTTTTCACTCTTTTTGGTTGGTCGATTTATAATTTACCTCGTTACAAAAGTCTAAATGTCAACTACTTATAACCTTTTACAAAATATTGCTTTTCCCAGTGCTAGGCCGTTAATTGTTGAGGAGTTCTCCTGGTACTTCAACATCAGCTCACTTCACCATATGCATTGTGACGAGCATATTGTGCCTAATAACCATATTCAAGTAATCGAAGCGGAAGCCATGAAATACTTATTATTCCTACTTATATATTGAGTAGTTTCAGTACTTTTCGAATACAACACAAGTTACTACATATAAAAAATACTCAAATCAGGTGTGCCTATAATATTTGAAGAGTTCCTTTGATTTCTCCAAAATCCCATCATCAGATCCTGACTTGGTGACAATGCGACCAACTTTGTATATATACCCTTTCGAACACAAAAAGATTTTTTCAAATCGGTTGAGTCGTCTTCGAGAAATCGGTGATCATACATAAAGAAAAAATATACGCGTTGAATTGAAAAACTTACTATTTCTGTTTATTTTTTAAATTAATAAATCTATTGCTATAATATTTATAGCGTATATTTTGAAATTAATTGATAAATTAGGAAAAAAACGATTAATATAACAAAATCGATTATTTTTTCAAGAAAAATCGATTTTTTATTAATCGATTTTTCATGCTAAATTAATAATCGATTAATTAAAAATCGATTTTTTATGTACAATGTCACATCCCTAATATGGACGAGAAATACCTACAAAATACGCGTGTATACCTACTGTCAACTGGGGCCAAAAGATGGCAGCCATTGCTAGTGAAGCACATAAGTAATCAAAACCAAAAAGTATCGATATCGATACCAGTTTCTAACATTTCTTCGGGTACATTGATTACTTATGTAACAATACTTTTAAACTTTGGATTTATATTATATAAATCCAAATAATTTAGATTATACTTTTGGAATAACTGTAACAAGTCCTTTAGTTCTTTTCCTGAATTTTTAAAATTATAGTGTACTAGTACTCACGCGGGGCTTCGCTCCCGTGGATTCTATTACGGTAAAAACATAACTCTCCTTTTTTGCAGTCACGTAAAAAGTAATCTATAACCTTCCTCAAGCTTCAAGCTACTTCCATACCAAATTTCATCCAAATCCACCCTGTACTTTCGAAGATTAGCGCGTTCAAGCAAACAAACAAAAAAACTTTTCCGCTTTATAATATTAGTATAGATTACATACATATTAACATACAAGGGGTTAGAAGCACTTTTGGTTGGGCTACATTTTATGAGTGACTGACTGACTTTGATTTTTTCTTGTGAGTGACTTTCTTTAAGGACAACCATTGACATATATATTACTGCGTACTATTATATAAATCAATGAGGACAACTGAGGTTTTTTGCGATTTCAGGGTTTGTACCACATTTAAAGTTGTTCATAAAGATCACTCTGACCCCCTTTCGGCTTAGTATCGAACTAACTGTCATTTGTAAATCTTTGACAGTCGTTTTTAGCCAGTGGCCCGAGTCTGATTAATACGATACCCTTGGTAACTGGTTGTCTTACCAAGGGTATCGTATTACCCAGTACTATGGAGGTCAGATAGGCAGTCGCTCCATTTAAAATAGTGGTATTCATCTGCATCAGTTGATAGACTGGAATCTTACCCTAATATATAGTTTGGAAAAGGTTAGGCAAATAATGATATTATAGGAAACTGCGTAAAGAGCGTGTGTCGTGTGTATCAGAAACCGGATTATTACCTGCACAGTGTCACTAGTTAAACTTTAACGGTGTGCATGTAGTCGAGTCGAACGAAAACTTAATATTTATTACGTAGCAAAAAGGGGGCGTGGGGTCTGATTCCCCGCGACGTGTGGGTTCCCGCAACGGAGCACTTTTGTGTGGGACCGCGTGGGCGACCGCTTTACGTAGTTTCGGCCCATAGAGATATTTGTTTACAACAATAATGAATATTGTAGAAATATACTAAAACTGAGGTTATTACAAGAAATAAAACAACAAAGTATTTTGAAAAATGTACCTTTATTCACCATAATAAATCACGAGGTCAAAGTAAAATGCTCAATTTTATTTAGATAACTATTAGACACTTTTGAAAGTCAAAACTGTTACTAATCATTGTAAACTGCCCATTCAAATTGAGCTTAATTTTATAGAAACTAAAAGTTGCCTTGAAATTTATTTATGACCCAGATGTGCTCGGTATCGCATTCTCAGAAGTAAACGATTCGGGTTAAATCTGAAAAAGCAAATTAAAAGAGAAGTTAAAGTTAAAGATATACAAATGTTAGTTGTAACAACACTTTTCGAACGACAAATTAAAGTTTATTTTATTTACTCTTTATATATCTGATCTAGGTGTTTCACTGGTAAGGGTGGTTGAGTCATCGTGGAGAACGCCCGTTCGATATTTTTGATTTCACGCAGAACCGGCACGTGTTTTTTTTGAACACTGAAAGTATTTTTTTATATCTTGAATAATCTCATCTTTTTTTATTACTAGCCCTAAACATAACATTATGGACAGGTATTTAATAATATTAAAATTGAGACACATTAATACTAAAGTATTGGATGAACCGACAGGTTCGTAGGGAAATTTAAACAATATGAAGTTAATTATTTGTTTTAACTTACTACAAGGCGGATTGACGGTACTGCATCATCACGCTATCACGCAGCCTTATTACATCAAGGGTTTTATTGAAGGTTGATTCTGCAGTGTAATGAACAGACACGTGGTACTTTAAGTCCAGGTTGGATATTTTCCATCCCAATGACTTCAAACCACTTCTGGCGCAGCACTTCATTTTTAGGGAACCTGTGCATATAAAAAACATACAAAATTATTTCAGTTTGATGCAGTTAATGGAACAAATCAGAGACTGAACTAAATAACCACCACCTACTGCATGACGAAGTGACATTGTTGTGTTTTAGTACTATCGCTATTTTTATTTCTATTTTATTTTCAAAACCATCTCTTCAAGCCCTTCATTTTGATACCCTACTCTACTGATCTCTACAATGTGCAAACTCAAAAAAACATTAGTTTTTATCGATAGCTTATTAAATAAAAGACATCACTATTTAGAATTGTCATTTATATTGTAAACAATACATGATATAAATTTAGCAAATAGAGTTAAATATCACATATAATTAGTACGTACATTTGGGAGCTGTTATTCTATAAATAAAACAAGGATACTTATACAAAAAAAATAACAGCATGATATAGTTTTTCTTAAAATACGGCTACTAACCTGTGCATGGTCAAATGAGGTTGATTGTGGTTTTTCCTTGCACCACACTGAATTATTGAACAAGTAGGCTTATTCAGTTTGCACCACTAGACACTCACAGCACCATACAATTTATCTGGGAGCGTTTTTATTCCTAAAAATCGCAATCCAAATCCAATTTTGTTGTTCATTTGACAGCTGATGTACCACAAAACCACGGGTCCAAAAAATGGCGGATGGCACGCGAGGTAGGTACTTTGACGGAAATGTTAAAATGTTGCCAGGCAGAGAATAAACAAATAGCATGACGTCTCTTTCTTCGAATGAGATTACTCATTGGTTAAAAAGAGACCAAGTGTAGTTTCAAATTTCTGTATCGATTCAATAGATATTTGTATAAGCAAGTAAGATATAGACAATTACAGCGTCTCTATATATATTTCTATACTCTAAGAGTACCGCGCACTGCGGTGAAAAAAACGCACGTTTTGTCTGATAATGTTGCCATACATACAGATTTCTTTGTATTTAAACATATTTTTAATGTGTGATACAGATTGGTAGCACTCGATACAGATTTTTATACTTTCAGACTGTATTGATTAAAGTGACTGTTAAAACTAAAACAGAACTAAAGAAACTAACAGAGTAAATACAAGAGAGAGAAGGCATTTAATGGAGGTTGGACGGGGAACATAAGGGGGTAAAATATCATATAAAGAGAATCGTAATTTGGGACAGCTGAAGAAAATATGGTCCACGTTTCCTTCATCCAAACCGCATTCACAAAGCGAGTTGTCCTTAATCCTAAGTTTGGCCAAGAAAGAGGGCGAACAGCAATGATTAAGACGTAGACGGCAAATAATTGATGTGGTCAATTTGTTGGCACACCGAAATTTAAAAAACCATGGCTTATGGGGGATCTCGGGTTGAATGTCTTTTCTCTTTACTCAACTCTCCCAGCCCTCCTTCTTATCTAATGCCTCACTTTCAATTTCTATGTTCTTCACACAATAAGAATCTACGTTCATCCAATAATCTTCTCTTACTCTGCCCTTCTCATACATCTGACTTTGTTCATTCTTCTTTTCATATCCAGTCGATTCTCCTCTGGAATGCTCTTCCTCTCGAGATCAGAACGGCTGACAGTCGCTATGCATTTAAAAAGAAATTGCGGATCTATTTTCTACACCAATAAGCAGAATTTCCACATTTGGTTTTCATTTCCTTCTTCATTATATATATATTTGTATATGTATATATATATAAGTATTTATTTATATATATTATTTATATGTAGATTTCTATTTTTAATGATACTAGGGTTTTTGTGTTATTACTATTATTATATATATTTTTTTTTCTAATTTTACATCACACGTTCATATTGCACCTCCCACACTATCTCTTCACCACTCATGGTTGACTGGTAGAGAATGCCTACGGCATTAAGTCCGCCTTTGTACCTATGTGCATAAAGTGTAAATAAATAAATAAATAAATGTCACCATAGAATTTACCTTTTACTTTCTTTGATATTTGCCATTTTTGAGTCCATGAATAAAATAAAATAGAAGACAATGATGATGTCATGAGAGTAAATTTCGGAATGGTCTAGGGAGCCAGAACGAACATCATTTTTGGCACATGAATCGGCTGACTTATTACCAAAAATACCTGTATGGCCAGGGATCCAGTCTAGAACAATATTAATTCCTAATTTCTGGCATTGAAATAAGATATTTCTAATGTTAAGAATAATTGGAAATCTAGATTTTGAGCGGAAAGGATTGGACAAAATGGATTGAAGGCAGCTTTTAGAATCAGAGAATATAATACAGTTATTTATGTTATGGGATTTGACAAATGAAATGGCTTCAAAAATGGCTATAGCTTCATCAGTAAAAGCTGATGTAACCGAGGGACATCTATAACTTAAGATAATTTTTGTAGAGGGAATCCAAACAGCTACATCGACTGGGCTATCATCTGGGACTTTGGAAGCATCGGTGAACATAGTAACCCAGTTATTATAATCAGAGGAAATTTTACGTTTAAAAATGTATTAGCTTCTAAAGTACCTTTGTTAATACCAAAGTCCAAGAGAATATTAGGTCGGAACACAAGGTCATCGTAAGGTGAAGAATAAATAGGTAAGATAGTGTTTTGAGAAAGTAGGCAAGGAAGACGAGTGAAATGAAGGTAAGCACGAAGAAGGCATGCTATGGGGTCCAAAAGGTTATCTTAAAGGATATAGGTACCTAAGACTATTTTAATTAAAAATAGACAGTAAAAATTGGTGGGGGTATTGAATTCGTTTTTTTTTTATTCTGAATAGGTTCGCGTTTGACCATCTCACCTGATGGTAAGTGATGATGTGGTCGAAGATGGAGCACGCTTGCCTAGAAGAAACCTATTCACTCTTGACTTCAAGACCCCCAGGATAACATGGGACAACCTAGCTATAAAGCAATCGGGAAACACAGATTCCGGCAGGGAATTCCACTCCTTAGCCGTACGCACAATGAAAGTATTCCCAAAACGTTTTGTGCGTGTGGGTGGGTGTCCACCATGTAACGATGATGCATCGCCGTTTGTTTTGTAGTCCGATGATGGAACGGGCTTGGCTGAATTAGATTGTGTAATTTCATCGCACACTCCCCGAAATGTAACCGATAGAAAACCGATAGACTCGCAACTCGTCGTCGATCTTCAAGGCTCTGGTGCTTTGAGTCGACCAGTGCATTGTTGCCAATGAGTCTCTTGGCCCGCTTCTCGATAAACTCAAGCGCGTCCAGTTGGTCGGCAACTACAAAGGGTCAGAGGACATGGTTTTATCAACAATAAAATGGTCTGCTATGATGATTTAGCGCATAGAATGTACAATAGTAAAGATAGTCCTATTATTTTACACTCTTTATCCTACGGTCTTTTAGATTTAGACAAGAAAGATGTTACTCTCACCGAAATATAATCAATGCTTATCTACTATAGCATGAGTAATTACTATCACACCTTTTCTAGTTTGTCTTGTAATAAAATGTTTATAAGTACAACAATATTTTTTAATTTTATGTATGCATGGTCACACTACACAATGTTATCGGTTAAAAATATAACAAAGTTGATTTTTAACATTAATCAACTTTATTATATTTTTAACCGATGCAGTGCAGGCTACTGTAACTTCAAGGAGAAAAAAATTGTATGGACTTTGAGGGGTAAATAATGGTAGATTTTGCTGTCTCACCTGTTCCGTGCGCTTTCTCTTTCTTTCATAACAGTCAGCAATATATGTTTACTTGTCGTGTGTCTTGTAGTATTTTGTAAGTTTGTGCTTATTATTTTCTGGCAGTTAGTTACGGTTAATTTTTTATCTTAATTTGTTAAAAGTGTGATCTTTTTCAGTAAACATAATTGTACCATAATGCCACCTAATAGCCGATTTAGGTATAACTTGTGAAGTATCGTACTTGTGAAGTCGTAAAGGTAATGAAAAAAGGAAGTTTATAGCAAAATTCCATTAGATGAGGCTCGGTAGGTATTGAATTAGATATTTGATTCTATATTTTATTTAAAACATGGTACTAAAAGGCTTAATCGATCTTTTAATTTTCAATTTTATTTTGTGATTGTAATTGTTTATAAACAATGTTAATAAGAATTAACATTATTTATAAACAATTACAAACAGACACACCATTTATCGCTAATTGATTAATGCCTTAATTGATTAAGGCATTAAATGAAACCACATTTGCGTTATCACCAAAAATCAGATCACTAGTTTAGTCACAGGACATTTTTGAAGATTTTTCTTAGTTAAAACACAAAGTATCTTCCCGAGCACCTGACTATAGAGGGTGCGTCTCATATCATATAAAGTTATTTGGTATATTTTCATTTCAATAACGTTGCAGTTAATGATTATCAAATACAAGAATAAAGAGGACATGGTCACTGATGTTCTAACGACGGAGCTCCATCGAATGAAATATGAAATGTTTATGACCGCTATGTGTTTGCGTCCAGAAGAAGATCGGGATTAAATTACTGCAATCCTTGACATAATTATATTATTTAGTCTAATAATCTGTAGTAGTTTTATAATTAAGAATATACTGGATTTCTTAAAAACTACAATCCTTGCTTTATTTCAACACAAATCCTTTCTAAAATTTAAAAGAAAGCCCGTTACCGACCTGTATACTTTATCGATATCGATAAAGAAGTTACTACCATTGCTCAGCACTATTTAGTCTGATAGGTTGGTAGTACTGTTGTATGACGTCTTGTTCCCCGTGTATGTTCGTTCAGTTGGTATTGAAGTGAACTGTTAATGTTTTTATTTTTTTAGTACTAAGTCCCGTCTCTTAAAACATAGTGTACATACTCTTTGATGCAGTGCATCGCTCAAATGCACTAGTCTAAAATACCAAGGATCTTCTACCTACTAAAATACTGTTGCATCTGACAGGTATCAAACTATGACAAAACAATAAATAGTTTGCTCGTAATAAGGTTAGACGAAGGTGTCCGACAAATTTATGTCCACCCTACAAAATTCTTTTATTTTCGCTATAATTTAATTCAATTTAATCCAATTCAATTTACTTTATTTAAAATCAACTCAATTTATTTTGTTATAATGAAATGAATGTCATTTTTATTAACGGATCTGGACAGCGGGTATCTGCTTCAGTACACAACTGCCTCATCCAAATCAAATCCTCGGAAAAAAAGTGCCGCGCTTTTTTATTTTCGCTATGCTTTTTTATTATCGCTATACTTTTTTTTAGTTTCGCTATACTTTTAATTTTCGCTATGCTTATTATATTTTCGCCATGCTTATTTTATTTTCGCTATGCTTATTTTATTTTCGCTATTAAATTAAATAATCATTTATTTCAGACAAAGTCCATAGAGTGTTAGTAACAATTTAACATTATGCTATGTTAGTACAAAAAAAAAGACAAAGATAACTAAAATAATAAGAATTAAAAAAAAAACTTACATTCAACTTAAACCTATCGCTATCTCTATCCAGTGTCGCTGAATAGGGCAGTCAAATCTCGCCGCGATTGTCCTGAGGAGGCTGTTGCCGCTGCTTCGTAAGCGCTGCAGCAGTGAAGCTGCTTTTTTACGAATTATGGCCTGAAAGCCGTTAGTATGTGCTTCTGCAAACATGCCAGACGCACTGCAGCACCACGGCAGCCCCAACAGCCTCCTAAAGACGTTATTATATTGGGTGCGCAGGGCTCTGTAAGCTTGTTGCGTATACTGTACCCACAGACCACTCGAGTAAAATGACTGGCAAAAAGCCTTAAAAAGTGTTATTTTCACTTCACTAGAGCATCGGAAAAATCTGCGAGTAAGCATATTGCCTCTCACTGCCAAAGCCCTGCGCTCCCGCTCTATATCCTCATTATCCCTTTAATCACTAGCGACTATGTGGCCTAGATACTTAAACTTATGAACTACATTCAGTGGCACACCATTGAGCATGATAGGAGGCACATGGATGGGCTGATATTTATTCGCTTTGAATGTTAGCGTTACGCTCTTATCTGTGTTGTATTTTAGCCCATGTAGCTCCGCATATGACTCACACAAAGACAGCAATATCCTCATACCTCTGATCGAGGGGCTCAGCAGCACCATTTCATCTGCATAACTAATATTGTTGAAACAAATATTATCAATATGACAGCCGACATGTGTGCTATTGAGCCTCTCGATCAGGTCGTTCATATACAAATTAAATAATAAAGGCGAGCTTAATCCTCCTTGCCTTACGCCACATTCAAGTTTGTATTCATCCGACAAGGTACCGGCCCATCTCACTTGATTTTTCTGATGGGCGTACCAGAATTTGAGGAGTGAGACACTCTCAGCCGGCACACCTGCACCTCTCAGTTTATCCCATAGGCGATCATAGGCTACAAGATCAAAAGCTTTCGATAAGTCAAGAAAGCACGCGTGTACCGGAGTTCTTCTCGCCGTGTAGTACCTGACAGTGTGTTTCATGCATAATATGGCACTTTCCGTTGACAAACCAGCTCTAAAACCAAATTGCGCATCATGCAGTTTGACCTGCTGTACCATATTACCATTCAACAAACTGTCAAGCACCTTAGATGTTATCGTTGCAAGTGAGATAGGTCGATAATTAGTCTTGTCGGACGTATCACCAGTCTTGTTTTTCACAATTGGTATCCCAATAGTACGCATTAGTGATTCAGGTAAATAAGAATGGCATAAAAACCAATTAAATATCATACTGAGCACTCGCGGTAAATGAACCCCAGCATATTTAAAATGCTCAATACTGAGACCGTCGTGACCGGGTGATTTGCCTCTTTGCATGTTTTTTATTATTTTTGAGACGCTTTTTGCTGAAAAATAAACCTTACGCTCATTCACGACAGTCTCAGTATCGTCAGCACACAACGTTGGATCCAAGCTTGACTGCGCAGTAAACTGTTTCATAAACAAATTAGCTATCATTTTATGCTCATGAACGCTATCAACGCTCACAGGTAAGCCAGCTCTCACATCTAGTTTGTTGGTGTTTTTCCAAAAAGATTTAAAGTTCCCAGCGGAGTGATCCGAAGCAATTAAATCCATTTTTAATTGCTCTTGTCTGTCTTGACACCATTTTAATTTAGCCTTGAATATTTTACGTGATTCAGACATTTCATCAAAAATGATACCCGTACGCGGTTTTCCTGCTAGAATCCACATTTGAAATTTTAGCCTGGCCATCCTGTGAACATCAGCTACATGCCTATTCCAACCGGTTACATATCCTTGTTTTCTACGACGTTTTCTATAATAATATGAATGTTTAGCTGCCTCCGATATAACATCTATGATATTTTTGTAAAGCTTGTCTAATATTAAACAGTGTTCTTTGTTATTACATGTGTAATCACAACATGAGCCTAACTCTAAAGGAAAATCAATATTGCGTAATTTAGAGTGGCATAGGTTATGATACTTATCAATTTGTTCTTCGTTCCTATCTCCCCATATGACACAGTTATTTACAACTTTCTCTGGCAAGGGCGCAACTTTTTCATTAAGTTTGTATAGGTTACACTCTATTATAAGTGGATAGTGGTCAGACCAATACACGTCATGCTGTACTATTACATTATTAACCGTCGCCAATGCTGCTTGCGTCACAACCGTCAAACCAACCGTCAACCGTCAAACGTTGGTCTAACCATCCCTCACAGCCATGAGCATCACTGAGAAAAGTATAAGTCTCGGATTGTAATCCTAACATTTCTACATCTACACAACACCACGTGTAATCACTGCAAAATCCATCAGTTCTTTAAAAAATATTTCGCTAGGATGAGCATTAAAATCCCCCAAAATGTAGAAAGCCTCGACACCACAATTTTCTTCTATTTCTATCATGGATCGAATTGTAATAAGACACTCAGTAAACAAAGGAACGTTCTCTGTACCATTTGTAGGCATATACACGCTAAATATAACTATAGATCTACTACTCACAGTTAACTTTATTGCAGCTATCCTCACATTATCACAGTTTATCACAGATACTGAATGAAACGCACTTTTTCTCCACAATAACGCCACACCACCGTACGGGTGACCCGTCAGTAGTGCGGCCGACGTGTCGATGGCGGACGTGCCCGTAGCTCCAAACTCGTCGTGGATAGTACTCAGCAGCGGCAGCTCGTGTGGCAATAGCCATGTTTCCTGCAAGGCTACTACATCGGCTGTCTGACAAAGTGCCCGTATACCTTCTATCGATCTTTTCATAGATTTACAGTTGTAACTTATCAATTTGCTAACATTCTTATCCATTATGCTTGTTATTAATATTTGCCACATCCTGCTCTATTTGTATATCCCCCCTTTCACGAAAGTTTATAAACCTTCTAAACGAGATTCCAATCGGCCATAATTGATCATCCAAAAATTTTTCAATATTGCATTTGGTAACAAATAATTTATATGCATTGTAGTCCTTATCTCTTTTCATTTTCATTTTTATTAATGAAATAGTTTCTCCAGTCTTTCTACAAACATAGTCAATAATATCCTGCTCTGACACCTGTTTGTGCACGTTAGAAATAAATAAAGCAACTTTAGTATCAGCCGCTTTAAATTTTTCAGATTCTTCTGTTTTTGCCACTGCCAATCCCGTTTTAGTGTAAAACCGATTCCGTAACTTTCTCTTTTGTACTGTTACCCACTCTTCATCTTGACTCTGTGCTTTCCACTTGCCTCCAGATGTAGCTATTTGCGCGAATGACATATTTTGCAAACGGTTGGCTACATTTAACTCATTACCAATATTGCTTTGTTTATGTTCCTCGCCGCTCAACGTCAAATGTGCGCTATCACTATCACTGTTGCTGTACGTAAACGCATGCGTCATCTCACTTGCACCTGCCGCTTGGTCGCACACTTGTTCATGCTGCTTTGATACACTATGCGACGCGCTTTTATTTACATTTACCTGTTGAATACTCAGTGCTGGTGTGTGTTGATTTAGCGTTTTAGGGGATTGGGACAAGCTGTCATCTTGTCGAATTTGAGTGTGAATTGGTAAATTATTATCCACATTCAATGACAACGCCATAGGGCCACTATTCGACAAAGTAATATTTTTCGACAAACACCCGCTTCTAGTTTTATAATTACTATCTTTTTCAAGTAATGGAGACTTACGGCAATTCATCAAATCGATATGATCTTGCAATTCCGTTTTTGATACATAGTCTTGCCGTATAGTTTCAATGGTTTGTTGCATCACAAGCATTTTTTTAGGAAGTGAAGTTACATCAATGTGATCAAAGGTCACAGGGGGTAATCTGTCCAAGTTTTGAGCGACAAATATCGGTATTTTTTAATAATACCAGTATGTCATCTAAGTTGCGTTGGGTTTTACCTTGACGCTTTCTAACTTTCGGCGTTTTATTCCAAAGATTCAAAAAGTAACGACTTTGCTTCTTCAATTTCCTCGACACTAAAAGCACTTTCACAGATACGAATGATACTTTCTTCGTCCATTACATCAATTTTATTATAAATTAATGCCAGGACTTCACTAATAACAATATTGCAGCTTACACATTTCAACCTACTGGACGTTGACATTTTCGTAACGTAGGTACGTTAGATAATCTCTCGTACGATCGCGACCGCGGTCACGCGCAGACTGATGATGAGCTATGCTTATTATATTTTCGCTATGCTTTTTTATTTTTGCTATGCTTTTTTATTTTCGCTATGCTTTTTTTATTTTCGCTATGCTTTTTTATTTTCGTTATGCTTATTTTATTTTGGTTATACTTATTTTATTTTAACTATGCTATTTTATTTTCGCTATGCTTATTTTATTTTCGTTATATCTGGGGGCACGGCAGTGCCCCCGCCAAGTCGAGCGCAAAGCAAACACTGCCGTTCCATCCTTTTCTGGAACCATTTCGGCGTATTTTCAGGCCCCTATTTGGGGACCTCTGGATAGATTTATAACGCTGAAATTATCGTTATCTAGTAAGCTACCAGCATACACTTAAACCACAAAATGACTTGGCCGTTGACTTCGATGTATTAACTAGTAAAAGTGCATAGAGTTTGCATTGAGTGCATGTTCAATAACCGGTTACATAAAATCTAACTATATTAATAAAGAAATCGCAGTAAAGATCATTAGACTTGGCTTCGCTTTGCTTAGAGATTTCATTACTTTTTATAGAGAAACAAGCAGCTTAGGCGAGATTTGGCTAGATTTTTACAGGATGTTTTTGGTGGGATCACTTTGTGTTTGTGCTAGTTATCACGGATTCCGATTATTGTTTGTGATTTGGTGAACTATGTTGCGGTGTAAATTGTTAATCTTAGTATGCGTGACATGTACATAAGATACATTTTTTAAATCTGAATTTAGTTTGATTTAATATGTGAAGGTTGGAACTACAAACAAACAGACGAAATCAACTGAATGTACAATAGATATAATATTTGAGAATTTAATGTTTATTTGGGAGACTTTTTTAATACTATCCCATGAAAAACATAAATGTGAAATGAGAGCCAAGTTCAATATTATCATAAATGCCTTGGTTGTTGACTTCAACGACAAAAGAAGTGAAATCTAAATAGGTGCCAAGTTCAATGGTCAGTCCTGCAATTTATTTATAACAACATAAAATATCATTTATTCTTATAACTTAGGAGAATATATTGTAGCCTAAGGTCTGACCTGGCTAGTTTTTATATACGAATTATTATGTTCGATGGTTAGTTTCTACCAGCAAGCCAAATTTTCGGAATAATAAAATAAGAACCGACAAGTAACAGGTTTAGAACTTGCAAACTTGCAAATTCGTATATGAAAACTAGCGAAGTCAGACCTTAGGCTACAATATATTCTCCTAAGTTATAAGAATAAATGATATTTTATGTTGTTATAAATAAATTTCAGGACTGACCATTGAACTTGGCACCCATTTAGATTTCGCTTCTTTTGTCGTTGAAGTCAACAACCAAGGCATTTATGATAATATTGAACTTGGCTCTCATTTCACATTTATGTTTTTCATGGGATATCATTAATTTTTGTACATAAATTAGTAGTAGGTACTTACTATAACAAATTTAATACTAAATGGTTTTTTGTTAAACTACTGTATTTTCCTGCGTTTACGGGGTATAATTATCCTTTTTGTGTTATTTTCTATATTTTCTTGTACTTTTGAAATGTTCGAATGAATTGCCCATTCAGTATCCGGAATTCTTTTTACGCGTTTTGCCTCCATGGTGTAGTGACCCTCTAAGATAATAGGTGGCGCTAGTGGTTGTAGAATACGGTTAGTTACGCGTAATAAATACGAAAATTTACTATATTCTTATTTATAAGTACAAAAACGGAAATATTTGGATTAAAAAAAATTAAGGCAGGTATTTAACTCGTTATATATTCACGTAAAGATCTTAAAATCCACATATAGAGATTTACAGGCACTAATTATAAGTTAAGTGAAAATTATAATAAAATGATAAAAAATTACCAGTTTCTGATTTTTTCCTTTGTATTCACCTAATTACCTATCTTCACGCCAAATTTAAACTTTCTAGGTCATCTGGAACTGGGTTATAGTTTTGATCTATAGGTCAGTCATAAAAATGACGATTTTTGGACGTTAATATCTAAATAACCGTTTGAGATATGTTTATAAAATTTGGAACACATATGTATCTCGCCAGTCTCAATATAAGAGCTAAATTTGACAAGTTTAGGTGAAATAGTTTTTGAGTTATGAGGGGCTCAAAAGTGGCTCCAAATGGTTCGTGTAATATTACACACGGTGAGCTGCGCGCCAGTTCTTGGCTTGACACGCTCCCGCGTGTCTAGATGTTGCGGTGTAAATTGTTACCTGAATGTCGAAAGAATGTTAAGACACATTGTGTCTTCATTACAAACTCTTCTTACTTTGTAGGTTGTTGCAACAGGTATGTATGTGTAATCATATGTATAATAATTTATTTTAACAATAATTATGTAGCTACACCACCTTACCTATAAATCAATCTCATAATTGTTTTTATTTTTAAACGAAAACCGTAAGTTTTACAGGTTTCAGGACAAATGTTTAGTTATCAGTAATAAATATATAATAACATGCTGCATATTGCATGCTTGTTAATGACTTTTATTGAGTGGGGCAAAAGTCTATAGAGTATTTGGCATTCTCTTTTAGCAAGTGTACACTTGACATCCTGGATTATTTCCACATAGTATTTTCTATTCCAGAATTCCTACGAGATCAGGATTTACGCGGGAAAACCCTCCAAAACGCGAACGAAGTCGCGGGCAGAAGCTAGTAATTTACAAATAAATTATTTTAAGGGCATTAAACAACTTTATAATTTTACTAATCTCAGAATTTAAAACGCTAAACAGCAGAGTTCTCAAGAGTGTAATTAATATGAGCATTATTAATTTTAAACTCTGTGAGGCTAAGAAGGGGGTACCCCATCCGGCGCTGGGAGATAGGGACATTGAGCGAGTGGCATCGGCATTAGAGATGCCACATCCGGCTGAGAAGAAGAGCATTCAACTGCGACGCCTGGTAGACGAGGAACAATATAATAACCACCGCAACTATGCGGTGAGGATCTTCACAGACGGCAGCAAAATTCTTTTATTTTCGCTATGCTTATTTTATTTTCGTTATACTTATTTTCCGCAAACCAGGCACGTGTTTATCAAGCGCAGAACGCGAAATAAGCATAGCGAAAATAAAATAAGCATAGCGAAAATATAATAAGCAAAGCGAAAATAGCTTCAGTTTCAGCTTCAGTTTGGTTTCAACTTCAGCTTCAGCTTCAGTGTCAGCTTCAGTTTGGTTTCAGCTTCAGCTTTAGATTCAGTTTCAGCTTCAGTTTCAGCTTCAGGTTCAGCTTCAGTTTTAGCTTCAGTTTGTGCTTCAGATTTGGACAGATTCAGTTACAGCTTCTGTTTCAGTTTCAGCTTCAGTTTCGGCTTCAGTTTGGTTTCAGCTTCAGTTTCACGTTCAGTTTGGTTTCAGCTTCGGCTTCAGTTTCAGCTTAAGTTTCAGCTTCAGCTTTAGTTTCATCTACAGTTTCAGTTTCAGCTTCAGTTTGGTTTCAGCTTCAGCTTTAGTTTCAGCTTCAGTTTCAGCTTCATTTTTAGTTTTAGCTTCAGTTTCAGCATCAGCTTCAGTTTTGGTTTCAGCTTCAGTTTCAGCTTCAGTTTCAGCTACAGTTTCAGCTTCAGTTTCGGCTTCAGTTGAGCGTCAGTTTCAGTTTCAGCTTCAGTTTCAGTTTGAGTTTAATATTATGAAGGACGGGACGATTGACGTATGTCGGGCATGCCATCATCCTGGCGAGTCCTTCAGACATATTGTCTCCGGTTGTTCTCGTCTGGCTAAAGGCGAGTACTTGCATAGACACAACCAAGTAGCCAGAATTATCCATCAGCAACTTGCTTTGAAATACAAACTTGTCGATTCTGAGATACCGTATTACAAGTATGTGCCCGACCCAATTCTCGAAAATGACCATGTCACGTTGTACTGGGATCGGTCTATCATCACTGATAGGACTATTGTTGCCAATAAGCCTGATATAGTAGTGATAGACCGGTTAGTGCGCCGCGCAATGATAATCGATGTTACCTTCCCACATGACGAGAATCTCGTGAAAGCTGAGAAAGAGAAACATATAAAGTATCTCGACTTAGCTCATGAAGTTGTTGACATGTGTAATGTGGACTCAGCTGTCATTGTGCCGATTGTCATATTAGTCAATGGGCTGATAGTTAAAAGTTTCGACGATCATCTGTCGAAGCTGGCGTTGCACAGCTGGATAAAGGGCCTGATACAGAAGGCAGTTCTCCTCGATACAGTTCGTATTGTGAAGAGGTTCCTTTCTCTGGAGACCTAACCACCGGTAGCCTGGACCCTTCGTTCCCGATATCAGTGAACTGCCATTTATTATATTTTTAAATGGTTTTTTTTTATTGTGACTTTTTCAAAGAAAAATATTTAAAAATGTAATTTATTGAGAGACATGTAAAATAAAGGAAATAATAATCAGAAAGCAGTACTTCTGGAAACGGCGCGTATTGTGAGGAGGTTCCTCTCTCAAAAGCCCTGACCACCGGTAGCTTGGACCCTGGTCCCGATACCGGTGGGCTACTATTTTTTATATTTTTAAATGTTTATATTTTGTCTTATTAATATTTAAAAATGTAATTAATATGTATATATAATGAATATAATTATAATAATAATATTCCACAACTTTCACACAACGCCATCGAGCCCCAAACTAAGCAGAGCTTTTGCTATGAGTACTAGACAACTGATAATCATACATATATATTTCTAAATACATACATATTATAGATAAATTACAGCCAGACAAAGAACAAATGATCGTGCTCATCACACAAACATTTGTCCTGGGTGGGAATCGAACCCACGAACTTACGCATAGCAGTCAGGGCCACTGACCCCTAGACCAAGAGGCCTGTCAAATATTTTTGATAAGTACATGTGAAGCGTTTTCAAATGATATCAAACACGGTGTATTTATCTTAATTTTATTTAAACACATGATTTTTTGTCCACTAGAGGGCGCCACTTTAAATTTAAGCAATATTTTGGAAATGTGCATGTGACGCCCTTTCAAATGATATCTTAAGCCCTTAAATAAAAAATAAATAAATTGAAAGCGATAGTATAAATCGCTTTCTTTTGCTTCGCATAGACTTCGTAACATTTAGGGCGTTCAATTTAAATATTTTTATTTTTGTATGAAAATCTGGTGAACAAAATTATGACGAATTTTTAAAAGTCATGGAACATAAGTTGTTGATTATGATGTTAGTAACATAGTCCTGAGAGGTTTCCGGTATTTTACAATTAACTCTGTATTCGTCCAAGTTTTTATTGCATAATTATGAAACAATCTGTAATTTTATTAAGAGCACAAAAAAGGAAAATAATAGAAAAATAGTTAAAAAATAAAAAATAATTATTTTTTGTAAAGATATTTCTGAAACAATCTGTGATTTTAAATAGTAAGATTACAAAAATGACTAATATTGTGTCACATTATAATGAAAAAACTGAATGATGTTAGAAATTTAAGTTAGACTTTTAAATAATAAATATTTTCTTCTATCGACATTTTTATTTCTTTCTATCGCACTATGCGAGTAATATTCGTAGGTGTGCTTCGTGGAATAGGAAATTATTTATTTTAATTTTTTATTTAAAGCCCACCTACGGGTGTTCTAAGTGGAATACTTTAGGTGTGCTTCGTCTGGGTGTGCTTCGTTTGGGTGTGCTTCACGGAATACCTCATATTTGTGCACTACAAATATCTCCATCGTAGTTTCTGCTGATATTTGCCGCCATAGCCAAAATGTAACTAGGATACCTATAATTGGATGACGCGCAATTTTTATTTACTACGGTTTCACTTCTGTGGCCTTTTCCACTGAAACTGTGTTTTTCCCAAATAAAAATTAGCTATTTGCACTAGCTATACAGTAGCTCCCCACCAACTGTGTCCCCACGTTGTCGTCGTGGTGGGGCTTGCGTGTTTCGATGATCTCTGGGGCCATGCCGGTAGAGGCACTCATGCCGGACGGGAGGAGCCCAGAGGGAGAAACCAGACCAAGAGGGACACACCGGGGGAAAGGCGCGCCGCCTGGAGGATCGAGCAGCTAGCTCGAGCTTCTAGACGGCGCGGGGCCCGGTCTCAGAGATCGGGTCAAGGGGGAGGAAAGGTTCACTTCCGGTATGCGTCTAATCTTTAGACGTAACCGTGAAGTGAACCAGGGGAGGGGAAATGGGGTGTAGGAACAGAGGAACTCACCTCTCTAAAAAAGTTTAAAAAGCCATGGAAGACAAAGTTTTTGTAAAGAATGGGTACGCGGGTCCCAGCTGCTCTTCAGCTGGGGAGTCCCGCACCGGACACGTCCGGTCAGTCCCACTGTACTCTGGGGGGGACAACAAACACTTTTACCCCAAGTTTGCCCCGGCAGTCGCCGCATCGAGCCAGGGAGGCTCACGTGCCCGTGTGGTGGAGTCGCTGGACTTGTCCAACACGTCCACCTCACTGGCACCGAACGTTGAGCGAGCGCAGAGCGCCGCTCCGCGGAGGAGGGGGGCGCCGGTGCTCGGGTCGGAAACCGACTCTGCATCGGACGCCGAAAGCTTCCAGAGCTTGATCTCTGGGAGCGCAGTGAGGAGCGACGAGGGAGGCGCCGACAGGAGGAAGGAGTTCCTCAAGCGCCTCCGCGACGACGAGTCATCGTCGGAAGAGGGGCTTGTCTCGGCCCGCAAGATCCCCACTAGCGTGCGGGGTAAAGGTCGAGGCAAGACCTCGGGGAGGGGGCCTTCCTCTGGAGAGCCCAACACTGGTCTGGCCTCGAGCGAGGCCAAACTAGAAGAGGCCGTGGCAGCTGCCATCCGCACCATCTCGCGGAAGCGGAACCGCAAGAGCAAGGAGGACGCGATCGGCGAATCCACGGCCTCCATCATGGCGGCCGCGCGGACTTACGGCGGGGCTCCGGCTGCAAGGGACGATATGTCGGATCTGCGGCCGGAGGTCACCCGCCTGACTGCCGCCATGGAGGCTCTCCAGAGGGAGAACGCCGCCCTCAAGGCGGACCTGGCCGCAATCCGGGGAGACGGCCAGCGGAATGCGCCGCCGCGGTGCCAAAAGGAGTAAGGCCAGCCCACACCAGCGGAGAATTCGGTTCTCGACCTGGTGCGACAGGAGCTGGCTGCCTTCCAGCAGCGGTTCTCCGTATTGGAGAGCCACGTGCTGCGACCCCCGCTGGCGGCGCCTTCGTACGCGGCTGCGGCCGCGTCCAAGCCTCCCCGGACGGCGACGAGGCCGCCTCAGGCGAAGACGGCCACTGGGCAGACGGCCCCAGCGACGGCGGCTCCTGCGAGGGCGAAGACGGCCCCGGCCAAGCCGAAACCGGGCCCACCAAAGCCGCCTCCGACCCCGACACCTGCGGGGCCGAAACAGGCGGCCAAAAGGAAGAAGGCTCAGGCCGGGAACCAGCCGTCCCAGCAGCCTCTTCCAAAGACTCCTCCGGTCGGCGCCGACTGGCAAGTGGCCGGGGAGAAGAGGAAGGCTGCTGGCGCAGCCAGGTCCTCAAGGAGAAGGGAGAGACGGCGGTGGCGAGACGTCGCGGCGCGATTGCGCGCCCCCAAGACAGCGGTTGTAGTGATCACACTGCAGCCGGACGCGGTGAAGAGGGTTGTGTCGTACCGCGACGTGCTCGCGAAGGCGCGGCAGGTGATAGACATCACGGAGCTCGGCATCACCGGTGGCCTCCGTCACCGGGTCACTGCGACGGGGGCTCGGATGTTGGAGATCCTCGGCGCGGCCAGTGGCCCCACCGCTGACGCTCTGGCCGAACGGCTCAGAGCGTCCTTAAATGCGGAGGAGGCCCAAGTCTCCAAGCGCGCAGACGTGCGCATATTGGGTCTGGATGACTCCGTGACGGCCGAGGAACTGGTGGCCGCCGTTGCCAGGACTGGGGGGTGCCCCCCCGATCAGGTGAGGGCGGGCGCCCTGCGTCCTGGCTTCACGGGGTTGCAAACCATTACGGTTAGCTGCCCCATACCGGCGGCGAAAAAGTTGCAGGAGGGCCGAAGGCTCCTGGTTGGTTGGGTGTCCGCGCAGGTGAAAGTCCTGGACCCCAGACCCCTGAGGTGCTTCCGCTGCCAAGTGGGCAACCATGCGGCATGCGTGTGCACCTCGGAGGTAGACCGCAGCGATAGGTGCTTCCGCTGCGGTCAGCCCGGTCACAAGGCCGGCTCGTGCTCCGCCCCGCCTCACTGCTTCGCATGTGAGGCGGTTGGCAAGCCGGCCGATCACCGGGCTGGGGGCAAGTCCTGCGCCCCACCCACCAAAGCCAGGCGCAGAGGTAGGCCCTCTGCCGCCGCTGTCACCGCCACCGCCGTCGCCGCCACCGCCGTCGCTACTGCCGCCGCCGTCGCCGTCGTGGCCGATCCCCCGCGAGGGGCCCTGGAGGAAGCTGCAATGGATCCCGATTAATGGCCCCATTGCGCTTCCTCCAGGCGAACATCAACCACTGCGCCGCTGCTCAGGAACTTTTGCTCCAGAGCATGGCGCAGTGGTTGATCAATGTCGCCGTGGTCGCCGAGCCGTATTTTGTCCTGCCCAGGAATGACTGGGTAGCGGACTTGGACGGCTCGGTGACCCTCGTTTCATCGGCCGCCGCCGGTACCCCGCCTCTCGATCGCGTCAAGAGAGGGCGTGGGATCGTCGCAGCACGGTTCGGGGAGATCGCTGTGGTAGGCGTTTATTTCTCCCCAAACCGAACTCTCGCCGAGTTCCAGAACTCCCTAACGGAGCTGGGAGACGTCGTCGTCGCCCTCGGTTCCCTCCCCGCCCTCGTCCTCGGGGACTTCAACGCCAAAAGTCCGGCCTGGGGTTCCCGGTCCACGGACTATAGGCGGGGCAGGATGCTCGAGCACTGGGCCCGTGCGCAGGGCCTGGTGATCGAGAACCGGGGTTCTGTCCCCACGTGCGTGCGGTTTACGGGCGAGTCGGTGGTGGACGTTACGTTCGCCACCCCCAGCCTGTCACCGCGCGTCACCGACTGGCGCGTTGTGGAGGAGGTGGAGACCTATTCCGACCACCGGTATATCGACGTCTCCGCCCAGACCCCAGACTCGCCGGTCCGACGGGACCTGAGTGGTCCGCGATGGGCGCTGAAGCAGGTGGACCGGGAGCTATTTCTGGAAGCCTCGATCGTACAGGCCTGGGGGTCACCCCCGGACAGGCCTGCCGACATAAACGACGAGGCGGAGTGGTTCCGGGAGGCCATGTCGGAGATCTGCGACGTGGCCATGCCCCGGGTCCGGCAAGGACGCGCCCGGCGTCAGCTGTACTGGTGGTCGAGCGAGCTAGCAGCGCTGCGCGAAGCGTGCGTTGCGGCGCGACGCCGGTACACCAGGTTCCGCAGGCGCCGCACCCGACCTTCGGATGCGGTGACTGTAGAGGCGGAGCTGTACGAGGGCTACAGGGCAGCGAAGGCCGTCCTCCGAGACGAGATCTGGCGGGCCAAGGAACTGGCCCGGGAGGAGATGCTGGCGACTCTGGACGGGGACCCATGGGGCCGCCCCTACAAGTGGGTGCGAGAGAAGCTCCGCCCCTGGGCTCCCCCGTTAACGCAGAGTCTCCAGCCTCAGTTCTTGGAGGACGGGTGGGCCCGGATCTTGCGGAGTGCCAGTTTGGCTTCCGCAGGGGGCGCTCGACGGTGGATGCCATCATGCGCGTGAGAGCCCTCACGATGCGGGACGCGGTATCCCGGGGCAGGGTCGTCTTGGCGGTGTCTTTGGACATCACCAACGCCTTTAACACTCTGCCCTGGAGTTGCATCAGGGAGGCACTCCAGTATCACCGGGTGCCGACCTACCTCCATCGCATAGTCGAGGACTACTTGACGGACAGAGCCGTCATCTACCCCGGTCACCGGGGAGAGTGGAACCGGCGAGAGATGTCGTGCGGTGTCCCACAGGGATCAGTCTTGGGGCCACCCCTGTGGAACATCGGTTACGACTGGGTGCTGCGCGGCGACTCCTGCCTAATCTCAGCGGGCCAAACGCCTCCTGCCGAAGGCTGTACGCCGGCGTCGTGCGGTCCATGGCCCTCTACGGGTCCCCAGTGTGGGCCCTGAGCATCCGGACGTGACCACTAAAGTTGGTCGCATGCCAGAGGGTCATGGCTATCCGAATGATCCGGGGATACCGCACGATCGCCGGCGAATCGGCCAACCTCCTTGCCGGATTGCTGCCCTGGGATCTGGAGGTGACTGCCCTCCAGCGCATCTATGAATGGCGCGTGGAGGCGCAGCACCGGGGCGTATCCCCGCTGCCTCGAGAAGTCGAGGCGCGGCGGGAAGAGCTCCGGCGCGATCTCAGGGCAGTATGGAGGGAGCGACTGTCGCAATCGACGGCCGGGCACGCCGCAATTGCGGCGGTAAGATCCCTCTTTGAGGAGTGGCTAGATCGGCGTCACGGCGTCCTGACCTACCGCATGACGCCGGTCCTCACCGGACACGGAAGTTTCGGGAGGTACATGTGTCTCATGGGAAAGGAAGAGACGCCTGGGTGTCACCACTGCGAGGGTCGCCCTGAGGACACAGTCGAGCACACGGTGCAGGACTGCCCAGCTTGGGCAGAGCACCGACGTGTCCTCACGGCGGCGATAGGCAGAGACCTCTCGCGCCCGGCATTGGTCGAGGCCATGCTGCGGGGCGAGAGGGAGTGGGAAGCGGTCGCCTCCTTTTGCGAAGCAGTCATGCTTCCGAAGGAGGAGGCGGGCCGCGTGAGGGAGAGGATGGCGTCCTCCCTCCAGCCCAGCCGCAGTGGTAGACGCCCACGGCGTCGGACGTCGGCCGACGATCTCCGGCCACCGTAGGCGCGGGCATGCGGACAGCGAGTAAAGGGCAACTCGCTGTCCGACCATGGACCATGCCCGGGTCGACGGCGCGTTGTGTTCCACGCGCGCCTCAAAGAGCGTCAGCAACATGACGAGGCCCCCCCTGCAGAGGGCCGAAGCCTGCCGGGGTCGTGGGACTTATCCCATTACCGTGGCCCCGGTACGTAAAGGGTTATTGAAGGAACACCGTGGATTTTAGTCAGTAAAAGTCTGACAGTCTCTCCCACCCTGCCCGGGGTGGGAGGACTTATTTGATAATTTTACCACGCTAAAAAAATAAAAAAAAGCTATACAGTAGCTAACTTCGTTTCATGAAAGATTTTTCTGAGATTATGTACCTCTTACAAAAATAAAAATAGTATGGTGTTGCAATGCATTTAAAAATAAATTCAAGTGAAGCTTTGAAATTTCAAGGAAAAGCTAGGTACCTTAAAAGTTCGAAACGGACAACAGATGGCAAACGTCGCCCCGAATGTCGTTTTTACTGATTACTTTGAGTTCAGATTCAGATCCAATATGGAACACAGACGACTGGCTCAATGTGCCTGAAAAGAACAGAGTTTATTATATATATATATATACTCAAGTATCATATGAAAATTGTTTTTGAAAATACTGCTCATTGGTGAAGAAAGTAGATCCGCAATTTCTTCTCGAATGCATAGCGATCGAGTTCACATTTGAAGTGAGATTACTTTTCAAGTAGTTCTGTGAAGTCGTAAGGACAAATTTTTTTTGTTTTCATTTTGTAGCGGTCTTTAAATTTTAAAAAACAGTTTGCGACTCGGTGCCGTTTCTCAGTATATATCGTAATAATAAAAGAGAATTTATAATCTTTCGTATGTAAAATCGTTAAGAATGTATAATTATTACTTGTTTTGTACTTAAATGCTTTCCATTTAGACTTGGCTGGATTCTATTGGTGATCTATCAGCGTAGAAATTGGATTTTAAAATGGGGGTTCCATTGTGGTCTGGTATTTCAGTTTGATAGATTGCGCTTTCTTGGATGTTTTAAATTTGGCTGGCGCCCAGAGTAGCGTAACTTAGGCTGGGTATTTTAATACCCACTGTTTTTTGAGGTTTTGTGTTTTGTAAATGGATTAAAAATAACACTTTCACACTATCAATCTTGTTTGATTCTTAATGTGGCCTCGGAAGAAACATCGAATCAACTAGATTGTTTGGTAGTTTAAAGAAAGCACTATACAGATTTGAGTAGATTTCATTTATTTAATAGGCTCACCAACAATTCAGTTCAATTTATTTATTTAAACTTTATGTACAATTGTGTTACATGGGCGGAATTAATGTAGCAAGGCATTCTCTACCAGTCAACCTTTGGCACCTCAATTATTATAATCATAATTGCTTAAAACTGTCTTTTATAGTGTTACAATTTTTACAGGTAAGTATGTATTACATACCAGGGACTGAATAACCCAAAAATTACGCTATCTTTAAATTGCGGTATGACGTCAAACCGAAAAATAACGGTTGCCGCTTTATTTCGATATCTAAATTGATTTCGGTACCGAAACTTTTTGTGTATAAATAGAAAAAGGTATATTTCGGTAGCGGTACTAAAACCTTAATTAATAAAGATATGAAAGAGACGGATATTTACCACCTCTAGCCCTTGTTCGGTAGCGCGATCTCGCGTCTCATCAAATTGCATTAGTTTGGCAATGTCAAATAGCACACGAAAAGTTATAATTACAGAAAAAGGTAAGTAATAAATACTTATGTGGATACTTATACTGTAATAAAGTGTAGAACAATAGTGTTAGTGTATACTATTTTCTTCAGCTAACTCATCGACTGGACTTTAGTAGGTATTTTTACTCATTCGTTTTTCAGATCAGAGCAAGATTAAAAAACGTGACAACATTCGCAAAAATCTTAATTCCCAGTCTGAAAATATGTCAACGGAATACGAAACTTCACCAAAAATATCCAGAGTGCCGACTAATACCCAGGAAACCTTCTGTTACTCACAAGACAAATTTCCGGATTCTCAACCTTTTGATGATTTCATATATTCGAGAAAAATCGATAAAAATATCCATAAGGCACCTTACACTTTTGATTTACATAAGGATCTGCGTGATTATCAAACTAATGATGATTTATCCAACTCTTGAGAAATGTGTACCCATAAATATAACACTATTACAACAACAAGAGAAATTGGTACTATGACGGAATACGAAGGCTGCAACATGAGTGCAGAAAAAGAAGCTGAATGTAACGAGTTCTTTGCGAAAATAGTAACATTGGAGATGTCTAAGTTTCACGGAAACATGCGTTACAATAAGATGAAGGAAATATTGGATATAGTGAAGAAAAGTGACGCATTGTAAATTATATATTCTTATTAACGGCTGATTAAATTGTACCTAAGCCATATGATTGTCTCTTACCTAGGATTATTTGGTAAATTTAATAAAACAAATATTGAAATTGAATCATTTATTTCTTTTAATCATTATTTAGTTTAACCATCTAGTATATGAACAATGATTAACCATAGATAAGATAATTTTGTTAATTTAGTTAAGTGGAAGGCCCATTAACGGCGCCAATGCTTTGTTATAGTGTGGCAAATTCGCCCTCCCAAGTCATAACCAAAAAGTATTCTTCAGTGCAGTTTTGGTGGAATGAACTTGGAAAGTCTTCGGGAAGATGCTAGCAATATTGACTGGTCTGATCTTGTTCATATAGAGTCGATTGATGACAAAGTTAACCTCCACAATTCCAATCTTAACAAGCTTTATGACGTGCATGCACCTGTTCATTTGGTAAAGATTAAGTATCTACCTGCTCCGTGGCTAACAGATGACGTGAAAGTAATTTTACAAAGAAAGGCAGCAGCAGCAAAGTCTAAATTCAAGTACAGATCTAGTCGAGAAAGTCGAGATAAATACGTCGCTATCCGAAGTCACAGCAACTAGGTTTGTAGGGATGCCCAACGCTGCCACTACATAAGTCCGTTGAAAACGGTGATCCAGCTAAAGTCTGGAAATTTCTTAGATCTATGGGAATTGGGAAGTCACGTCAAGAGTCTATTCCTCCTTAGTAATAAAAAAAAAGGAAAATGTTGATTGAGCGATTCAAGGTCTATATCCTTATATAGGCCTTGAATCGCTCAATCAACATTTTTCCACCTCTTGTAGCTTCAATGTTGCTGTTAAAACCACTACTCTAAATAATCTTTCTTCTCTTCCCACTCCTAATTATTCTCCTTTTATTTTTAATTAATTTACCAGTTGTGATGTTAAGAAGAGCATGCTATCTATAACATCAAATGCCGTTGGTAATAACTGTATTGGCCGTAAAATGATACTCCCTATCCTGGACGAAATTCTTCCTGTCATTTGCCATGTCCTCAATTATTCCGTATCCTCGGGTGTTTTCCCATCTTTGTGGAAAGAAGCTCAGATAACTCCTCTCCCTAAAAAGTCTAATCCTGTTTCTTTCTCTGATTTCCGCCCCATTTCCATATTACCGTTCCTATCCAAAGTCCTCAAACGCCTTATCCACAATCAACTTAGTGCCTTCCTTTGTAAAAACCAACTCCTAAATTTGTACCAATCCGGGTTTCGTTCAGGACCACACGGCTCACAGAGCCACAGCTCTAGTTAAAATTACTGACGATATCAGATCAGGTATGGATAATAGGAAGTTGACTGTCCTTTCGTTACTGGACTTCAGCAACGCCTTTAACACTGTCGATTTTGATGTCCTGCTCGGTATACACTGCTCTCTTAACATATCTCCAACAACAATTGATTGGTTTCGTAGTTATCTGTGTGGCCGCCGACAACGTATTTGCATTGAAGGTACATCATCTTCATGGTGCAATACTACTGCTGGCGTACCACAGGGGGGCGTTCTCTCTCCTCTTCTTTTCGCCATATTTATAAATTCTATTTCAAATGAACTTCTCTCATCTTATCACATTTATGCTGACAATCTGCAAATTTATTCGCAAGCTCCCGTTGAAGAACTGTCTGAGGCGGTGACGATTGTGAATAAAGACTTAGCGCGTATTTCTGAATGGAGTTTGAATCATGGTTTGAGGGTTAATCCTGCGAAGACTCAAGTCATTATTGTTGGCAGCCCTAGGCTACGTTCCAAAATTAACTGGGCGACCCTTCCTCAAATCGTTTTTGATGGAGCTGCTATACCTTATTGCGACTCAGTAAAAGACCTAGGTATTTATATTGATAGGGATTCGTCTTGGGGTCCCCAGTTGCAAGAAGTAAGCCGCAAACGGTTTGCCTCTGCGGGTTCTTTAGGCAGATTGCGCAATTTCCTGCCGACTGCCACTAAAATTGCGCTTGCCCAATCCCTTCTTCTCCCTGTTCTCGACTATGCTGATGCAAGTTATCCAGATCTTACTGAAGTGCAGCTAGATAAGCTTGAACGACTCCAAAATTTTTGTATCAGATTCATATTTGGTTTGCGCAAATATGATCATGTTTCTGAGTTTCGCATTAAAGTCAAGTGGCTGTCGATCCGCCTTTGCCGGAATGCACATATTTTATCATTACTTTACAGTATTCTTTTCAATCCTACAACTTCGTTTTATCTCAAAGAACGCTTTAAGTTCCTTCATGACACACATGTAAGAGATTTGAGATCATCGGAGAATTTGAGACTTTCAATGCCTGCACATTTCACTAAATTCTATGACTCATCGTTTACGGTGCAAGCTATTCGTTTGTGGAATGCATTGCCGGTGTCAGTAAGACAAGCTCAGTCACTGGCTACTTTTAAAAGCTCGGTTGCTAATTATTTTCTTTCCAATTTATGACTATTCTTTTGTTGTCTCTCCACTTGATGTTAAAGAACACATTATATGTATTGTATTATTTAATTACCTATGTATTACATTGTATTTATATATATATATGCATATACATTTATTTATTTTAATATTTAAATAATTTTTGTTTCTCTGCTTTTATGAGTAATGTAGTAAGTACACTAATTTAGCCCTCCCCGCTTTAATTAAAGTTTTTAAAGTCCTTCCAAAGCTTGTCTGGAAGATATCGCTTTCAGCAATAAGACCGCCATTGTTACCATAGAATAACCAATATTGTTAAATAGGTGTGTTTAAATTTTGGTGTACAATAAAGTATATTCTATCTATCTATCTATTACAGGGTATTTTTTAATAGGTTATATACCTGTTTGTGTTGGAATGTTGGACGATTGTTTGGAGCCAGCATTATAGATAACTTCTTTCAAGTATTGTTTAGTGCTATAGTAAAAAGAGTATGGGTAGGTAGGTCTTTTTATCTGCGAAAAAAATTAAAAGTAGCATGTCAATCACTGACCGGTAGATATAGAGTATGTATGTATTGTATAAAATAATCAGATACGAACTTACTTTTACTACGGCTGAGCATCCAAGCACTTGGCAGGTACAAGAATTATTTTCCTTTGAAAATGAAAAAAGAAAGCATAGATTGCGTTTTTACGTTTTCGTCCCATAATTATTTTCTAAATAACGACACACACAACACAACTTTTATTGACAGAGTGTTAGTGGTCACTGTGTGCGAGCGTCCGGCGACAAGCGACAAAAGCAGGTTCTAATAGGTTTGCCGGCGCGCACGCCTGTGCTTTGTCCACCCTTGCCGGTGCCTCACACTCCTCGTCCCACGTCCTGCAACGGTCAATTCTATGTTTTTCGGTACCGATATCGCATAAAGGTTAAATAACGGTATAGCCTTACCTTTATTTTATTAAGGTACATTTATTTTATACAGGTATCGTAACCGTATACCGTAACCGTTTTCAGTCCCTGTTACATACATATGCCATTATGCACAAAATTATATAATTGTTCTTAACTAGGATTTATAACTAAGTAAAACAATAAATATCTAACTATACTTAGAAGATCAGAATAAAATTACGTAGATCAGTCACACAGTGCAAACATTTGTCAGTTTTCTAGCTCAACATAGAAATCTAAGGCGCTCAACTACCTAATTAATTCGACAGCGCTCTCTCGTAAAAGCCTAATTTTTAAAACAAAACCTTCTGAGCCCTGATCAACTACAACCTATTAGGGAGATTAATTACGGCCTTTTTCCACAGAGCATAGAGACACACCCATCTGCTCGGCACCCATGGCTAGAGATAACACTGCCAAAACTTTAAACATGAAACTTGCAACATGCCAATTGTTGTTGCCATGACAACGCAACACCCAATAATTAATGTAAATACATTGAGGTAATATGTACTACGTACTGTAAATAACGGAAAATAAGTACCAAGTTATCAATACCAGTGTCATTTAAAAAAAATCTTTTTATTCGGTGGAAAAATCCTTAAATGACTCCTCCCGGGTACAGCGGAAAGAAGTGTCAGACTTCTACTGACTAACTAAAAACTCACCCAGTTACTTCAGTTGCTCTTGTGGTCCAGGGCTGCGTTATCCCTTCAAAGCGCTTAAATCTTTCGCCTTTTTCGGACTAATGAAAGATATTTTACAGGTTTACACAGCGGGTCCCTAGCTAATTAGGTACATCCTGTATTTTGGTGACCCATAAACTCATTAAGTCTTAATCTAACACTGTTCTGCTAGCGCAATAAAACATATACACAAAAATCTACTTATAAAAACAGAAAAGATTTTACTTTAAAAGTCCTCGCATGAGGTTTTATGGTTTTAATTTGTATTAAAGCCCCAAAAAGCAAGTCTGGTTAACGTTTCTGGTAAATCTGGAAGGCAGTTTTATTAGAACAAAGGTTATTCAATTCATGGTTAATGTTGATTTACCGTTTTCATAGGATCTTTAAGTTTTTTAAATAAAATTCACAGAACGTAGAAAATAGCCAAGATGTAATAAAAAAGGTTAACCTTTTTTTAAATAAGTCAGTCTGTTGTAACGGTCACTCCGAGCTCCGTTACAATTTTATAGAATAGAATAAAATATTATTTATTTGCAAGAATACAAGTACAGTAAGTTGATAGGTATAAATTAAAGAGTCCACAATGTTCTACGGGGCCTACCACCAGCTCTTATAACAGTATTATTATAATCTTACTTTGACTTTTCGTACCATGACGTGCTTAAAATAACCTTACTTTAATGTTGAAACAATGTTATATTATTAGCGATTTTGGTGACGTCACCTCTAAAAGTTCATTCAATTCGTACCATGACGTGACTTTTGACAACTAGCAATATTGTTTTAGTGTCAAATTTAGCAATCTTAAAAAAGTTCCTCGGACTCGACGGAAATATTATTGTTTTGCAAATTTATATTAACTAAGAACATTTTCGTGGCATATAAAGTAAGTTAAATATATTTATTTACGTAAACTTGCCGAATGAATTGTGTATGTAGAGATTTTAGTACATGGTTAATTCATTTATTGTTTGATTCTAGATGGCGAATGCATACGAAATATTTGAGTTTTTGGAAGCTGACAACGCAGAAGTTAAGAATACAAGAAAGCGTCGTCGTGTGCAGTTACGTAAGGAATGCGACCCCTTCAATTTAGACGAAGCTGAGTTTGTTAAGCGATACAGACTGACAAAGGTTCTAGCATATAACCTGTGCAATGAGTTGAGGCAAATGTTGAAGAACCCTACAAAATCTACAGACTTGTCTGTAGAGACGAAGGTAATAACCTTATTTCTACCGTGAATACCACTAAAGCAGTGTATTGTATATTTGTCATTTACCACTTTTATGTACCTATATACTTACTAAGTTATATTACTTTTGTCTAGGTGTTAATTGCATTATCATTTTATGCAACTGGTTCATACCAACGTCCAGTAGACAGTAGTGAGGGTCATTTTGTGGCTCAGCAGACTGTCTCTTCAGTCATCGCACAGGTTACTGCGTGTCTTAACTCACTGCAGATGAGACAGAAATATATCAAATTTCCAGTGAATGATCAAGAACGCAACAGAATTAAAATGGAGTAAGTATATACCTTTTTTATTACAATATTATGTTAAGTCCTTGTTTAGCTGTAGAATGAGGCACTTTGCTAAATGATAACAAATAACAACAAAGAATAGTTAAAAATGAGTAACAGTTGATAATTGAATTGTAAGGCATGTTTATTTGTGTGGCATAATTTTAGAGTGACTTATATCCAGCAGTGGACTATGATAGTCTGACATAATAAAGAGTTAAATATTATCATCATTAATGGTGATTTTAAATTCTTTATTTTGTTTATTAGTAACTAAGGTATATTTGTAAAAAATACCATCTATTGCAGATTTTAAATTAACTTATTTGTTGCAGATTTTACAATAAATTTCGGATTCCCGGGGTTCTGGGTTGTATAGATTGTACCCATGTAGCTATAGTACGCCCAGTACTACATGAGGAGCGCTACTTCTGTCGGAAGCATTACCATTCATTGAATGTTCAATTGGTAAGTGTTTGATTATACAGTATAGAAAATAAAGTAACAAAAACGAGTAATTTTAAAATAAAAAATGTAAAAAGTTCTCTACTCATTTATTACTTAATATAAGAGATCATACATACAAGTCTTAAGTTATACTATAAATATGGCACTTTACAGTCTTTCAGATATTAATTTAAACATTTTCAGGTTTGTGATGCGGACATGCAATTAATAAGTGTAGATCATGCAAGTCATGGTGGTGCAACTCATGATTCTTTTATATGGGCTATTCATCCACTAAGAGCTCACTTGGAAGATCTTAGCAACACAGAAGATACTTGGTTTCTTGGTGTGTATTGCATCCATTTGATCTTTTATTAAAAAAAATATTTTGTATTTAAATTCAACTTATAACTTTGGTCAATAATAATTTAAATTAACTTTGTTTTCAATAGGAGATTCCGGATATCCTTTGAGAAAGACCATGATGACACCAATACTGGATGCAGCACTTGACTCACCAGAAGCACACTACACTGACTTGCATGTCCGTGCAAGGAATATCGTTGAGTGCACTATTGGGCTTCTCAAAGCACGTTTTCGTTGCTTACTTGTTCACAGAGTCTTACACTATTCACCAGAAATAGCTGGCTCTATTATAAATGCTTGTGTTATATTACACAATATTTGCAATAGGGCTAACGTATCTGTGGAACAATTGGACAATGAAGATGTGCTTCAAGGAGTCCAATTACAGCAACAAGACAATGCGAGTGAGCAGCCACGTCGTAATAATATCGCTCTGCAGCAAGGTTTGGCTACTCGTGATTCTCTTGTACAGCGGTTGTGGGAAAGGCGGCATTTAAGATCCTGAAACACAAAATATACAATATTTTATTTTCATTTATAGGTATATTTTTTAAGTTACACCGTCTTTTTACTGTATTTTTATGTTTGTTTAATTAAACTTGATTGTTATTTTAACATTTTTTTACTTATGTCATAGCAGACACATTAAAAAAAAAAAAACCAAATTCAATTAATATCGATGTGCAAGGTCGTGGGTTCGATTCCTACCTAGGACAAATGGTTGTGTGATGAGCACGATCATTTCTTCTTTGTCTGGGTGTAATTTATCTATAATATGTATCTATGTATTTAGATATATATATGTATGTCTATCAGTTGTCTATAACTAGTACTCATAGCACAAGCTCTGCTTAGTTTGGGACTAGATGGCGTTGTGTGAAAAATGTGAAAAAAAAAATTCTATACTCAGTTCTGGATAGTACCTATATAGTTTATCGGCGATTTAAAGAAGGTGGACATATTTAAGTTTTGTACCTTTCAATCCTCGTTGCTGTATTTCCAAATGCTGTCAATCCTCACAGCAGACTCGGAGTGTAGTTGTGTGGAACGGACGAGCGCTCGTCTGGCAGCCTCCAGTGACTGTGGAGGCACCTTCGACGTCGCGGGCAACAAGGTAGGAGTTCTACGGGAGGAGCGAGCTGGTGGATCTTGGACTATAAGTTCCAGAGGTACATTTTGAGGCGGTGGGTTTAAGATGGGCTCAAAATTTACATTTTGGTTAGGTAAAAGGACTGTTGGATCTAGGAGCGAATGGACATTTTGTGGGATGGATTCTGAAGCAGGGGAATCTTGTACATCCGCATCTATTATAGCAGCACCAATCTCTGGAGGCTACAAAGAGAAAGCATAAGAGTTATGTTTTTAATATTATAAATGATGCTAAAGAGCGTGCATTCTGAAAGTGGGCAACACCGCAAATAACTCAAATATTTCGCTGTTTTGATTAATTTAGCAATATTACAAGTTTGTATGTATGGATGTTTGTTACCCTTTCACGCAAAAACTACTGAATGGATTTGGATAAGATTTGGCACACAGATAGTTTATAACCTGGATTAACACATAGGATACTGTTTATCCCAATGAAGCCACGGGATCGAGATTTATGCGGGTGAAACCGCGGGGCGTAGCTAGTTATTAATATTTTAAGTCTCTAATTAGTGATATTTCATATTTCCATACATTAATAGTAACAAATTAATAAAAACAGGTAAATATTTGACAGCTATTTGCGACGTTTCCAACTTTTAGAAAATACGATCATAAGTACTCATGTTTTCTTACTATTTCCACCTGAACACTTGGCAAACCCTGGCCAATATCTTCTCCCTGTATTTAGAGGACTTTTCAAGGGCCTCTCAGTGGAAGGCCCTCCCCTAGACTGCACATGAGAAGTCCGTAAAACAGCAACCCGCTTTTTAAGTTTGGCCTTGTAATCTACCCAGTACTGAAATAAATATTGTTTAATTTAATATTGATACATTATATGTATCTACATAATTTAAATTGACAAAATAAAAAGTAATATAGTTACTTTGCTCCAGCCAGCCCAATCTTTATGAACGCCTTCACCTTGCGAGTTCAATATTTCCGCAATCTCTTGCCACTTTCTTCGTGAGAGCGAACCTTGGCTTGTAGAGAGCGATTATGCGCAGTAGCTATAGATTTGTTTGAAATTAAAAATTCCCAGAGTATCTCTAGCTGCCGCCCGGAAACCAGATTAACTCTTCGGCTGCAAAATTAATAATTAAACACTAATCACAGTCTGACCACACAATGGTTCGAACTATCTTCGTCAAAACATTACAGAAAAATATTTCTTTGTTTTAAATCGTATTCACTGAGTAAACGTATTTACCTTACCTTGATTCCATGTCGACTTTGTAGCCAGTTAGATCAAAATATATTATAATAAGTTCAACCACTAACAACCACTTGAAAACAAAAAAATCGTCACATCGAGTTTCAAATTGCGTTCCAGATAAGAACACATTTTGTTCCGATTCATATCATATGACAACTTAGCCGTAGCTTATTTTTATTTTATTCAATTGTTTTATCATTTTTCAAAGCAAAATCTTTTAATATTTTTGTCAATTTCATGGAAATTACTCATAAAAAATAGATTCTAATGCTAAGTAATATTTTTTAAGTAAAAGAAAATAATATTTTGCTTCAAGACCATACTTCGTTGCAGCGATTCGGACCAACGTGTGAAAACTAATGAAAAGGACAGCGCTATACAATTCATATAGCGTTGTTTCTTTTCTACTATAGCAGGCAATAGACAAATCTTACAAATAGTTCATTCTTTCCCAGCACTAAGCAGGAATAAAACAATATTGAACGATGAAGGTCATGGTACGAATATGAGTAATGTTATTGTAAGCTTGAAACAAAACTCTCTTGAAATAAGATTGTTTCGTAAAACATTGTGGTAGGCGGTGTGCAATATTTGAGACATTATTGAGAAGTTATATTAGGAAATTAATTTTCTAAGGCTACATGAATTAGTTATTATAAAGACCTAACATAAAATTAAAAGTAAGTATATATCAAAACATTATTAATATAAATGAAATAATATATGAAAAAACGTAACTATAAAAATTATATATATTTTTTTTTTTTATGATAAACGAAGCAGCACTGTCACACCCATTGTAAATAATATTGCCTAGTTCAGGCGATGTTTTTTTTTTTTTTTTTTTTTTTTTTTATGTCAAGCAACTTCAAAAGCGTTTCGCTTGTCTTCATCTTCCAAATAAGTATTAGTAGAAGTAGATTTGTAATACTATTCAATATCCAATTCTAGCTTTGACTGTGTCAGTCTAAATTTATTAAAGTTCAGCGCTATATTGCACAGCCACGGAGGCGGGCCGCGTGAGGGAGAGGATGGCGTCCTCCCTCCAGCCCAGCCGCAGTGGTAGACGCCCACGGCGTCGGACGTCGGCCGACGATCTCCGGCCACCGTAGGCGCGGGCATGCGGACAGCGAGTAAAGGGCAACTCGCTGTCCGACCATGGACCATGCCCGGGTCGACGGCGCGTCGTGTTTCACGCGCGCCTCAAAGAGCGTCAGCAACATGACGAGGCCCCCTCTGCAGAGGGCCGAATCCTGCCGGGGTCGTGGGACTCATCCCGTTACCGTGGCCCCGGTATGTAAAGGATTATTGAAGGAACACCGTGGATTTTAGTCAGTAAAAGTCTGACAGTCCCTCCCACCCTGCCCGGAGTGGGAGGACTTATTTGATAATTTTACCACGTTAAAAAAAAAAAAAAAAAAAAAATATTGCACAGCCACAAATAATATTACCTGTATAATTACGTACTTGATGTGCACGCGGCTTCGTTCTTGCGTAGGACTCGATATCGGTTTTTCCTGCGTAAATATCGAAACCGAATAAACTCCAGGTTCAGCCGTTCCTGAGATTAGCTTGGACAAACAGAAAGGCATATAAACAGACAAAAATGTAAGAATACTATATTTTACACAGTACCATGTGTGTGTCAGAAAATAACCGATTTGTGTTTTATAACTTTATGTAGGTATTGTATTTTCTGTCTGTATGTCTTGTAAGTTGTATGTGTAAAATCTATACTGATATTACAAAGCGAAAAAGTGTTTGTTTGTTTGTTTGAACGCGCTACTCATTGAAAGTACTAGGTGGATTTGGTAGAAAAGTATGAAAGTATCTTGAAGAAGGTGATAAAGTCCGCGGTAGATAAGCCCCGTTATTATAGACTATAACTCAGTTATTTAGTGTTGGCAACACCGAGTGAAGCTACTGCGAGTGGAGTTATGGCGGGAGGCGTTGTGGTTACGCCGGTCGACGTGGCGCGATCGACGGCTCTCTTTGGATTGTGCTCCGGGCGTGTACGGTTGTGTTGTGCTTAGTTTTGTGAGATTGAAGTCTGTATTTTCTGTATTTGTGATTATACAAGTGGGTGAATTTCCCAAATTACTTATTTTTTTTGTCTTCGGTGAAATTTGTATTTGAAAAAAAGAATATTGTTCTGAATTATTTTTTTTAGTAATCAATAGGTAGTTATTGGGTTGTGGCAAAAATATAATTTGCCTAGGACTATTACAAAGGTAGAAATAAATACATAAACCTCTATTTTTTTCAAATCGGTGCTGTCCCTCTACTTTTTTTACAAACAAAACAACTTATACACTAATAAAAATAAGTAAGTTAAGTATATAACTTATTCTATTTCATAGAATATTAGTTTTGTTATTAATATATAGCATATTTTAATACATAATTAACGATTATTATTACTGAGAGGCACAAACGTATTGGTCCTGAAAAATGTTCTCATATCGCTGGACAAAAGTAATTTAAATCTAACTTTACATCGACGAGTCCGACAGCGTCTCCACCCCAATTGTATTTCCCTCGTTGGTGTGTGCTAGTGCGTAGTCAGGATGGACGTGTGTGAAATCGCTGCATATTCCCGCCAATAACATAAGTACGCCATTTAAGTTGCTCCCGGACAATTATTTTATATTATCGGTGGTTGCATTTTTCTAGTGTAATGAGTAGTTTTATTATTGTTGTTTGGTTCTAACAGAGGTAGTAAGTGAATTAGCTTCATTGTATGTTATTGAATTTATCGTAAATATTATGCATTTTTTCTAATTTTCCAAAAAGTGTGTTATTTCTCACGTCGCTGTTCTCATATCGCTGTAATCGGTGGTCTTTATTACCACCGATGTGATAATTTATACCGAAATGATAAGAAAAAATCAATCGGTGTCTTATATCTAATATCGGTGTTTTGATTCATGATCAACGCACAGATTTGTCACATCGGTGGATTGCTTTATCATATCGGTAGATCATTTTATCATCTCGGTGAGTCGTTTTATCATATCGGTAGATCCCATCCATGTCATTTCGTTAAGTTTACAAAGAAACAATGGAACATACAAACATACAGACACATACATACTTACCTACATAGACTGCCAAAATCATTACCACGATACCACTGGGTAGTAGAAGCTGTATAAATGTATCATTAGGGGAGGTCTGTATTCGGTAATGTACGTCTATAGGCTGAGATGATGATGGTGAGGTGAAGCAATTGAACGCGCAACGAAGGTTTCTCTAGAAAATATTTTTAGTTAAAAAAATAGTAAGTTGGTACATAATATATATAATAAAATAATAATAAATAACAAAATAATAAATAGATAAAAAGAAAACATAATAAAAAAGAAAACATAGTAATTAGCTGGATCGTCCATAGTAATAAATGTGTATTGTGCAATAACAAAATAATAAATAGATGAAAAGAAAACATAATAAAAAAGAAAACATAGTAATTAGCTGGATCGTCCACAGTAATAAATGTGTATTGTGCAATTTTATCCTTAGATATAAGGTTTTTGATTTTTTTATACTTCATTTTAAAAGACAATGATAATAAAAATAAACATTCTTTTATTTTAATTCTAAGTACCTGTAGTAAATATAATAAAAAAGGTACATAATTTCAAAAAATATATTTTAATTGGATTTCTAAAAACTCAGTTCTCTTTGGATGTGATCTACTTACATTTTATTTTATTTTATTTATTTTAGGGAAAAACAAACAGTAACATATTACATAGTTATACATAGGCTTACATACAAAAATATGGTAAATATGCTACCCACAACGTTTTCCACGGATTACTATATAAAAACTAGAGCGACATAATTATAATACGGTGTGATTTACTTTATAAACTAAAAGAAAAGCAACAGTTAATAAAGTGCGGTGCAGAAAATGTAAAATACAAATGATTTCATAAACAGGGCAGACGAAATTACACGTTAATCACAAAGTCAACTGCCGATCCTTAATAATTGCTCGAATTTGTTTCCTGAATAAATTTTTGCTGAGGAAAAATATGTCGACTGTGCCAAACTCATTATTGTAAGTCTCAACTAAACGATGAAGAGGTGAGCGTGAACCAGCATTGGATTTACAAAGGCTAGTAGCAAATAAGTGTCGTGTGCGTACCTCACGTACATGTACTGTTCGGGGAACAAGGTAACTTAAATTCTTCACTAGGTCAGGACAATCAAATTTATTCCGGCACACATTAAACAGAGTCATAACATCCAGGAGCTTCCGTCTCGACTGCAAGGTAAGGAGATCGTATTTTTTGAGAAGTAGGCTGTATGAGACTCTCTTTCGAAAACATCTGTAGTTTACAGCACGAAGGTATTTACGTTGTACCAACTCCAAAGTCTCATTATATTTCTTGTACAGTGGGTTCCATATAGGTACCGCAAACTCTAATTGTGGCCTTATTATAGATTTGTATAAATGCAAAAAGGTGGAAGGGCGACTAAATTCCCTAGATGCTCTCATTACGAAACCAAACATTTGGTAAGCCTTACTAACTATTTTGTCTATATGAGCATCTAGATGCAGCTTCGAATCAAGCTGAACCCCAAGATCACGGAGGGAAGTAAATTTATCTAAAAGTTTATTAGCAAGGCAGTAGTTGAACTCTGTTTTATTTTTCTTTTTGGTAGCTAGGATTCTGTACTAAGCATAATTTGTGGCTTAGTACAGAATCCTAGCTAGTGATTCCCTTTCCCTTTTATTAATAGCTGTAAGTTTATTGTAGATTGTAGTTCCCTTTCCCGTTTATTAATAGCTGTAAGTTAATTGTAGATTGTAGTAAAAATATAGTATAGTTATAAGTATAGTGTGTGTATTATAGTATTGTAAAAATATAGGATAAGGTACAATGGGGTTGACGTATCCTTGTGGATAAAAACCCCTAATAAAAAAAAAAAAAGAATTAAAAAAAAAAAAAAAAAAGATATAGCTTATTAGAAGAACAATAGTCAAAAAAACGGTCCAGATCTTGCTGGAAATCAATACAATCTTGTTGATTTGATATTTTTTTATAAACCTTCAAATCGTCCGCATATAAAAGAAATTTAGAATGTTGGAAACAGATTTTTATATCATTAATGAATAAGATAAATAATAAGGGACCCAGGATGGAACCTTGAGGAACGCCAGATGTGACCTGAATAGCGCTGGACTCGAAGCCATCAACCACCACTTTTTGAGTTCTGTTAGTTATGTAAGATGTAAACCACCGCAAAAGGTCACCTCTGATTCCGTTATACGCAATTTTATTAAGTAGCAGTGTATGATCAATTTTATCGAATGCTTTCTGGAAATCAGTATAAACCGCATCGATTTGTTCTCTATTGTCTATACTTTCAAAGAGCTGAGATGTGAAAGTAAGGAGATTGCTAATACAAGATCTACCCTTAACAAAACCATGCTGTTCATTTATTAAAGCACTGTGAATAGCCGGATATACCTCATTATGTACTAGCTTCTCAAAGAGCTTGGAAAAAGCAGATAGCATAGAGATAGGTCGATAAGTAGCTACATCATGCTTGGATCCACTTTTATGAACTGGCACAATATTTGCATGTTTCCAGACATCGGGAAAGACACCAAAAGATAAGCATTTATTAAATATGATAAATAAGGGATAGCAAAGTGTATCACACGTATTTTTTAGAAAAACTGATGGAATCCCGTCCGGACCTGGACCTTTAGATGAATCGAGTGCCTTCAATTCTCTTCGTATAGCATCAAGAGAAAGCTGCAGCTTACACAAATTGAGATCATTGTCAGCACTGTTAAGGGGTGGTGTCCAAGAGTGATTGTCAAAAGTTGTCGGCTCATATACAGAACGGAAAATGTAGCGCATAAGTTACAGGTAGTTACAGGATCATTAGAGGAGATTTGATTGTAGTGAACCGTTGATGGGATTTTATTTGTAACTTTGCGGCTGGCAACGTATGTCCAGAACGTCTTAATATTGGTAGAAACACTATCTTCAACAGCATTGATGTAACTTTTATAGCATCTATCGGCTTCTTTTTTAAACTTTGTCCTGTTGATAGAGAATATCTCATAATCGCTCAAATTGCCATACTTCTTCCACCTAACCCAAGCCCGATTTTTACTTTTAAAAATATTTATAAGTGACTTGGAGAACCAACTTGGGAAATTCATATTTTTGGGTTTACAATATGGCGTGTGTGATCTTATAATTTCATAAAGTTTTTCATAGAATTTAGAAACAGATTCATTTGGTGATATGTTGTCAAGTACGAAATTCCATTCAACGTTTCCTATATCGGTATTTATTTTGTGATAATTAGCTTTATGATAATTAAATTTGTTATGAGCACTTCTTTTGGAGATAATATGTGTAGGACAACTGAAAGAAATATGTACATAGAAAGCCGGATGATAGTTGTCAATGGGTAAAAGGGAGGTATCAGGAGAAAACGTTAAGGTACCTATGTGCGTTACAAAAGAATAAGTCTAAGATGCGACCAACAGAGTTGGATAAATGGTTATATTGTTTCATACCTTGTTGTGAGCAGAAGTTTGCTAAATAGCGATTAACGTTTGTGAGTTTATTATTTGTAGCATAATCCATGTATGATGATTTTTTTACCCAGTTAATTAAAGGCACGTTGAAATCACCTGTTAGAATAATATTATCTATGCACGGGTCATCACATAAAGTTGATAGAGAATCAAGAAAAGTTATGTATACATCATCCATAGCGTTTGGCGGTATGTACGTAGCACATATTAAATGATACTTATGTTTGTTGGAGGGAACTTTTACAATAACATGTTCTGGTAACGTTAACGGGGGCGATAATGCAAGATAGGTCGGTTTCAGGTCCTTAAATACAGCGATAAGGTCACCACCGCCATCCTTTTTATTGGTGAGTACACGGTCACGATCGCATCTAAATACCAAATATCGGTGATCAATAAATTCGTTATCAGATATTTCTGGCGTCAACCAGGTCTCGGCCAAGATAATGACATCATATGTATGCGACAAAATATTTAAATATAAGGCATTTAATTTAGTCCTAATTCCTCGACAGTTTTGATAATATATAGAAATATTACTATTATCAGCCATTTATAATGTGTGAGGGTATAATGAAATTAAGCAGTGACATATAATTAATTGACGCAACCCATTGCTTATTACTTACATGGTACTTTTCCATAAACTTAGAAAATAAAAACAAAAAGTAGACACAATCGACATAAGTGATTACAATATTCGGCAAAAATATCATGATAGGTAGCAGGACTATAATGTATACGTTATTAATGAGTAGGATGATTTTACAATGTAAACAGAGCTTTAAAATCACACGAAAAACAATCACACTTCTGACCGCAAAAAAACATAATATAATACAAACATAATAACCCATAAATGACAGCTTACTTATACTAATGAGGTGAAACATACAATACAGTTTATGATTTGTTGTTACCGACATTGTTATTCGAACAGTTTTTAGACCTAATATTTCTAGCAATGTCGTCTTCTGAGCGGATCGCAAAGGTAGATGAATCATCAGTTTCCTTGACCAAAACTGTTGCATTTCGGACCCATACATACTTGTACTTGTTTGATTTGGCAGCGTCGCGAGCTTTACGAAATAACTCCTTATTACGAAGCGTCAAATGTTCGTTCATGTAAATACGGCACTGAGTACCCGCGAGACCAATACGATCTGACGTAATACCTTTAGACAGTCGAAAAGCGCTTAGCACGTTATCACGTAGCAGCCGGGAACTCAACTTCACTATACTGTTTTTCGGACGTGAATTATGCAAGTGTCCGTGTGGAACACGATGAATAGCCACTATATCTCTCTGCGTTAAGGGTATGTTGATTGCCGATGCAATTGACTCCAAGATAACGACTAGGTTTTCACCACGTTTTTCAGGCAGGTTTCCTATTTCAATGTTGCATTGTCTAGCATGTTGTTCCAGACGATCTATTTTATTTTCCAATAAAGATGTGGTCGCGGACGCACAGGTGTTAATCCTTGACTCCATCTCCGTAATACGCTTCACGTTATCAACGTTGTTCGCTGAGTTAAAGTTAACTGACGACTTCAACTCAGTCACGATCTTCGATAATTCTTGGTGTTTTGTATTTAGAGTTAATATATCCTGTTTGGTATGAGAGAACTCGGAACGTAATTCTTTCAAATCGTTTTGAATTTGACAGGAGGTAGATGATAAATTATTAAAATCATCTCTCAGATTGCTGATGTTCGTGTTTATATTTGTGAAATGGTCACGCATATCATTACGCAGAGCATTCATTGACCTCTTAAATTCTTCAGATAATGAAGATATAGCCATAGTCAGCTCGCAGTCGGGTTGCTTCCTCTTGAGATTTCTCTGGGTTACGTTGGGGTCAGACTCTTCGCTCGAGTACAGATCTGGAACCGATTGGCATTTACTACCTTTCGGAGAGTGCATCATTGTGTACAAACAGCGTTCAATTGGGCAAACGTATGAGATAATGATGTGTGATAACGGTTAAGTGGTCGCACACTCACAATTTGATTATCTGTTTCACTGCACAATGAGCGGGTAAACAAAAGTATGAATCGCACTGTTTTACTGTCACCCGTGATTTAAATATTTGTAATAAGTAGACGAAGCACTTTGTGGTTTATTGTCTTAGTGACAGGATACGATTTTAAATGACACCGAATATTATTAACCGAGCTTAAACACGATAACACGTCTGCTCTAGCTAGTGCACGTACGACGGAATGACCATACATAAGACCCTAAGTTCAGGTCTTCAGTTCTAAGTCACCCTTGTAAAAATATATAGGTACCTACTAACTATTTCCTTTTTTATGTTCAAAGGTGGATAGATTATCATATCGCTGGATATGTACATCATTTCAGTGGATAAACTTATCATATCGGTGTACAGAAAAAATAATCGGTGCCGGTTTGTCATATCGGTGGAAACCAGAATTCAAATTGAATTTTCTCTTTGGTCTTAAATGATACGTTGATGATATTAAATTTGGGGATATTTGATATCCTAAAGATTACATAAAACCTGAAAAATATTCAAAAAATATATAATTGAAAAAGTTCACCGATATGATAAAAAAATGGCATTTGTTGAAATTCACCCAAGTTATACTTCACTTTTGTCTTGTTTATAAATCCCTAATCGGCAGTACCAGTAAAAATAGTTAACATGAGAAATAACAGACAGATAATTCCATTTCCAACCTACAACAACAATTTATTAAGTATGTGTTTGTGGTTAACAAGACGTTCCCTGCTCTGTGGCCTTTCCATACAAATTCGTTGGTACAAATTTGTTCTCAAATTCGGTGATTGATGACAATGCTGGACAGTTAATGTATGGATCATTAATCTCGATAGCGTATGGAGATAAGACATACGTGTGTAATGAATGTTTGCGAAAACGTGGATCGAATGAAAATTAGTTACTAGCGCGGTTGAATATTCAAAGAGATATAGGTAAAGGAAAATATTGTGAAAGTCCTTTTTCTGTAAATTGGGTTCCTTAATTTTAATGTATTCAAAAGTAAATTGTACAATAAAGCTTGCGCTATCCGTCTGACTGTCTGTAAGGTTTTATATCGATGTTTAAAGAATAATTATTTCTCAAAAAGAACATTGTTCAGTTCACTTGTGTTCTATATCTGTCAAGCGTCAATAGCGTAAGGTGTCGGACTTGTGATCGAGAGGTCACGGGTTCGAACACCACCTAATACACTATTGCTGTGAACCTACTCCAGACAAAAGCATATTTAGCTAGTTGGAGAGGTTAACAAGATTGCTAATAGCGGGAATTCTGCCCACTTGCTTATCTTTAAAAAAATCTTTTAAAAAGTACAGACACTTTCGTGCTTCTTGGTGTGATATTTTTTTTATAAAGCCCCGTTTATTAATTTATACATTGTTTATGAAACAGTCATTATTACCATATGCGCCACTTCGTGTAATTACGGTATGGTCGTCGCATATTTTTGACTTGTTGCAGTTTTTGTGGTTTTTCATACGGCATTTGTAATGTCTCGAACGTTTAATGTGTTACGATTGCTCTCGAATATTACCGATCATTTCCGAAGACTGGAATTCTAATACGCGCCAAAGAGCGACAGAATAACTAGAAATCCGTCTTGTCCTCACTATATGGCCTTGCCCACACTATCTCTTCACCACTCATGGTTGACTGGTAGAAGATGCCTCCGGCATTAAGTCCGCCTTTGTACCTATGTGCATAAAGTGTAAATAAATAAAGAATATATTCTATGTTAATTGATATAGCGTGTATCCTGAATATCTTAACTAATGAGAAAGATTATGTTGCACTACTAAACTATCAGATGTTACAAATTGCGACACGTGGACTATATATCCACGTGTAACATGGCTCCAAGATCATGGAACCGCAAGCTTATCGGGATGCTGGGGCACACAGTGCATTGTTTATGAGTTCAGGAGAATTTCTAGTTATGTTGAGTTATATCACAGGGAAACGAACTAGAAATTAACAATTTACTATACAATTTGCTTTAGCTTAGCTCGTCAATCTCTCAGTCTTCGATCAATTTACAATTGTTGATCAAAGCTATAAGTACAATTTATTAATTTGTTGAACTAGCCTCATAAGTTCTAACTGCAGGGCAAAATTGGTGCGGAGCGAGAATGAATAGGATACAGTCGCCTCCTGCGAAGCAGTCATGCTACCGAAGGAGGAGGCTGAACGAATGCGGGAGGAAAACTTCCTTCCTCACGCCCCAGTCGCCGCGGGGGACGCCCCGGGCCAATCTCCGGCCTATCTCCGGCCACCGTAGGCGCGAGCTTGCGGGCGGCTAGCAGGTGTAGCTCACCGTCCGGTAAGGACCAGGCACGTGCTAGCGCTTCCTGTTCCACGCGCGCCTCAAAAAGCAGTCAGAGGGGGCCCAGCAGAGACACTCTGTCACTCTGTTACCCACCGATTTGGCCGTTTTTTTTTGTTCTGTACACAATCAGTTAGGACAAAATTAGTGTGAAAGAAAATTCTCATTTGTTTCATTAGTAAAAAGCACCATGCGAAGTCGAGGCGTTGTGCTAATTGAGAACACTAAATGAAGTCCAAATGTTTAAGACCGCCTTATTACCAGTAGAATAAAAATAATTTGCACGACTTTATTTCAAACAGTTATGTTTTATTCTTTTATCGTATTTTACGTCACTTTAGGGTTGGAAACTGTCTGCAATATTATATTTTAACTGTTTCAGATATGTCTTTCTTTTTTTTATTCTGGGTGGGAAAATCTTCGAATAACTTCTCCCGCTCCGGGTTAAGCGAAAGGGTGTGTCAGACTTTTACTGAATAAAAACCCACCCTGTTCCTTCAGCTGCCCTTAAGTTCCGGGGCCACGGCATCTTGTTAGAACATTTCCGCAACCCCGTTTCTATGCCTACAATTTTTACACTATGTTATAGTACTTTTCGGCATACCATACAATTGTGGTTATTATGTAAAATTGGCAACAGCTTTGTTTACTTTTTAGATTTCTGATTATACAATGTCGAATCATTGAATAAAATGTATTTACAACAAGACCTGTTGTAAAGATAGCTGAATAGATATACCTATATAGATAGCTGAAATTCTGGAATAACACGCAGGCTACTTTTCATTTTGGAATTCCCACGGCCGGCATTGGGATTTACGCGGAAAACCCTTCAACCCGAACAAAGGCACGGGCACAAAGTATTCTACATATACTGAGGGTCAGTCCAATGTAGAGTTATAGAAGTCATCCCGTTATCTTCGTCTTTGTTTGTCGTGAGCTTTAATTGGATCTCATTCAATTATTCAATCACTAAGTAACTAGAACTTTGGACTTTCATTCTAAGTGATTTTTACGAGGACGACAAAAAGAAACGAAATTGTCTGAAATCTTTTATTATCTTTGAATATTGTTCATTCCAGACTGAATTGAAAGTCAAATAAAAGTTTAAATTACTTCTCCAGGGCATTATTTTTACATTATTTATCAATTTTCTTTGGCATTCACGGTTCGATAGTTCGATGTCTGATTGATGTGAATCGAAAGAGATTTTTTGTTGAAGTATTTGGTAGAAAGTTTACAAAATGTTATTTATCTTGACATTTACCTATCAGATATTTTAAATGAATATATAATGAATATAATAATATATAATAATTCGGAAACAATCGTAATGAAACGTACTCGAATAATATACCAGATTCAAACAAATTATGTTGCTTGCTTGTTGCTCGAGATTTTGTAAAAAACATTGTACATCTATAATAAACGTAATTTTATTTTGTAAGTTTGTATGTGTAAATGTGTTGAACGTGCTAGCTTTAGTTAACTGACCTGTATCTACTGGCTGTGCTTACGACTTAGGTAGTTCGCGTGGGAGGATGACCTGCGTAAAGTATTAAGTCAAGGGTTACTTTTAGGTAAGCGTGTTTCATCTTCGACCACATGATGGTGGTCAAACGCGAGGCGATCAATAAATAAAAAATACCGAAATACCTCCTCTACCTTTGTGAAAGTGAAAGTCCTGTTAAAATCGGTTCTGCGTTTCCATAGATTAGCCCGTGCAAATAAAATGACAGATAAATTTGTTTTTTAGTACTGATAACTTTAAACAAACACGAAACACCGTTATTTTGAAATGCAGACAAACACTTCAATTTCAATTACAAATATTGATATTTTATTTGAAAAACGCTGCAACTGTGTTGAAAATCATATTCATATTCATTTATATGCTTTCCACAATGTATATCGTGGTATAAGAAGCAGATGAGCGTAGGTATCCACAAAAAATCAAAAATAGTTTTTTTTTTCACAAAACAGTTCACTTTTTCACGGTTTAATTATCATGCTATCTGTTAGGGCTATAAGAACGTATTTGCAAAAACAATGCTGTATGTTGATTTTATATATTTTTTATTAATATTGAGTGTTTTCAGAAGTAAATAAAGATTGTGTTGTTTGATTGATTGCTCATTTATTTTTATTTATTCATTCCATTAACATTACTCAAAATAAAACTTAGCTTCACAAACGACATATTTAAGCAAGATACAACAAAACCTAAAAAAATAAAAAGTCACACTAACGTATGTCAACCGAATTAAAAAACATATGTATTGTGTCTTTGTAAGCATTTATAAAGAAATATTTCAAAGCTTTAATAGTAGGACATTATATCAATATATATTTTTATTTCACCAACTGTATATTATCTCTATTAATGAGCTGATTTACACTGCGATATACAGTAGATGTTATAGTCTTAAAGATAAAAGGAACAATTATGGACCCTATTAGGGCACAGCAATAATATAAAATAGAAACTAGAACTTAAAACTAAAACATAAAATTATTAAAATTTATTGTTTGAATAAAAGATTAAAAAAATATAATAAGAAAAAACAACATTTCCTTATAATAATTGAGATCAGATCCAAACAAGTAGGTACAATATTATATTATAAGGTATGAAGAAAATTACAATAATTATAATTTTACTTAGGTACATGTATAGATTATGTAGGTAGTGGTTATTTTTTGTATTTTATTTATTTAGTAGTTTATCGGTTAAATATTAATTTATGTTATAGTATATTTTGTTCAGCAGAAATAGTTTTAGTTTATTTGTAAAATTGTTATAGTTATTTATGTTATTAATTTCTTCGGGTAGCTTTTTATATAGTTTGATTGACATAACAAGTAGAGGAATGCATTTTCAGTCGTGATGTAGGAATTTTTAATCTTTTTTTGTATCTTAGTGTAATTTTTGTTTGTATTTCTTCTCATTTAGTATATAATTCCAGGTGGTTACGTACAAAAACCATTTCAAAAATATACATATAGGCAGAGTAGTGTGAGGATTTTTAGTTCTTTGAAGTGTGGTTTACAACTATCAGTCTCTTCGATGTTGACTAATATCCTAATAAGTTTTTTTGTAGGATAAGTAACGTGGGCAACTCGCTGTCCGACCATGGACCATGCCCGGGTCGACGGCGCGTTGTGTTCCACGCGCGCCTCAAAGAGCGTCAGCAACATGACGAGGCCCCCCTGCAGAGGGCCGAAGCCTGCCGGGGTCGTAAGACTTATCCCATTACCGTGGCCCCGGTACGTAAAGGGTTATTGAAGGAACACCGTGGATTTTAGTCAGTAAAAGTCTGACAGTCCCTCCCACCCTGCCCGGGGTGGGAGGACTTATTTGATAATTTTACCACGCTAAAAAAAAAGGGTAAGTAACGTATAGTACATCTGCACTATTTCCCTATAGGATGATCCCGTATTTAAGCCATGCATAGCAAAGATATATAATAAACTATAGATACGTTGTCCGCGCTCTAAAATGGCAAGTTGAAATCAAGGTAAGTGCCTCGTGTCTGTTTAGTTACGCACGAACCTGTGTCGCGATCGCTACACTACACATCTTAAGAAAAAATGTGTTTTAAAAGAAAATTAGGAAAAAAGCATGCCTTTGTGTGTTTTCAGACGTTGCACTAATTATACTGCTTCCGTGAGAGGTCAAAATGTGTCATTTCATAGGTAAATATCAACAGAAATACATTTTTTATTTTAATTTTTCTACACGGCTAATTGCGGGTAGCGTATGAATGAAGTCAGTCACGTGACGTTAGGGGAGGTTGTTAACTAAAGATGTATATTCATCTCTCTCTAACATCAGGTGTAGGTACCTCTTTTTTTTTTTTTTTTTGGGGTGGTAAAATCATCGAATGACTTCTTCCGCTCTGGGTCAAGCGGAAGGGTGTGTCAGATTTCTACTGACTAAAAACCCACCCTGTTCCTTCGGCTGCCCTAAATTTCCGGGGCCGCGGTAACTCGGCAGAACTTTCCCGCAAAACCCCGGCAGGCAATGGCCCTATGAGGCCCCGTCGCTGGTGTTGACAGCTCTTTGAGGCGCGCGTGGAACACGACGCGCCGCCGACACGGGCCTGGTCCTTACCGGACGGTGAGCGACCCCTGCTCGCCGTCCGCAGGCCCGCGCCTACGGTGGCCGGAAATCGGCTCGCGATCCCCGACGCCCGGGGCGTCTCCCGCGGCGGCTGGGGCGCGAGAAAGAGAGTTGCCTCTCCCTCGCGCGTTCGGCCTCCTCCTTCGCTAGCATGACTGCTTCGCAGAAGGAGGCGACCGCATCCCATTCCCTCTCGCTCCGCACCATAGTCTGAACCAGAGCAGGGCGCGAGAGGTCGCCGCCGCCGACCGCCTCTACGAGGACACGACGTTGCTCCGCCCAAGCAGGGCACACCTCCACCGTATGCTCCACCGTGTCCTCCAGGTGGTCCTCACAATGACGACACCCGGGCGTGTCCTCCCGCTGAATCCGAAACAGGTACCTCCCGAAACAGCCATGTCCGGTCAGCACCTGCGTCAGGCGGAAGGTGAGGACGCCGTGGCCTCTCTCCAGCCACTCCTCAAAGAGGGGACTTATCGCCGCGATTGCGGCGTGCCCAGCCTTCGGTTGCGACAGCCGCTCTTTCCATGCTGCCGTGAGATCGCGCCGGAGTTCTATCCGCTGAGCCGCGACTTGCCGCGGTAACGGAGTTTCACCCCGGCTTAGCACCTCTGCGCGCCAATTATGCACGCGCGCGAGGGCTACCGCCTCCAGATCCCACGGCAGCAATCCGGCAAGGAAGTTCGCCGCCTCCCCAGAGATCGTGCGGTATCCCCGGATCATCCGGATAGCCATGACCCTCTGAGACGCGACCAGCCGGCTAGCTGGTCGCCGCTGCAAATTCAGCGCCCACACAGGGGCCCCATAGAGGGCCATGGACCGCACGATCTCCGCATAGAGCCTCCGGCAGGAGGCGTTTGGCCCCCCCTAGATTGGGTAGGAGCCGCTTGAGTGCAGCCCCCGCCCGGTCCAGTCTTGGAGCCAAACGTCGAGGTACCTAAAGATGGCATTTATTTTCTGTCCCTTTCTTTACACGTATTAGATAGTAATTCTCTATGTGTGTGTTTCGTACCGTTTTTGAGAGGTGTTTTGTGGGAATATGACGCGTCTATTATAATACGTCATTGATGCATAGCCATAGGCGTAGTACGTGACTAGTGCAGTTTTGGGATCTGTTTGATTTTTTTTATTTCACGGAGTGCGTACGAGAATGTAGATAATTTAGATCTTAATTTATTAATATGAGACTTCCAATTTATATTCGTGTCAATGTCTAGGCCACTGATTTGAAAACCACTTGATCGCGCATACGTTGCCCCGACGCACGAAAACTATGCGAGTTTTTGCTCTTATATATTGGCTACGATACACGAACCATTTTAGTGATTCCGCTTCCGACGCTCGCCCGCGACAGTCGTGCCGCTCCGCGCTCTCGATCGTTCCATGCCTGAGTCATCGCTCCGCTTCGTCACGCCCGTCGTGACGTCACTCGTAGTCGCCGACTACGACACCTGGTCCGGATCCGCCTTTTTCGAGGCGGTGAAGGATTTCCTGTTTCTTTAACAGAGTATCGTCAAAAACAATTTGGTTTGGCCCCTTCAGGGTAAAACCACAGTTTCGTGGTCCTTGGTTGGAAACCTCACGTTGTCAACAATACCAAGAGGGTGCTGACCCGACGCACCCGCTGATCCCCTTCAGGGTGAAGCAGTCAATTGGAGTCGAGTGCTAGGTTTTGGCCTTGGGGGTTCTCCTAGTCAAACCTAGTTACTTAGTTTCCTTTTCAGCTACACACCTAGTGTCGGTTGGGTGTGTCTACCCCTTCGCACTAGACCCAATAGGGCCCGGTTCGCACAATAATACTGGCGACCGGTTACAAGCTTAGGGCTCACCATTAGGTACTCACCTCCCAGTCTCTACCCGACTGGGAGGGTTACACATCCCCGGACCCATCCATCCGGGGAGTTAGGTCAGTTAGGCTTTAAATAGGTCCCCCGCGGAAGAGAAATCTCCAAAATTTCCCCATTAAATTTTTGATCCATTCGCCAATCATGGCAAACTCCAATATTTTGGAGATATTCTTAGCTCCCCCAGCAAGTTATCACTCAGGTGCAAGCTGCGTATTTTCACCGCGGTCATCCGTCCCATCATGAGCTACGCCTGCGTTGTTTTCGCACACGCAAAGCCCTACCTCCTCCATAAGATGCAGACCCTTCAAAACCGATTCCTCCGTAGAGTCATGGGAGCCCCCTTTTATGTTCGAAATGAGCTTCTTCACGTAGACTTCAAGATGCCCACCATCCAGCAGTTCATGAAACGTGTCTCCAAGCGTTTCTTTGATACTGCAATCCAACATAGGAATCCCCTTATCGTAACGGCCGCCCAATACGAACCCTCGCGTATCTCTAAGATTCGCCGACCAAGGCATACCCTAGTCACTCCTGATGACGCAATCACCCTGCTCTAAGAGAGCCGTAAGGAAACCAGCACAGTTTACAAAAACAAAAATCGACCGTCTTTCCGTCCTCGCCGCCGAGGCCCGCCGCGACGTCCCCGTAATAGTCCGCCCCGACCCTTGCCAGAGCCAGCCCGCGACGCTGAGCCAGTAGCTTTAATTTCCCTTATTAATAATAATAATGATATGATCCAGCCTGTCCCTAGCTGCCCTCCCCCTGCGACGCCCTAAGCCGAGGTCCGTACCCCACAGGGGGTGCCCTTAGCGTGTAGTCGCCTAGTTTGTAAGTTTTTTAATAAGCCCTGGCTGGAGGCTTTAATTAATTTATTAATTAAGGCAACCACAGGCAAGCCCGGTTAAGCAGCCGACAACCTCAGAGGTTGACCTGCGAGATGCCACTCACAAAAAAAAAAGAACCATTTTAGTTGTGACCAAGTATTAGGCCTGTATGCATGCTAAACGATTACAAATTTTAAATGTTTGTATCCAATTTATAACACACTAGTACTCTCGCGGGGCTTCGCTCCCGTGGATTCTATCACGGTAAAAACATAACTCTCCTTTTTTGCAGTCGGGTAAAAAGTAGCCTATAACCTTCCTCAAGCTTCAAGCTACTTCCATACCAAATTTCATCCAAATCCACCCAGTACTTTCGAAGATTAGCGCGTTCAAGCAAACAAACAAACAAACAAACAAACAAACAAACTAACAAACTTTTCCGCTTTATAATATTAGTATAGATAATAATGCTTTCATGCGCGTTGAAGTGGTGTGGAAAACATTCCCAGACATCTAGATACCAAATGGATGACATAACTATTCATCTATACTAATATTATAAAGCGGAAAAGTTTGTTTGTTTGTTTGTTTGTTTGCTTGAACGCGCTAATCTTCGAAAGTACTGAGTGGATTTGGATGCAATTTGGTATGGAAGTAGCTTGAAGCTTGAGGAAGGTTATAGGCTACTTTTTACCCGACTGCAAAAAAGGAGAGTTATGTTTTTACCGTGATAGAATCCACGGGAGCGAAGCCCCGCGTGAGTACTAGTCAGTAATGAAATAATATGAAAATTATTTATCATTTAATCAGATTAGAAGCTACCGCAGAGGTCCATTTAAAGTGGTGGTTTGGGTGGTCAAGGACAAAATTGTGTCGCGCGTTGATGTCTTTTGGAAATGTCTCTTCCTTACATGAAGAAATTCTAATTCTTTTATCCCTGTCTTTTCATCTGTATTTTTATCGTAAAAATCTGTGCTGTTACCTATAGCGGCTGAATACGACATCGATAAATAATTATAAAATTAAACTTATTCTTTTTTAATTCAATTCAGATAGTTGTCATAAAATACCTATCTACATTAACCGACTTTAAAAAACGGAGAAAGTTCTGATATTTTTTCTTCTGCGTGACATGCATGTTTTCATTTTAGATTTCCCAAGATTCCAGATTAAAAAGAAAAGTGGATGGATAAGGTTACTAGGGAATATTGGTTTCTAGTTTGGTTTTTATTGATATAATGTTGAGAAGTCAAAATAATATAAGATACCTATATCCAATCTTTCTAGGCTTCAAATAGTATGACGGAGTCTAATATTAATTAACTTGGACCTTTGCATTACAATATCGCCCTCGTAAGTTACTTTGATTCCGGGGTTGCGGTAATGTTCTAATGAGATACCGCGGCCCCGGAACTTAAGGGCAGCTGAAGGAACAGGGTGGGTTTTTAGTCAGTAGAAGTCTGACACTCCCTTCCACTTTACCCAGAGCGGGAGAAGTCATTCGATGATTTTCCCACCCAGGAAAAAGAAACAGGTTACTTTGTTTCGATGTCGAGTCCACGGGTTAAGTGTATGTAGGAGGGAGGAGTCATTAGATAAATCATCTAATGACTCACCACCAAAAAAATAATTATTACCGAGTGCCTGCTGAAGCTACAGCTGTTGACACAACTGATTTTAATGAAAACATATTTATTATGGAATATAAAATAAATATAAAAAAATAAAATATGCCGGCTACATTGTCCATGCTCTGATAAAGCAAATAAAATGCCTAATTTGTATTGGAGCGTTGATTGGTGTTACAAATCAAAACGCCTTACAATTTCAAAAAGACACTAAAAACAAGTTATTGTACGGATCCGCCACAGTAATAGAAATTTGTCGTCGTTGTGAAATTTATATTATAAGGGCGATCAACGCAAGTGGTTCGAAAGTGCTGTCTCAGAAATATAATTCCAATTATTTTATGAGATCGGTTTTAAAATCACTGATTGGGTATAATTTATTCCCGGATATTAATTTTCATCAATTTGAAATAGAAACTACCAATCATTTGATTGAATTAGCAAGATGCATAATTCAGTAATATATAGACGCTCGGTTATCACTTTTTAGCAAAAACAATCAGGACCCTAAAACTTTAATTCGAAAAACATTTACTAAATTAATTCATTTTAAAAATCAATAATAACAGCATACTTGTTTTTCTTTTTGTAATTGAGACTAATAATGATTAAATGTTATTATGTGATTTTATTGAGTCTTTTTTATAATGTTAAACTTCATTTTATCGATATCGATAAGTTTCCCCCAATCAAGTAGAGCAATCCCTAACTCGGCATATCTATGAAGCTTGGCCTTGAACTGACCAATTGCAGTAGCGCATTTTTTCTTCGCCTCCCAACCCATATTGGTGAGTTGTGTTCTTCAAAGAAATCGGCCTATAAGCTCTCTAGGTTAAATACTCTCTGGTCTAGGCCTAGAAGGGTAAATTTATCAACTACATACTTCTAATTTAGAGTTTTTGAAGCTGTAATTGACATTTATAAGTATTTTTTGGTAGGGGTGAAAATTCATTATTTTTGTTTTAATGAAGTTAATTTCAAGATTATGTTGTCATTCAGTTTGTTGTAGTATTAAGTATAGAGTTTAATTTATTGTTAAGATTACTATTATTTTCGCATGAGGTAAGTATGGATATGTCATCTGCAAATAAGGCACAAGGTTCATTTATATGGTTAGAAACTTAGGAAGGTCATTGATGTATACAAGAAATAGAAAACAGCCTATAACGCTTCCTTGCGGTATTGAAGCCTGTATTGGCATGCTGTCAGAACGGAACATTTCTATTTAGTTAGTACCTACTGTGATTAATCAATTTCTACTAATTGTTCTTTGTGCTATAAATAAGAGGTGAAATATTCGTGGCATTTATATTTATAACGTCCTCTTTTGTGAGAAACTGTGCCGATTAGCCACAAAACAGTTTCACCGATGCGTACCAAAACGATGTCATTTCTATTATCTCCAACTACAATCGACCTACCATCAATGATATTATAAAGTACAGATATGTTACGTTCATAGTAATTTGCGTTGAAATTTGTTCCGCGTAGTAAAAACTGCACACATCACGGATATCTATGGCACACATTGACAAGTTTTACTGATAAGTAGAACAAAAGATACGAAACAACACGCAATCGAAAGAGATAGCTATAATTCTAACAATTACGCTTCAAATGAGTCCTTGTGCCATAGGATAACATTTTTATAGCCGTAGAGTGGACACTCGATTGAAGAGTAAGTACGTAGGTAAGAAATTAAACATCATAATTGTTAATCACGGATCAAGTATTACCACTAATGTTTGTATTCAGCTTAGCCCATTATATTAAAAAGTAAAGTAGAAATTAATAGTCATTATGTTAATGAAATAATTTATGATCAGTCATAACAATAATTGTATGATTCGAGAACTTCGTCAAATCGGAACTTCATCTTGGTTGAAGCAGGTGGAAAGCTAGTAATCAATAAATAATCAATTTCATGACACAACTATAGGTTTCATAATGAAATGTCATGTAGCAGTTTCTTTGTAGGTACCTATACTGGCCAAACAAATTCAACGTTGGCGAAAATGCAAGCAACAGGTAGCTGACATTTTATAAAACATTATGCAGGCAGCATTATGTTTTATAAAATGTTTTAGTTACCTACCTCTATAATTGGAACTGCATTTTTTTAAGCATTGTTCGACCACATTTCGAAACATATTTGTTAATATTTTGGAAGTGATTGCTAAAAAAAAACCTGCTGTTTTTATGTTATCCAGTCTGATTCGTTTTTTTGTTCACGAACAATTGCGATCCAATCTTGAAGTCGAACCTGATCCCTCGGAAACCTAATTCAATAAAAAAAACAGTTATAATCCTCAATAATTAGTCAAATGAACTTTAGTCAAATAAATTGTAACACAAAACAAATTAAAACAACTCAATCAATATCGCTTCTACACTTGTAAACTTTTAACTAATCTATGTCCGCACGCACGCATCCTTATCGCTCTCGCGACAAAACAAGTTTGCTGTCTCTGTCTTCACCTAGATATGGCTCCTAAGCATAATTTATTGGCAAGTTTGGAAAACAAATGAAATATAAAAAATATTCTTAATATATTTGCATTCTCACATGTGGTATGAGATCCTTTGTATTTTGTTTACTTTGGAAGTATAATTCGTACACTTCCGAAACTCACACGATGGCATTTTTGATAAATAAAATCTAAGGACACGGGTATTACGGTGCGGCATGCTTGTGGTTGCGTTCGACGCAGACTAGTTGCAAGACGTTCCAATTAGCTCGTGTTCGAGTCTTCACGACGCGCGCGCCTATAACATATCTGTACTATAAAATATCATTGCCTACCATCGTTTCTAAATACTAAGTGATTCCTCTAAAATATAGCTTTACTTATGGAATATTCAAGTCACAATTCTAAGCGATGTAGAAATTATATCTCCTTTCATCTGAGCAATTTGTTGTGCGTATACACGCAGACGTGTGAAATATCGACTGTCTTACGTCTCACGGGTGAGCGGAAGACGGTTATTTGTCAATGACAACTCTTAGGGAATTATGTAAACGGTCGACTGAAATGAGTTTTTTTGACGGTAATATGTACGGTAGAAGAAAATAATAACAGCCACAAAAGTCTAACTTTACACTACACTTACTAAGGTCAGTTTTTGGATGGGTAATCATCTTAAGTTCAATCGAGATTACTCCGTGGCTTAGAAAGTGGGTTAAGCCATTGATACCGGCTGCCTTTTGAACATCTGTCTTAAGAGTTGGGCAGTCGGAAGCCAGAAAATATTTATACAGGGTTAATTGTAAAACACCGAAAACCTCTCAGGACTATGTTACTAACATCATAAGCAACAACTTTTGTTCTATGACTTTTAAAAATTTGTCATATTTTAGTTCACCAGATTTCTATGCGAAGAAGTCTATGCGAAGCAAAAGAAAGCGATAGTATAAATCGCTTTTTTTTTGCTTCGCATAGACTTCGTAACATTTAGGGCGTTCAATTTAAATATTTTTATTTTTGTATGAAAGTCTGGTGAACTAAAAGATGACGAATTTTTAGAAGTCATTGAACAAAAGTTGTTAATTATGATGTTAGTAATATAGTCCTGAGAGGTTTTCGGTGTTTTACAATTAACCCTGTATATAGTATGAGTATGACATTACGGGTTGTAAACTACGTAGGTTTTTGTTTGACGAATAAGCATCTAAACTTGGTCATTAATAACATTACCAGATGTTGTGCGGGGCTTCGCTACCGTGGACTTTATAACAATAAAAACATAACCCTCTTTCTTTTGCATTCGGATAAAAAGTAGTGTATAACCTTCTTCAAGCTTCAAAATATTTCCATACCAAATTTCATCCAAATCAACTCAGTTATTTCGAAGATTAGCGCGTTTATACAAACAAGCTTTTCCGCTGTTTAATATTAATATATATTAGAATAGTATAGATGTTACTTGTTACTTTTCTTACCAAAGTAACAAATGGTCAGTTTGTATTCGGTAAACGGTAAGAACATTACTTTTTAGTAAAATTAGTAGCAATAACCATTTTCCTTATTAGAATGAACCAAACAATATTCTACAATCTAAATTCAAGTAAGAAAATGGTATTAAATCTTAAACTTACAAAAAAGTCTTAAAATGCTATAAAAATCGCACGCACGTACGAACCGCTACATTTGACGTTCTCGGTTGTAACATAAAACAGGTTTTATTTTGTACAGGATAAAGTTGAGATTCGTTTACTATAGACGTTGAATGACTTCATGAGAGGAAAAAGATTTAGTCTAATAGATTCCTTTGGATTCAACTGAGACGTGGACATTATTTTTGCTTCTGAAGAAAGTTCCGGAGATTACCTGTCTGTCTATTGCTTCTAGTTCTTAGTATAAATGATCGGTGCCCATTTATCTTCACGGTATAAGCATCTTCAAATTGTTGAGGGTAGATTGCTACTAATAGGCTAGGCCACTAGGAAATACCTGCCTAGAAAAGTTCAAATTTATTACAAAAAAAATTGACGTGTAAGTGTAATTAAATTACCGGTTCGCAAATTAAATATCATTTATGATTAATCCTAAGAGCTAATCTATATAATATTTTAAAGTCGAAAAGTTTTTTCTTTGTTTGAACGCGCTAATCTTTGAAATTACTGGATGGACTTCGATGATAAATAATATTCCACATATTCCACAACTTTTCACACAACGCCATCTAGTCCCAAACTAAGCAGAGCTTGTGGTATGGGTACTAGACAACTGATAAACATACATATATATTTCTAAATACATACATATTATGGATAAATTACACCCAGACAAAGAACAAATGATCGTGCTCATCACACAAACATTTGTCCTAGGTGGGAATCGAACCCACGACCTTGCGCATAGCAGTCAGGGCCACTGACCACTATACCAACGGGCCTGTCATAAAATAATTATTTATTTATTTTTTATTTTTTTCTGGGTGGGTAAATCATCAAATGACTCCCCTCCCGCTGTGGGTGGAGCTGACTAAATACCCATCCGACCGCCAACTCGGGTCTGGTCCTTACCGTCCGGTAAGCTACCCTTGCTCGCCGATCGCAAACCCGCGCCTACGGTGGCCGGAGATCAGCTCGCGAGCCCCGACGCCCGGGGCGTCTCCCACGGCGGCTAGGGTGCGAGGAAGAGAGTTGCCTCCCTCTCGCGCGTCCAGCCTTCTCCTTCGCTAGCATGACTGCTTCGCAGAAGGAGGCGACTGCATCCTATTCCCTCTCGCTCCGCACCATGGTCTGAACCAGGGCCGGGTGCGAGAGGTCGGTGCCGCCGCCGATAGCCTCAACGAGGACACGGTAGCTACAAGGGGGGTTAAGGGGGAGCCACTAGTGCGAACCTCATAATTATTGGTTGGTTGGTTGGATCTTTTTATACTCGTGGGAACAAATACGGAACCTAAATTAAAAACAAAAATTAGGGGGCCGGGTGGGCCGTGCCCACCCCATAATGGTCTGGTGCCCACCCCAGAATTTTTATGGCTGAAAAATTTATAAACTGGTCAAGTATGAGTCGAGCTAACCCATGAAAGGTTCTGTATCCAAGCATAGATTAGCGAAAAATAACTTTGTTTTTCATAAATTACGAAGTTTATTCGTCAATCGTTTGTATAAATGACCAAGTTCTATTTGCGGTTTTGATAATGTTCTATATCACATAAACTGAGTTGGCAGTGCCTGGTAATATTCGTTGTAAGTTTGCATTAAGCATGTACTTTTTTATTAGGGTTCCGTAGCCGAATGGCAAAAAATGGAACCCTTATAGTTTCGTCATGTCTGTCTGTCTGTCTGTCTGTCCGTGCGTCCGTCCGTATGTCAAAGCCATTTTATTCCGAAACTATTAGGACTATACGTGTGAAACTTGGTAGGTAGATGTATTCTGTGAACCGCTTTCCGATTTTAAGAAAAAAAATTAAATAAATTTGAAAATAAAGGGAGCCCCCCTTTATTTTCATTAAAAAATACTTTTTTTATGAAACCTATCCGTGTGTGATATCTACAACTTGTAACGGAAACCCCATATTTATCCAAAAGGACTGAAGACAACATCTGGTATGGAGTCTCTATGCAAAGTTTCTGCTCAAAATAAGTGAGTGAATAAGTGAATTGAACCCAAATTGTTGGTTTCGTATGTTTCTTGAATACCAATAATAACAAACGTGTCACAGCACTATGAGGGTCATCACTGCCCACGTCACTTGCCAATAAAATGATAAATCTTTTCGTTCTTCTTAACTTGAAAAATTCGGTCTCTGGTATCAACGTATAGAAATTTCTAATAAGTTTCACACACTCGCTTGTTATCATCCAAAGAAGCCGTGCACTTGGTATGTATATACCATTTAAATTACACGTTGTATAGACAGATCTTTAAAATGACATTGAGGTTTTTACAACCACTTTTTCATAAAGTTAATCGTTTAAAAGATATACGCTTCCAAAGTGGTAAAATCTCTAACTTCTATAATAATGGAGTGAAAAATCTAAAAGAAATATGTGTCTGTAGATCTTAATGTAAACTTTCAACCAAAATTGATTTGAACGAGATCGAATTAGCAGTTTTTGAGATACAGCATATTTTCTAAAATCGCAAATATAACTTTGCTATTAATACGAACACTATGAAAAACAAAGTTATTTAGCGTAGTTGTAAAAAATGTAAATAAGTTAGTTTAAGAAATTTGTAAAGTTTTTTTTTGTCAAATTAATTAATATTATTACAGTTACTACGGAACCCTTCATGGGCGAGTCTAACTCGCACTTGGCCAATTTTTTAGATTTTGCACTCTTATTTTAAAAGTTAGAGGGGGAGTACACATTTTACCAGTTTGGAAGTCTATATCTTTCAAACGATTGACTTTGTGAAGAAATGGTTTTAGAAACCTCATTCCTTAGCTTTTACTTCTAAAAAGGAGGAGGTTCTCAATTCGACTCGTATCATATTTATTTTTTTATATATGATGACCGATTACTCGAAGGCGGCTGAACCGACCGAACCGAACTGACACGACCAGGAAAACTATAAAAATGTTAATTAATATTTTAACAAAAAGTTGAAAAAAAAAAGTTATTTAAAAAAAGCGAGACCCAATTGAACTTTTTTTATTAATGGGGTGTGTTCAAGACTGCAATAGGCCCAGTGCAACGGTAACTGGGGTGTCCCAAACTTGTCCGCGATACGCGGATTCTAAACGTTGCTTAATAATGATAACAAGGTTACACAATGGCCTGCCTCTACTAGGCTTCGGCCTACAACAATAAAAACAAAAATGTACCACTAACCTGAGTGCTGGGGACGCCAAGTTGACCTTCAAAGGTCACGCCCTAAGTGTGGTTTGTATGTGATATGAGGTGAGTAATTGTAACGTGTGATGTAAGTTACGGGTTCTAGGACGGTCCCAAGGCGTCGATCTTCAGATGGCGCAGTCCCGACCAGCATCACACCCAACTCGTTTCCAGCAAGCGCGCGCTACGCGTGGTAGACAATAAGGCGATGTGTTCCGAGAAATATCACTGGATTCTTGTTAATCCGAGATTACAAAGTTCAATCAATCACTGAACACAATTAATCTGTTCATATCTCGCGAGATCCAATTCGATTTACAACAAATTCCGCGTGCCGGCCGACCGACGACAAGGCGGCGTATAATTCAACAATATCCCGGGGTTTTCAACAAATGGGGAATACACTTCAACCAACAAATAATTCGCGACCCAATTATCGGTCTCAACAGGCGAATTCAACAATATTTTACCAATTATATTAACACAAGAGCGGTTCCCATGACCGGCATTTTTTCCAAGCAAAAAGTCAATCTGTCAAGTCAGAGAGGTTATGTCAAGTCCACAGATAATTAATGTTGCCGGCCAAAAGGTGCGTTCTGTTTCACGTCGGACCGAACATCTACCCCCCCCGGACGGGCCTACCCGTCCGCTAATCAATTGGAAGTCTTGACAAGGTTGCAAATTCAACACAGCTTCAATGCGGCCAAATACCGTAGCTAGTTCCTCTAAGGTGAGAACGGTGTCTCCCAACAATCTCCGCCAGCGTCCCTTTGCCGCTTTCACCGCGGCCCCAAAAATACCCCCCCAATGGGGGGCAGGCTGGCGGGTCAAACAACCAAGTGACCCCTCGGCGGGCCAAACTATTACCAATATCAACCTGGCTCTCATTAAGGAAGGCGTATAGCTCCTTCAAATAGTTACTTGTACCCTTGTAATTCGTACCGCAATCAGACCTAATCAACGAAGGTAACCCACGGCGAGACACAAATCTTTCCCAAGTCGCCTCAAAGGCCTCTGTCGAGAGGGAGGTTACCAGCTCCAAATGTACTGCCTTGGTTGACAGGCAGACAAACACACAAATAAGCCCCAACAATCTTGCTATTACGAAGGGTGGACGTCTTCAACAAAGGGGGACCAACAAAATCCGTTACGACGCCAGCAAAGGGCCTCGCCTCATTGACGCGATCAGCCGACAAAATCCAAAATTCTCGCTGCAGAATGGCCAACAGCGCATTGCAACCGGCACGCGAGCTCTTAGTGTGACGATCAGTCACCAACAATTGAACCAAGTTCAGTTATAACAAGGGCAGGAGCACCAATTTTAGGGTAAGGACAACTCACAAGGGTGATTTCAAACCAGGTCCTTCCCTCAACAGTGGTGTCAGCCGGTTCGCCAATTCCCCAAATCTTGCCTGAAAGGTCGTTCACCTTCAGGCCAACCTGTCCCGCTAACCAAGAAGACAAAAGGCAACCCCGGACTCCCGTCTCCAAAATGGCACAGACCACAATCGAGTCACCCAAGGGTCCCCAGACCGTGACCGAGGCCGTTGGCAACAAAACCGTCTTGATCGGGGGGTTCCTTTAGCGGGGCAGGCGTCAATCTCTTAGTGATGCCTGGGCGGCGACCGATCGCCGCTTCCAGGCTGCCTTCGTTCACGACGAGGCCAACAATCAAACCATTCGTCCGCGCGGTGTCCCAAGCCGCTCGCCATAACTGGAGGGGCATATCCCACCGAATGCCCGAATGGCGGAGGCCGCGACTCCAGCGGGGGACGTTCCGCCAACGGAGGGGAAAGGCAGCGGCGCCGACCCGGCCACTGCTGCCTAGCAGCCAATGCGCGTTCTCCCTGACGAGGGAAGACCAAATGGCGCTCGTGGGGCTCCCGTTCAACTTGCGCGGGGGGTGGAGAGCGGCGTACGGAATCGCGGGTCTCAGCCCGGTGCTCGTCTCCGGGGTACCCCCCCCTGCGCGAACCCCCCTCAGAAGCTGGTCTGCTGGAGCGGTTCGCGTTGGCGCACAAAATCTCCAAGTGGGACCCATCACAAATTCTACACGGGCGGGGGTCGGGGCAGTCCCGATGGAAGTGGGCCCCCAAGCACGAAAAGCACAAACGGCGTGCGTTGACAATACGGCGGCGGGCACTTACGTGCAAATTCAAAAAATCCGGGCAACGCGCCATGACATGCCCCGTTGCCTTACAAAAGTCACAATGATGAGGACTCCGGGCACCATCAAAACGGGGGGCGGGGCGAACATCAACAGGCCCCCTAGCCCGAGGACTCCGGGCGCCAGCCAAACAGGGGGCGGGGCGACCATCAACAGGCCCCCTAGCCCGAGGACTCCGGGCGCCAGCAAAACGGGGGGCGGGGCGATCATCAACAGGCCCCGTAGCCCGAGGACTCCGGGCGCCAGCCAAACGGGGGGCGGGGCGATCAACAACAGGCCCCCTAGCCCGAGGACTCCGGGCGCCAGCAAAACGGGGGGCGGGGGGAACAACAACAGGCCCCCGGGCCCTAGTCCGTCCCTGGTCTCTGGGCTGAGAAGGTAGTGGGGGCGACCCCGTAGCGCCACGAGTGTTATCCGCAAACCGACACTCGTCTTCCAAAAATTTGAGGAGGTCGTCAAAGGGGGGAAGATGGGTGGCACCATCCCCACCATACTCCTGCTCAAAACGTGACCTCAGCTCCGCGGGGAGCAACTGCAGCACTATGTGCACCAACAAGTAGGACCAATGTTCTACCGGTAACTCCAAGCGTCTCAAAGCGTTGGTCGCTGAAACCAACGGGTTCAGCAAGTCAGTGCGCAACGACGACGTGCTGACAATGGCCGGTAGCCCCAAAATCTGGTCGATGTGCACATCAGCCAGGCAGCGCTTGTTCTGATACCGTCGGGAGAGAAGCTCCAGAGCGGTCGGGTAAGAGGAATCCGTCACCGGCAAGTGCTGCACCAAGGCTCTGGCTTCGCCCTCCAGGACAGACAATAAATAGGCCAGCTTCTGGGCAGGTCCGAGGTCCAAACGTGCATCGACAAGACTCTCAAAGAGATCTAGGAAGCCCAGCCAGTGGTCCAAGCGACCGTCAAAATGTGGCAGCTCCAGGGTGGGCAGCCTACTCAATAGTCCAGGGCCTGCAACAACAGGGGTCTGCGGCTTGGCCGCATCAGGCACCCGGCTCCTCAAAATTTTCCGCGCTCGTAGACATATGACATTCCCCAGGTGGATAATCTGGTCATAGTCACCCAAAATCTTATCGCGGGCTGTCTGATCCATCACCCCCAAATCCACGTCCATGATGTACTCGTTGAAGCGCGTGAGCGCAGCATCAGCTGACTTGATCCTCTCAATCACTTGCCCATACCGAGCAAGGGTGAGCTCCTCCAATTCCACACGGTCAACAGTTGCAGCTGCCGATGTGAACCATCTCAACTGTGAGGTCAATCCCGCAGCAGCCTCCCTGACTGCCCTTAATGAGGCCATTGCAACAATCAAATATTAATGCAAAACAACAATCAACAACCAACAATCAAATATTAAACAAACAGCAATGACTTGTTAGCCGACCAAATAGTTTCAACAAAATAAAAATTCAAATTCAATTATTTCAAGTCCCAATCCGACCCTGTACTTATTCCAAGTGTGAATCTAGCTTGCTAAGGATGGCTAGTTACAAATAAATAACAATTGAATGTATAATACAATGCTGGATCAACCTCAAATTAAACATCAATAAGCACAACAATTGTCTGTATAATATTGAGCCGGAGAATCTCTAACAAAACTCCAATAATTACTATAAATGCAATAACCAATACACACAATTCAAGTCCTATGTTGTTAGACTATGTGTAATTATTATTTAGATAACCTTTCAAATTCAGATCAATGACATTCAATTATTAATTGCCACAAATACCAAACAACTTTTACAACAATATACCAACTTATGTACCAAATACAACCAATTCCTAATTTCACAAACAAATCTTGTTTGTCAATTCAATTCTAAGGGGCTAGCACTACAAATTACAGTACAAACTACAAGTACTATTTGAGCCCGGCTGACAAAGCAATATATTCAAACTTATCAAGTTATAAGTTGTGTTAAGTAATTAAACTCAAGTTTTAAGTTTTCAACAATATTCAAAACTTCCAATTAAACCAGTGGATCTTATATTATAAGAGCCGCGCCTCTGCTACCAATTTTGTTCAAGACTGCAATAGGCCCAGTGCAACGGTAACTGGGGTGTCCCAAACTTGTCCGCGATACGCGGATTCTAAACGTTGCTTAATAATGATAACAAGGTTACACAATGGCCTGCCTCTACTAGGCTTCGGCCTACAACAATAAAAACAAAAATGTACCACTAACCTGAGTGCTGGGGACGCCAAGTTGACCTTCAAAGGTCACGCCCTAAGTGTGGTTTGTATGTGATATGAGGTGAGTAATTGTAACGTGTGATGTAAGTTACGGGTTCTAGGACGGTCCCAAGGCGTCGATCTTCAGATGGCGCAGTCCCGACCAGCATCACACCCAACTCGTTTCCAGCAAGCGCGCGCTACGCGTGGTAGACAATAAGGCGATGTGTTCCGAGAAATATCACTGGATTCTTGTTAATCCGAGATTACAAAGTTCAATCAATCACTGAACACAATTAATCTGTTCATATCTCGCGAGATCCAATTCGATTTACAACAAATTCCGCGTGCCGGCCGACCGACGACAAGGCGGCGTATAATTCAACAATATCCCGGGGTTTTCAACAAATGGGGAATACACTTCAACCAACAAATAATTCGCGACCCAATTATCGGTCTCAACAGGCGAATTCAACAATATTTTACCAATTATATTAACACAAGAGCGGTTCCCATGACCGGCATTTTTTCCAAGCAAAAAGTCAATCTGTCAAGTCAGAGAGGTTATGTCAAGTCCACAGATAATTAATGTTGCCGGCCAAAAGGTGCGTTCTGTTTCACGTCGGACCGAACAGGGTGGGTCCGCCTGCTTGTCACTTTTTAAAATAAAAATGTGCTTGTCTCTTGCATTTCAGTTCAGCAGTCGGGTTTTTTAGATTTTTTTAAATAACTTTTTTTTATAGTGAATTGTGCAGTTGCCCAACGAGCACATTAGTGGAAATAGCAGCCTATTTTGTTACTTTGGGCTGTAAAATAGCGCTTTAAGGGTTCAAAAAGCAGTTCAGAGTTGCATATCTGCATCCGTAAACGTCTATAGCTATAAAAGTTACTTAAGGTGCTATAAGCTGAATCAAATACTACCCTAGCCTTCACAGTAGTCCACGGTAGAACTCATTTACCACTTACACCTTTATATGAGAGTTACGAAGGTCATTCTGCCACTCACAGCTGCATAGTAGTTTCCATTGTAACTTGTATAGGTTATAGTTATAGTAACCACTATTATACTACTATAAGTTTCATTATAGAAATAATAGAAACTCTTATGCATACTATAGTTACAAAAAAATCATCAGTGTAACTAAGGCCTTTAGTAGCAATAGTCATTCCTTGCAGGCTCAATCCATTCGCCATTTTACAGCCGCTTTTGTAACTATTATAAAACATTTAATAAAATGGATGCTAAACGAATAAGTACGTAACTAGATCTTATTTATTTATTATATACTTTATTGTACACCTTACAATACACTTAAGGATACAAATAATTAATCTTATAACCTCAAAAACAGGAAAATAGGAGCTTTTTGTGGCTGTGAGTTGCACTAGGGGAACAAAAATCACTGGAAGCGTTAGAAGGGTGAAAATTAGCGCTATGATTCTCAAAAGGGAGTTATTAGAGCTCAAACTGCAGATTATGACTACAGTGCAATGACGCCATGATTTTTTAAGAAAACTTATAGTTCACTTGCAAAATTGAGTTGATATACATTGGTTTTCCAGTTAAATGTGCATTAAATGTACCGGTAAACAATCGGCCACTTGCAAATAGTAAGTTATCGACACGTAAAAATACGGAAATAAAATTTATTCTGTATAACAAATAAAAAATATCACATATCTTTTGTTAATTTTTTAAATATCATAAAAGCGCGTTAAAATTACTCGAAAATTATCTTATATATCTACAGTAAACTGGACAGCGTTTTAAGTATCTTTATATATCTTGCTAATACAGAATACAAACATTTACTTCTTTTTGTTTTATTTTCATGATGGCGACGAAAACACTTTACCAAAATATTACAAACAATGTCAACTGAAGATATACAATAAAGAACTATAATCAATTCATTCGTTCAAAGTAGTTCAAAATCATTCAAAAGTAGCGCTACGAGAGCTTTAGTATAGCGTTAATAAATCGTTATAGCTATTAAGGAACCTTTATGCAACCGTTGTGCAGGTTAAATGGAACTTTAGGTTGCATAAAATGGCGCCCAAATAGCGCTAAAGCGGCTGCTTTAAGTCTGCAGTAGACGCTCTAGCGCTTACGTCTATTACCATAAGTAATAATCGGATACGCTCCAAAGCTCTAATGCAGCCCATTTGTGCTAGTTGGGTGCTTTCGGAAAACACCATTTAGTGAAGTGGAACTGATGATGAAGACCACAGAAGGCCATCGAAATTACTCAATAATAAGTATTTCAAGGGTTCCGATTCGATTACTTGAATATGGTTACTAAGCACAATATGCTCGTCACAATGCATATGGTGAAGTGAAGCTGATGGTGAAGTACCAGGAGAACTTCTCAACAATTAACATAACCCTGCATCAGGCAAAGTAATATTTTGTAAAAGGTTATGAGTAATTTGCATGGCTTTTGTAACTAGGTAAATTACAAACCGGCCAACTATAAAGAGACAAATAAAAATTGTCTGTGCTTTTCTATTTTCGTTTTTGGCACCAACTTTCAAAATTAAAGTTATTTTTTGCTTTGCGGTGTTTTTTTTGGAGTCGGTTTAATTTTTTGAGATTTTTTTTTTATTTTTTTTTTGTATAACAATCGTAAACGGGTTCACAGACTACATCTCATCATCACACAATTAGTTTCAACTTTGTAGTCATACTACTTTCAGAATAAAGTAGCTGTGACATATGGACAGACAGACAGAATGACCTTCGTCCATGTTAAAAAACCATAGATCATCCTACGTACCAACCACACCGAGATGCCAGACCTTGCTCCAATAGTCGTAATTTTTTTTTTCTTGTCAATATTTAACAACATAAAAACATTCTTCCCAATAGCCAGTGTACAAAATGCTTTCAAAAAGTTTGTGGAATCTAGATCCCGAGAGTTCTATCGCAAAGGCATAAATAACCTTCAGATTAGATGGCAACAATGTATAGGTAATGAAGGTAAATATTTTGGTTAAATAAGTATGTTACATTTTAGAAAAAAAAAAACGAATTTTAATTTTTCGGTTCGAGTCAGCAATTTTATACTTTAACCTCTAGTGTAACTTTGTCATTTACACCAACGCTCTATACTTGTTACTAAGAAACAATTCATGAGCTAGTCCGACTCGCACATGACCACATTTTTTTTGACTTTTCAGATTCTTCTTGTTGACACTACTGTTGCGATACATGTTAAATTAATTTATGTAAATTTTTTCATTTCGTACGCAACATCGATACCACTGGGGGCCAGGCCCCCCTGGAAAATATCTCTAGATACGCCAATGAGGGTAAGTTTTTAGTCATTAGAAGTCTGATACTCTCTTCTATTACACCTAGAGCGGGACTCCTCTTGATCTAGGTGGATTGGCTCCCCATTTGATGATTTTCCCACAAAAAAAATGTGGTACATATTGAACTTACTTTTTTTTTAATTGTAGGTCGTATCAATTTGTTACTCAAAATAAGGATTTGATAGTATGTATGAAATACTATGGGGCGTAAACGAGTAGTTTGTTGCGAATGGAACCAACGCTCAAATAAGCAAACTTGAAATTGTAATTCAAGATTACTTGAATACGAAAAAGTTCTAAAAATATAATATTACAATCTGAACTTTGACATGTATGACATAAAGTTTACTATTTATTTATTAAATCCTCTTAACACTATCTTTACAAACTTACACTTAATACGATGGTTATGGCATCAAATATATTTAATTAAAAATTAAATTAAATAATTTACTCCTACGCAAGCGTGCTTCATCTTCGACCACATCATCGCTTAAGATCAGGTGAGATTGTGGTCAAACGCAAGCCTATCAACTATAAAAAAAAAATTACACTAAAACGATACAAACTTAACAAACAAAACATACAAAGTGCTATTTAGTAAAATGAATTGAATCAGGCAGGCACGATTTATTAAGAAATTTTAGACGCCTTGCATATAAGCAAGGAGCGAAGTTTTGAATCGAGCGGAATTTTGATGATTAAAATTAGAACATTAGATTTCTAATCTAATGTTTTAGGCTCCTTGCTTTGCACTTATTAAAAAAAGTGAAAAGAAATCACTATTTCTTCTTCAGCTCTCATTGTTACTTAACAAACTTTAAACAATTTTACAAAAAAAAAAACTTAACATTGTTTATTATATTCATTATACACATTTTTAAAATATGTATTATGTTCATTTGTATAAAATATCATAATCAGTTAAGAGCATTTGCTTTTAACTGTGACATTTGTTAATGCTTGTCATTAGTTTATCATTTATTCATGTCATTTATCCACGTTCCATCAAACCACAGTCTATTTTTATAGTCAAGATCACACAGACTACATTCCAACTAATAACCGTTGTAGACCGCTAATATTCCTTCACAATCGCTTAAAAAACGCATCATCATTGCTACCATAGAGCACAGAGACACTTCTGCGGCCATACCAAACGGTAAGGTTTTATTATCTGTGGCCTTTTCGACTTCAAACTGCCTACCAGTTTGACGTCACTCTGTTGGTTGCTTTATCGGACTTGCACGAGTGAGTACCTATCACTGCACTTGGGCTCAGGGAAGCAAACAAAGTGTATGCATTGGCATCACAGTGCCTTTCACAAACACTTTCAACGATGAGATTGAGGAGATTTTGATTATTATTGAATGAAATTAATTGAATTTTATTACTTCTTGTAAACAAATTGAAAGATTCTTTTAAATATTTTTGACAGCCACAAAATTATACTGTTCCATAGTTGATTATTAGAAAGAGAAGTCTAGTCCATAGACTGTGACATCAATGTACACCTATCTTAGAAGACATCGTATTTCCGAAATGTGACATAAATATGTATGATATTAGTTCAAACTTGATATACCTATCTTTATTTTCGATAAATTTTGATTCAGTTTTCACTGTTAGTATTTTTATCAATATCATGGTCAGATATATTACTTTTCCTGCACATTGTGTAAGTAAATTTGTGTGGCCATGAATATTAGTGACTGCCAGTGCGCTGTTCCATGCTCTATGACTGTTACTAATTTTTTATATCTTTGTGAAGTTTTATCCAAAGCTGCTTTAAGATAAAAGTACTCCCTTAAGCCACAGGAACCGCAATATAATTTTATAAGAAGATTACTAGGTAGTACCAAATATTGACCGTCCTTTGGAAGGTATTGTTAATTTCTGCTACAAGGGGATTTGTCTCCATCTGTTTTTGGGATTAGTTTCGCTTAAATAAGTAGCTTAAGTATATGTTTATGCTTTAAAAAGTCATACTCAAGAAATGGGAATTGTTGTATTTTGTAGATTTCACACAAGCAAACCAAACGTCATATCAACTCTAAGTATACAAAAAATATATTTATCGATGAATATGTAAAAATCCTATACTGAATTTATTGTCACTGGCATCCAACCGACAAAAAACGATCAAAAAGCGACACGGTTGGCATTTCCGAATGGTCAAGGTGGCGGAGCTCTGTTCTCCGAATCTGTTAATCCAGCAATAGTATAGTCAATTAATTAATCACCCATTCAGCAGTTTTGGATTAGATATGTGGTTATTTCGTTCCAAAACGAGCGGCTCCTCCTATTGTCTCTAGGACGATAGTTTTTTTTTATCATCACCCCACACACAAAGAATTTCTCCTGTATCGTGGGAGCATTTTTACAAACACCCAGACCCGGAACAAATATTTGTATACCATACAAATATTTATCCCAGTGCGGGAGTCTATCGTTCAATCAATTGCGTCCGTGTCGAGCAACACCCAAGCAAGCAACTTTCCAGGCGCTCTAGTACATATTACCTCAATGGTGTTCATCGCTTAGGTCAAATCAACCGTAGAGTGGGGTCAATAGATCTGGTAATAAGTTAGAACAGAAATGCACCTAACACTGAAGTGAATGGTTAGTACCTATGGCTTGCAAGCCACAAGTTAGGTCCCAAGTTATTATAACACAATATGCAAAGGAGGAGGCAGAGCGCGTGAGGTTGAGACAATTCTCTTCCTCACGCCCCAGTCGTCGCGGGAGACGCCCTGGGTGTCGAGGATCGCGAGCTGATCTCCGCCCACCGTAGGCACAGGCCCGTGTCGTGTTCCATGCGCGCCTTAAAGAGCAGTCAGCAGCACTGAAGGGGCCCGATAAGGCCATTGCCTGTTGGGGCTGTGGAAATATCCTAAAGAGATATCAGGGTTCCGGACCAAAAAAGCAACTGCTGGAGTGTCAGACTTCTACTGGCTGAAAACCCACCCTGGTTTTCAGCTAGTAGAAGTCTGACACTCCCTTCCGCTCCACCCAGAGTGGGAGAAGTCGTTTAATGATTTTCCCACCAGAAAAATATAATATATAATATGCATCGACGCATCTGGTTCCTGCTTGTTTTTTAACTGTCTGTCCTAGAATTACCTAGAATAAGAAACTAGGAAATCCAGATAGTACCTAATTTATTTTATTTATGTAATTCCACAGCCTAGCTGTAAAAATAATCGTACTATCTATCTCTGGGAAGGAACAGAGGTCTCTAGCCAACTTGAAAAAAGAAAAACCCTGTTTTTGGGGTTTCTTACTCTTGAATCATAAAACGGAATCTTCGTCTGATGCCACAATTTGCTCTGAATGTACTGAAACGATTCAGATCATATTAAGTAGCTTTTGGCATTTTAGCTTATTTGTCACATGTAAACAACGAAAGTGTTTAACAAAACATAAATTAACAAAAGTATAATATAGTGAGGGAAGGGATAATAAATTTAGCGAAAATTAGACTTCATTTTAAGTTTTTCAAACCGAAATTAAAATGAAGGTGTCACATAGTATTTTTTATATTTTAAGCCATTGTTTTATAATTTACTATTTTCTTCATGTATTGATAGATTTTATAGATAGATACATAAAACTTTTACTGGCGAACAGAAAACAACACACAAAAGCACATTACTGTGCTTAAATTAAATTAAATTTAAAATAAAAAAAAGATAAAAAGCATTATAAAATTTAAAAATACAGCACCGTATAACGGTGTGTTTTTATTGTTGATAGCCTTTTGTTTAACCACCATCTCACCTGATGTTAGGCGATGATGTGGTCGAAGATGAAGAACCAAATGGGATGTCACTGGTACTCTGCCTCCTGTAGCGATTAAGGTAAGATTTAAAGACTAAAATAACAGGTCGAACGAATCCTTTTCCGCGCGAGCCTGGCTCTCACTTGGCCGGTTTTTAAAGTTGACATTGCATTTTTCCCAATGAATAATTCATGTCATACATATTTAATGAGAAATCTGTATAATCGTTTTGTTGGCTCACTTAGAATTGCTAATAACTTCTGACACTATTGTTCTATGAATTTCAAGATCAATTATTACGGGGAATGATATTCTTGTCAAGACGAGAATATAGGTGATTTTGAGGTTGATTCTTTTAAATTCTGCGTATTTAGCGTATGATGTGAATTTCGATATGCCTTAATCGTGTTTTTAGATTTCAGTTTTTATTGTTTTAGTATTAAAAGTTCAAATGAGTAGTATTTATTAATATATCAATGCTTCTATTCCGTTCACATATTACAACCTACTTTTTTCAAGACGTTAAAAAAGTCTTTCGGTATTTCAGTTTCATAGTCGTCTATTCAACAATTTCCATGTGGGTAACCATGCGGGCTCAATGAAACTAACAATTTTTCGGATTTATCGATCCTAAGATGCTGTTCCCTCACAATGTTTCATTTCATCGTTTTGAGTGCAGTGTTGATGATGTACATTGCACAAAGTTATGTGCCTGGATGGGTCCGAACCCACCACCTAGTAAGGTCGAATTCGGTGATAACTCGGGCCCGTCACCACTCGGCTACTACTGCTCTCTAATCATTCAAATTATGTAAAAGTTAAAGTTATTTTGTGACAGCTAGACACTGTCTACAAGCAATGATTTTGTTACAAGGGATTCGGTAATGTAAACTTGGGTTTATGACTGAACACTTTTACTTCTGTAACTGGTATCATCAAATCTAAAACGTTTTTTCACAATAGAATATTTTATAAAAAAATTAAGAAGTCAATGACTTTGTTCACGTGGAGATTTTATAGATTTTTCCGGTATAATAGACAACTTTAAAAAGCTACTTGTCACCGATAAAGTCGATGGTCTGACGACATCACCACACTCACGGGCCTTCCAGTCACGTCAGCGTTGAAGAAAGCCGAAGATAGGAATGAATGGAGAAGAATTACGACCGAGGCTAAGTACTAAGACTTTTCAAGACGGACACGAGCTTCAGTAATGAAGAATGCGACAGAAGAGAGACATCATCCTACAATATGGCAATGCCACCAGTCTCTTGTGTACATGTTGGCCACGAATTTTGTATCAGTAGTTTAATAGGTTTTAAAATATTAATATAATTATAATTAAAATAATAATATAAATTTAATTAAAATATTAATATAAATATAATTAATTATATAGAAGGATAAAATATTATAAAGCACTAGCTTCTGCCCGCGACTTCGTTCGAGTGAGAGTGTTTTTCTGCGTAAATCCCAAACAAAAGTAGCTTATGTGTTATCCCAGGATGTCAACTAGATCTAGATCTACTAACCAAATTCAGATACGTTCTGTAGTTTTTGCGTGACAGAGTAACAAACATCCATACATATATAGTACATCTACATATCCATCCTCACAAACTTTCGCATTTATAATATATTAGTAAGAAAGATAACGTTATCAAAGTTACTGCTGCAAATATGAAGCGTGAATAACGTCTAAAATTTTCGCTCACATCACTTCTGTTGCCAAAATCGTTATATTTTCCTTGGCTTGAATATCTTTTATTATAAGAATCCAGTCTTAGAGCTCTTAAGAATCTACTAGTCACACGATTTTATTGAATTACGTGATCGGGTGGGGGCTACCACACCGAAATTTGAAAAGTTTTGAAAGATAATTATAGATGTCGAAAGTTCTAAACGCGTCACTTTTCACTTTTCAGGCAGTTGGTTGCAGTCGGCGGCTTTTTGTTTAGTGAAATCTTAGATTTGTTAACATCAACAGTATCAAACTGCTTGAAAAGTTATACTCACATACCTACATCCATGTATTTCTCTCCTGTCGTAGGTCTGCTGGAAGATTAACTTTGTGCTTTGTAAAGGGTGATTTTTTTAAAGGCGGAGAAAGTAAAATAAAGAACAGCTTTATTTGAGAGATGATTTTATGACATTAATATTTAAATACCTATAATTTCGGGCACATGGCCGCCACGGCTTTTTCGTACATGTAGTCTGGATGTCCAACTTTCCCATATTCTTCTCAGTAAATCGGGATGTATTTCAGCAATGATGCGTCGAATTAAGGTTTTTCAATGCTCAATTGTTTCTGGTTTGTCGGGGTAGGTATCTATTATTTTTCGTTTTTAATTGGCATGCGTGTATTTAAATAAACAAATACATGTACAAATAAATATTTATGTATTTAAACTTTATCCAACACACACACATGAGGCACATGTTCATGAGGCATTTTCTACCAGTCAAGCACGGGCGGTGGAGAGGTAACAGGGTAGATATATGCAAAAATTACATACATGAGACCACTTCCGCTCTTTTTTTGTGCAGAAATCATTCCGCAATTTTCGGTTACAAGTATACTGACTGCTGATACATAAACTGATAATATAGAACACGTTACACTCAGAAACATAAATGTAACCCTCCTTTGTGTCTCAGACGAGTACAGATAATTAAATATAAATCAATCTTGAATACAGATAAAAAATCTTTCTCAGCTCACAAAAGATTAAACTTCATGACACCATATTTAATTCTTTGGAAGTAGCATTACATTTGTTACTCCGAAGCAAGAGGTAGAAGATCCTTGCTCCGAAGTCCGAAGCAACCTTATTGGAAACGATCCAAAGAGTTTTCGATTCTTAGATTTTGAAAGAAATAAGCTTGGAATCAAAGCCATCGGAGTTCTGATTGCAGTTGAATTTACTTAGAACTTTTGTTTGAATAAAATGGTGTCTGAATATGCTTACTTATTCCATTTATTTGAGAAAATGGCGCAGTCATATTGGAATTGGGTGTTGGAATTTGGTAGCATTTTCGGTTATAAGAATATTTTATATGAATAAATAATATATAAAATATTATAATACATGGTACACTAAGATCTAATAATTTTAAATGTATGCACAAATGCAATACTTATTGTACATCATAATTATATTTATTTAATTCAGACATGCGTCCATAGTGTTAGTAAACATAATAACTTAATAGCTAGTGTTAACTTAACAGAGGTGTGACACTAACAATAAAAATATACATTATCGTTGACCGATATGATGTTGATCCTCATCCATTGACACAGCAGAGGAGAATCCCACTGGTCAATGAACACTCAGGGGGCTGTTGGTGGTTTTATGCAGGCGGCTGAGCATAGAGGCCGTCCTCTTTCTTATTATTGCGAAGAAATCGTCTGTGTCCACATATATATTAGTTATTAAAGTATTAAATTTTGCTGTGAACATACCTGTTGACGTGAATATTTGCATTTACATTGCATTTACATGCATACATATTATTTTCTTTTTTAAATTATTGCGAATGTGAAGACTATGTGTGTGTATTATTATAATAATTCCTTCTTTGTTCTTATTATCATTATATTTCTTATATCATTATACATATGTATATATTGCATAATCTGCATAGATATAGTAACACAAAATGACATGATATCATTTTGTCGAATACAGGTAATCTATTCGACAAAATGATATCATGTAATTTTGTGTCAAGGAGGTGACTTGTCTTAGGAGTCAAGTCACTTGAGAGTCAGCTTGTTGATACAGCAAGGCAAGTGTCGCTGATTTCCAACACATTTATTACAATATCCGCAGAATACTTGATACTATATTACGTGTGAAAGAGATAGCATATTTTTATGGTTAACTGGTAGAGAATGCCTACGGTATTAATATCGCCTTTTTACCTATGCGCATGAAGTGTAAATAAATAAATATTGATTTATAACATTGATATATAATACATCAATGATTTATAAGCTATTCGTTCCCACTGCTGGGCAAGGCTTCGTCCGTATCTTTCTAATCCTCTCCATTGTTTGCAATCTTGGGTTAATCAGTCAAAAAAAAGTTATTTAAAAAACATAAAAAACCCGAATGCTCAACTGAAATGCAAGGAACAAGCACATTTTTATTTTAAAAAGTGACAAGCAGGCGGGACCCAATTGAACGTATTTTTTTTTAAAGTCGGGTCCGCCTGCTTGTCACTTTTTAAAATAAAAATGTGCTTGTTCCTTGCATTTCAGTTGAGTAGTCGGGTTTTTTATATTTTTTAAATAACTTTTTTTTGTCAACTTTTCAGTTAAAATATTAATTAATATGAAATGAAATGAAATATTTATTTTGTAAATTGGTAATAAATAACGCTTTTACAAGTCATGTTTTTTTGCGTGTTATGTTTAGTTTAGTTTAGCTAGATGAGGCCGGTGTTTCCTAACTGACTACTCTGAGAAGAAACACCGAAACAAACTCAGAGGTCAACGTCTCTTTTAAAGTCCATACAATTTGTGTTGGTCCAATCATATGACAAACATGTAGGTTCATGTCTTTGGTGCTCTTTGAGGAAATAACCATACAGATTTGAGTGGACCTGTCCAGACAGTGCAAGCATTTGTCAGTTATCGTGTAGCTCAACTTAGAACTTAAGGAGCTCAACGATCTGACGAACAATACCAAAGTAAGGACATTTGGGTAAGCCACACAAGTACTCAAACTGCTTGACATAATTAAATAAATTATAATGAAAGCAACACAAAGAAGAAACAATAACCTACATAGTCCTCACCTTTACAATAAAAAAAAAAAAACAAAATAAATTGGTATATACAATATTTGACAAATATTAAAAAAAAAATGCCCACGTATATCACTGGAGCAGCTCCATTCCCAAGCCTATATTTTTAATTTTCCCGTTCGTGTCACATTGGCACCCCACCGGATTCAGAAAGTGAAATAGCTCAAACCATATTTTTAAACTTTCTATTTGTATTATTTTTGCTAGTATTACACTAATGATAAACATGATATACCTTTTTGAAATCCTTATATTAAGCCCTTTAATTTGATACTCATATTGTAGCATTTGAAAAAAAAAATTTTTTTCACCTTGTATAATGGCTTCGCACAGCCGCCATGTTTAATTTTTTTAAATGTCACCTATCTAAGAACACTCGGGCTGTTAAGACAAATCTAACGATACCTCAATTGTGTGAATCCGTTCAGCGGTTCTGGAGATATGAGGTAATAAAGAATATTACAAACATACATACATACATACATACAAGATACGCGCGAAAAAAAACATAACCCTTCCTTTGCAGTCGGGTAAAAAGAGTCCAAATCGTCACGGCATTTTTTGGTTCTGCCTGGTCTACAACTTCATTTTTACTTAAAAAAAATCCCACACTACTTACGTTTCTCCTGTATCGTTGGTGCATTTTACAAAAGTACCTGCGCGTACCCGCCGCCTGTGAATGGTTCTAGGTACAGCATAGCAAATCATGTTATTGAGATTTGTACAGTTAAATTTGTTTCTGACAATTTTGAATAGCACTGTGGCTTCGAGGTACTGTCTTCGAGAAATAAGGGGGAGAAGGTTGTACTTTTTGAGTAATTGTGAATACGATAGGTAGTATGTATGGCATCTATAGTGCATAGCACGCAAGAATTTGTACTGTACGATTTCAATCATTTCAGCATATTTTTTGTAGAATGGGTTCCAAACTGACACAGCATACTCTAGCTGAGAACGAACAAGGGCTTTATATAAGCACAAATATGACGAGGTCCTCTTAAAATCAAGGGTGGACCGCATGATGAAACCAAATAGTTGGAAAGCTTTGCTGACTATTTTATTGATGTGAGAGTCTAGGCATAGTTTGGAATCTAGTAGGTATTTATTTATTTATTTATTTAATTACAACGGTTATGTTTACAACCAATGACAGTAACTAAAATTAAAAGAGACAATTATAACACATACTAAAATATACAAAATAAGCAAAGTAAAAAGTAGGTTAACGTTTATACAAAATAAGCAAAGTAAAAAGTAGGTTAACGTTTTAACAACACTCATGAATTCTTCTCACAGTACATCTGACATACCAATAAAATCTTCATCCATCCATCCGCAAACAGATCGCTTGTTGGATTAGAATCCAAGAGATCATTAAGCGCGGCCAGAGTGCGAGGAATTGGCGACTTAGCACGTGCAACAGTACGACATGGAGGCACGACAAACAGCCTGTGCTTTTTGCCCCGGCAGTAATTGTCTGGGACAAAGAAGCGCGCCAGCACATGTAATAGATCAGGAGCGTCAATAGCGCCACGGACCATCTTACAGGCTATTGTGAGCTGATCTCGAGCTCGCCTTACCTCTAGGGAGTTGTATCCAAGGCAACCCAGTAAGAACTTTGTCGGATAGAGATAAGGATAGTACCCATGTTTCTGCTTATACAGGTACCTAAGGAATGCTTTTTGAACCTTTTCTAATAAAAGTGCGTAGGTACTTTCATGTGGATTCCACACGCAAGAGCTGGTTTCCAGCTTAGTACGTACGAGTGCATTAAATATTATTTTGATGGCATGAGCGGTGCGAAAATCGCGGCAATTACGCAGAACAAAACCTAACCTTTGGTTTGGCTACCATGGCCATATGGTCGTGGAAGGTGAGCTTTCGGTCGAATGTAACTCCCAGGTCTTTCATGGCTGTTGAATTCGTGATGGTATTATTATTTAAATTATATTCAAAATTAACTGGGTGCCGCATGCGATCGAATGTCATAGCGAAGCATTTGGACGAATTAAACTCCATTTTGTTGTCTCACTCCACTTGTATATCGCGTCTATATCTTGCTGCAGTGCAAAACTGTCACGCTCGGAGTTTATTTTCAGATATAGTTTCAAGTCGTCAGCATACAAGAGACATCTAGCATGAAGCAGAACTTGAGGAAGATCATTGACCATGATGAGAAATAATAAAGGCCCTAAAATTGATCCTCGACTCACGCCGGAACGCGTGTGATAGGTACCCTTCACGTACATACCAAGCCTAACAAACTGCTGTCGATCACGTAGGTAGTCTGCAAAGAAACGGAGGAGAGATGGTATGAACCCTATTTTGCTAAGCTTCATTAGCAGCACGTCATTGTTAATCCTATCAAACGCCTTCCGGAAGTCGAAGTAAAGCACGTCTACCTGACGCCCGCGGTTGAAACTAGACGAGATATAATCTACTAGTGTCATGAGATTTGTGTCAACTGACCTTTTGCTTCTGAAACCGTGCTGTTCATTACAAAGATATTTGTTTATTTGCTCATGATCATCGGCGTACAATAGAAATTTAGTGTTGTGATAGCAATTACCTATATCATTTATTAATAAGATAAATAATAATGGTCCGTGGATAGAGCCTTGTGGGACGCCAGATGTAACTTCGGTAATTTTTTATCTGTATCCGTTGATTACAACTTTTTGACAGCGGTTTGAAATATACTATACAAATCACCGCAGTAAGTTACCGCGAATGCCACTGAAGGCGATTTTACTAAGCAGCAGCTCGTGGTCCACCTTGTCAAAGGCCTTGCAAAAATCTGTATATACAGCGTCTACCTGCACGCCATTGTCAAAACTATCGAATAAAAACTAGAGAAGGACAAGAGGTTTGTAGTGGTAGATCGCTATTTAACGAAGCCATGTTGTTGTTGTTGTATAATGACGTTGTATAAGGAGTGATATATTTCATTATGGACGAGTCTCTCAAAGACCTTTGATAAAGTGGAGAGAATCGAGTTTGGACGGTAATTTCCCACATTACCCTTCGAACCACTTTTGTGTAAAAGTGTGATGGTAGCGCGTTTCGACTCTTTCGGAAATACCCTCTCAGTTATGCACTTGTTATAAATTATAATTAACGGTTTACAGATGTGAGCAGTGTTGCATAGAAAATAAGCAGGTATACCATCAGGTCCTGGTCCTTTGCCAGCATTCAGAGACCTGAGTTCTACATAGTAATAATATCAAAATCTGAGGAAGTTTTCGTGGGCGGTTGCCATTGTGACAAAAGTGGCGACGCTGGTTCGTATGGTATATGGTGGTTTAAGAAATTCGAAAACATATTACAGATTGCTTCTGGTTCACTGGATTGGGGTCTTTGTAGTGGACTTTTGCTGGGATGCAAGGTTTATCTTTTCGATTTGTAACATATGTCCAAAAGTGTAACATTTGTATAGGCTATCGTCTACCAAGCTTATATAGAAAGAAAGAAATTTTCCGCACATTTCTTTAAAACTGGCTCTATGTGTTGTAAATGTTTCATAATCCGATATGTTTCCGTACTTCTTCCATTTGATCCAGGCTGTCTGTTTCTTTTCAATGTTTTTATCAAAGAGCGTCAGAACCAGACTGGATAAGAGAGCTTAGCTTAGCTTAACTTAGCTCAGTTCTAACTTAGCTCTAGCTTAACTTAGCTTAGCTCTAGCTCAGCTCAGCTCTAGCTTATCTCAGCTCAGCTCCAGCTTAGCTTTAGATACTCCTTTCCGATTCAACCAGAGTGGGACTTGATGATATTTCCACCGAAAAAAAGGACATGGCCGTTTTCCTTAGCTTTACCGCATGGAGAGCAATGGTGATAATATAAATTGCAGGGGCGTGCATAGGATTATCGCATCGTAGCATGGTGGCGATGCGTGGCTGTGGCTATGCTAAAAATCTATAAAAGAAGAAGTTTTTGTGTGTTTTTACTCCGCCGCATGCCCTGTCATAATCCTATGCACGCGCCTGATAAATTGCTGGGTTCAAAATTTATGACCACTAATTGTAAGTTCTGCTGGCTGAAAAAACTTTCAATGCGAAGAGAAACACAGAGACAGACATGACGAAACTATAAGGGTTCCGTTTCTTGCCATTCGACTACGGAACCCCCTAAAAAGAAAATTAAATACATAAAAAACGCTTCCGATTTATTGTGATCCTTCACTTTTTTAAAATGGTTAAAAACACTTGCATATGTTATATGTTACTATGAGATAGAAAAACTATGAGCCAGCCTTATTTTCATTCATAAATCGGTTTTCAGTATTTTGTATCTTTGACTCTTTTTGTGTCTTTCATCAGTCAAAAATAGCTCAGCTCAGCTCAGCTCTAGCTTAGCTCAGCTCAGCTTCAGCTTAAATATTAGTGGGCAAACTCACGTATTTTCAAGAAACGATCATATCGCGGCTGCTGTCGAAATAATAATATTTACAACTAAAATTGTTGACATTAACTGTCACTGTGATGATATTGCGTATTGAATTGATGTCTTATAATGTAGATAAGAATTTTATTCAGTAGGTAATTTTAACATTAGGTACAAATATAATAAAAGTCTAGATATCATAGAATCGAAGCGTCATATGGCTATGTTAGTAATGGCTAAGAAAGTTGTCGAATTTCGAACAGGTCACAGGTTCGAACCTACTCCAGACACAAGCAAGATTGCTAGTAATGTGAATTCTACCCACATTGCTAGGAACCTTTAAAAAAATTTTATTGAAGTATAGTCTAAGGAAGTATCTTAGTCAATTAGGATGGGTCACCAGTCTTATACAAATCGCGACAAGCGAAAAAACAGACTATCTGGAAACTAAATTTGTGATCCTCTTTTACGCAATCCCTCCATCGTCGTTTCTCAGTTCTTTCTGTGCTCTAATAGCCTTGATGATTGACACTGGCAAAAGATTCAAAGTATCAAGCAAGATCATTGATATGAAACCCTAGATGCACAGTCTCGAATAAAAGCTTGAAAATGTCGCCAATTATACCATAGTATAGTCCCCGGCACGTAAGTTGGCAAGGATTTGGCGTAGTGGGGGTAAGTTCGCGCATCGTGCACTTAGTGGAAGAAAAAATTGGTAACTTTTATTGCTTATCATTATTCTATGGTTATTGTTATCAATTATTTTTAATCATATTTGTTTTGAAAAAAATTATAAATAAAGGAGAGATATTTGTGACTTTATTAGGTGTTATTAGTAAAATATATACATTTAAAAGCTGTTCTTAAATTACCCTAGGCCGCTATAACTTTCTTTTATGGGTCGTCAAATTTTGTGTCGGGGAGGGAGGGGAGGGGTGGAGGAGTAATCCCACACCCCTTGTACCATCCCCACCCTGTGGAATCCCGTGGTTATGGAGAAACAGTAAATAGACTTATATGTAAAGTAATTGTGGACACATGTTCTTACCACCGACTGGTCAAGTGTCGATCTCTGTGATCAACTTTGTTTTATTTCTCTTTTTCCTGGTGTCCTAAAGACAGTAAGGAATTCGTCTAACTGTCCTTTCTGACGTTTAATAGCTTCTGAAGCCCGTTTTACGTTCTCTTTTTCATTTTGAACTTCTTTTTCCATGAAACAGTACACATCGTATACCATTTTTCTGGCATGCCTTCGTAAAATGGTACTTGGTCCTAGCGTTGTAATCAATGTAATACAAACTGAATTTAACACAATAAAAATAACTCGTAATAAAAACACAACAAAAACAAAAGGTACAAATTTCGTGCACGCAGTGTATTCGGGAGCGAACGGGGCCGTAGACACAGTGCGAGAGGCCTTGAGTCTACTGACGCATCAATCGCGCGCTCGGGATGAGGCTACATAACACCCCGCGTCCCGCTGACAACCGCCGACACCTAAAAATCGACTTCTGCGCATCTAACGACTCTTGCCATGTTACGTGCCGGGCACTATAGTAATAGTTATGCTAAAAGCATAATTATGTTTTTGCAAATTCCACCTTACGAGAATTGCTTAAAGTTCTTTTTACAAAGCAGTGTGCAAAAAACAATAAAATTTTACGATTGACGTTGGTCGGTAGGACAAGGCATTGAGTGGAGACGAATATTACTTACTTATTACTTATTTTTTTTATAAGACATTTTTGTTACTATTATGAAAGTTTGTTAAACTGTGTATAATTACATGTTTAGAAACCTGTTATTGTTCTCTTATCTGAGCGTAAATATGTTTTTGAGTAGAACATGACTGCTTTTTTTATTACGAATGAGCCCGCTCTTGACCTCAATCACACCTGATGGTAAGTGTAAGATGAGGTCTACGATCGAACGAGCGAGCCCAGAAAATGCCTATTCACTCTTGCTTTAAAGGCTGATGGATCATATGTGGCAGGGAACACAGAAGCCGGCAGAGTGTTCCACACCTTGACTGTGCGCACAATAAATGATGTATTATCAATGAAACAAATATTAACTGTCAACTCATTTATTAACTTTTTGGTTCAAGTTTTATACCTTTTGCAGTGACATAGATATCTTTGTCCAAAAAATACTCATAACAAAAGACGCGCTCGCCTTTGTTGGCTGACGATTGATGTCCGTTCTTCGCATGGTATTGGGTCACGAGGAAAACTAAAGTATCAAAATAAGAAGTTTTTAATGAGATTCGTGTTGCTTCGACGCAACTTGCGCCGAAGCAACAATCACAGACAATTTTATCATTAGCATGCCGTATGTCGTGATTCCATAAGTTATTCTATTAATAATGAATCGATATCCATATAATAATTATTACATGTTCATTTCTAATGTACTTAATACAGAGTGTATTTGCAAAAAAAAAAAAAACGGGCACCTAAGGAAATTTACGTTCTAAGGTCGATTTGAGTTAATTAAATGAAATTAATGCGCGTAAAGTGAATTCGGGCAATTAAAAGAAAAAAAAAACGACGGATTCTTTAAAACCGATGTACACGCCCAAACAATAAGAAGTGGTCGGCAATAAAGACAAGATTTTTTTTTTACTTTTTTAATTAAATAAAGTTACAAATGTAAAAACCTAATAACGAGTGTGACCTTGACGTTCCCACTCTTCTGCAATGACTCTTTTTAGCTCCCTGATGTTTTGTGGAGCAGGTTGCACTGATCTTACCCGTCTCTTTAGAACATCCCAGACATGCTCAATTGGATTGAGGTCAGGACTTCGAGCTGGCCAATCTAAACGACGGATCCCAACTTCTTGCATACGATTATGCATACGATACGCTTCCACGTCGCCAGAACGGTGCGGGCGAGCATTGTCGTCCATAAAAATGGAATCTTCCCCAAGTGCAGTCAATGTGGGTTGTGCATATGGAATTAGGACTTCCATTATGTACCGGTGTGCATTTAATGTTCCATTTTCTATGAAAACTAACTCCGTACGCTCCGTCGAATTAATTGCTGCCCAAAACATAACGGAGCCTCCGCCATAAGGAGTGATTTCTTCGAAACACACTTCCACATAGCATTCCCGTGGTCTTCGCAGCACTCGCCGGCGTCGGTCCTCTCCACACAAAGAGATTCTAGCTTCATCAGAAAACAATACTTTATTCCAGTCCTCCAGAGTCCATGAAGCACAGTTCCGAGCAAACTGAAGTCGAGCAACACGGTGCTCACGGAGTAATTTAGGGCGGTAACTCCTGATATTGGCAGCCAAAAGCCTCCTCCTGACCGTCCACAAGCTAACTTCTACTCCTCTTACTTCTTCAGGTCCACACTTGACGCTTTACGATTCCGCAACGCCTGACTCACCAAAAAGTGGTCATCTCTTGGTTCTGTGCATCGTTTTCTTCCCAAACCGGGTCTTCTTTTGACCGAACCGGTCTCTTGATACCGTTGCCAAGTCATCTGGACAGTTGAACGACTCACATTTAGCCGCTGAGACACGTAAGTTTGCGAACAACCTTCTTCAAGTAGGGCTATAATTTTACCGGCCCTCATCGCTTTATCACTCATATCAAAAGGTCGTATTTAATGTAAAATATCCAAAAAGTTTTAAAATATCGTAATCAGTTAAAAATCGTTTCAGCAATTCGCGCCATTAGTAAAGCAATTTTAGAATAATCCACAATAATCATTATTTTTCTTTTATTAATTTCAAATTTTAAATTTGGAACGTAAAGAATCATAACGGGGGAATCATAAAGGATGCTTCAAATAACATGCCAATACATCGTCAAATTAATAAAACCTATTTCTTGTTCTTCTCCATTGAAGCCATAATTGTTTTTTTTTCTTTAATTTCATAATAAATCTGTAAAGCTTTTCTTAAGTAAATTAATAGTTTTTCGTTAGTCAATAATATATGAGACGGAAAGAGACTAGGCCCCACGACACGGAATCCTAGTGTGGGGTCTAGGGTGTATTAAACTAAGAATTATGTACTATTTTTAGCACAATAAAGATTATATTATATTAAGTAGAGAAAAAAATCTAGTGCCCGTTTTTTGCAAAATAGTTTATATTATTTATAAACTTTTAAAAAGTCGTATAATAGACGACCTCTTCTCGTATGTTATATTATAAAACATATTTGCCAAAAACTAAATACAATAAAGGTCAAAACTACATAAACTTATTATTAAAAAAAAATATTCAAAATAAAAAGACTCCATTGATAGTAATTACCCTTTTCTGGGTCATTTTTATTATGCGACTAAAATTATAAAGAAGCCGTAATGCATTGTTCGGACACTGAAAAATTAGCCATTGAAATTTGCCGTATTATACTTTGATCATTGAGTGAAATTTCAAGTTAAATTAAATCCGAATCACATATTTATTCCTATAATCAGTCATAAAAACCACAAAAACTAATCAATAAACTCTTTTACTTACCGAAAATACGATATCCCATTCTTTTTTACCTTCTTGACGTAATATATTTACAATATTTCAAAGAATTCTTCGGCATTTTTGACGTGTGTACGCGAGCGACGCGATACTATTTGAAATGAGCGCACAATTTAGAATATTGCGCACATTTTATGCGGACGGTTTTGAGACGTTGACTGTGTATCTTGGGTTTATATTATATCAATGAGCAAGACGCATAGCTGCACTTATCATAATAAAAAAGAAAAATCACTGTTGGAGCGTATTGAAGGGAGACAGATAAACAGGAATGGCTTGACAGTTTAGGTTATTTTGTAGCCAATACGTCAAATGTCAAGCAAATCGCTGAATGAAACTCCATTGGCACACGTAATGCGACGCCCGACGGCACAAGTTCTCATACAGGATATTGGAAATTGTTAGTGAGCTGCAAGTCAATAAGTATTTATGACCGGCGTGCGGTGCAGCGGTGTGACTTCGTCGGTACTTTGTTACTGGTTTATTAGCCAATGTCCGATAGTTAGTGAGTTGGGATTCAGATTTAACTGATGGGATAATCTGGGTGTCTGAATATCATTAATAATTTCATTACAGTCCCATTTCTGCTTGTGTTTAAGAAATCGTCTGATCAACCACATAAGTCATGCAATGAATAATTACGGTGGTGAAGCAAGCGGTTGATTACTAGTTTACACGGTTTTTATACCCCAGCTAAAAGTTGTTATTTTGTTATTCATTTAGGTAGAACTATCCAGAAAAAATAATAAAAAATTCTATCACGTCTAGTTTAAGAAATATTTATTAACTTAACTGAAATACATAATTTTGGTATTAATACTAAAAATCTTGATGGAAACGTTCCCCTTGTTCGTCACTTGTGGCCTAAGTTTTCAGGGAAAAAATTAAGATGCGATTGCAGAAAATGAATCTGCAATCGCATCTTAATCGCAAAACACATGAGGCACCAACTTTTTATCTTGATTTGCAACAGGAAATCCAAAATAATGGAGATATGCTCTTTTTAACGAATCTGTAACGGGTCTTCTCTTTTTTGAAAATATAAACAGTCCACAAACATAAAAAAACGATCAGAACTTTGTTTACACTTTCTACTCGACATTTTAAATCAATCCGAAACAAGATAATTGTGGTTTGAAGCGAACGAATAAACAATAAACTGTCGTTACCACGTTAGGTAGTTAAAAAAAAAAACATTTGACTGCAGGAAGAATTTGTGACATGATAGAATATTTTTACTAACAATTTTTGGTTTCGGGCACGCCGCAATTGCGGCGGTAAGACCCCTCTTTGAGGAGTGGCTAGATCGGCATCACGGCGTCCTGACCTACCGCATGACACAGATCCTCACCGGACACGGAAGTTTCGGGAGGTACCTGTGTCTGATGGGGAAGGAAGAAACGCTTGGGTGTCACCACTGCGAGGATCGCCCTGAGGACAAAGTAGAGCATACGGTGCAAGACTGCCCCGCTTGGGCAGAGCACCGACGTGTCCTCACGGCGGCGATAGGCGGAGACCTCTCGCGCCCGGCACTGGTCGAGGCCATGCTGCGGGGCGAGACGGAGTGGGAAGCGGTCGCCTCCTTCTGCGCAGCGTTGCCAGATGTACGAGAAATCTCGTAACTTTACGAGATTTAGCAGTCTCTGTACGAGAAACGAGAAAATAAAAATCTCGTACACTCTTTTACGAGATTTTAACAATGTTGTTAATACAAACCAAAAACATTTAAAGAAAAGAATGTATGTCCATGCCACAAACTCGACTAAGCACATCACTAGATTCATTACCTCATCACTAAATGTATCTTTAGTCGTTAACCGGGGAAACCCCGCTAGATGTATTACACTACACATAATTATGTACTAGTAACAATTACCTACAAAATTTATTACTTAAGTAAATAATTTTTAACTTTTTGATGTTTTTGGTAAAATAATTAAAAAAATATGAATCACCTAGAGTAGTTTTTTCATTTGGCGGTCCCAAACTTAAGGAATATTCCTACGCCAGGCTAGCTAGTTATAGTACATAGTGTACCTAAATTAAGGTCTGAGATATTTAAAATGTATACTTTTACGAGATTTTGTATTGAAATTACGAGATATTTGACAGCCCTAGTACGAGAAAAAAAAATTCGGCATCTGGCAGTGGCAACCCTGCTTCTGCGAAGCAGTCATGCTATCGAAGGAGGAGGCGGGCCGCGTGAGGGAGAGGATGGCGTCCTCCCTCCAGCCCAGCCGCAGTGGTAGATGCCCACGGCGTCGGACGTCGAGTAAAGGGCAACTCGCTGTCCGACCATGGACCATGCCCGGGTCGACGGCGCGTTGTGTTCCACGCGCGCCTCAAAGAGCGTCAGCAATATGACGAGGCCCCCTCTGTAGAAGGCCGAAGCCTGCCGGGGTTGTGGGACTTATTCCATTACGATGACCCCGGAACGTAAAGGGCTATTGAAGGAACACCGTGGATTTTAGTCAGTACAAGTCTGACAGTTCCTCCGACCCTGCCCGGGGTGGGAGGACTTATTTGATGATTTTACCCCGTAAAAAAAAAATACACTTTTTGGTTTAAGGAAGTTAGATTAACATATTTGTTTACATTTATTTTGGGGTATAAAAAAAAGTTCAATTTTGTAAACTACGTAGTGTTATTATTGCCATATTTTCTGTGTGTGTAGCCTCTGAGTCAACTTTACGCAGAGAACTTGCAATGTTCTGCATATACAATACAGTAATGGTTTAAAGATGTTGATAGGCTCCCTTGCGTCTGTAGTGCTTCACAAATGTTTGCTCAGCTAATGACTTCTATGATGGACCTAACCTTTGTTTGATAATGATATCAGGCGAAGAGCTGCGTTAATGTTAGGGAGACACAGTGTGTTTTTTACCTCAAAACAGTGATATTTTATTTTTATTGCCCAATCCTACTAAGCTTTATATAATGAATATACCTATGACGAGAACTCCCAGATGACAAATTTGAAAACTTGATTTTTAAAAAAAATCTTAAAGTTTTCGTCAGAGCCGGATTAACCCTGTCAGAGGCCCTAAGGCAATGGCATTCTTGGGGCCCCTTTTCTTACTTTGACTGACCAAATCGTGTGTGAACTGAGGAAACGCACATTAAGGGCTGTGGTTTTTAATATATTTGTTTACTTATTCCCAGATTTGTTCTAAAATTGTTTTAATTCTACTACTAAATCTAACGATTTGTATTTTGTAAGATAAAAGTAAGGCCTAAGTTCACACGCACATCAAATTCTCGTTCGAAGAAACATGTTTTCTTGATGCGTGCACTGGGCCTGGGCCCTTAATTGATGCGGGGCCCCTAGGCAGTTGCCTACTTCGCCTAATGGTTAATCCGGCCCTGGTTTTCGTGACCTTCACGGAAAAAATATTGAAATTAATGCTTAAAAAAAAAGTTCATCAGAAATCAGTGTTAAATTTAATGCAGGTATTTGAAGCGATCTTAGGCGCGTATCATTCCGTTTTTATTTCATCAAAATTCATGAAAAATTCACAGAAAAAAATGTTTTACTGAATTTCGTATTTATTTTTTTATTCCTTTTATAGCCCGAAGTAGAACCTCTACCTAGAACCAGTAGATTCCTCATACTAAGGTTTATCACCCGTAAAAATACTACATTCCACTTCGGCGTAGGTTTTATAAAATATATTTTTTTGTCTTGAGGTCAAAATTATAAATTTAGGGTTTTCACAGTAAGGTCACATCGAAATGTCCTTTTTCATTAATATTTTTTTTTTGTATGGCAAACTTAAAGAAACGGTGTGCGTAATTACCATAGCTGAACGTAGCATAAATTAATAAAATTTGAATACAAAAACAATTTAAAACATCTTTTCAACCGACGACCAAAAGAGGAGGTTATCTATTCGACGCGTATATTTTTTTTTTTTTTTTTTTTTTTTTTATGTATGATCATCGAGTACTCGAAGACGGCTGAGCCGATTTGGAAAATTCTTTTTTTGTTCGAAGGGGTATACTTCGAAATTGGTACCATTATCACCAAAGTCAGGATCTGATGATGGGATCCTGGAGAAATCGAGGGAACTCTTCAAATATTATAGGCACACCTATGGCGTTTTGGGTATTTCTTATAGTAACTTGTGCAGTTGCTCTCAAAAAGTACCATTTGGGGAAGTGGAACTGATGATGAAGACCACAGATGGCCGCCGAAACTACTCAATAATAAGTATTAAGTGGATTGCGATTCGATTACTTGAATATGGATGTTAAGCACTTTATGCTCGTCACAATGCATATGGTGATGTAGAGCTGATGGTGAAGTACCAGGAGAACTCCTCAACAATTAACGGCCCAGCATTGGGAAAAGCAATATTTTGTAAAAGGTTATAAGTAGTTGACATTTAGGCTCTTGTAACTAGGTAAATTAAAAATCATCCAACTAAAAAGAGTGAAAAAAAAACTTTTTAACAAAAAATTAAACCGACTCCCAAAAAACACTGCAAAGTGAAAAATAACTTTAATTTCGGAAGTCGGTGCCAAAAACGAAAAAACAAAACTAAAGACACCGACTACCGAAATTAAAGTTATTTTTCACTTTGCAGTGTTTTTTGGGAGTCGGTTTAATTTTTTGTTAAAAAGTTTTTTTTATTATATAAAAATTGGCCAAGTGCGAGTCAGACTCGCCCATAAAGGCTTCCGTAGTAACTATAATAATATAATATAATATGTATATTTATTTGACGAATAAACAAAACCTTAAAAAATTCTTAAAATTAGCTTATTTACATTTTTACAACTACGCTAAATAACTTTGTTTTTCATAGTGTTTGTATGAATTACAAAGTTATATTTGCGGTTTTAGAAAAGACGCTGTATCTCAAAAACTGCTGACCCAATTTCATTCAAACTAATTTTGGTTGAAAGTTTACATTAAGATCTACAGATATATATATTTTTTTGATTTTTCACTCCATTATTATAGAAGTTAGAGGGGTGGGGACACACATTTTACCACTTTGGAAGCTTATATCTTTTAAACGATTGTCTTTATGAAAAAGTGGTTTTAGAAACCCTTATATCATTTTTAAAGACCTGTCTATGGATACCACACACGCATAGGTTTCATGAAAAAAATATTTTCAGTTCTAGTTCCATGTATTCCCTTTATCTTACTCTTACTAATATTATAAATGCGAAAGTTTGTGAGGATGGATGGATGTTTGTTACTCTTTCACGCAAAAACTACTGAACGGATCTAAATGAAATTTGGTCAGTAGATAATTGACATTCTGGAATAACACATAGGCTACTTTTTATCCCGAAATTCCCACGGGATCGGGATTTGCGCGGGAAAACCTTCCCACGCGAACGAAGTCGCGGGCAGAAGCTAGTTTTAAATATTTTTGTTAAAATCAGAAAGCGGTTTATAGAATATATCTACCTACTAAGTTTCACATGTATAGTCTTAATAGTTTCGGAATAAAATGGCTGTGACATACGGACGGACGGACAGACAGACAGACGAACAGACATATCGAAACTATAAGGGTTCCGTTTTTTGCCATTCGGCTACGGAAACCTAATAAAAAGCTACATTACTACTGGCTGAGTCACTGATCGACATAGTTGCTCTCCCAGAAGGAGCAATGGGGTGAAAATGATGTATGGGGAAGTTGGTTGGATCCATCCGGTGGGTATGGGAAAACCTCGAGATCCTGAAGATCTGCTCCGCATCAGGGAGTGGACCGCCTGCCCGCTGAAACGGTAAGACTTGGTGCGTCGGTGCTGAAACTAAAAATGATCAGCTTGGCAATTTGACGAATCACCATTATTTTTTCAAAATGGTGAAAAACAAGATGGCCGCCATACAAAATTAAAGTGCCTATAATTTCTCGACCGATTGAGATAAGTAGGGGTGCTAACAAATGTATTTACAGTAATAATACAGTAATAAATAATAATAAAAAGTATATTTCAGAATCAACTGGTTTTAACAAAAACATTGCAGAGATCTTCTTTTAAGTAAAAAGATACCTGTAACAAAAGACCTCTTCCATAATCTGGTGTTACATACAGAGTTAATAATAGAATTAAACCTAATTACAATTTTAATCTTAATCTTATTTCAAAATTACTAAATAAATTAAAGGAGTGCAAAAACAAAAACAGAAAGGTGTACATACATTTACATTAACGTTTGATATTTTAATTACAAGAAAAATATACTTTTTTTTGTCGTGGTAAAATTATCAAATAAGTCCTCCCACCCCAGGCAGGGCCGGAGGGACTGGCAGACTTGTACTGACTAAAATCCACGGTGTTCCTTCAATAGCCCTTTACGTTCCGGGGTCACGGTAATGGGATAAGTCCCACGACCCCGGCAGGCTTCGGCCCTCTACAGGGGGCCCCCCCTGTAGAGGGATATTGCTGACGCTCTTTGAGGCGCGCGTGGAACACAACGCGCCGTCGACCCGGGCATGGTCCATGGTCGGAGAGCGAGTTGCCCTTTACTCGCTGTCCGCATGCCCGCGCCTACGGTGGCCGGAGATCGTCGGCCGACGTCCGACGCCGTGGGCGTCTACCACTGCGGCTGGGCTGGAGGGAGGACGCCATCCTCTTCCTCACACAGCCCGCCTCCTCCTTTGGTAGCATGACTGCTTCGCAGAAGGAGGCGATTGCTTCCCACTCCCTCTCGCCCCGCAGCATGGCCTCGACCAATGCCGGGCCCGAGAGGTCTCCGCCTATCGCCGCCGTGAGGACTCGTCGGTGCTCTGCCCAAGCGGGGCAGTCTTGCACCGTATGCTCTACTGTGTCCTCAGGGCGATCCTCGCAGTGGTGACACCCAGGCGTTTCTTCCTTCCCCATCAGACACAGGTACCTCCCGAAACTTCCGTGTCCGGTGAGGACCTGTGTCATGCGGTAGGTCAGGACGCCATGACGCCGATCTAGCCACTCCTCAAAGAGGGGTCTTACCGCCGCAATTGCGGCGTGCCCGAAGAGAAATATACTTACAATAATTTTTTTACAACAATATTATTTTACTCAATTAGATTAGATTCATTACTTAAGATTATTAGATTCTCATCATCAGTATTGTCACCCTCCTGTGACAACTCTAGCTCAATTGCATGTTCGTCTTCTTGTGCATGCAAGTCTGTTTTGTCATGATCAACAGCCTTCATCAGATTTCGCACGGCAGCTGGTAGAGGAAGACTCCGAGAAAACTTTTGTCGACGATGGAAGCGAAGCATTGAAATCACCGGATCCGATGACTCTAACGCACGGTGAAAGAGATCAAGCATGGTATTTTCCCTGTCCATTTTCCGGCAATGTTGCTCTCTGTCTCTACGCCAGAATTTATTTCTTGAATCAACTGCTTGTTCGGAGAGCATGCCTACCGGAAGGATGTTGGAATCGATGATCTCTTGACCGTGCACTAGAATTTTGTGTACAGTTACCGTCATCGGATGCCAGCTATATGTCGCGACATATTTTTCCGCTACTGCTTTGCAATAGGTGCCAAACTTAGTGGAGCCTATTGGTAACTCACAATTTATTGTGACCAGGATATTATACAGGTCATCTAACAGCCAAGATTGGAGTCCTAAAATGTCTGCAAACATATATGCATATATTTATCTGACAGAGCAGTTCGAGCAGTATTGCCGTCATTAGTGGTACCTGCGTTAGGCCTCACTATGTCCACCAATAATCCCATTTTGCTTCTTATTTCGCCCTTAGGCCTCACTATGTCCACCAATAATCCCATTCTGCTTCTTATTTCGCCCTGAAGTCGTATTTTTCGTTCGTCCACTATGCGGCTCTCTGCAGTGTTTTTATTGATTTGCCATTTCTGCATAGCTGGAATTATTAAAATTGCTAGATGTCAACCTACAGAATGCCTATAATACTCAATGTTAAATTGCAAGTAAAAGTTATTGTGTACCCTTTAGTTGTCTGTATAGTTATAGGTGTTAAATCTCTTATCTGGTCTTCTCCCCAAGCCTTCTCGTTGAGAATCAAATCACTTGTTTCCTTTTTGTACTGGATGCGTAAGGGGCGGCAAAAACGATATGACTGGGGTGTTGGATTAAGCCAGATTGCGTAACTTTTTTCAGCTTGAATATGCAGGGGCACAAAAGTGGTGGCAAACAGGCTATTTTCATTAGCAAGAGGGTCCTGATCAGATCGACCGAAGCTTTGTTTATAAAACAACTGTCCAGTGCTGCCGTCAAATCCCCAAGATCCTTCAAACACACAATTCAATTCTGTTATTTTTTTGCAATCGCAAAATTCCGTAAAGCTCTCTTCGCTACTTTGCACTATCCTTTTAAGGTGTTTGTCAGCAACCCTTTCAAAGAAACTGATGCTTCAACATCTGACAAATTTATTTCTTCTGTAGGACAACATGCTTTTCTTGCCAGAAACACTTGAGAATATGGTGGATAAACTGGTAAACCCCGACTTTTCAGATCCCGTTGTATGTCTTTGTAGGTTTCCACGCTTAATTTTCTATCGATCATCACTCCCAAAGCCTCCTCGGTTGTGGTTCTGATGAAATTTTTTTGTAAACCTCCGAAGCCCGGGTTGGCGATTCTAGATATAACTGATTAACTGTTTCTAGGTCTTTTTTAGATCTTGGGGTCATTTTATTTTCTGGCGGAGCAGATATCGCCAAAACAAAACCTTTGATGAGTTTGGCTGGCGGTTCATTTTGCATGAATTCCTCCATGCGTTTCTTCGACCTTAGTTCCTGTCTGTAGCCTAAACTTCTGTTCTGAGAACTGCCTGAAGGTCCGGGCTCTGGAGAAGGCTCAGGCTCAAGACAAATAGACACGCTAGTGGTCTCGTGTGGATCGTGGGTATGACATTTCAAATGTTCTTGTAAGTCATCAATAAAAGACTTTTCTAAATATGTCTTATGCCTTTTTTTGAAGATCTTTTTATTGCTTTTGCATGCCCTGAACATTTTCATCGTTTTAGTAAGGAAAAAGCTGATTTTGTCATAAGTATCTTTGTGTCATTTGATGACAAAGCTTTTAAATTAGGTCCAAGTTCCCGGATAATTATTTTCAATAATTCTGAATAAGTGAGATCTTCGGGTGAGCCGTTTTTCCTCTTTTTTTACTTTCTTCAGAGAAACATTCATATAAGTGAAGTCTAGTGCACCCTCCTTGCCTATTTGAAGACACCCCCGGAGGTTGAGAGGTGTCGGCTGTGGCACAGTCCACAGCTTCGCTTGCCACTCGTGTACCGACATGAGGGTTGGCGCCCTCATCTCCCCCTAGCCCAGAGTCCTCCGGTCAGGGCCCGAACGGACATCCCCCAGCAGGTTGGGTAAGCCCCTGCTGAGGAAAAATGGCGCCATTGGTCTGGAATGGTGCCATGGTGCCTCCCGTTCCTCCATGTTACATGTATAAGCGCGGGGTTTCAGCAAAAGCCTAACGAGGGTGGACCACTTCCCGCGCTACATGTAACACTTCATCGGAAAAATATAATTATAGGGAAATAGGTATTATAACGTTACATAAAACGTTATTCATAAAAGTACACGTTCTTATGATTAAGAATAAATCTATAAAGTTACAATTACGTATACAAGGAACTTAAGATAGGGGCGCGGGCGCACAGAGACTGTCACGGGTGACGCGCGCAAAGGACTTTTTTTTTTACTGCAGGGCCGCACTTAGGGTACATTATAGTCTTACTTCTTATCTTACTAATATTATAAATGCGAAAGTTTGTCTTACTAATATTATAAATACTTCTTACTTCTTATCTTACTTCTTACTATCTTACTTCTTACCTTACTAATATCTTACTAATATTATAAATGCGAAAGTTTGTGAGGATGGATGAAATGAAATGAAATTAAATGAAATATTTATTTTGTAAATTGGTTCACACTTTTACACATCATGTTTTTTTGCGTGTTAAGTTTAGCTAGATGAGGCCGGTATTTCCTAACTGACTACTCTGAGAAGAAACACCGAAACAAACTCAGAGGTCATAGTCTCTTTTGAAGTCCAGACAATTTGTATTTTTATATGAGAAGCATGTAGGTTCATGTCTGTGGTATTCTTTTGAGGAAATAACCACGCAAATTTGAGCGGACCTGTCCAGACAGGGCAAGCATTTGTCAGTTATCGTGTAGCTCAACTTAGAACTTAAGGAGCTCAACAATTTGACAAAAAATACCAACGGACATTTGGGTAGGCCACACAAGTACTCAAACTGCTTGACATCATTAAATAAATTATAGTGAAAGTAAAAACAACGAAGAAAGAATAACCTATGGATGGATGTTTGTTACTCTTTCACGCAAAAACTACTGAACGGATCTGAATGAAATTTTATAAGTAGATAGTTGACATCCTAGAATAACACACAGGCTACTTTTTATCTAGAAATTCCCACGGGATCGGGATTTGCGCGGGAAAAGCTTCCCACGCATACGAAGTCGCGGGCGGAAGCTAGTATCACGTATTTGTGATTTTTACTGTCCACCTAAAAAGTGTACCACATCACCAACTGATTGCAATATTATCTGTATTGACTCTAAAACAAGCAGTTTATATCAAATTAAAATAAGATTTCACATCATAAATAGAAAGGTCAAAATAGTTGACAGCCCTAACATATATTTTTGAAAATACACACATCAAAAGTGTCTAGGGATCAAGCATTTTTATGCGGATTTCTTGAGATTGAGATGTGGCTTTGTAATAAATTTATGATTTTATAAATTTATATGGATCCTTTTTGGTGCATTTCATAATTTGAAACAGGAACTGTTAATCAAATTCGAGTAAAAGATGAAAATCAGCTGTCAATATTTTCCCTATAAAAACATACAACGCATTGAAGACATTATTAGTGCTACTGTTTCCCTACTACTGATTAAAACCAACGTTATTATGGAGCGGCGACGTCATTTAAGCAGGGAAGAAATGCTCAGAGCCGTAGGAATGATAGAAGCTGGTTCCCGGCAACGTACTCTGGCTTTAGCTCTGAATACAAGTCAGAGTGTTATCAGTCGACTTTGGACACGTTACCGAAGCACTGGTACCGTGGCTGAGCGCCATGGAGGACGGTATCGCTGCACCATACGGAGACAAGACCGATACATTCAAATCTTAACTCGAAGAGCTCCAACAATAACCGCCATGATGTTAGCCGTGAGGCTTCATCACTCTTCAGGGAACTTAATTAGCGACCAAACAGTCAGAAACCGCTTGCATGAAGTGAACCTTCATTCCCGAAGACCGCTACGGGTACCACCTATAGCAATGCACAATCGTAGGATTCGATATCAATGGGCTCTTGAACACAGAAATTGGGCAGAAGAACAATGGCGTTTCGTGTGCTTTTCTGATGAGTCTCGTTTTGGTATGAGACCGGATACAAGACGTATACGACACTGGAGAACCCCTGGACGCCAACAGCGATTAAAATCCTGCCAGGAAGTCCATCTTTACAGTGGTGGAACCATCATGGTATGGGCAGGTATTTGGATCGGCGGAAGAACTGAGTTGATTTGGATCAGAGGCAACCTCAACGCTCAAGTTTATGCTGAGACGATTGTATCTGACGTCATCGTTCCTCTACAAGTGCAAATCGGTCCCTTATTTCAGTTAATGCATGATAATCGTGCATTATGCCGCACACCGCAAGAGTTGTAAGACAGACTCTCGCCGCAGCTAACATCAATGTCCTGCTCTGGCCTGCTCAGTCGCCAGACTTGAACTCGATTGAGCATGCATGGGATATGCTACAGAGAAGAGGTCAGCCGAATATGGAGGGTATCCAGTCGCAAGAAGACCTTTTTTTCTTGTTGCAACGAACATGGGCGGCCATTCCACAGCGTGATTTGGATGAACTCATTTTGAGTATGCCAAACCGATGTTCTTGTGTTGTTAGTGTTCGCGGTAGAAACACGGATTATTAATTGTTTAAGTTAAATAAAAATTTAAAAGTATTAAACCTTAAAAATTTTAAAGAAAACTGTTATTTCAGTCTTTTTTTCGAACTTTAATGTTAGTGGTTCAAATGTCAAAAATCCCTTTATTAGGAAAATGGCAAATTTCTTTATTAATGCAAAGGTGACTTGGTTTATCGTTACTGTGACAAACGAAAACACTTTATTTGATGAATCCTTAAAGAAAATTTTAATTAATATCAATCAGGAGAAAAGTTATTGCAAAAATATATGTTGATCCCTAGACACTTTTGATGTGTGTAGTTTTCTCAAAACCTACGCCGAAGTGGAATGTAGTATTTTTACGGGTGATAAACCTTAGTATGAGGAATCTACTGGTTCTAGGTAGAGGTTCTACTTCGGGCTATAAAAGGAATAAAAAAATAAATACGAAATTCAGTAAAACATTTTTTTCTGTGAATATTTTCATGAATTTTGATGAAATAAAAACGGAATGATACGCGCCTAAGATCGCTTCAAATACCTGTATTAAATTTAACACTGATTTCTGATTAACTTTTTTTAAAGAATTAATTTCAATATTTTTTCCGTGAATGTCACGAAAACTTTAAGATTAAAAAAAAAATCTAGTTTTCAAATTTGTCATCTGGGAGTTCTCGTCATATATTCATTATATAAAGCTTAGTAGGATTGGGCAATAAAAATAAAATGTCACTTTTTTTAGGTAAAAAACACAATGTGGGAGGGTGCGAGGGAGCACCAACGATACCTTGAAAACATTAATTAATAAAATTGGTAGTCCATTTATTAAGCACTGAGTCGACTTAAATATGTCGACCCGGTGCTTAATACCTATAAAATATGTTAAATTATTTATATGTACATACTTACATAGTTTTAAATTTTCTGTTACTAACTCTGTAAATTTGTATTTAGGGGATAATTTCCGAAACTAAAGAATCAAATCTAAAATATTTGTTGGTAGTAGTGAAGGTGCATTATTTATGAGTGCTATATGTTATAAATTATTTCGCTCAAAAGGCAAAGTTCTAGTTGCAAAGTAATTACTACACTAGGTTGAAGCTATTAAAAAATACAGACTCAGGCAAGAAACCGTTCAGTTCTTAAAGATGCAATGCTTCCTTTCTCGTTATTTCTTTATCCACAAAAATAAGCAGCAGATTCATCGGGCTAAAATATAATCAAAGGAATCTTCGAGTCGCTATTGTGTTGAAAATATTAAAATAAAAGCTGCAAATGAAAGCTCGGTATTGTTTCTAAGAATGCAAAGTAATCTTGGTGCGACGTCTCTTGATTAATTATTTCATTTGGTAACTATAGTATTTTTGGAAGAATAAATCTTATTTCAAAATTACACACGACAGTTACCGAATAAAATATCTACTTTGACAAATCTTTTTGGATTCTAAACATTTATTTATTTATTTAAACTTTATGTACAATAGTGGTACATGGGTGGACTTAATGCAACAAGGCATTCTCTACCAGTCAACCTTTGGGTTTATTAAAGAGGAGTTTTTGTTTTGTATATAAAGATTATGTTCCGTCCAACGAGAATATCTGCACGCATATTTTTGGTATGGCAATTAATTATCTTTGGTCTTTGAAATGACTTGACATATAACTTTTCTTGCAAAAAGCAACCGCCGAGTTTGTTGAGATTGATTTATTGTTTGTAATTGAAAATCGAGTTGAATCTACGCGGTATAGGATAAATTGATTGTGATTAGTGATTAGTTGAAATCTAGAACCCCGAATTGAGTGGAAACCTGGGATATTTTGAACACTAACGCCGTATTGAAGTCAACAGAATGACACGCGAACTTTGTTAAAAGTAATTGTGAATTGGTGCTAAAATACGCCTGTGGGGCAACGTTAATGCTGTCTGGACCACGCCATCTGAAGACCGGCGCCTTGTGAACGTCCATGAACACTTGACCATCATTACACGTTTCAATTACTCATTACATACTTACACACATATCACGGACGTGGCCTGACGAAGGTCGAAGCTTGTCGTCCCAGCTCAGAGGGTAAGTCTAGGCTATAAGCTTAATCATTACGGCCTAAGAGCCTATTGTTTGAAAAGCAACGTTAAAGCTCCGTGTAATCGCGGACAGTTCGGCATACCAGTTACCGTTGGCTGGCTTGGTACTGAACAAATTGGTAGCAGAGCGTGGTTTTACATTATAAGATCCACTGGTTTAATTGGAAGTTTTGAACTTTGGTAAAAATAACTTAATAAGTTTTGAATATATTGTTTTGTCAGCCGGGCTCTCAAATTTGTATTTGTAATTTGTACTGTAGTCCCTGTATTGTACTGACAAGTAAGATTTATTTGTGAAATTAGGAATTATTAGGTTGTATTTGGTACATAATTTGGTATATTTGTTGTAATTAATAATTTAATGTCACTAATCTGAATTTAAAAGTTTATCTAAATAATAATCACACATTTGTTAACATAGCCTAACATAACAAGACTTGAATTGTGTATATTGATTTATTGTTTAGTGTGATTATTGGATTGTGTTATTGGAGGTTGTCCGGAGCAATATTGTGCATTCAATTGTTGTGTTTAATTGGTGTTGATCCAGCGCAATATATACATTAAATTGTTATTTTTTCTGTAACTAGCCATCTTTAGCAAGCTAGATTCATACTTGGAATAAGTACAGGGTCGGATTTAGACTTGAAATAAGTTGAATTTAAGTTTATTTTGGTGAAATTATTTATTTATTTTTTATTTCGTTGTTTGTTTGTTTAGTTAATTTTAACTGGTTGGTATTGATATTTGATTGTTGCAATGGCCTCATTAAAGGCAGTCAGGGAGTCTGCTGCCGGATTGGCCTCACAGTTGAGATGGTTCACATCGGCAGCAGCAACGGTTGAGCGTTTAGACTTGGAAGAGGTCACCCTTGCTCGGTACGAGCACTTGAATGAGAGGCTCAAGTCGGTTGATGCTGTGCTCACACGCTTCAATGAGTTCATCATGGATGTGGATTTGGGGGTGATGGACCAGGCAGCCCGCGATAAGGTTCTGGGTGACTATGACCAGATTGTCCACCTGGGGGATGTCATAAGTCAACGAGCCCGGGAAATTTTGAACAGCCGGGTGCCTGAGGCAGCCAAGCCGCAGACCCCCGTTGTTACAGGCCCTGGACTATTGGGTAGGCTGCCCACCCTGGAGCTGCCACATTTTGACGGTCGCTTGGACCACTGGCTGGCTTCCTAAATCTTTTTGAAAGTCTTGTGGATGCACGCTCGGACCTCGGACCTGCCCAGAAGTTGGCCTACTTGTTGTCCGTTTTGGAAGGCGAAGCCAGAGCCTTGGTGCAGCACTTGCCGGTGACGGACTCCTCCTACCCGACCGCTCTGGAGCTTCTCTCCCGACGGTATCAGAACAAGCGCTGCCTGGCTGATGTGCACATCGGCCAGATTTTGGGACTACAGGCCATTGCCAGCACGTCGGCGTTGCGCACTGACTTGCTGAACCCGTTGGTCTCAGCGACCAACGCCTTGAGACGCTTGACGTTACCGGTGGAACATTGGTCCTACCTGTTGGTGCACATAGTGCTGCGGTTGCTCCCTGCGGAGTTGAGGTCACGTTTTGAGCAGAAGTATGGTGGGGATAGTGCCACCCATCTTCCCCCCTTTGACGACCTCCTCAAGTTTTTGGAAGACGATTGTCGGTTTTTGGATAACACTCGTGGCGCCACGGGGTCACGCCCACCACCTTCTCAGCCTAGAGACCAGGGACGGACTAGGGCTAGGGGGCCTGTTGATGTTCGCCCCGCCCCCCGTTTTGCGGGCGCCCGGAGTCCTTATGATTGCGACTTTTGTAAGGCAACGGGGCATGTCATGGCGCGTTGCCCGGCCTTTTCGAATTTGCACGTAAGTGCCCGCCGCCGCATTGTCAACGCACGCCGTTTGTGCTTCTCGTGTTTGGGGGCCCACTTCCATCGGGACTGCCCCGACCCCCGTCCGTGTAGAATTTGAAAGGGGTCCCACCTGGAGATTTTGTGCGCCAACGCGAACCACCCCAGCAGACCATCTTCTGAGGAGGGTTCGCGCAGGGGGGGTATTCCGGAGACGAGCACCGGGCTGAGGCCCGCAATTCTGCACGCCGCTCTCCACCCCCCGCGCAAGTTGTACGGGAGCCCCGCGAGCGCCATTTGGTCTCCCCTCGTCAGGGAGAACGCGCGTTGTCTGCTAGGCAGCAGTGGCCGGACCAGCACCGCTACCTCTCCCCTCCGTTGGCGGAACGTCCCCGGTTGGAGTCGCGCCCTCCGCCATTCAGGCATCCGGTGGGATATGCCCTTCCGGCGATGGCGAGCGGCTCGGGACACCGCGCGGACGAACCATTTGATGTTTACCCTCGTCGTGAACGAAGGCAGCCTGGATGCGGCGAGCGGTCGCCGTCCAGGCATCGCTAGGAAATTGACGCCTGCCCTGCTAAAGGACCCCCCCGATCATGACGGTTTTTTTGCCAACGGCCTCGGTCAGGGTCTGGGGACCCTTGGGTGACTCGATTGTGGTCCATGCCATTTTGGACACGGGAGCCCAGGGTTGCCTTTTGTCGTCTTGGTTAGCGGGACAGGTTGGCCTGGAGGTGAATGAATTTTCAGGCCAGATTCGAGGAATTGGCGAAACGGCTGTCACCACTGTTGAGGGAAGGACCTGGTTTGAAATCACCCCTTTGAGTTGTCCGTACCCTAAACTTCGTGCTCCTGCCCTCGTTCTGCCGACTATATTGGGTAGCCATCCCAATTGTCAGTTGCCTTTGGATGTTCTACGGTTGACGTCAGGTCTGGATTTGGCTGACACCCTGTTTGATTCCCCTTGTACGGTGCATTTGTTGTTGGGCTCTGATATTCTAGGAAGAATATTGTTGGGAAATACGACGGTCTTGCAGCCGGAGACGCCATGGCACCTCGGGAGGTGCTTGGTGGCGGTCTCAACCATCTTCGGCTTTGCGGTTATGGGCCCAGTGCTGTAAGTGCCCCCTCCACCTGAATCTGGTTTGGCGTTGGTGTCCGGCTCAGCCCTCTCTGACGCCGTTCAGAGGTTTTGGGAGGTTGAAGAGCCCCCTCAGGTGGCCCGCTTGAATCCGGAACACGAAGAGTGCGAGTTGTTCTATCAGAACAACACCGGTCGACTCTGCTCCGGTCGGCTTGTGACCCGGCTGCCTTTTGTTGCGGTGCGACCACCTCTCGGCCAATCCAGACCTACGGCTGAGAAGAGATTGTTGGCAATGGAGCGCCGCATGGCCAGGGACCCGGTGCTGCGGCAAAAATATGTAGACTTTATGCGTGAGTATGCAGACTTGGGACACATGTCGGTGTCAGATTTGGATTGGCGCTCAGTAGAGCATTTCTTCTTGCCACATCACGCGGTCCTCAAACCATCCACTGGTAAACTGCGCACAGTGTTTGATGGGTCTGCGCGGACTTCTTCCGGCGTCTCCTTGAATGATTGCCTGCATTCCGGCCCCAAATTGTTGAGGGATCTTTGTGACGTCATCACGTCTTTTCGTCGTCATCAAGTAGTCTTTGTGGCCGACATCAAAATGATGTTCCGGCAAACGGTTATTCACCGGGATGACAGACGTTATCAGTTGATCCTGTGGCGGGAGCATCCCCAGGATCCTATGATTGTATACGAGCTCAACACGAATACGTACGGCCTTCGATCAAGCCCCTTTGTTGCTATTCGTTCGCTTTGGGAGCTTGCGGACCGGGAGCATTTGAGGTTCCCTCATGCGTCCGCCATCTTGAAAACGGACCTGTACGTCGATGATGTCTGCACTGGAGCTCCTACGGTTGAGGAAGCTATCCTGTTGCGTGATGAGTTGGTCCAGATTCTGGCTTCCGCTGGCTATGAGTTGCGTAAATGGGTGTCCAACTCGCCAGCGCTATTGGAAGGTGTGTTGGAGGATCATAAGCAGGATCCTCATTTGTTTGAAAACGTTGACAACCCCGCCATGATGGCCGTCCTCGGCGTTCAGTACCGACCAGTTCAAGACACCTTTACGTACGATGTCGACTTGGAGTTACCTCCTACTTGGACTAAATGACTGGTGTTGTCTACTGTAGCGAGGACCTTTGACCCTAATGGCTGGATCTGCCCGGTATTGTTTTGGGCAAAATGCTTCCTTCAGCGCCTTTGGACCGCTGAACTTGGTTGGGACGAGCCACTTCGGGAAACCCTGTTAGAAGACTGGCTCCAATTTGTATCCACGCTCCCTGCGGTCAATGAGGTCGCGCTGCCACGCGCCATCCTCCCCCCTGGGGTTTATACTGCCACCCTTCATAGGTTTTGTGACGCGTCCTCTCACGGTTATGCCGCCGTTGTTTATCTGCGCACCGTCAGCGCCACGGGCCAGGTGAAGTTGTCACTGGTCATGGCCCAGAGCAAGGTGGCCCCCCTCCGGACGGCATTGACCATCCCTAAGTTGGAGTTGTCAGGGGCGGTGCTTCTTGTGCGTCTCTTAAACCACGTTGCGCACACTTTGGGTGGAACTGTTGACATTCGGGCTTCTTACGCCTGGACGGACAGGCAAATTGTTTTGTGTTGGTTGAAGACGTCCGTCCACTCTTTGGAGGTCTTTGTTGCGAACCGAGTGTCTCAGATTCAAGGTTCTGAAACGCCTTTGATTTGGAGGCACGTGCCTGGTGACCTGAACCCGGGGGACGTAGCCTCACGCGGGTGCATGGCCCCCCGCTTGATTGCTCACCCCCTCTGGTGGGGACCGGACTGGCTGATTCGCCCCGAGGACGATTGGCCTCGAACGCCAGTCTTGATGTCGGATCCTTTACCCGGACTTTAGGTGTTCGCTGTTGGGACGAAGGACCCTCCGTTTGATCCTGAATTTTTGTTGAATCGATACAGCTCCCTCGACAGATTGTTGAACGTTACCTCGTGGATCAGGCGTTTTGGCCATAATTCTAGGAATCCAGGGGACAAGCGCCTGTCACCAGTTCTCTCTCCTCAAGAGTGACAGGAGTCACTCCTCCTTTGGGTCCGCTCTGTGCAGGCTGCACACTTTGAGAAAGAGATCGAGGTCCTGAAGTCTGGTAGGGTTAAGTTGTCGGGAGCTATTAGTAAGCTGAATCCCTTCTTGGATAAGACGGGTCTTTTGCGTGTTGGAGGACGGTTGAGGAACTCTAGCCTTCCTTATGGGGCCCGTCACCCCCTTTTGTTGCCCAAGGAGGGCCACTTGGTTCAATTGTTGGTGACTGATCGTCACGTTAAAAACTCGCATGCCGGTTGCAATGCGCTGTTGGCCATTCTGCAGCGAGAATTTTGGATTTTGTCGGCTCGTCGTACTATTCGTAGCATTGTCTTCCGTTGTATGCCGTGTTATCGGACTAAGGCCTCCACTATGCAGCCCCTAATGGGAGATTTGCCGGCTGATCGCGTCAATGAGGCGAGGCCCTTTGCTGGCGTCGGAACGGACTTTGCTGGTCCCTTTTCGGTGAAGACGTCCACCCTTCGTAATGGTAAGATTGTCAAGGCTTATTTGTGTGTTTTTGTCTGCCTGTCAACCAAGGCAGTACATTTGGAGCTGGTAACCTCCCTCTCGACAGAGGCCTTTGTGGCGACTTTGGACAGATTTGTGTCTCGCCGAGGGTTACCTTCTTTGATAAGGTCTGATTGCGGTACGAATTACAAGGGTACAAGTAACTATTTGAAGGAGGTATACGCCTTCCTTAATGAGAGCCAGGTTGACATTGGTAAAAGTTTGGCCCGCCGAGGGGTCACTTGGTTGTTTGACCCGCCAGCCTGCCCCCATTGGGGGGTATTTTTGAGGCCGCGGTGAAAGCGGCAAAGGGACACTGGCGGAGATTGTTGGGAGACACCGTTCTCACCTTTGAGGAACTAGCTACGGTATTTTGCCGCATTGAAGCTGTGTTAAATTCGCGCCCATTGTGCCCGCTCTCTTCGGACCCGAATGACTTGGAGGCTCTAACACCGGGCCATTTCTTGATTGGACAGCCACTTGTCGCCTTGCCGGAGTACCCTTTTGTTGATGTGAGCCAAAATCGGCTTTCGCGGTTTCAGTTGGTGCAACAGCTCGCTCAGAACTTTTGGAAGCGTTGGAGCTTAGAGTATCTGCACATCTTCCAGCAACGCGTCAAGTGGACGGATAAAACTCATCCGCCCAAGATCGGAGACCTCGTCCTGATTAAGGATGCCAACCTTAAGCCTTTGTATTGGCGCAGGAGCACCGACGGGGTCCCTCGTTTTGCTGAGGTTTTGGTGGACGGATCCATCATAAAGAGAGCGGTCGCAACCTTGTCAAGGCTTCCAATTGATTAGCGGATGGGTAGGCCCGTCCGGGGGGGAGGGAGTAGATGTTCCGTCCAACGAGAATATCTGCACGCATATTTTTGGTATGGCAATTAATTATCTATGGTCTTTGAAATGACTTGACATATAACTTTTCTTGCAAAAAGCAACCGCCGAGTTTTGGCTGGCTTGGTACTGAACAGATTATAATTATCCTCATTCTAACTTTTATAGCTAAACGGAAAACATACTGAAACCTCCTCAATCGCACACACACACACAGGGTGTGATACGTGATTTCGAAAATGAAGCACCGGAGAACACGTCCCCGTAAGTTCACGAATACGGAACACTTAACAACGAATGCACGCTACTACGAAAAAAGTTTTTAAAATTATATGGGCACTAACTTTACCATTAGAACTTAAGAACTTCATCCGTGATCATGGCACTTGCAACAGTGCTGAAATAACGGAAAACCAGTGTCAGTGGTCAATCAGACTGCACTAGTGGGTGGGGGGCGGGTGCGGGCGCTCGGGTCTTGGCGTCTGCGTATTCCCAGTGCCGAACGAGCTATGAGTGTCTGCACATGTGTTTGGTAGTTCTCAAACTGCTACGTATTTAGAAGACATGGATGAAGATTTGCTTTTATTAATGGAAAATTCACACTAGAAATGGAAATCGCAATATATAAAGTTATATTTCTTCCCATAATTTATTTTGCCCGCCCTATTTAAATGTTGCAGATGTTTGCTCTGCCAAATAGCAGTGCGATGTTGTACTGCAGATATTATAAATTCTCCCGTATTTGATATCCATGACGATTGACGACGCATCGGCGGGTGAATCAAAATGGTTTAGAACCACAAGCGTAGTCACCTAACAGACGCTACATCACTGTGAACGATACGGGCGGACTGAGCCATTAGAAAGTAGAAACACCCGCGCCCCCCGCGCCCGCGCCCGCCTCATGAATACGCTCGCCGGCGGGAGCACTGAGAACGCTACAGCTGGCGTCTGCATACATTTTGAATTACACGCGCCCGCCTACACTCTGAAAGAGTACTCAGATTTATGGGCTTCTGACTACCCGTAACGACTGACAAAGATGTCCAAATTACAGCCGCGACCAAAGAGGCACAGTGGTATCACACCGCAAATTTCCAATCTCCGGTTTACTACAGAGAAATTCCTTACAGAAAAACAATAGCACTTTTCGTCCGACCCGGGAATCGAGGCCGGGACCTCATGCTCAGCAGTCATGCTTACGACCTCTTGATCAACGAGATAGAGCAGACATACACTTGGTAAATATCCCTCTTTAAGTTCTAATGATAAATGAACACACATAAACGTTATACACACACTCACCACCCCCTTTTATTACTAACCTCTACATGTTATTATTAAGTACTAGCAGTTCCTCGCACCTTCATTCGCGTGGGAAGTTTTTCCCGCTTAAATCCCGATCTCGTGGGAATTTTGCAAAATCCCGTATTAGCGAGCAACTACGTACTAAAAGAAACCGCCATGCAAAATTTGAGAGCCCTACTACTTGTAGTTTCTGAGATTTCGTGATTAATCAGTGAGTGGTATTTCGCTTTTATATATTATACATTATTCCTCCGTAAGTTATATGTACTTCGTACTCCTGTTACTATTATAATGGAGGGATAGATGACACCTATAACACGGGTCTTACCTAGCTTAGGCTTAAGGTGAATGGATTTCACTGCCATTTTGTCACTAGATGGCGACACATCCACAATTTCGAACATTTTCAATTTTTACACCTAATATATAAATGTTTAATAGATAACTTTATTATACGCTCAACCTAGGGCATTAACTTGATTGTTTTAGATAATCACTATGCTTGTTAACTGGTATCATACAAAGATTAGAGCAAAATAAAGATTTAACCGCATGAATTTACTCTTTACACACACATGCGAAGTAAATAGCAGTAACTTTCGACACCACTAGATGTCGCTTTATTCAAACATGGTAGGAAATTAAAATGTCCAAATGGTGTTAATTTAAAGAAAGACGACCAAATTATCTATCTATACTTATAATAAATCTGTAGAGAGGTCAATTCTGTACATGAAATATATTTCCAAAATAACTATCAGGGGGTGATTAGGGATCGATACTGATGCCAAAAATGCAATCAGTAAAATTTTTGTCTGTCTGTCTGTCTGTCTGTCTGTATAACCGTTATAGAAACAAAAACTACTCGACGGATTTTAACGAAACTTGGTACAATTATTTTTCATACTCCTGAGCGGGTTATAGTATACTTTTCATCACGCTACAATCAATAGGAGCAGAGCAGTGAAGGGAAATGTTGGGAAAACGGGAGAAGTTACTCCATTTTTTAAGCTTCCGTCGCGTGTGCAACCTGAATGGTTAAAGCTACACAAATCATTTCATGACGGAAATGTTCTCCTTAAAATTATATAAAAAATATCCCACGACAGCATATGTCTAACTTTTATGGTTGACTCACAATAACACGTGTAACTCCCGATAGCTTAGCAGTTCGAAGCTTTCTGATTATAATATTTGTCTACTCTTACGTTTATAACACTCTCAGTCACCCCTAATTGAAAAAGTTAACATTATTAACTATTCCACAACAAAATTGGCCAAGCGCGAGTCAGACTCGCCCATGAAGGGTTCCGTAGTAACTATAATATAATATGCAAATTTATTTGACAAAAAAAAAACCTTACAAATTTCTTAACACTAGCTTATTTACATTTTTTACAACTGCGCCAAATAAATTTGTTTTGAAAAAAAAACCTTACAAATTTCTTAAAACTGGCTTTTTTACATTTTTTACAACTGCGCCGAATAAATTTGTTTTTCATAGTGTTTGTATGAATTACAAAGTTATATTTGCGGTTTTAGAAAATATGCTGTATCTCAAAAACTGCTGAACTGATTTCGTTCAAACTAATTTTGGTTGAAAGTTTATATTAAGATCTACAGACATATATTTTTTGTAGATTTTTCACTCCATTATTATAGAAGGTTGTGTCCGCCACACACACATTTTACCACTTTGGAAGCTTATATCTTTTAAACGATTGACTTTATGGAAAAGTGGTTTTAGAAACCCCGATGTCGTTTTTAAAGAACTGTCTATAGATCCTACACATGCATCGATTTCATGAAAAAAAATATTTTCAGGTTTAGTTCCATGTATGGGGAGCCCCCCTTTATTTTAAATATTTTTTAATTTTTTTCTCAAAATCGGAAAGCGGTTCACAGAATACATCTACCTATCAAGTTTCACATGTATAGTCCTAATAGTTTCGGAATAAAATTGCTGTGACAGACGGACGGACGGACAGACAGACAGACAGACAGACGGACAGACATGTCGAAACTATAAAGATTCCGTTTTTAGCCATTCGGCTACGAAACCGTAAAAAGAATCATATAAATCGGTATAGAAACACCAAAGTTATACATGAAATACGCTTATAATAATAAGCCATCGCGCGTGAATACTGAATCATGCTATAAGGATTATTTTTGAGAATCGGTCGCCGCGCTCGACGCGTCTCGCGGTCGAAGCGTTCTCTAGGTACTTAAGCCTCATGTGTACGTGATCTAAACAATATTACCAATACATTAACTTACGCTGACGGAGTCGCGGGCACAGCTATATTGTATCATTACGCTAAGGCCAATAGGAGCGGAGCGCCAATGAAGAATGCTTCAAAATCGGGGTTAAATTTAACGTTAGCCCAAAGTAACTATTCCACGCGGACGAAGTCGCGGGCAAAAGCTAGTTATTTATAAGATGAATGTCCTTACATTGTAGCAAAAACTAAAAACAATTATTAATTTATTTATTAAACATACTATATATTACTAGAGGTTAAATTGTTATGTTCCAATCTAATTCTTATTAATATAATTATTGGTCTATGCATACTTTTGTTTCTAGGCTCGATATACGATACCTTTTCACCATAACAAATTATTCAGATATAATTTATCTGAATAATTTGTGTTTTGGTTAATAAAGGTATATCGTACTTATATAGGTTGTTGTCATGTGACTGAACCTAAATAGTACCTAACGTGGAAATAAATTGTGACGTGTACTAAATAAATAAAAGATTATTTATTTAATTGTTTTTTTTTTATTATAAAAAAATAGGTTCGCGTTTGACCACCATCTCACCTGATGGTAAGTGATGATGTGGTCGAAGACGGAGCACGCTTACCTAAAAGTAACCTATTCAGTCTTGACTTAAAGACTCCTAGGTTATAGCTTTCGGGAAACACAGACTCCGGCAGGGAATTCCACTCCTTAGCCGTACGCACAATGAAGGTATTCCCAAAACGTTTCGTGCGTATGGGTGGGATGTCCACCATGCATCGATGGCGCTTCGCCGTTTGTCTCGTAGTCCGATGATGGAATGGGCTTGGCGGAATTAGACTGTGTAATTCCATCGCACACTCCCCGAAATGTAACCGATAGAAAGCCGATAGACTTGCAACTCGTCGTCGATGTTCAAGGCTCTGGAGCTTTGACTCGACCAGTGCATCATTGCTAATGAGTCTCTTGGCCCGCTTCTCGATAGACACAAGCGCGTCTAGTTGGTATTTAGCAGATTGTAAAGCTTTTTATTGTATTTTACTATAAATTAATAATATTTATCTATGGTCAATATTTTCATACAAATAATCGTTTTATTTACTCTCACTACATTTACCTAAATAGTTTCTGGTTGGATTCGAACCATCGACTGGTAACACCATTCAAAGATAACATATTGTTTTTATATTTTGATGTTTACAATTATGATTCTGATTTTAGTATTAGAAAGAATTATGTACGTAGATTACAATTTATATAACACCACACGTAAGTGTATATAACGGCACATGTAAGTATCTTACACAACACTCTTACTTACTCTCACTCGTTAGAATATTTATTTATAGATGTCAAATATACCTACAATTATTATCATATTTGACATATTAATTTTCATTAGCAGTACTGAGTTAGTTTTTAGTACTACGATTGGCTATTTTCAACATAAAAACTTTTTTGCAAAAAAATAAAACCGACTTCCATATCAAAACACTACAAAGCCAAAAATAATTTTAATTTCGGTAGTCGGTGTTATTGGTTTTGTATTTTCTTTTTTTTCACACCGCCTTCCGAAATTAAAATTATTTTTGGCTTTGTAGTGTTTTGATATGGAAGTCGGTTTTATTTTTTTGCAAAAAAGTTTTTATTTTCGCGCTTTTTAGTGGGTCAATTTGTAATTAATCTAGTTATAAAAGCCAAAATGTCAACTACAAAAAACTAAAAACGCGCGAACAAAAAACACAATATAGAGTAACCGAAAAGGTCATCAATGTAAATATTTTTTTAGACTTTTGTTGATTTTTCTGAAACGGCTTGTTCGTTGTCGATAAAATTTTCATGGGACCATTTGGGAAGTATACCCTTTCCAACAAAAAAAGAATTTTTCAAATCGGTTGGCGAGCGACGGAGCTATGCCCGAACAAACATAAAAAAAAAAAAAAAACAAACAAACATCCGAATTGAGAACCTCCTCCTTTTTCAGAAGTCGGTTAAAAATATAAACCAAGAAAATATTTGTACCTATAAAAGTTACGAACATTCAAAATAGGTACATCAAAGGATACCTATCAAAAGTTCGCTCGCAAATGATTTCGCATAGATTTTATTATATAGGTAATAAGAACTTCATTAGGTATGTTATTTCAAAATTTCTTTTTATTGTTGTAGGTCTGAGAAATTTACTTCCAACTGTTAGTTTTATTGATGCAAAAAATGTTATTAATTTATTTTACATTGTGATATTTACATATTTATCCTGGAATATTGTTGATCGAAGGTACCTACGCATGAATTTGGGTTTATTAGATTTGATTAGAGAAATGTAGGTACCTACATACTTACGATTCTAATATTATCTATACCAATATTACTATAAAGCGGAAAGTTTGTTTGAACGCGCTAATCTTCGAAAGAACTGGATGGATTTCAAAAAATATTTCTGATTATAATAGGCAGTTTTATGAGGAAGACTAGTAGATCGGATATCTGAGCCATTCCGTGAAAAATTGAATGTAAGAAAAAAGTACTGTCACACAATTTTACAAACAGTTTACAAGACTATCTTATACTCTATTGAATGCATTTTTTTTTAATGTACAGTGTAGATCATTAACTTTAATATATATATATAATGGAGTCAGTTGTTGTTAATTTAACCGATTAAAAATTAAAAATAAGAGGCAAAAAATAACATTTTAGCGTGTCACACCTCCTGTCGCAAACTTTAACTAACCGAAGTTCATGTTTTTTTTATACATACTTCAGCGTTTTTTGGGAGCTTTAATTGAATATTGCTTTTTCTCAAGTATAACATTAATTTTACTCGTAAATCTTATTGTATTACAACAAAATTCATGAAATTAAATGATAATCAAATTAGCACCAAGGTGGACATTCCACTTTAGTCACTACTGTTTTATTTGCTTTCCGTTTAAAAAAATTACCAAAGCAAGTTATTTTATTGTCATAGTAATGTTATTGTAGTAGATCAGCCATTTATTTTTACCCATCGTGCAGTTGTAACGCAGTGATCGGTGACGAAGCCGTGTTTTTAACACGTAATCGATTAAGAAGTCCACTATAGTCACAGCAATAACGTGATACCGGTAAGTTCTTAAAACATTCTTTTATTTTCGAATTATGCCTAATGTATGTGTGTATGTCGTGAAATAATGATTTCCTCCAAAAGAACAAAGAATATTGAGTGTTGTCGTCATTATTATTAGTAAGCGGAGTTCGTCACGTCCATTTAGTGTCGTGACATATTAGTGGAACAATAATTGTGACGAAATGGACACATAAGGCTAAGTTTACGTGGTGCATGTTTTACCGACAACAACTAAGATGGAGTTATGTGTTTCTGTTAAATTATATTAATCATATTAGATGGTCTATCTTTTGACTACCTTAGTTAACGTTTACTATTGTTTTATTTACGGAACAGATTGGCTTACATTATTGTAGGTATAACTCTAAAAACCATAAGCATTTAATTTAATAAATAATAGTAAATTAGGATCTTTTTATTTGTATATTTCCCTTTCAGAGTTACTCCGCGAACTTTTTAATAATGGAATATTGGTAGATATTGACAAAGTTTTATCTATTTTCATTCAAACCCGGTTTTCGTGTATATAAGAAGTAAGTTACCAAATATTATAATTAGAATAAGAGATATCGTATTGCAATGTTATGTTTAACTTTCATGTCATGTAGTAGTAGTCCCTAAGTTTGAATAATTCTATAAAACCTGATTTGTTTGTGCAAGTTTGCTAGGAGTACCTAAGTATTCACGTGAAAATTCAGTCCTATTTTTATTCAAATGTAGATTTTTTTTTACCAAATATTACAAAATATAATAGAGAATAAGGAATATCGTACGGCAATATTTATAGTTTTAAGTTAAACTCATGAGTTTAACTTAAAACTATAAATATACTTGTTTGTCACTAAGTCATTAATTATAGAATCTAAGCATCCACGTAAACGTTCCTACTTGATTAATACCAAAAAAGTGTGAAGACAAGCAGGCATAAGTAATTTTAAGACAAGCAGGTACACCTTCTTATATTTATTATACTTCTTTAAATGTTTATATCCTATGTAGATACAAAGTTCCTATTAATTTAATTTAACTGTTAAAAAAATACCACAAAATGTGTGAACACAACAGAAAGTATTAAAGAAAGCTTATGATAAGAAGGATAATATAATATGAAGAATTCTTTAAGTTGATTGTTAATGAAAAATGATTTGATTTTGTTTGTTTGTTAATGTTTGATTTTTTAATTAATATTTTTGATTATTAAACTTATTATGAACACAGCTTATGTTTCAATTTAGTAACGATGACATTTCCTACGAAGTCACTGTCACAATTTTATCTTCCAAGTTTTAGGCTGATGATGAGGAATTTGTTACTAGTAATGGTTTATTTTGGAATGAAATATAATAGAATATGATGCTAATTTTCATTTAAAATAGTTTGAATCATTTTCAAGGAGCCAAATTAACTACAAAGTTAAAAATATAAGTCGCACTGACCTAAAACGTGACGAAAATATTTTAATATGTGATTTAAAGCTAGAGAAATATTTCAAATAGGGTAAACGAAATTGATTTCAAAAAGAGTATATGTATTTTAACTAAACATTGTTAAGAATTTGTAAAAGATAGTTCACATTGCTGATAAAATATTACGTTAGTAATCGTTACTAAATGGACAGTGCTTGTCATAGATCATGTTTGAAAGTCCGTTTTTTTTAAACTGTATACTTTTTAGTTATAAACTATATATTTTTCTTAAACTTTGGTAAATGCCGCATCGAATCATGAAGAAAACTAATAAAGAAAATTTTAAAATTGTCCATTTTGTCCCCTAAGTAACGGTACAATTTTTCACGGAATGGCTCATCTAGCATTACGCTAATGTCTCGGTTTTCCTAAAATAAGGGCATTAGTGAAATAAGTCGGAAGTAAATTACTATAATCGCGTGCGCTGGCGAAATGCTGATATATACCAAAAGTTCATGTAGGTACTACAGAAATGTAGGGTTTAAGCAAATCTTAAAAAAAGTCCGCGGTACTACATATCTAACTTTTATAAATAAGAAACAATAAGGCAAATTATGTAGGTACAGTCGGCCAAGAAAGTGGTGTACCACCCTAAGGTTGAATATCGCTTGCAGATTCATAGGTAATAAAGATTAGTTTCGCTTGCAGATCGATCTGACAACTTCTATTGCTGTCTTTATCTGATTATTGATAACGACTATTACTGTTTGTAACGTGACAGCTGTTCTTAGTTTGAACTTGATGGAACCAATGACGTCGTAAAATCAACGGCGGGGGGCTGTAGATTTTGATGACAAAATTGTATCTACAAATTCAGAATTGTAATCAACAAGTTACATAAAATTGTAAAGGCACAAGGCGAGTCCACAAACCTACAATTTCTGTAAACTTGTAATTACAATATCAATAAAAAACAAGCTAAAAATAGATTTATCCTTTTATTAAATTTCTACAATCAATTTTAAAATACTTATAACAAACAAAAACATAGCATATATAGTAATATTTAGAAGATATTGAAAATTTTTAAAAATTAGAAACGGGTGTAACCGCCGTTGGCCTCTATAACCTCTAAAAGACGAGACCTCATTGAACCAACAAGCCGTGAGCAAATATCGGTTCCCCGCATTTCCTCCCAGATATAATTACAGTGACTAATAAGAGCTTGTTTGGTTCTTTCATTTTGATGCGACCATCGTTGGACCATAAGGCCCCAAAGATTTTCTATCGGGTTGAGGTCCGGCGATCTTGAGGGCCACTGAATTACCCTTACGTCAGTGTGTGAACGAAACCAGGCTCTTACGATCCTCGCATTATGAATTGAACAATTATCTTGAACAAAATCAAATTGTGGCACTTCGTTCTCCGGGTAAACATTACGGACTGTCGGTAGCATTGCATTCTGAAGCACGTCGATATAATTTACAGCCGTCGCTCGAGGAGGTAGAGAACACAATTCTCCTACACCATCCGTACTCATCCAGCCCCAAATATTTACGGAAATTCGACCTGATTCTCTATTTGGGATTACATGATCATCTTTATACCGTGTTGAATTATATCGCCAAAGGTGAAGACGTCCATGCTGACTGGATTTAAACGTTTTTTCATCACAAAACACTGTATTAGACCAATCAAACTCTAAGTGCTCTCTGGCGAAGTTCAGACGAGCAAGTCTGTGAGCATCCGTCAAATATATTTTCTTGGCGTAATGCCTGTGGTGCAACCCCATGTAATGTAGATGATTCCTTATTGTTTGGGCACTCACATCGAACATCTCCGCAAAATGTTTTGTGGGCTTAAAACCATTGATTTCATATTCCCGTCTCATGAATTCTCTATCGTTATTGGAGAGTGCAGGCCGGCGACCACTTCTTCTGTGATCCAACAAACTTCCCTCCTCTCCTTCACGACGAATCCAAAAGCGGACAGAACGCCTCGATATATTCAAATTCCGGGATATCGCACTGATACTGCTTCCCTCATGAAATTGGGCAATTATTTGTGCTCTTTCGGCAATGGTAAAGTTGGCAGGCATTGAGATGATTTTATATGCAGTTGATTGAAAAATAACACGGAAAATATATCGATTTTTTGCATATATTTGACAAAATGTCAATTGTCAGTTTTCTTTTTCAAATGGAATTCGGTTGTCTAAATAGTTTTTATTACTTTTGTTTGGAAACATTTCAATTGCTTTGTAGAAACTAATGTCCTTTTCATTTATACTAAAGGTTAAAATGTCATGTGACATATGACGTATGAATACTAAATACATAGGTTTACGTCATGATAATGTTGTCTCTTTCAGTAATATCTTTTTATAACGAACCTTGTTGTAATTTTCGATGACCGGGAAACTAAATCAAAACTGGTACACCACTTTCTTGGCCGACCGTACAGAAAATTTTGTAAAAATAAGGCATAGCTTTGTAGTACCTACCTATTATTATTTTGTCGCTATATTGATAAGTACTTACCTACGTTCGAAAGTAGTTTTATCATCAAGACATATTTATGAAGATAAACTTCGTCTTTTACAGAATATAATTTGGACGCAAAGTTTAGGAGAAATGTAAAATTAAAATTATTCAACATATACTATACTCCCCGATATTTATTCCTCACTGATAGCATAGGTACCTAACCTTGGTTTAATTTCAATTTCTTTGCTAAGAGACTTCCTATCATTTAGGTATGTGAAATTATTTTTATTTCACCTTTTTTTACTTCAGGGGGCTTAGTATGAGTTTGCGATACTATTATCGTTTCGTAACTTTAGCTTTGTCTCTTTCACACTCACCTACAAGTTCGGTGCATGTGAAAGAAACAAAGCGATAGTTTTCGAAAACGATAAAAGTATTTCAAACTCGTACTAAGCCCACAGGTGTGTGGTTTTTATATCTATACTTAGCTAGACGTATTTTTCGTCTATATTTTTACGATTCTTGATTTTGTGTAGGTACTTATAATCAATTCATTTTTACATGTACAATTGTATATCTTCATATGTATAAAATGTATCAATCATATTTTCATTTATAACGTGGCCGAGAATTTTCACCTAAGTACCTAGGTATACCTACCAACAACAGTTTTACTCAACTCAATTTTCAAATTCCCGGAGTTGCGGGAACGTTCTAAGTGTTCTAACAAGCCTCGGACGCAACAACGGACGGAACAGTCAGTATGAGTTTGCCACGCCCTTCCACTCTACCCCGATCCGGGGCTGCGGTATCTTGTTAGAACATTTTAGAAACCCAAAATCCGCAGGATGTTAAATATACCTACTATTACATATCATATTTGACATACAAATTTTCATTGACAGTACTGAGTACATAGCCATTAAAAATATAGTATAAGTACCTACCTACCTATCAAAAAATATTTGTGCCTATTTGTATAAAAGTTATGAAGATTCAAAACAGGTCCAAAGGTCCAAGAAAACTATCGGCAGCATTTAAAAAAAAATTGTTTTACCTAGCAGCTTTATTGATCCAACTAGCTTGTGCCAGCGGCTTCGCCCGCGTGGGATGTTTTTCCTGTGTAAATCCCGATCCCGTGGGAATTTCGCAAAATCCTTTCTTAGCGGATGCCTACGTCATGACATCTACCTGCATGCCTTTCAGCCCGATCCGTCCAGTGGTTTGGGCTGTGCGTTGATAGATCACTATGTCAGTCAGTCAGTCCGTCACCTTTGAGTTATATATATTTAGATAAATGTTTTATTTTAATTTGAAATTATGATTTTCATCTATTTTACCTAGCAATTAATACAATGTTTAATAGAAATAACTAATAACCCGAAAATAGATCATTGAACTCATCATTATGAAGATACTATAAGACTATACCTAAAATCGCGAAAAAAGTCAGCTGTAGGTAGGTACCTACAGCTGAAATGCGAATAGGTACCTACCTATTCGCATGACTCAAGAAAGGTCATTGTACTGACGAATCTATTGTAACCAGAGTGTGGTTTTCTAATCTTTGAATCTTTGATTGTAACCTATACATTTAGGGCTATTAAAGCGGAAAAGTTTGTTTGTTTGAACGCGCTAATCCTCGACACATACTGGGTAGATTTGGATGATGGTCAGAAACGGTATGCCGTTTGTATATACTCGGATTTTCAACCGACGACAAAAAAGGAGGAGGTTATCAATTCGACGCGTATATATTATTTTTTTTTATGTATGACACCGATTACTCGAAGACGGCTGAACGGATTTGGAAAATTCTTTTTTGTTTGAAAGGGTATACTCCGAAATTGGTCACATTGACACCAAGTCAGGATCTGATGATGGGATCCTGGAGAAATCGAGGGAATTCTTCAAATATTATAGGCACACCTATAGTGATTTGAGTATTTTTTATAGTAACTTGTGTAGTTGCATTCGAAAAGCACCATTTGTGAAGTGGACCTGATGATGAAGACCACAGATGGCCACTGGAACTACTCAATATACAAGTAGGAATAATAAGTATTTCATGTGTTCCGCTTCGATTACTTGAATGTGGTAATTAAGCACAATATGCTCGTCACAATGCATATGGTGAAGCGAAGCTGATGGTGAAGTACCAGGAGAACTCCTCAACAAATAACGGCCCAACATTGGGAAAAGCAATATTTTGTAAATGAATATAAGTAGTTGACATTTAGGCTCTTGTAACTAGGTAAATTAAAAATCGACCAACTAAAAAGAGTGAAATAAAAACTTCCACTTCCAAAAAACACTGCAAAGTGAAAAATAACTTTAATTTCGGAAGTCGGTGCCAAAAACGAAAATACCAAACTAAAAACACCGACTACCGAAATTAAAAATATTTTTCACTTTGCAGTGTTTTTTGGAAGTCGGTTTAATTTTTTGGTAAAAAGTTTTCTATTTAGGAGATGAGATGACGGCTAATAGACATGTATGGAATAAGAAAACATACCTACTACGCAGACCCCAAATAAATTTGGATTGAGGCAAGAAGATGGAGAAATACTCATGAATATATTATGTATACCTATATGTTATAATTCTGGATTAGTCCCATACATAATTATATGGGACCTATACTATATTTTTTGTTTGAACCTCTTTTGCGAGAGCCATTCAGGGCTCAGGGGTAGGAGGCGATGCCCGCCGGGGTTGCGGAAATGTTCTAACAAGATACCGCAGCCCCGGAATTTAAGGACAGCTGAAGGAACAGGGTGGGTTTTTAGTCAGTAGAAGTCTGACACTCCCTTCCGCTCCACCCAGAGCGGAAGAAGTCATTCGATGATTTACCCACCCAGAAAAAAAGGGGTAGGAGGTGTCTTCTTTCCCATCCCAATTCTTCTTTGGCTCCATTATACATTATCTAAAAAGACATTAGGTATGTAAAAATATAATTTTGTTTGAAACGTTCAACGTATACCTAAAATATAGTTAGGTAGGTACCTACTTACTATTTTTATCCATAGTTATTATTATTATTATATATATATCGACGGCCCCCCCGTATACTATCGAAATTGAAAAAATGACGTTTTCGTTTTATTGCACTAATGGCAAGTAGAGATAAAGATCTGTAATCTATACTTAATATTATAAAGCTGAAGAGTTTGTTTGTTTGTTTGTTTGTTTGTTTGTTTGCTTGAACGCGCTAATCTCAGGAACTACAGTTCTGATTTGAAAAATTCTTTCAGTGTTAGATAGCCCATTTATCGAGGAAGGCTATAGGCTATATATCATCACGCTAAGACCAATAGGAGCGGAGCACTAATGAAGAATGTTTCAAAATCGGGGGATTTTTTTCCACGCGGACGAAGTCGCGGGCGGAAGCTAGTCCTATATATAAATTATGTACCAATTTTTATTCTTTCAACTGTTTTTCAATTGAACAGAATCGAAGCTGCATAAAGTAAACACATTAAAACATCGAACATGCCGGTTTCGATGTTATTGGTGGTCAGCGGTACGCGCGCGCGACACGTAACTACCTGTTTCGTCAGTGTTATTCGAAATGTGAGCAAGTACGCACGTGTTTTTTAAGGTTAGATTAAGGTTAGTTTTTCTTTAATCTTACGTTCAAAATGAATAGAAGAGGGAAGCAAATGGTGGATATGATAAAAAAGCACCGTGAAAGTACAACAGAGCCAGTTATTTCCACGATAAATGAGGGTCAAGCCGGTAAGTTTTTCATTCTTTTGGGCGTAATTGCGTAATTTAAATGTTAAAATGTAAAAAATATATAATTTTCTGATGGAACCTATGTAGCGATTTTTATTAAAGTGGCTTTTTATGAACAAATATTGAAAAATATTTTGATATTTTGAATAATTAATTTTAAACTATCGAAAGTGGCACATTCGATACTATACTAGTACAAAGAGCAAATTTGTTCTATCGAATGTACCACTTTCGATAGTATTGTCTGGTATTGGTTCTGAGAAATTTATTGAAAATGGTAAATTCGATAGTTTTCTCTGCTAAGAATACATCGAATATACCACTTTAGATGCTTTACTACGTCAAATTCTTGCTGTTTCGATGGATTTTGCAATTGTTTTTATTTTATATTTTTGTATTTTCAGCATCTCCTGTGCGATGTCAATTCACCGACGAAGAATTGAGATATTTAAATAATATTATTGAAGAAAATGACGCGGTTAATGAGGATTTTGTACACAATGATTCCGAAATTGTTGTTTTTGACAGCAATGAATGTACTCCTATTCCATCTCCTAGCTCTGTTCAAGATTTTTATTGTGTAACAAACCAAACCGAACAATTTTGTAACAACGATGCAATTCAAGAATTTAGTGACATTCCAAGTGTTAATTCTTTGATATCAGTATCAGCTTCTGAACCAAGAACACCCAACACTGAGACTGTCAGTAGAAAAAAAACCTTCAAGCAAGATCCGGGTAAGAAAAGAAAGAGGCATTATTCAGGACTACAAGAAGCCAGCGCAACGATACTGGTGTGTCCGAACTTGTCCACGGTACGTGGAGCTTAACGTTGCTCTTCAACAACAATAAACAAAAGGCTCTTCGGCCTACAAACCATACATACAAATAACAGTTCTAACCACTAACCTTCTGTGCTGGGTCCGCCAACTTCGACCTTCATAGGTCACGCCCAAGTGTGGTATGTATGTAAATATGAGGTGAGTAATTGAAAGTGTGATGTAAGTCAAGAGTTCTGAACGGTCACAAGGCGTCAGTCTCCAGATGGCGCGGTTCAGATCAGCATCACAGCCCTAACTCGCACCGGATTGAAGCTATTTATTACTACTTATTTCCAACAAATGCGCGTGCCACGAGGTGGCAACAACCCGGCGATAAATCCCAAAATATCCCGGGGTTTTCGTCAAATGGGGATTACAACTTCAAACAATAGTTAACTCGCGACCCAATTATCGGTTTCAACACGCGATTCCTAACGATATTTTACCAATTATAATTAACTCAACAGGTCCCAATCGGACATTTTTCAACAAGGAAGCAAAGACTATCTGTCAAGTGAAAAGGTTATGTCAAGTGTCAACATCAAAAGAGACAATAGAATGTTGCCACACCAAAAAGATCGTTCAAAAATACATTTGGGACGCAACAGGCATGTTAACCAATGGGCTGAAGTTCGTAGGAAATTACTGAAAAATTCCGGTCAGAAACATGTCAGCAAAAAGGCAAAAAAATGCCAGCCAAAACAATGAAGAGTCCATGCCCTTTGACTTGCAAGCTGAAGTGCTCTATTCATATTACGGAAGAAATAAGACAACTTATTTTCGATAACTTTTGGAAACTCTCAGACCACTCAAAGCAATGGGTACTCCCATTGCTTTGACAAATTCACTAAGAAATTGGAAAAGAGGAGACAAACTAAGGAAGGGCCTTCAAGAAGAAAGTTTACTACTAGTTACTATTTACCTGTTCCGAACGAAGATTCCAACAAGTTCGAACCAACAAAAGTGTGTTTAAAAATGTTTTATGCCACTTTAGCTATTACAGACCAATTTATTCGTACAGCGCAAGAAAAGCTTGACGTAAGTGGCATTACGGGAACTGACAACAGGGGCAAACATCTTAATCATCCTAAAAGACTAGACACGTGAAATCATTCCAGCCTATCGAGTCCCATTACACCAGGAAAAGCAGCAGTAAATTGTACCTGGACAACAATCTAACTTTTGCTAAGATGTTTGCGTTATATAAAGATTGGGATCAATTGCAAAACTACAACAATACAGCCCAAACGGAAAGACAATACCGCACTATTGTAAACGACAACATGAACGTTGCATTTTATATGCCAAAAAAAGATTTATGTGACAAGTGCCATGCGTTTGATAACATGGATAACCCTACCGAAGAAGATAAAGAATCTCACGCCAAGCATCTATTGAACAAGCAAACTGCTCGAAAATACAAAGCTGAGGATAAAGAATAAGCTATGCAAAATCCTGGTCAAATAGTATGTGCAACTTACGACTTTCAAAAGGTACTTAACTGCCCTAGTGGAGAAGTTTCTTTATTTTATTATAAAAGAAAGCTGTCTCTTATGCATCTGACAGTATTTGATGCTGGAAAAAAGGAAGCATCATGTTACATGTGGCCTGAGAATATAGCCAAACGTGGAGCTAACGAGGTTGCTAGCTGCTTGTTAGATTTTATCCAGCTTAAAGTAGCAGATGGTGCACAGGACTTCAGATTTTGGTCGGATAACTGCACCGGACAAAACCGTAACAGGGTTATTTATAGCCTTTATATGTACGCAAGCAGGAAATTCAACATCGATATCACACACCGATTTTTAGAGTCGGGTCACACTCAACAAGAAGCTGACAGTGTACATGCTCTTGTTGAGAGATCTTCTAAAGGAAAATGTATTTATTGGCAGGCCCGTTGGTATAGTGGTCAGTGGCCCTGACTGCTGTGCGCAAGGTCGTGGGTTCGATTCCCACCTAGGACAAATGTTTGTGTGATGAGCACGGTCATTTGTTCTTTGTCTGGGTGTAATTTATCTATAATATGTATGTATTTAGAAATATATAATTATGTTTATCAGTTGTCTAGTACCCATACCACAAGCTCTGCTTAGTTTGGGACTAGATGGCGTTGTGTGAAAAGTTGTGGAATATTATTATTATTCCCTTTATTACATTTTATACACATATTATTTACATTTTTAAATATTCCTATAAAAACAAAAAAACATTTAAAAATATAAAAAACAGTAGCCCACCGGTATCGGGAACAGGGTCCAAGCTACCGGTGGTCAGGGCTCTTGAGAGAGGAACCTCCTAACAATTCGCGCCGTGTCCAGAAGTACTGCTTTCTGGATCAAGCCCTTGATCCAGCTGCCCAACGAGAGCCTCCTAAGATGTTTGTCGAGGCTCTTGGCTATTATGCCATTGGCTGAGACGACTATCGGCACAATGATTGCTGTATCCACATCCCACATGTCAACAACCTCGTGAGCCAAGTCAAGATACTTAATTTGCTTATCTTTCTCGGCTTTCACGAGGTTCTCGTCATGAGGGACCGCTATATCAACAATCACTGTGCGACGCTCTAATCGGTCTATTACCACTATATCAGGCTTATTGGCAACAATAGTCCTGTCAGTGATGATAGACCGATCCCAGTACAGTGTAATATTGCCATTTTCGAGAACTGGGTCGGGCACATACCTATAGTACGGTACTTCTGATTCCACGAGATTGTATTTAAGAGCAAGTTGCTGGTGAACAATCCTAGCTACAAGGTTGTGTCTATGCAAATAGTCTCCGTTAGCCAGACGAGAACAACCGGAGATAATGTGACGAATGGATTCTCCCGGTTTGTGACATGCCCGACATATGTCTACCGTACCATCCTTCACAATATATTTCCGATAGTTATTCGTCATCATAACTTCATCCATAATTGCACAGACAAAACCTTCGGTTTCCCCGAAGAGGTCACCAAAACGTAGCCAGGCTACGGACGCTAATGTATCTACGTCAGACCCATGAAGGGCCCGGTAATAGCGTCCGTGAAGCTCCTTGCTCTGCCATACTTCTCTGCGGTCATTAGTATCTAATACTACAGGTTTGCGCCAATTCTCGGTACCTAAGGAGAGCGGAGTGAGGCCTTTGTCCACCGCTACCACATCTCGATGCATACCCACGTCGGCTTCTAGGAAATATTCCCTAAGGCTGCATACCTCGTGGTTGTGCAGGGTCTTTGCATTTAAAAAGCCACGACCCCCGCACTTCCGCGGGATATACAGCCTCATCACCGATGAACGTGGGTGATGCATTCGATTTGCAGTCAGCGTTATGCGGACCCGCCTGTCCAAGGCGTCAAGTTCAGTCTGAGTCCATTTGAGTATGCCAAAAGAGTACATCAATACTGGCATGACCCAACCATTGAAGGCACGCACCTTGTTTCCACCTGATAGAAGACTATTCAGTACTTTATTCAGGCGGCCAAAGAAGCGTTCCTTCAATGACTGTTTAACATAAGCAACATTGATGCCTAGTGCCTCTGACATACCCAAATACTTGTAGGTTTCAGTTGAGCCGAGGGATCTTAGGTGTATGGAATCCGAGAGTTGAGTTCCCACGGATTCCATAATCTCCCCTCGCTTTACATGCATGACCGCACATTTGTCCACCCCAAATTCCATCCTGATGGCGCTACTGAAGGTTTCCGTTACCTTCAGTAGCTCCATGAGTTGCAAGTTGCTGGGGGCAAAAAGTTTCAAATCATCCATGTAAAGCAAGTGTGATATGACCTGACCACCTCTTCTCAACTGGTAGCCTTGCCCCGAACCCTCCAGCAGTGTACTGAGAGGGTTGAGAGCCAGACAAAACCACAGTGGGCTCAGACTGTCGCCCTGAAAAATACCACGCTCAATCCTAATCGGTTCGCTGTTTTCCTGGATCTGTCGACATCCTGGATAGCAGAGGACCGTCTTCCATTGCCCCATACATGACTCAAGGAAAGTGCGGAGTATTGGATTTATTTTGTACAACTCCAACACCTTCATGAGCCATGTATGTGGAACCGAGTCATAGGCCTTCTTATAATCTATCCAACATGTCGACAGATTCCTTCGGGAACGACGAACCTGTTGGTTTATGGCAATATCGATGAGGAGAAGCTCCTTAGTACCGCGGGACCCGTTCCTACATCCATTCTGAGAAGCAGACATGATTGAATTTGTATCTATGTGATTATTAATTTTGGCTCTCAGAATGGATGTAAGAACTTTATAGACCGTCGGTAAGCACGTGATCGGTCTATAATTTTTAGGTTCCGAAGTACTGCCTGATTTATGGAGCAGGTGGGTTATTCCTGTAGTTAGGAATTGAGGTAGCGATCCTAGCTCTAAGGCAGACTGGAACTGAGCGGCCAAGCGAGCGTGCGAGCTTAGAAACCATTTAATCCAGAAATTGTGTAGCCCGTCCGGCCCTGGAGATTTCCAGTTGGATAACGGACGAACTGCACGGGTTACATCTTGGGGGCTAATCGTAATTGCCCCCATTTCTGGTATAAGATCGCACGTGCGCTTGATCTCACTCATCCAGTCACCCTCGGTGTGGCTGACAGGTACCGACCAGATGCTGCGCCAGAACGAACACATGGCGTCATCATTTGGTAGGCACATATCAGTCACACCTTGGTCAGGTCGCTCCCAGGCCCTATAAACCCACCTTTCATTGCTTTGGAATGTGCGATTCTGAGTGTATCGCTCCACCCGCCGCTTATATCGACGAATTCGATTTGCCCATGCATAGACTTTCTGCTTCAGGAAGTCGATACGCTCTGTGACGCGGGTCAGATAATCCCGGGGACTGATATCAGTCCCCGCATACGCCCGCCTCACAAAGCGCATCACTCTAGGACGAGTGTTGCCCTGCCTGAAGCAGATAAGTTTACCAATGAGTGTTCTAGCCTCAGCAATACGACGTTCGATCCTGCCCTGCCAAGCTGGTACAGCTGGCCGAATAACTCTGTCAGTCTTTGGAAACTTGACATGAGCTACTCGACAAGCCGCTACAGCTGCACAGTATAGGATCGAATGAGTATCGGTGAGGTCTTCACTATTGTCAAAATAATTTGACAGCAGTGAATCTAGAGCACACACTAGCGCCCTATTTTTCTTATGCATGGGTAAACGAGGCAGACGAGGTCTAAGCTCAGGCGGTGTGGAGCGATACTCCCGTAATGCACACTCCAAAGCACTCCTCAATTGCTCACTGCACTGGGTACTCACGGTTATAGCCTCGTCATCATCATCTTCACCGATGTGGTCGGGTCGCGGTGAGATACTGGGTTGTAGTTGCACCGCGGCCAGTGGCGAAGCAGATGAGACACGGCTGCACCGTGATTCGAGGCGTAGTCTATCAAGTACGGCGTCATCCAACATACGGTTACGCTGGATTACCCGCACCTGATCCGATAGTCGTTGGGCCGAAACGTTGACAGCCGGTTCAAGTACCTGAAACAGAGAGAGCATCCGACCACGGTACGCAGTCAGGTTAGTTCCCCCCTCTGTAGCCCCATAGTATGAGCGCATGACGTTCTCATTAATGGATTGAGTCCATCGCATGCGCTGCACACTTCCACCGGCAGCGGGGACCCCATCAGAGGCCGGCGGGCCTCGAAGTCCCATGCTGGCCGGAGGGCGGCCTCTTCCTCGCCGACGCGCAGGTGGTGGTGTCGTCGGCGGCGAGAAGTACTCATCGCTCGAGCTCGACGCAACTGCAGCGGCCGGAATCTCTTGACTCACGGCTGGAGAAGGTCCCGGTGGCTGCGAGGCGGAGCTGAGCGAAGATTCCGCTGGTCTCGGGCGTGTGATTTGTTGTAACCGGGCCCGGTATCTTGTCAACATTTTGAAAATCTTCTTGTCGAGATTTTATTACCAGAAGGTATATTCGGCATTTCTTTATTGGCTTTTTGTTTAATGTAAATTGGTAGTTTGCTTTTTTTTTTCACTGTTTTTGTTTTATTAAACATGTTGCATTTATGCTATTTACTTAATTATCAAATATTTATTCAAAAATAAAACTGAAGAAAATTTTTGACAGGCGGGTTGACATCCGGGCCACAGATTATTATTTTATTATTATTATTATTATACTCCTGACCAATGGTATGCGTTAGTTCGTTGGGCGAAAACAATCAGTTCTGCATATAAAGTTACTGAAGTAACTCAAGATATGTTATTTAATTTTAAAACTTTGTTAGATAACAGAAATTGGAAGAAAAACAATGAAAATCAAGATGTAAAGTGGAATAATATTAAAGAAATATGACTTAGATTCAGACTACATGACATTAAATACTTCAATTCAGACCCATCGAAATAAAAAAATACTGCTTAGAAATCAAGAAAGTGAATTGTCGCCATTGTATTCTAGCAGTTTACCGATATCGGAAGCAAAATATAAAGATTTGTTATCACTTTGTAATGCTGGACATATTCCAAAGCAACATCATAATTTTTACAAAACACTCCAAATTTCTCAAATTAATGATGAAGACATTAACGATGAGGACTGACTAGTTATTTATTTTTATCATTATTTTAGTTGTAAGAAACTTATTGTGATTGAGGTTTAGAACAAACGTTAAAATTATAGCCATATTAAGTAACTTGATCTCTAATTTTTATCTCTTATCTTAAGGAAGAAACAGAGTGAGATTTTGTTTGTTATTATTTATATACCTAATTACTGTGAAAAATAACAATCTCTTTTAAAAATTTATTTCTAGTTTAAGCTCGAAATAAAAGATCAGTCTAAATATATCTATTGCAGTGAAATTTCCGCCTCCTCCTATTTCCACCTTAAAGGTTTAAAGGAACCTAACAAAACCTAACATTGGAGTGCCTTACGTTCGTTATTCTACCCGCAATTTTCATAAACTTTTTTTTAACTTTGGACATGTCGAACTTAAGGCACTCCGAAGTAAGGTTTTGTTGTGACTAAACATTTTTTTTTATTTAGTAACTTTTAGGAAAAGAGTTATCTCTTAAGTATTTTAATAAACATTTTTGAAATTTCATTTGCATGTAAGCTAAAACCTGTTTAAATATTATTTGTGTTTCTTAATTCTTTATTTTTTAATACATATTTCTTGATTAACAATGTCTGATTGTGTTTTTCTTTATTTGTACTAAATACCGCATTAAAATTAAGATTTTGCATATCGAAACTAGTTTAATAATATTTTGACTTGAGCATTGTAACAATTAATACAATCGAAAGTACCACATTCAGTAGATCACTAGAAAAACTTGTCGTGGAAAAGTACCGAAACGGGCACATTCAATAATTAACTAGAAGAGTGTTTCATAGAACACTGTCGAAACTGGCACATTCGATAAAAAAGTAACCAGCGGTAACCAAGTAAAGTATCGAATGTGCTAATTTAGAAAAAGTATAATAATTATTAAAAACGTTAATAGATAGTATGAAACAATCAAAATTTCCACTTATGATACAGTTGTAATATTTAATATTTGAATTTAAAGTTTCATAAAAATCAAAATCTAAACTTAGAATCGCTCTCCTGTAAAGTAGAGGATTTTCAGTTTCGATAGTTTACGTGGGGACCGTCGATGTATGTATATATACAGCGGCTCCACTCGTCCCTAATTCACTCAAGAATAATGTAGCTTTTCAATGGTGAAATATTTTTTTAAAATCGGTGCAGTAGAAAAAAAAAAAAAGGTACCTACTTATTTTTTGAGTTTATCTGTTACAAACAATCAAATCTTTCACCTGATATTTTTACCGCATTTTACGACTCCAATGAGTCAACTCACTCAAGACACACCCATGACACTATAGAAAAGAAGTAACTACCTACTGTTTATATTCTTGGCTCAAGGTCAAACTGTCAAACGCTCAAAATTGGCGGCTACAAGCGATTGATTTTAGGTATCTATCTACGTATCTATCAAAGGTTATTAATTTAAAAGGTTCAAAAAGGTAACTGATAAAATAATAAAGTAAATTATTTCATTGTTTCAGTATTTTTTTATAATAAACTTTTTTTTGCTGGACGGGAATATCATCGAATAACTTCCCACTCTGGGTTAAGCGGAAAGGAGTGTCAGACTTCTACTGACTAAAAACCCACCCTGTCCCTTCAGCTGCCCTTAAGTTCCGGGGTCGCAGTATCTTGTTTGTACATTTCCGCAACCCCGGCGGGCTAGTTTTTTTTTTACAATGAATATACAAAGCGATGTAGGTACCCATTGATGTATTAAAAGGAGGAAGATATGTTACTCTCTAACATCGCAATCAGTAAACCTGGGCTCGGCGCACGAAAACATGCACGGTAACTCACACATCTGTGTTCAGTGTCATCATCAGTCACAAAACTACAGTTACCGATAGACAAGGATAGAGATAGGAGACGGCGCTGTAGGGCGAGCGAAATCGCCTCAGCTGCCGAATGTTTGCGCTTATGAATGAAATGAGATTGCATGTATGGGTAAGTGTAAAGGTGTCTGCCCACTATCCCGTAGCATACCATGACCGTACTAGGACCGTTTCAGACAAAAAACTATTCTTTGTATTGAGAAGTATGAGACAATGCCCACGAGACCGTTCCGTCACCGGCCGACACCGTAGCGTGCCATGCACGGGCCGTCAACTATTCGTCGGAGGGAATATTTTGCCGGTGCGGACACGCTACGTGCATGGCACGCGACGTTGCCAGACCGCTGCGCGCAGGCGGCTAAACGGTGACTGAGCGGGGAGTATGACCGTTACAAACCCGTTTTAAATGCGTTGTAGCAGCAGTTTAACAATGTCATTTTCAATTTATTTCAGCAAATCGTTAAATTTGAATGTACACATTCGGAAGTACTGAAAAAACTTTTCTTCGTCATCAACTAAGTGCCTGAATAATGTCCAATATTCTCCTTCCATTTTGCGTTTTTTTATAGAATTGTGAATCCAGTAGCGTCGAGTGTTTTTTGGGCATTCCTCTTCCTCTTCATCCAAAATGATAGCCATTGCCAGTTGTTCAGTCGTTAGTTTCCTTATAGCCATAACTATTTCAATATTTCACCACTTTAACGCGTCTACGCAACACTGATATTTGTACGAGAATGAACCGAAGCTTTACGAGTGTATTGAAAGGATTCCTGCCGTGTTACATACGGGCATCATACAGATTAATTACGGGTTACATACGGGTTGTAAACGGGTTCAGAACGCTGTCGGCCCGCTTCAGTGGGCGAAATAGAGCGTATGGGATTGCTTTCCGTGCCGGATACGTTCCTAGCACGGTCATGGTATGCTACGGGATAATGGGCAGAAAGCTTTAGTGATCCCATGTACCATGTCTCTTATTTTTCTTCTTGGTGTAACTAAAACTGTCTTGCTACATAAGAAGTCATTTTGATGCGTATTTATTCCAAAAAATCTTAAAAACACGAAGAGAAGAGAACTTCTTGAGCTGTGTGATCAGATCAACAACGTTCCGTACGCGACTGAGTGCCAACAACGGGCAATCACTTAGTTTTGTAGGAGCAAACGCTGTGTCTAGTACCGTATCTTCCCCCTTTTAATATATCAATGGATGTACCTAATGTATTTACTATTTAGGGACATTTTGTACTTTAACAAATTTTTAAAACTGTTACATTACATTAATAAAAAAAATTGTTTAGCATCGTTGTGAAAATTTATGAAACGAAAAAACGACAGTAAAATGAGACGTGACGAGACACATAAATTGCCGAATTTTGGAATTCTGTTGGGACCAAGTGGTAGAGCTTTTGATGCCCTTTAAAATGAGCCCAAAATCGGCTATCTTACGATCACGGGAACGAAGTTAGGTCGGGGGGGGGGGGGGGGGTGAAGCAGGCCTGAGAGGGGGGCGGGGAGGGGGTTTCGTGGGGAGTTCAGGGGGGTGTGAGGGGTAAGCCCCCCTTTACTCCTCACCCCCCCTGAACTCCCTCCCCGCCCACTCACACACAAATTTTTGAAAGATTTTTTGAAGGGGTCACTTCTACCACGTGTGAATTGCACACATGTTTTTTTTTTCTTAAAATCGGAAAGCGGTTTACAGAATACATCTATCTACCAAATTTCACATGTATAGTCCTAATAGTTTCGGAATAAAATGGCTGTGACATACGGACGGACGGACGGACAGACAGACAGACACACAGACAGGCAGACACACAGATAGACAGACACGACGAAACTATAAGGGTTCTGTTTTTTGCCATTCGGCTACGGAACCCTAAAAAGCCGTCAATGACACATGCCTAATCTTGAGCGTTTAGCTTCCATGTATGTCAACAGTTTCGAGTCGAAACATGACATAAATGGAAGCTAAACGCTAACGATTAAAATTTAAAAACCTTTTAATAAATTAACAGTTTTTTTCAATCTGTTGACCATGGAAGATTAAGAGCGTGTATTCCATTCGCGACGAAAACAACGCGTTTTGGTGTTTTTTCAAGAGCTATATCGTAATGATGTTAACAGATTATTCAAAGATTATTACGGTTATAGAAAGATTAAGTCTTTGTTTAGTACATAACGATGTAACATTATAATTTTTATTGACAGTTTTTAAAAGACAAGGCAATCTGTTCGACGCGTTTTACGAAAATAGACGTCAGAGTCGTCTTTCAGGACGAAAATAACCATGATAACGTACCAACACATTTTATTTTATGTGCTTGTCCAATAGAATATATAGTCTTCAAGTGCACTACGTAGCCCAATTACGAAAATATGGCAATTTAATATTAAAGAAACAATTTTTAAATAATGCAAAATCGGTTCTCTTTAACATTTTTTTAACCGAGTTTTGAATGGAAACATAACTATAATTTATTTATTTTATGAAAATAAACGTATTGCCAAATACACTGTTATTTTTTTCAGTCAATTTCATGTAATCGTTTATTTTAGAAAATTATTTTAAAAACACTATAAATCAACGCGCGCAATCCGTTGCCAATCACTAATCAGTTCGTGCCGGGTCCTCCCAACGACAGGACGTATCACTTTTTTCCCGCCGCCCGCCGCTTGCTCGCATAAACATACATAGTGTCGGTGAGACATAGTGCGACACAATAGTATTGATACATGAGCAACTAATATTTTTTATTCGGTAAGTAATTTTGAAAAACGTTATATGCAGGTAATTATTTGTATATACTGAATTTATTTAATAATCAGTTTTAACATGTTTGTGTACAACAAATGATGTCAATAATTATTATTTCAATCAAAAATAATTTATATGTTAAATTTAATATTTCTTTTTTCAGAAATGGGTTATAAACGAAATTTATTTGGAAATAAAAAAAAAATACTTTGGCTATCGCTAGACAAGCAAAAAGGTGAGTCATGTCTTTATGTACTTTTGAACCGATTTTCAATAGGGAGGCGATTCTATGTTCGGCTGTGTGTATTTTTTATGTGTGTAACATAATATTCTGTATATACAAAAATCTATATACTTGTATTATGTACCTACTTATTTTTACCAGTTTTTTTTTCAGACAAAACAAATTTCGTGTGGCATTGAGTACGGTAAAACTATCGAAAACACAGCAATAGAGCAAATGAAGAGATACTAGGGTTGCGGGAATGTTCTAATAAGATACCGCGGCCCCGGAACACATGGGCCACTGAAGGAATATGGTGGGTTTTTATTCAGTAGAAGTCTGATACTCCCTTCCACTTTACCTAGAGTGGGAGTCATTTGATGATTTTCCCACCGGATCCAGAGCAGCTGGATAATCATGAAATCGTCATTGTGCAAAACGGTGCTTTTTAGGGTTCCGTAGCCAAATGGCAAAAAACAGAACAATTATAGTTTCGTCATGTCTGTCTGTCTGTCCGTCCGTCCATCCGTATGTCACAGCTATTTTATTCCGAAACTATTAGAACTATACATGTACAACTTGGTAGGTAGATGTATTCTGTAAACCGCTTTCCGATTTTAAGAACAAAATTTAAAAAATATTTAAAATAAAGGGGGCTCCCCATACATGGAACTGAAACTGAAAATATATTTTTGCATGAAACCTATGCGTGTGTGGTATCTATAGACAGGTCTTTAAAATAACATTGAGTTTTTTAAAACCACTTTTTCATAAAGTTAATCGTTTAAAAGATATACGCTTCCAAAGTGGTAAAAAGTGCGTCCACCCCCCCTCCCCCCACCCCCCAATAACTTCCATAATAATAGAGTGAAAAAACTAAAAAAAATATATATGCTGTAGATCTTAATCTAAACTTTCAACCTAAATCGGTTTGAACGAAATCGGGTCAGCAGTTTTTGAGATATACAGTATATTTTATAAAACCGCAAATATAACTTTGTAATTGATACAAACACTACGCTAAACAAAGTTATTTGGAGTAGTTCTAAAAATTGTAAATAAGCTAGTTTTAAGAAATTTGTAAGGTTTTTTTTTGTCAATTAAATATATTATTATTATATTTATTAAAGTTACTACGGGACCCTTCATTTTTTATTGACCTTTGTTCTTTTGTTTATTTTTCTGTCTGTTTGATGAAGGAAATTGTCTGTTAGTCGAAATAAAATGTCTATATTCAGCATGAACATAGATGCTGAACAGGCCAGCATACATTTGTTTTTTAATTCGATGGAACTACTAATACCAACCACGACTGATACTTTCCTATCCAAGAGCAGTTTTATGTCAGATGAGATTCACTATAACTATATTATCGCTCTAGTCCACCCTATAAATCGTCTATAATAATAATATTCCACAACTTTCACACAACGCCATCTAGTCCCAAACTAAGCAGAGCTTGTGCTATGAGTACTAGACAACTGATAAACATACATATATGTTTCTAAATACATACATATTATAGATAAATAAATAAATTACACCCAGAATAATGATCGTGCTCATCACACAAACATTTGTCCTGGGTGGGAATCGAACCCACGACCTTGTGCATAGCAGTCAGAGCCACTGACCACTAGATTAACAGGCCTGTCATCTATATTTCGCTATACCCACATCCACAGACAGCGCCACTATGTTGTAGCAGTATGGTGGATCAAGTGTAAGTAGTGACGTAGTTGTTAGGTAAAATTGCTTTTCTTATAAATTGTAATTAATTTTCAGCCAGAAAAACGTATGTTTTTTTTTGCAATGTGCGCAGGAAATGAATTTCAATTGAAGACCATAAGGATACCAAGAGATGATGCGTTTTGGGTGACCAAAATGGAACATTAGCTGTTCGATTTCTAATATAAATGTCTTTTGCCCGAGATGATTGATCCCAGGAAAATTCTGTCAATGGACATCAAAATGTGTGATATTGAAATAAAATATGAAATCTTCGATTTTGTTTTAATTTGTAACTCAACTAGCTTTTTTAGTGGGGCTATTTTAGTATGTATGTTTGTATATCCGCGATTTTCTCAGAACCTACTGATCCGATTTTGATAGCGTTTTCTTTGTTTGAAAGCATATTTTACAAGAAAGGTTTTAGTATATAACAAATCAGGATCAGATAAAGATCTTCAGAGATAAGTGAAGGATGTCTTCAATTAAAAACAGCAAATCTCCCGCGATTGCTGCCCTCGTACCTCTATGTATTATTTAGCATAATCAGCCTATTAATATCACCACAGCTTCTGAATCACGTCTGAAATATCGTTTTAGTGGGTAAAAAAGACGTATACAGCAAACTCTCTGTTTTAACCGATTAAAAATAACTGTGCGAACGGTATGTTAGTACCTCAAGTAACACAAACAATGATACACTAAAAAGCATAAAAAAATACTTTTTTACTAAAAATTTAACTGACTTCAAAACTTCAAAAAAAGACTACTGAAGCGCAAAATAACCTTACATTGTTTCATTTGGTGTCTAATTCCGTTCAAAATAAGAGATAGGTAACACATGATCTCACATGGCTGAAGTCGGTGCCAAGATAAATTAATAGGTTTGATCACCTCGGGTGTCCCCCAGAATGCGGCGTAGCTGTACGTAGTCTATCAAAAGTATTCATTGGCTTGGCACTGACTTCAGCCATATGAGAAGGTGAGAAGGTCTCTTATTTTAAACGGAACTAGACACCAAATGAAACAATCTAAGGTTATTTTGTGCTTTGTAGTTTAGTAGTCTTTTTTGGAAGTTTTGAAGTTTTATTAATTAAATAGTTCCATCACTTGTCTCCGATGATCTTTATCAGAACCTGATATGTTATGCACTAAAAACCTTTGTTGTAAAATATGCTTTCAAACAAAATACATACATTCGAATACAGAACCTCCCTTTTTGAAGTCGTTTAAAAGTTTTATTTACGGTTACGGTATACATTGTCCCAGGTATGTTTTCCAGAAAACCTCATACTTACAGTCGTGAAATTTGTTTTTTAAGATTTGACCACACCCTTGAAGTTTATGCGTACTAATATAATAATAATCACGTAAAACAATTTAGAATATAAACTCAAAATCATTATTTAAGATAAAAGTATCAAAACGTTTGGTTTCGAGGTTCGAGGTTACGCACACTGAATAACTATTGCAGTGTGCATAAATATTACGTCGTTCTTGCAATTTTGTACCTATTCTAAATCGAATACGCGCTCTTAACATTTAATTTACATTAACCAAAAATCCGTCAATGACACATGCCTAGTCGCATCGCCGCGTCCTTCACTCGATGGTAACTTTTGGCGATTGTTTGAATTTTCGAACAGCGCCATCTATTATAAATGTTTACCGAACGTAAACTCGTAACACAAAAGCAACGAACTTTTTCTCGGTGCTTCTATAAATTTCTGTCAGATGGCGCGATTCAGGTCACTCACACATGTAAAGATTTTTCGTTTTTTATTGGATCTAATTCTCCTAGAAATACTATTTTTTTTATAAAATTTGGGCGATACGCGATCATAATACATTATAAAGTCTCATTATACTTGCTTTTATTCTGCAGAAACCGTTTATTTACGGAGATTACATCTCCGGAAAAATGTATGGCGAGGTCTATCTAGGCATTCACCTTAATTGATCAAATATATTGTGCAAATTGCAATTAGCAATGCAATTATCCTGAGTCAGGTTTCGGTCACAGATCATATAAACATAAGAGATATGGCAAGGGGGCATGGCGCATGCGAACGCATCTAGCCTCAAAGCGTCTGGATACCAGTTTCGGCCATTAGTCGAACGTCAACTTGTGACGTCTTCGCTGCTTATGATTTTTGATAAAACGCCGCGTTGTTCAGTACTTGTATGCAAAAATAACAGCTGTATTGTGAATTACGTTAAAGATGGCATCTCATTTCAGACATAAGTACTAAAATAATATTGTTTTTCTTATTAAATTCGTTAAAACATTACTTCGTGATACTAGAAAGACAATTAAGTACCAAAAGCAATTATTTTCATTAGGAACAAAAACTATTGATTGTTTAGTACACATCAATCAGTGCAGCGGCAGGTGTAATAGCGCAATGGATGTATTTTACTGATATGCTCACTAACACGATAGTTTCGTGAAGCGGCCGCTGCCGGCTTTTGTTGGTTAGGGATGTAACTACACGTTTCTGGTTGTCGATATTTTATACGCTCCTACTTATTACGAATGATTACACGAGGGAATAAAATTAGACTTTTTGTGGCATGGAATTTTATGGCTGTTGTGTAATTGTAACGCCAATGAATAACCATTTAATAATACTTATAAAAGCCGTAATGGAAAAATATATAAACGTAAGATTATACTATTTAACTAAGAACGCAACACATAAACTGTAAAAGCGGCAAGTTTTAAATAAATATTTACATTTTACTGGTCAATAAAATCCATATCAATAAAAATCTTGAAGTTTTACTTGTGTTCTCCTAATCTAGATTCGAGAAGTTGATATCCTAGTTTCTAGGTTCAAGGTATAACTTGGTAGTTTTACCAACAACAACAACACACAACAACTAATCTAAACAGATTAGTTGTTATGTATTATATTTTACCAGCTTTTTTAATTGTGATTTTGTAGCATGTCCTGACACATACTTTAAGAGTAGTTTCTGTTTCCCCCATACGTGATCCATGCAAAAGTATTTTGATCACAATTTGAATATTAAATAATTAGAATTCTAGAGACTAATATCGTCCGTATCCGTGATTTATCAGATATCCGTTAAAATATACAGTTTTGATGTTTCACTGATTAGTGCTATTACTGAAGTTATACGTTGTTATTGATATAATTGTAGTATTGTATTTTATAGCCTCTAGATTGCCTCTAGATATAACTGACTTTAGTTCATTAATATTCCAATTATGATCACACTTCACTTGTTTAGAGTGGTAAGTACAACGGAAACTCCTGTATCGTTTTATTTTCACAGTCAGTAAAACCTTTTGGAAAAAGATCAGATATTAAAGGATTTATAGGAGGGAAAGGAATTTTATCGATATTTTTATACGATTACAACCACGTATAAATTAACTTAACATTACTATTCGCGTAACTTGCTTATGTATTTATTCTCGAGTCCGTAGCTACAGGTAAAAGACCCACCCCCTGTTTGTATGTGTTCTATTAGTGAGTTTTTAGTGTTGTTGTAAGTTTCTTTGTGTGCGGGAGAAATGTGAGCTCGTGTGTCGTTCTTATAGTTTTTGCTTTTGTGTTAGTGAATAGAGTGAGAGAAATGTGGAGGCACCTGAACATGAAATATTTCTTTACAAAGCATATCTCTGTGTTTATATAATCTGTGGTTTCGCTGATTCTTCTCAGGGTAGTCAGTAAACATCGGCCTCATCTAGTTTAAACTTCCGAAAAAAATGACGTGTAAAAGTGTTGTTTGATCAACAATTTGCAAAGTAATTATCATTATTCATTATTCTACACTGTAAATTACAAACAAATTTATAATATAATTGTTTATTGTTTCTATTATTGTCATTCCAGTAGGTTCAATAAGGTGTTTGGGACTAGAGGATGAATTTGCATATGTAATTGGAGATATGTGACTAACTAACAGAGCGGTTTAATAATACTTAATTTTAAAGTATAGGAGAATTTTAATGGACTTTATAAGAAAACACAGAACAGAAGGCCAATTCTTATACTTAATTTTTTTTTAATTCAATTCGTAATATCATCTCATAGAGCAGTGGTGAACTAATGAATACAGGCACGTGTAATATCATTTCAGAGACAAACAACAACAAAATATGTAAAGATTGAAGTAGTTTTAGAGACATAACGGTTTTTTATATTGTTTATTTAGATGTAAGAATATACTAGTACTTCCCTAGTAGTACTCTTCAAGCTGCATTATACTCGTAGAATAACTAGTCCATACACCTGGCATCTAGCACTTGTACGTGCTAGACAGTAATATAAAATAATAAATTATGCGCTATCTCCCGCCTGCGGTGTTGCACGCGAGGTGGAACTGTCACACGGTGTGTTCTTAGCCTTAGACGCAGAAATGCAAGTATTTACTTTACGGGTTTTAGTTAATTTGGGAAATGTGTTTCAAAGGAACGTGGAATGTGGGAGTCTTCTGATATACCTAGTTATTATACCTATAGTTGTAGCACGAAATGTAACCGATCTTAGTTGAACCGAGTACAGATTCAGCGAAGGTAAATGTTTCTTCAAGTTCAGCAATGTTCTTTAAATGAAAAAATGTAGGAAGTTTGAGGCGAACCATGTTTTAGAAGAGTTGGGATTCAATATTATCAGTGTAGGATTAGGAGGTACCTAGTCCTGTTCTGTTAATTGTCGGATGAGGCCAGGATGCTATTTGGAATTGTTATCGTAGACTCTCGGAATGTTGAAAGAAAACCAGCATGCCCTAGGCTCGAAAATCCAACAAGCAACCAACTTGGCCTGTGTGATGTATTACGGCACATTCTTTATGGCCCTTCTCATAGAAAGGGGTGATATGTCCCAGCATTGGGAACTATAATATAGATTAATTTTGTTATGTCACTTAGGCTAAAGGTTGCGATTAAGTTAATTTAATGCGTATTGTGTTTGTACCCCATAATGGGGGTGACATTTTTGTTATCGAAACACCATAGGAGCTTTTTCAATAACAAAAATGTCTCTCCCTATTTCAAATAAAGAAAATTGTTTTTATTCAGAATGAGCTCACTCTTGACCTCGATCTCGCCTGATGGTAAGCGATAGATGAGGTCTACGATGGAACGAGCGAGCCCAGAAGATGCCTGTTTACTCTTGCTTTAAAGGTTGAAAGGTCATAAGTGGCAGGGAACACAGAAGCCGGCAGTGAATTCCACAGCTTGGAAGTGAATTAAAAAAGAATGAGCTTCAAGGCTACGAATCGAGATTGGTTATAATTCAGAGTGAGCGTATGTAAAAGCGACTTAAGTATTTGTGTAATTTTAGGATCACAAATTTTAGCATGCATAAAGGCGAAATTTTACATACAGAGTCACTTTATTCGTATTACGTACGAACCTAATATTAGGTTTTATTGTGGTATGTGTAGTATTGCCTCAGTGTGTAGTCTATACTCAGGAGCTATTTGCTTATAGTTTTCCTTAATAGTGCCATTTATTTTACTGATTTGTTGCTTGCTGCCCTCGTATTTATTTGTGGTCGCAAAAAACATAGAATAATGATACTTAGCTAGTACTGGCTCCGGTATGTTAGAAGTCAATGTCAATATAGTTGTGAATGGCTTAGTAAGATGTATTTTTATTCCACACTAAGAATTTATGCCTTATCGTGAATGCATTAACCCGCAATAGTATAAGCACATCAAATAGATCGCCGCACACGCAGTCCGTCATTCATAAATAAATTGCGACGTTGCCGTCCTTCAAGTAAGCGTGTACAGAGTGTTTCTTTTACGTATCAATTTAAAATTTTAGAGAATATTTTAATATAAAAAAAAAACATTTTGTTTTCGAATGGTAACATTTTTTTTAGCATGTATGGATGCTATATATTGCGGGTTAACGGGAACGTCCTCTGTTAGTTAACATACTGTATATTTATCGCTATTAAAACGACAAATGTATGTAAATTTATGTAGATGGAAACAGGAAATAATAAATTAGTCAATCTTACTTACGGTGGCGCCTACCACAGGGCACATGCAATAGTTCACATTCAAGTGCAATTCTAGATTTATTAGCTAAGCTGTGGTTTGTTATTCGCGTCCATTATTTATGAACGTACTCATGAAGTAGGGATTTACGGTTTTTTTTATATTCCAGTATTTTGCGGGGGAATGTCATCAAATGACTCCTCCCGCAGTGGATTGAGCTGAAATGTGTGTCAGACTTCTACTGACTAAACACTCACCCTGTTGCCTCAATTGTCCTTACGGTCTGGTGCCACGGTTACCCGTTAGAACATTTCCACATCCCGGGCAGGCAATTGCCCCATCGGGTCCCGTCTTAACTGCTGACTCGCCCTATCTGAACTTTACAACCCAGCAACTGCATGGTTATTGCGGTCATCCTCTACAAGCCAGTGCATTAGTAGGTGGAATTAAGGATTTATTTATTTATTTTATTATTTATGTACACACAGTAAAATACATTAAGATAAACATAATTATAATATCTGAGTACTAAGGTACTGCTTATTTCTTAAGAAATTTCTTCCAGCAGACCTGCGAAAGGAGAAGTGAAAAAGAAATGTAGACAATAGTGTGTGAGAACAAGAAGAGAAATAAATATGAATATGTGAAGTCTAAAACTAAAACTAAAATATTAAATATACTTACACATACTTACAATGCAATAAAAATAAAATATACTTAAATAAATACATAATGTAATAAACATATAATATAAATATATACATAAATAATTAACACAGTTAAGAGGAAAGGTAATGCTCTTTTAATCGACATTTGAATAGAGATATAGTTTTTTAAATCACGAATGCTAGGCGGAAGTGAGTTCCACAATCTTACAGCATGGACAGAGAAGGAATAAGAGTAGTAGCTAGTTTTATGAGGATGAGATTTAAGGAGGGATCTAAGGTGTGATCTACACGGTACGTCGCTAGAACGAGCGTAAGAAAAACGCTCACGCAGGTAGGAAGGGTAAGACGGGTTGTGTAGAATGTTGAAGAGGAAACACAAAATCCTAGTGTTCCTGCGAAGACGGATTGGGAGCCACTTGAGTTGCTTGCGAAGGTGAGAAACATGGTCATACTTTCGAAGACCGAAAACAAAGCGAATGCATAGATTTTGCAAGCGCTCAAGCTTGTTTAATAGCTCCTCGGTAGCATCCAAATAGCAGGCATCGGTATAATCTATAATCGGCTGAACAAGTGTTTGTGCCAAGGAAATTTTAGTCTAGGGAAGAAGACTTTGAAGGCATTTCAGCGAATGAAAGGAAAAATTTACCTTTCGGCTGACCTCGTTGACCTGAGCACGCCACGAGAGATTGGAGTCAATAACTACACCCAGATCTTTAGCGGTTTCGGTATAGTCAATGCGAACACCGTCGAGATATAAAGGCATCAAAGATGCAACAACAGCCGCACTGCGAACGAATCTGCTGCCAATGATTATGGCCTGGGATTTAGTTGAGTTAATTTGCAAACCAAATGACTTAAAAACCCCAAACGCTGATGCAAGCCAGGTCATGATTCATTGCAGCAATTGCAGAACCCGCGTCAGCTACAGTAAAATGTCGGTAAAGCTGCAAGTCATCTGCGTAGAGATGAAAACTAGAGGAGATTACTCTGGTAACAAAGTTTATGAAAATTTAAAAAAGAAGAGGAGAGAGAACGCTACCCTGAGGAACACCCTCAGTGAGGCTACACCAATCGGAGAAGGACTCCTCCAGGCGAACACACTGAGAGCGTCCCCGAAAATAAGAACCGAACCAAGCTAAAGTGGAAGGAGAGAAATTGATCGATTTATGCGTTTGTTTTTTATGAATGTTTACGCGTAATAAATACTTGGTGGTAATGTAAGTAAAAAGTACAAAGTAATGGTTAAAGAATCTTTATTCTCAATAAAAACATAACAATGTCACTTACTTGAGAATAATACTAAAAAATAATTTACAAGAAGTTCGTCGTCACCAATTACAAACTGTACAAACTAATTACCCATCCAATGCATTCATCTCCCCACAAATGATTGATCTGCCATTACAAGGCCATTACATACTGGCTAAGTTGAGTTTTGAATGCATTGAAAGAGTGTAGATTTGTAATATATGACGATATTTTATTATAAAGTTGTACTTAAATAAATTGCATTTTAAAATAAGGATGGCGCCCAACGCGGGACAACACTCATCACGTTGTGTTATTGAATCAGTATTTAAAAAACGTACGTACATAATTAACATAAAATATATATCTTTATTTCAGACATAGGCACTTTTCAATAAATCTGGGCACACATGCATAAAAAGTCACTTGCTGGTTTAATTGCGGTTTTTTTTTCAAAATTGGACTTTATTATCATTAAAATGTATAATATTTTTATTTGAGATTTGTGTGGCCCTAGTGCGCAACATTATATGCACTACGTTTTTTTGGTTATAGTATTTTTTAAAAAGCGGTGTAATAATATGTAAAAGATAAAAATGGTTACTAAGAATTACCTTTATGGATCTTTTTAAGATATACCTAAAACTCCGTAGAACACTTGTATGTGAAGATACTTCTGGTATATAAAAGAATGCAGCTATGCTTCAATGAGTGTTTGAAAAATCCTTTGAATACAAAAAGAGACTGAAATTCTACGCGAGCTATCTGGAGTCGTGATGCACTTTGTTCCGAAGCTCGTAAATCACAAGTAAGTTACCAATATTTTACTGTAAAGAGTACACGGATAAGATATATTTTTAGTTTAATGACCGAAATTTATCGATGGCTGTATCTCTTTGTGAGAATTTCGTTTTAGAAGTTTGTTTTATTGTCTATTCGAATAACTTTTCCTATTTGTAAAATATAAGTGAGTTACATTATACAGATAGAGTTTGCTTTTGTAGCTCTCTGTCTCAGATGATTGATTCCACGATATACATATTAATAACATTCTACTAATATAAATAAATAAATACGAAAATAAATGCGAAAGTTTGTGAGGATGTATGTATGTTTGTTGTTCTTTCATGCAAAAACTACTGAATCGATCTCAATGAAATTTGGTAAGTAGATAGTTGGTATCTAAAATAAATTAATTGTAATCGTAACCGTTTATCCTGGAATAACACATAGGCGACTTCTTATCCCGGAATTCCCACGGAATCGGGATTTACGCGGGAAAATCCTCCCACGTGGACGAAGTCGCGGGCAGAAGCTAGCTACTTTATAATAGTAAACTTTAACATAGTAACTTACTTTTATTTAACTTGCCTGCTTTGTTTAATTAGTTTGTAAGTTTGTCCAGGTCACAAGATGTAATCATGCAATTCATTTTGAACCATTTAACCACAACAGATTAAGCGAAAATTTGCACTTGATGGCAATGCATGGTTAGCTAAGTTACGTAATTTTTTTTGTTCACTTCTGTTTACGAAGTAACTATTTAGTAATCTGTACTTCTGTGGTACGGGTATCAAATGAAAGCATTTGTGAAAATAATACGAAAATAATCTTTGTAAACATTTCCAAATAAATGTATTTGGAAATGTTTACAAAGATTATTGAAGTCGTTAATCTAAGGAGCAGAATTCTCTGCCGGAGTCTGTATTTCTTGACAGCTTTAACCTGGGGGTCTTTAAGTTATGAGTGAATAGGTTATTTCCAGGTAAGCGTGCTACACATTACGTGGTCAGACACACGCATTTGGCCGGTTATCAAAGCGTTTATTTATTTTGCAAATTGATGTGCCAGATTTCGAGATTCCAAACGCACACATTAAATGAGCAAAAATGCGAATGTATGACAAAAAGAGCACAAGCCAAAGTTAACAACCCGTGCATTGGATACAATAGTCTTGTTTGCCCACAAATAATTGGTTATTATCGGGAATGGCGGCGATGTATCAACATTTCGTTAAATTATGTGCTGCAAACATCGGATAATGTCAGCAGAAAGCATTGGGAGGGCAATAAAATGTACCATTTAGTTAACAACTTGTGTAATTGGCGATTGTTTGTTTTGATTGTGAAAGTGTTGCTTAATGGTAGGACTTGGTTGTGAGATGGAAAGAAACAATTGTTAATTGACTTCAGTAGTTTGCGTGCATGTGCTGGTCATTTATTTATTTATTTAAATAGAACGGCCGAAAATAATTACACTATTTAACATAATTTATTATTTATTTAAAACATTCATGCCTTCTTCTCACAAAAATTCAAACATTCTGACAATGTTATCTTCAATTCATCCACAAACAAATTTATTTAAATCTGTGTTTGTGTCATCAACTCCTTCCGCGCACTACAGCCTATGCGATTCAAATTAGAATAGGAACGTCAATGACTTCTATCTGTCAAACGTTACCTGAAACTTACGGTTTGCAAAGAAAACTTATTTACAAATTAAAAATGGTTTATTTTACTTCGTGTAACCGAGTTTCACCACAAAGGAGGTCGGCGAAATTAGGCCCACTAGCAGTGTAATAGCGAACACAAATTAAATATACAATGTCTTTTCAAGAAGGAAACTGCCTTATCGCCAGGTTGGGTAAGCATCTGTCAATTATCTGTATCTATCGTTCTCCTTCATATAAAAATACCGATCCGTTACTAGACTCACTACATGAGACGCTTCTGAAGGTAGAAAGAACCCAAAACCTAATGTTAATAGGAGATATAAATATTCCCATAAATAATACCAAAATCGATCAGACTGGAGAACAATATTTAACCTTAACAGCATCTCATGGACTTCTGCCTGCACATGTAGAAATTACTCGTGGTATGAGTGGTACATGTCTTGACCATGTTTTACTAAAAAGTTCATACTGTACACATACGTTAATTCCTCAAACAACTTTGACTGATCATTTCCCTGTGATTGTATGTATGAATTTTAAGCAATCGCGAACTTATACAAATGCGACGAAAAGTATTACTAATAAAGAAACCTTAACTCAAGACTTAGAATCAATCGATCAAAACCCTATTTTCCTATCTAACGATCCCGAGTACGCTATTAACTACCTAACGTTTTCGATACAAAATGCAATTATTAAAAATACAAAAACTATAACAACTTCAAGGCGTAAAAAGATTATCAAACCATGGATTACTGCTGGATTATTGAGATGTGTAAAAAATAGAGACGCGCTGCATAAAAAATTAAAAGCATCACCTGAAAACGAAACCTTGAAAGTAACTTATACACGGTACAGAAATTTCTGTAATGCACTTTTAAAGAAAATTAAACAGGCTTACGATAAAGCTGAGATCGAAAAATCAAAAAATGACCCGAAGAAACTATGGAAAGTACTTAGAGACATCTCAAATATGAATAATGTACCCAGCCAACCAAACGAGCTTCTGAAAATTAATTCCTCACCAGAAAAATCCTTAAACGAAATAAATAAGTATTTCATAGACGTTGGTAGAAATTTGGCTCAAAACAGCTTGCAATTACAAAGTTGCAGTCCAAATCCAGAGACGAATTATTATACTTCACAAGTACTCAACTCGTTTGTACTGGAGGATACAAGTGAAGAAGAGATTTCACGCCTTGTGATGGGATTAAAACCTCAATGCTCAGTTGGCAGGGATAAAATATCTAATATTTTTTTAAAACAACATATTAATTTCCTTGCCCCGGCTCTTACACATATTTTCAATTTATGCCTACAAAGAGGTATTTTTCCATCACAGCTAAAATGCGCGGAAGTCCGTCCAATTTTTAAGGGTGGTGATAAAAATGAGATTACTAATTATCGTCCTATTTCAATTCTTCCCTCTATGTCTAAAGTATTAGAAAAAATAATAAACAATAGACTTACAAGGTACTTAGAAACTAAAAATTTGCTTGCAAAAAATCAGTTTGGTTTCAGAGCTGGTAGATCTACTGACGAAGCAGTACATACACTTACAGACTATATTTGTACTAGTCTAGATAAGGGGAGCAAATGCTTATCGATTTTCCTAGACCTGAAAAAAGCATTCGATACAATTTCTATCCCCATCTTAATTGCGAAACTTGAAAAAATAGGAGTTAGAGGGACGCAACTTAAAGTTTTTGAAAGCTATCTCAGCGGGCGGACACAATGTGTTCGAATAGGTAGTCATGTTAGCACGGATCTTCCGGTCTCTTTCGGCATTCCCCAGGGTAGTATTTTAGGCCCAACCCTCTTTCTCATTTATATAAATGACCTCACTTGTACTGTCATACCCAAAGGCAATATTATATCATATGCTGATGACACAGCGCTCCTCTTTACTGCCGATACTTGGGATGAGGCCTTTAATGTTGCGCAAACTGGGTTGAATATTGTGAACAACTGGCTTCGAATACATCTTCTGACGCTAAATACTGATAAAACGAAATACCTTACTTTTAGTATTCGTCAGCCGGCACAAATTAGCAACAATTGTAACATAGTCCCTCATCAATGCTCTTCTTGTGTAGACTGCACTTGCTTACCACTTGAACGCGTAAATAGCATCAAATATTTAGGTGTAATTATAGACAGTAATCTCAGTTTTAAGGACCATATCAAATTACTCAGCGGCCGCGTCAGAAAGCTCATGTTTGTGTTCAAAAAGCTGAGACATGTTGTAGACGCTATGTTATTAAAACGAATATACTTTGCTTTATGTCAATCTATAATCACATACTGCATTTCATCCTGGGGAGGAGCTCCCAAAACCGTATTCAAACCTATTGAGATTGCGCAACGTGCTATTCTAAAGGTTTGCACTTTAAAACCGCGATTATTTCCCACGACATTGCTTTACCAATATTGTGAAGTCCTTACAGTTCGACAACTTTTCTTACTTACTATTGTCCTTAAACAGCATGCAAATTTAAATTTCGACCCTAACTTAAAGTACGGACGAAGGAAAAAAGTCGGGTGTATTCGTAATCAGAAAACTCACACATCGTTTATTAGAAGGTTCTATGTATTTTTGGGTTCGTATATATATAATAAATTAAATTCAAAATTGGATATTTATTTTCTTAACAGGATAAAATGTAAAAATAAAGTGAAAGAGTACTTATTATCTTTAACTTATGAAGAAACAGAAAAGCTTTTAATAATACCGGTGTAACCAGTGTTCTTTGTGATAAAACTCTTTGACACTACGTGTTTTTTAACATTCTCACACACACCTCACACACACACACACCCACATTTACACTCGCATACACATATACTAACACAACATAAATGTTAACTCATTTAGGTCTAAGGTTAGTTAAATTCACCATACAAAATTGTTTTTTCTATTGTTTTTGTTTAATTTGTTTTAGAATTATCATTTTCTATATTATAAATAAGTTTGTACTGGCTGGCTTAATTTCTTCTATTACATAGACTGAGAGGATTGGCGCTGTCTGCCGAGATACAGGTTTTCTCCTAGTTCGGCAGCAGATGCTCCTATGTTGCATTGTTTTATATTTTTAAGTCACTAGTTACATAAGCAATATGATTGTAATTTTTGTATGATAAATAAATAATAATAAATAATAATGTGTAACGGAAACTCCATATCTATCCAAAAGGGCTGAAGACAACATCTGGTATGGAGTCTATGCACAGTTACAGCTCAAAATAACTGACTCAAAGAATTGATACCAAATTATCGGTTTCATATATTTCTTGAATACCAGTCATAACAAACGTGTCACAGCACTACGAGAGTCAATAACTTTCCACGTCACTTGCCAATAACACGATAATTCCCTTCGTTTTTCTTAATTTGAAAAATTCGGTCTCTGGTATCAGTGTATTGGTATTTGTAATAAGTTCTACACACGTAGACTTAGGATTTCAAAACCTTTGCCATATCGTTTGTTATCATCCAAAGAAGCCATGCACTTGGTATGTATATACCCTTTAAATTACACGTTATATATTTAAAAAAAACTTATTTAATAATTATTTATCGTAATTTTTATACAACTTTTAATCACACAATGAGGTAATGAAAAACAATAAAAAGAAGATATAGTGGAAGTCATTGTGAAGAAATTATCTGTCAGCCATGACATCTGCATTTCCTAATTCCAGGGTTGCCAGGGGGTTAAATAGTTTAATATTGTATGTAGAGGGGTCATGATTTCTCATTATTTTGTATATTATTATTAAAAATAGATCCATTTTGAAAGTCTAAATATATCAGTTAACGCATTACGTAAATATTTTAGTTAATTACAACGTTTTTGGTCCATAATAACTGTGGTTTGTGTTGATTTCGATAGTTGATAAAAATGCTAGAAGCCAAATTATAAAAACTCAAGAAACGTCAAATGAGCTGAAAAAATCAATCAATGTCATTCACTCCGCGAAGGCGCGAACTCGTATAGACCACAGAGTACATTTTTGTTTATACTCTTATGCCGCTGTGAATACTCCTACATTTTAGATGATTTATTAATTATTTATGAAAATGAATAAAAAATAACTTAATTCAATTTCAAACTACTTTTAGTTTGAATTAAGTTCTTTTTTAGTCATTTTCGGTTTTATTTCTCAATGAACTTAAATGTTTTTATTTTTCATTACCTAAAAACGTTTTTGTTATCATATTATTGTTGTTGTATTCATATTATTATTGTCTGTTGAGTTGAAAAAGTGGGCTGGATGAAGTATGGGCCGTTGCCGGATTCCTTTAAGTACCATATTTAATTATTATTTGACACCATAATTTGTATTTTAAACCATTTTTTTTTCTCCTATTTTCATTGTTGGCAACAATTTTCCAACGTATGATTCCTGCTCTATTCATTGCACTTTTAATCAAGTTCCTATGGTTTTCCTGTCCTTAATTATAGACGTTTGAAATGTTGATAGATTTTTTCATAGAAACTCGTACAGGTGTATTGTAGGGAAAAAAGTATCATACTTCAAAACATCTATACTTCGGTGATGGGAGATGGTAGAGAGTTGATTCAAATTCAAAGCAATGTGGAGAATAGGAAATATACATTACAATCTATTTATTATGTTTTTCTTCAATAAAGTTGTTCACTTAGTACAAAGTAATGAAATATGCCAAAATTATGAAATTCTAAGACTTGACGACAGATTATTCAAAATCTAGACCTGATAGACATATAGTTTCTTAGAGGATTATACACGCTATGCATAGTTCTTTATGAAAATATAACTGTTTTAGGTGTTGCAAAACAAAAGTTAAATTTTGTCGACCAGTGTTATTAAAGGTTTTAATAATTTTTTATTTTTATTTTTTTATTTATTTATTTATTTGCTCAAAACAATGCATTAAAGTACACGTTACAATACAGTTTCACATAATAAGTACTATATCTACAACGTGTGGGTGAGCACTGCTCTCCTAGCTAGGTCATGAAAGACCTGTGATAAGGAAAAGCAGTCCGGTCCCCTGAGATATTATGGAGTAAAGATTACAAAGTGCTTGTCATGTTACTGTCACAAAATCAGATAATTGAGCATAAATACAATTATACACACATATCTCATGACAGACATGAGATGATGTTTTATTTTACATTGAAAAACAAATATTATAAAAAGTTAAATAAGTTTGTTAATTAATAGTTAATAGAAAAGAAAAAAATAATTATATATAAGTTTGATGATTTTGGGCAAGGTAACTTTAGAATTAGTTGATGATTATTTTATGTTTGAGCATGTGTGTGTGTGTGTGTGTGTGCTTATGTTTGTGTGCCCGTTAATGTTTATCATTTATGTTAAGATCTTTTCAGTTTCATCATATGACTTATTTTGAAGAAACGATTGCACAATCTTTTTGCTTTTGTAATAACTAATAAGGCAGACCGTAGATCTGACACTCCTCGTTTATTTTATTATAAAGATACGGACCCAGAAAATAGAAAAATCTCTTGACGAGAGTTGAACGTACTTGCGGTAGGGTGCATATGTCATCTTTTCGACGTTTACTACGTTTTTTACTTTCTATAATTCGGTACGGAATATTAAGGTGCTGCAAAAGGACTGTTTGCAATATAAAGTCTTGCCGAACACTTAGAACTTTGCAATCATTGTACAGTTGTTTGGTTGATGTTAGCATAGGACGAAATGTAGCGACTTTTAATATAGCTCTATGAGCAATTTCTAGAGGTTTAAGGGTGGTTTTAGCTGCACCGCCCCAACAGGAAATACAGTATGTTATGATGGACAGGCAAAGTGCAAAGTATACATTACGTATTACTGTGGGATTAGCAACATATCGAAGTGTTTTAAAAATGTATATCAGTTTGCGGACTCGTCCAGTTAATAGACCGATATGAGATTTGAAATTAAGATTCCTGTCTAAAACTATTCCTAGGTATCTAATGTTTTCAACAGATATTAAGAGAGGGCATTGGCAATTTGAACCTTGCATTAATGGATGACAAGTGTGAGCTTTAATTACAATTGGATTCTTTGGTTGAGAAATAGAGCTTTTAGAGAATGTTAAAAATTTAGTTTTGGAGGTATTAAGGGTTAGAGTATGGGAGTTAAGCCAATTTAATGCAATGTTAAAGCCATGCTGAGCTTGATGTTCTAGTTGAGGCCAGGAGTCAGCGATGAAGGTTATTGCGGTGTCATCTGCAAATGATACTACTTGGGCATTTACGATATTGAGGTCACACAGGTCATTGATAAAGATCAAAAAAAGAGTGGGACCCAGAATGCTGCCTTGTGGAACACCATAGTGAATAGAAAGCTCATCGCTGTTATGGCCATCAATCCGGACTATTTGCGATCGATCCGAGAGATAACTCTGGAAAAAGTCCAGTTGACGCCCCCTGACGCCCATTCTTTCAAGTTTGATTAAGAGTGTGGTAACGGGAACAGTGTCAAACGCTTTAGCGAGATCTAAGAATATAGTAAGGGCCTACTTATTTGCATTTAAATGTTCTATAACAAAGTAAGTTAGGTTATGAACTGCGTCACAGGTTGACTTATTTTTGCGAAAGCCATATTGCTGTGGTGAGATAAACTTACACTACTTCCAGGTAATTAACCAACCTTTTGTTTATTAAGCGTTCAAGAACTTTGGATAAAGCACTCAGAACAGCAATAGGACGATAGTTGCCCGGCAAAGTTCCGTCACCCCCCTTGAAAATTGGATAAATTATTGCCTTTTTAAAAGAAGTTGGAAAGACAGATGTTTCAAAACAGATATTAAATATATGGCATAAAATAGGCGCCAGGGTGGTGGAAAACTTCTTGAGTATTGTGGATGAGATGCCATCCCAACCAGTAGAAGCATTAGATCGCAGTGAATTTATGGTGGATATAATTTCTTCCGGGTCAGTCTGATCTAAGACAAAGGATGAAGTCGGTACAGAACTGTTTTGTGGGATAGGTGACAATTGTGAAGGCCTTGTTTTTACAACGTCATCTGCAAGTTTCTTGCCAATATTGACAAAGAAGGAATTCACATTGTTACATGACTCTATGCGTGTGGGTGATGAGGACAAGAGCCGCGTGGGTGAGTGTGTGGTTTTTGTGGTGTTTGTAATCTGTTTAATGGTATCCCAAAGTTTTTTTGGATTACTACTTGCTTTGCTGAGTTCTTCCGCATCGAAAAGCCTCTTCACCTTTTTAAGTATTTTCGTACAAAAATTTCTGTATCGTAAGTAGGTTTTGTTCAATGCTTCGTTATCTGGAGACTGTTTGACCTTTCTATGCATGGCATCTCTATTTCTCATGCACCGTAACAAACCAGGAGTTATCCAGGGCTTAAGAATCTTCCGTTTTGCGGGCACCTTTTTAATTACAGTGTTTTCCGCTATGGCCGTAGATAGTATTTCGGTGAATTTGTCGGTAGCGATATTTGCGTCAGTTATGGTGAGAATAGGCTTAAAGTCAATGTTTGAGATAGAAACATTAAGTGCTTCATAATCAATTATCTTTGTCATGTGTGTAGTAGCGTCATTTATACGTTTCCTATCCAGACAAAGTAGGAGAGAACCGTGATCGGTAACCGTTGACTCATAGACAAAAGTGAGTGCGGGTAACCTTGTTCTCAGAATAACATGATCCAGACAATTACTGCCCCTGGTTGGGAGGGTATGTGCTGGGAGAAAACCGTGGAATGCGAGACAATTTAAATACTCGTGGGATCGTGTATCGAGAGAAGATGGTTTGATATCGAGATTTAGGTCACCCGCTACGACAACCAACCTGAAGCTCTGGAGAGATGGAAGTATGCTATTTAGGGCTGAGATGATGTCGACGGTGATCGATAGATACAGAGCAGAGCCACGTCAGGGTTCAGTTTTATTATTAATCCCGAAACAGACTGGTAGAGCTCCGGTTCCTCACACACTGCTACAATTTCAGACTTAATGGGTTTCACGACGCCATCACTTTGGTTTATATGCTTAGTTGTTTTAAATACTGTATAGTTCGGAAGAATTGGAAGAATTGAGTTACTAGAGCATGGTAGCCAACATTCGGTCAGAACTATTATATCACACTGAAGTGAGATACGATGGATTAGAGTTTCAAAGTTATTGAAGTTACAATTAATTGATCGAATGTTTTGTGATAAGATTTTCAGGTAATTATTAGGGTTTATCAAAAACGATTGCGTTTGTTCCGGAGTGCATGTATGTGTCACTGACACAGAGAGATCATCAATGCTATTTATTAGATTAATTGCGTTATTAGACATTTGGTTTTTTTTTTACTGGGAGCTTTCTGAAGAGATAAGGAAGAACTAGTGCTAACTTACGAGTCAGTATGTAGTTAATCCACCTTTTTTTGAATTTGTAGTCGATACGCTTAAGTATTTCATCTTGTAATTTTCGTAGGCATGTGTTAGTGATAGAGTTATTTAGTGTGGTGTGAATGTGGTTTGTGTAGTGTGGTGTTTGTACCCTTAATAAATCATACTGGAGTGTTTGAGTGGAATAGGACATTGACATAATAGTAATATGATCATATACAGTGTTTTGATTTGGACATCTGATCGTTTGGATATAAAACAGTAAGAACGAAATAAATAAGTCAAAGAGAAAACAGAAGCTTAGATCATAAAAATTGATATTAATGTTTTTTAATAAGTGTACTATATGTACTATAGTCGTGTAATATCTGGGTATGTAGCTGGCGCATTAAACTGCAGCCATTACCATACTCCACTTACAAGTCATATAATCATGGATGAAGAAGCTCTTAATCCCACTATTCATGCTCCAACTGCTCAAAGAACAGTAAATTATGGTAATAGGCCCGAAGCACCTTAGGAAGAACAATTATGCATAATGCTGAGACGCACAAACATAATGTTATTGTTATGTTATGTTTATACACGACGGATCAAGATTTTGCATAATTTCTAAGTCCGTATGCGTACAATACGTGTTTATCTTTACTCCTGAGTTAGATATACTGCTATACTCTTTATTGTTCATCAAAACAGAATATAATGAGGATTTTTAAATAAAAGGGTGTTTTTCTTAGTGTATCGTTGATGGCAAGTATATTTTATATTAGATTGGCCCAAAACTCAGCTACGTGAACTCCGCTCGCTTATGATAACAAGATAGAAGGTGGGTCATTGTTGTGAGGTCACACCGCATATACAACGTGTAATTTAAAGGGTATATACATACCAAGTGCATGGCTTCTTTGGATGATAACAAACGATATGGCAAGGGTTTTGAAATCCTAAGTCTACGTGTGTAGAACTTATTACAAATTCCAATACACTGATACCGGAGACAGAATTTTTCAAATTAAGAAGAACGAAATGAATTATCGTGTTATTGGCAAGTGACGTGGTAAGTTACTGACCCTCGTAGTGCTGTGACGTTTGTTATGATTGATATTCAAGAAATATATGAAACCAATAATTTGGTATCAATTCTTTGAGTCAGTTATTTTGTGCTGAAACTGTGCATTGAGACTCCATACCAGATGTTGTCTTCAGTCCTTTTGGATAGATATGGGGTTTCCGTTACACGTTGTATACATTTTAGATCTGAGCCATCTGAAAATCTCCATCTGTAGAGATCATCTTTGCTACGGTCGACTTGGGTACGCAGTTTGTTGAGGCATTTCCAATCCAGCTACCTACGGCAAACGTGCCCAGGTGGTAGACTCTCAGATGGTTCGATGAAGCCATCAGGCGGATTAAGAAGTTCCCGCCAAACATCACACCTTGTCAAGGGTGTTACAAAGGGTGATCTTATTTATTTATTTAAACTTTATGTACAATAGTGGTATTTGGGCGGACTCTTATCTTAAAATCGATGTTTTAGAGACATCCTTTGAATGGATTTGCCGCACAAGTAGAAAATATATAAAAATAATAGGTACACAGGTAAGTCAGGTTCGTTTGTATTCATTCACCATGTATACGCACAAAACGTTTTGGTAATACTTTCGTTGTGAAATTGAGTGAAATTCTCTGCCGGAGTCAGTGTTTCCTGATAGCCATAACTTGGGGGTCTTTAAGTCAGGAGTGATTAGGTTAATTCTAGGTAAGCATGCTTCGTCGTCGACCACATCATCGCTTACCATCAGGTGAGATAGTAAATAACCGCGAGTCTATCATCAATAAAAAACCATTCAGTTTTCGGTAAGTCTTATATTGGGGTCGGCTCCCATGCTCATTTACTTTGGTGATTTTACATGGAGAAAGTGCTTACATCGCCTACAGTAATTGGGTATATAATCCTTTCCAAGAATCAAGTTTAACATTATGTTAAGATAATGAGTGATTTGTAGCAGGTGTTGTAAGTTTTTGGGAACCAAAATGTACTAAACTTTAGGGGCCGACGTCACCCGCGTCCGTAGCAGAATATCCCTTTTCCTACACGTGGCCCCTGGGTGGTGCTAATCAGGTGACATCAAATTGGTGGTAGGTTAAAACCGCAGGCTTGTGACCACCCACAGGGCAAAGACGTACCGCCAAATGGCCTAGCTGTGTTCCGGTATGATGCCCGAATGCACCATCGTGCTGGTTGGCGAATAGATGAGAGGGCCCAATGGGCATTCCCGGGAGGCTCGGGCGTCCCCGCAGTCTCCAGACTAGTCCCCCAATCGATACTATCCGTCTAGTGCGGGTCTGGGGGTTAACATCGTGAAGCCTCACTTCACTTGCTTCCTCAAAGCATTATTATAATATACAGATGAGTAAATCTAATTACATAGCTTGTTTTGTCCCAATGTTGGACAAAAGTGACAGTTTCACTGTCATACAATTCTCCTCTTCAGACTTGAATACAATTCTGTTCATCGTCGTCTGTTGTAATGTTAACTACTTACTAGTTATTTCTTATGTGTATCTAAAGGTTTTTCACAAAACACATGAGCTTTGTAATACAACTTCCTCCCCTTATCCCAGTTTATGGGGTTTTATCCTTCCGTTCTCCCCTGTCAGACACCACAATATCACTTACTCTTTTTCTTTCATATCATTCCTCATACAATCCATCCATCTTTTCTCTGTCCTTCCTCTCCCTCTCATTCAAACCCATCACACGTTGAGTTACATGTGTTTCATCCACTGATTGGTTAAATACTCTCTGGTTTCATCCCTCCTCATCACATGTTGTTAATTCCTTTCAATTTTCTGTTACTTACCTTTCTCTTATACACTCATTTCTTACTGTATCCATTCTTGTCACTCCACACGTCCATCTCAACATTCGCATCTCTGCTACATGCAAACGTTTTTCATCCATCTTTTTCATAGCACAAAATTCAGATTTTTGTGAGATTTTTTAAATCACAAAACCATTATACGCTCGAAGTTAGTACTTTATTGAGTGCTTATTATTTTATTCCCATTTTATTAATTCCTTTGAGAAAACAAACAGTTACAGAAATGTTATTAAAATTAGTGTATATGTGTTGTAATTACTTACGTTAGGACGTAAGCAATTACAACACAAATATGCCAATACTTTGTAACCTACATATTTTTCAAGTCAAGGTTAGGTATATTAGAACTAAAAAAGTGAAAGCGATGAATTTATTTTGATCTAAATTCATACTTACCTACTAATATATATCACGTTCATCATATGGTTTTCACGGCTAACCCTCTGAACTGATTTATATAAAATGTAGCCCTGGGTATAGATAGGTTAATTTAAAAAAATATGTAATAAAAAAATTGTTCGCACAAAGTCACGAGCAACAGTTAAGCTACGTAGGTCATAAAATGACTACTGGGTTGACTACGATGACAACAAGCATCGTAAGCATTTATTGTTTTCATACAAATCTATATTTATTAAATAAATTGGTTAGATTTTCTTAGTATTTATAAATTGACGCTCATAAATGCACGAAGCAAACATAATGCCAAAGGTATCATTGTGTATATCAATGGCTGACCTATATAAAAGAATAATAACTACTCAAATTAACAAAATAAATTCACAAATATAGTAAATCAAGTAAATAATTGAAAACGTAAATACACCACTGCCAACCGACTACGATAAGTAAGGATAAGTTGGTTGAATAAACAAAAAATACACCCAACCTGTTTCAGGACAGAAAATAAAAGTTTAATCGGGTTGGTCGTAACTTTCAACTAAAAGAACCCATTTTCGTGTAATGATGATATTATTGACGTGATAACGTAACCCATAGGGCAACAAGTACGTGATTTTCTACCGTATCACGTTTGCGATAAATCGTATCTAAATCTTTTTCCTACATTTTCGATGCTTTTTGTTTTCAACACGCGTATGAAAAGGCATAGAAAAAAAAAATCGTAGGGAGTGAATTAAAAACGAACAAGCTTTTCGTATTTTTAGTTTGTACGTTTGATTTTTGATTTAGCTCGTCAGCCAGCATTCACTGCGCTGGGACAAGGGCCGGTTGTATTTTTGGCGGAAAAGGAATATTTTAGACGTAGCGGTAGGTGATGACCTTATGGGCGTTGCGCAGGGGGGTTCCGGAGTGGTTTTTTAAGAGGCCTTTTGAAGGTTGCCCCCATATAAAAAAAAACGGTTGTCATGGTACCTATTGCTTAATAGAATCAAAATAATAAGTTCGTCACTTTGATTACCAAAAAATATTGGATACGTATTTTTTTTTTCACGAAATAATAAAATGATGACGATATATACCTACTTTAAATTTTACATGACGTCACGTCGTGCTTTATGCTTTTTGGCACTATGACCCCAGTCCTGAACTTTAATTTTTTTGATCTTTGTAATTTTTCATTGATTTGTAAAGGTAAAAAATACGTATATATTTTTTTAAATCAAGATAAATGAATAGGATTTATCACCTCGGGTGTGCGGCGAATGTACCTACTTTGCCTATCAAAACTATTCATTGGCTCGGCACCGACTTTAGCCATATTAGTAGATACCTATTTTAATCGGAATTAGACATTCAGAGAGTATATAACCACTTGAGAGCGTATGGGCCGATTTCTTTGAAGAACACGACTCACTACTCTGGGCCGGGGGGGACAGAGAAATGTAGAGCTGTAATTGGTCAGTTCAAGGTTCAAGTCAAGTTGCGTAGATATGCCTGGTTAGGGATTGGTCTACTTGATTAAGGGAAAGATTCGAGTAAAAATTCCATAATAAATATATTTTCATTAAAATCAGTTGTGTCAACAACTGTAGTTTCAGCAGGCACTCGATAGTAATTATTTTTTTGGTGGTGAGTCATTAGATGATTTATCTAATAACTCCTCCCTACATACACTCAACCCGTGGACTTGACATCGAAACAAAGTAACCTGTTTTTTTTTCCTGGGTGGGAAAATCATCGAATAACTTCTCCCGCTCTGGGTAAAGTGGAAGGGAGTGTCAGACTTCTACTGACTAAAAATCCACCCTGTTCCTTCAGCTGCCCTTAAGTTCCGGGGCCGCAGTATCTCATTAGAACATTACCGCAGCCCCGGAACCAAAGTAACTTACGAGGGCGATATTGTAATGCAAAGGCCCAAGTTAATTAGTATTAGACTCCGTCATACTATTTGAAGCCTAGAAAGATTGGATATAGGTATCTTATATTATTTTGACTTTTCTCAACATTATATCAATAAAAACAAAAGTAGAAACCAATATTCCCTAGTAACTTTATCCGTCCACTTTTCGTTTTAATCTGGAATCTTGGGAAATCTAAAATGAAAACATGCATGTCACACAGAAGAAAAAATATTAGAACTTTCTCCTTTTTTAAAGTCGGTGAAAAATGTAGATAGGTATTTTATGACAACTATCTGAATTGAATATGAAATGAAATGAAATGAAATGAAATATTTATTTTGTAAATTGGTTATAAATAACACTTTTACACGTCATGTTTTTTTGCGTGGTAAGTTTAGCTAGATGAGGCCGGTATTTCCTAACTGACTACTCTGAGAAGAAACACCGAAACAAACTCAGAGGTCATAGTCTCTTTTAAAGTCCAGACAATTTGTATTTGTATATGAGAAGCATGTAGGTTCATGTCTGTGGTATTCTTTTGAGGAAATAACCACGCAAATTTGAGCGGACCTGTCCAGACAGTGCAAGCATTTGTCAGTTATCGTGTAGCTCAACTTAGAACTTAAGGAGCTCAACAATTTGACGAACAATACCAAAGTAAGGACCTTTGGGTAGGCCACACGAGTACTCAAACTGCTTGACATCATTAAATAAATTATAGTGAAAGCAAAAACAATGAAGAAAGAATAACCTACATCGTCCTCACATTTACAATAATGAAATAATTATATATTTATAAAAAAAAAAACAACAATATAAAAAAAAAAACAACAAACAAAAACAAAAATTAATAGGTATATACAATACTTGAGAAAGCAAAATTTTAATTAATCAAAAATAAATCATCAATCATAATTTTAAAAAGAAATAAAAAAGGCACACGTATATCACTGGAGCATCTCATTCCCAAGCCTTCTTGTCCTCAATATAATCTTTAACACTGTAAAAAGCTTTCTGACATAGCTTACGTTTTATAAACAATTTGAATTTATGAATACTTAGTTCTTGAATATGGCTAGGAATTTTATTATAAAAACGTATACATAAACGTATGCATCTAAACGAACCACCTATTTTTTTCAACCTTGTTTTAGGAATGACATATTTGTCTTTGTTCCTTGTATTTACACTATGAATATCACTGTATTTTTTAAACAGATTAATATTTTTGTGTGCATACAAGAGATTCTCATAAATATACTGAGATGGCACAGTCATAATATTAATCTCCTTAAATTTGTCTCTTAAGGAGTGCTTAGGACTTAATTTATAAATTGCACGAATGGCCCTTTTTTGTAATACAAATATTGTGTGAATGTCGGCAGCATTTCCCCAAAGTAAAATGCCGTATGACATCACACTGTGAAAGTAACTAAAGTAGACTAAACGTGCTGTTTCGACATCAGTTAATCCACGTATTTTTCTAACGGAATATGCTGCAGAACTTAACTTTTTTGACAATTTATCTATATGGGGGCCCCACTGAAGCTTCGCATCCAAAGTTATGCCCAAGAATACTGTGGTATCTTCGGGTTTCAATATTTCGCCCTTTATTGATACACTAGTATTCACTTGTCTAACATGAGGTAACGTAAATTTTAGGCATTTGGTTTTTTTCTCATTAAGAAGAAGATTATTAACATTAAACCAGCTAACTACAGTCGCAAGGGCTCTGTTTACTTCTTCAGTAACCTGCTGTTGACGTTTAATTTTAAATAAAAGAGAAGTATCGTCAGCGAATATCACTATGTCATGATTTTTGATCAGGTACGGCAAATCATTTATATAAACAAAAAGGGACCTAAAATTGAGCCTTGGGGGACCCCCATCTTGACCACAGATCCCGGCGATCTTTTGCCGTTCACATCGACTCTCTGAATCCTTTCACTCAAGTATGAGGTTAAAAGATTCAGAGAGGAGTCCCGGAATCCATAGTGGTGCAGTTTCCTGATTAATGTCTCATGGGGAACACAGTCAAACGCCTTAGACAAATCGCAAAAAATGCCCAACGCATCGCATTTATCTTCCCATGCATTATAAATGTGTCCTAAAAGTTCAACACCGGCATCAGTTGTTGAACGACCCTTTGTAAAACCAAATTGTTTATTATGTAGCAATTTGTGTTTATTAAAATATCTTTGCATCTGCATTAAAATAATTTTCTCAAAAATTTTACTGAAAGTGGGCAGTACAGAAATAGGTCTATAATTAGTAGGGTCAGATGTACTACCCGATTTAAATAGTGGGATTATTTTACTATATTTCATTAGATCAGGAAACTCACCGCAATCAATACAATTATTAAATATAACAGCTAATGTAGGAGCAATAATGTGTATAATTGACTTAGTAACTTCAACAGAATTACCCCACAGGTCTGCAGTCTTTTTAATATTCAAAGAAGTAAAAGTTTTGATGATGTCATTAGAAGTAACATGTTGGAATTTAAACTCTGAACTACAAACTGGCACTTTTTTTTAAGTAATGTTTCTGCAGCAATGGGAGATGATTTTAGCGACTTGGTTGTCGATACGGGAATGTCAGTGAAAAAATTTTCAAATTCTGTGGCGACTTGCGAATCTAATGTTATTATATTATCATCAATAGTGAGGGTGTAATCAATATTTCGGTTGCAAGACCTTCCCGTTTCGCTTTTTACAATATCCCAAGTCGTTCTAATTACATTACTACTATTTTTAATTTTAGAACTCAAGTAGCGAGACTTGGCAATATAACAGACTTTTTTAAATAATTTAGAGTAGTTCTTTACATATAAATTAAATTCTACCGAGTTAGTGTAAGTCCGCTCCTCATAGAGTTCATAAAGCCGATTTCTACTTTTATAAATACCAGTGGTGGCCCAGTCACTGAAAGAAGTGTTACTATTTACTGAAGCAATTTTGGGAATAAATGTGTTATCGAATTGTTGGCAATATATTTAAAAGAATAAAAAAAATAAGTTTAATTTTATAATTATCGTTATCGTATTCAGCCGTTAAAGGTAACAGCACAGATTTTTACGATAAAAATACAAAGGGAAAGAAAGGGATAAAAGCATTACAATTTCTTCATGAAAGAAAGAGACTTTTCCAAAAGACATCAAAGCACGACTCAATTTTATCCTTGATCACTCAAACCACCACTTTAAATAGACCTCTGCGGTGGCTTATAATCTGATTAAATGATAAATAATTTTCGTATTATTTCATTACTGATGAATAGTTATGTCATCCATTTGGTATCTAGATGTCTGGGAATGTTTTCCACACTACTTTAACGCGCATGAAAGCATGAAAGCAAGCATGCGTTATAAATTGGATACAAAAAGTTAAAATTTGTAATTGTTTAGCATGCACACAGGCCTAATTTCTAATATGCTCCACACATGTAGATATAGGATTAGAAAACCCTTGCCATATCGTTTGTTATCATCCCAAGAAGCCGTGCACTCGGTATGTATATATAACCTTTAAATTAAACGTTGTATAAGACCAAAAAGACTCATAGTTTTCGTGCGTCGGGGCAACGTATGCGCGGTCAAGTGGTTTTATAGTCTTTGTAGACATCCAATAAAACAATCTTTCTATTTCTCTCTTTGAAGTCGGTTTTTAGTATAAAAGTTTTTATGTAGTAAGATTTCTGCCGGGTTAGCTAGTTTCATATAAATACTAACTTTTGCCCGTGACTTCATTCGCGTGGGAGGTTTTTACCCCGTAAATCTCGTTACCTTGGGAATTCGACGAATGAAATATTGCTATTATAGTTTAGGGGGTTTTTCAACCGACGACATAAAAAAGAGGAGGTTATCAATTCGACGCGTATATTATTATTATTTTTTTATGTATGATCACCGATTATTCGGAGACGGCTGAACCGATTTGAAAAATGCTTTTTTTTGTTTGAAAGGCCTGGTTAAGTAAGTATAAGGTTTGGTCCCATTGTCACCAAGTCAGGATCTGATGATGGGATCCTGGAGAAATTGAGGGAACTCTTCAAATATTATAGGCATACCTATAGTGATTTGAGTATTTTTTATAGTAACTTGTGTAGTTGCATTCGAAAAGCACCATTTTGAAGTAGACCTGATGATGAAGACCACCGATGGCCACTGGAACTTCTCAATATATAAGTAGGAATAATAAGTAGTTCATGTGTTCCGCTTCTATTACTTGAATGTGGTTATTAAGCACAATATGCTCGTCACAATGCATATGGTGAAGTGAAGCTGATGGTGAACTACCAGGAGAACTCCTCAACAAATAACAGCCCAACATTGGGAAAAGCAATATTTTGTAAATGAATATAAGTAGTTGACATTTAGGCTCTTGTAACTAGGTAAATTAAAAATCGACCAACTAAAAAGAGTGAAATAAAAACTTTGTACCAAAAAATTAAACCGACTCCCAAAAAACACTGCAAAGTGAAAAATAACTTTAATTTCGGAAGTCGGTGCCAAAAACGAAAATACAAAACTAAAGACACCGACTACCGAAATTAAAGTTATTTTTCAGTTTGCAGTGTTTTTTGGGAGTCTGTTTAATTTTTTGGTAAAAAGTTTTTTATAACATACGGAAACCTCTAAGAAAATATGTTTAACTTTTATTTTACATGAGATGACAGAAATAAAAATACGTTGAAAAGTCAAGTGTACAAAAAAGTAAAAAAAAATAAACAATTTATTTTACGCCCGCAGCATGCGTAAGGAGTTCCGACGTCGCCGTCGCTACAATAGTTTATTTTTCAATCTGTCAACCGTTTTAGCCCGGTTGGAAGATCGATGTAAATAAAGTTTATTTACTTATTTTGATTTTTTTACAGAGTAGTAGAGAAATGCGTAACCAATATTCGTAAAGTAAGTTACTTTAATTTTAGGTTAATAATCGGTGGTGTTTTTCGGTTTAGAATTATCGTATGTTATGCCTTATCCTCATGCTGTTTCTTTATTTTTTATGGTTTTTGTATTTTGCTTCCATTGAAGCTTCGAATGCGTTATAATAATCGGCATGGTTCAGATAATATATTTGTGAATTGAGCTTAAAATAAGTCAATATATTCATGCTATTTATTTGTTATGCATGGATGTGTGTTTGTTTTAACATATTTAACAATTTCTCTACTAACTAGGATTTTTCTTATAACAAAAACCTAATATAACCTACTAAACTATTACCTGCGGTTACCCCGCAGGTAATAGTTGCGTAACACACTTACAGTAGGAATCGGTTTCATTATGCTAAATCAACAACACTCACTGCGGTATTTACGTTGTTGAGCAGACCAATATTTCGAACATATGAAGCAATGGATTAGCAATATACGTCAAAATCATTCAGATCTTGATTTATAGTGTGTTACGTAATTATTGCGATGCTTATTATATGGTGACGTTTAGAAGTAGCTTAGGATGTATGTAAATGATAAATAAGTGCTTTTCGTACTTTTCAGCTTCCCAAAAGATGGTAACATAAAAAAGGAATGGATTGATGCCACAGGCATGCCACCTAGCTGGTACCCTACAAAAATAGCACCATATGCTCGGTTCACTTCAACGCAGAAATGTTCTAGTCTCTAAAGAAAAGTCGCAGGCTTTTTGAATGGACAATTCCAAAATTAAGAGTACAACTGATTTTTGCAGAAGTGGGTTAAATTTTATTTTATTACTGAAAGCTATTCTCATGATTTAGGGTATTCATACAATCAGTCATTCAACTTTTCAGGATTCTATACAACCTATACGGCTGGTATGTTCCGATCAAGAGCGTAATGTAAGTTAACATCAACTTCTATTTGACCTATCACTATGATAATTAAATATTAAGATTTAAGTCGAAAGCGCCAGGGTAGCCCTTAATACTTAGTAGGTAGTACATAATAATAATTATGTAATGTTATGTTCTTAATAATATGTTTATTGTTATTGTAATATTTTCTGGACATGCCATTTTTTATTTGGTTCATTTTCAGGTGCCCATAAAAATTGTACAATAATAAATGGAAGAATCGATAACTTTCCGATTTAGTCAATCACTAGCGTATATCTATACTAATATTATAAAGCGGAAAAGTTTGTTTGTTTGTTTGTTTGTTTGTTTGTTTGTTTGTTTGTTTGCTTGAACGCGCTAATCTTCGAAAGTACTGGGTGGATTTGGATGAAATTTGGTATGGAAGTAGCTTGAAGCTGGAGGAAGGTTATAGGCTACTTTTTACCCGACTGCAAAATAGGAGAGTTATGTTTTTACCGTGATAGAATCCACGGGAGCGAAGCCCCGCGTGAGTACTAGTGTAAAATAAATTGCTTTTGCACAGCACAACGATAGCGACCGATGTTTTTGTGTGGGTAAGTTCTACGGTGCATGGTAAATACACGCTGTGTTTGACGGAATAAGGTTTATTATTGATTGTGTAGTACGTTCTGATTTAAGAAATGCAGGTGTGTGTGCGAGTGCGTATCTATTGATTTTATTAAACTGCATGTGTAGTTGTTGCCCCGCCCAGCGCCTAACTGGAGACACACGGTTCCGATATAATTTCGTCTGTTGACCAAATCTACTTATTTATTTTATCTATGTTATAAACATATTCAAAAGTTGTAAATAAGTAATATTTATAACCAAAACCAAGTATACTTCTAAAGGTAACAAATTCTACGGTAAAATCATATAAAACCCTCGAGAACAAAACAGGGACAGTAACAAAACCGACGGTAACAAAATTCTTAGGCTCAGTTTACATTACCTTAAAGCAACACTTAAACTTAAAACATGCACTCATTAAATATATAGCTTAAATCTTATTTTTTATTGAGATCCATAAGTAGGAACATGGTAAGTAGGTATTTACGTATTAATCTATTTATTACACATTATTCAATTCATAGTCTTAATCTATTTTTATAGGTACATATTAGACCTTTTTGCACGAAAACTAATTCTCGAAATAAATTGTTAGCACGGAGTTAAATTGATAATATTGTAAGTTAAACTGCCAAATTAACCTAGTGTTAGCAACTCGTTCTGAGTTTCGTTTAACATTTAGTTGGGCCTCAATGGTATAAGCCCTGTCATTAATACTTAGGTAAATAACTATATAAAAAAATACTTTTTAGCATGCTAAGCTTCTTTCACAATAAAAAAACTTAAAAAGTAAAAGTATTAAAAGTGACAATAACAAAAATTTTGAAAAACGAATTATTGAAGCATTGGACAAAGCAACTGATTGGCTGGAAAAAATAACTTAAAAATAAATATCACAAAAACAAATATAATAAAATTTCAAGCAATTAACACAAACACAGATAGCCTAGACATTCAGTACAACAATACCGTCTTAAGCTCTGTTAATGAATGTGTATTTTTGGGTATAACCGTGGACAGAAATTGTAGTTGGAAACCACACATAGATAAAATAATAAACAAAATTGATCGCTTTGTGTATGTTTTAAAAAGAATAAGACAAACGATTAATCTAAAGACTGCAGTAGTTGCTTACCATGCTTATGTAGCATCTGTACTCAGATATGGTCTTATAATTTGGGGAAACTCAGTAGACGTGCAGAGAGTTTTTAAAGGACAAAAAAAGTGCATTCGGGCAATGTGTGGAGCCCATTTTTTTGATAGTACAACTATCAAAAAAATGGGCTCCACACATTTGTTGTCCACAACCATTGTTTCAAAAGCATAAAATACTGTCCTTACCATGTTTATATATTTTTGAAACATGCATCTTTGTCAGGAAAAATTATAATTTATTTGAAAAAAACAGTTACAAAACAAACAGCAGAACACGACACAAAGATAAATTTAAATTACTACAGATAAAGTTAAAGTTATTTAAGAGAAATATATACTGCAAGGCAATTATTATATTTAACCATTTGCCAAATAACATTCAGGATTTACCATTGCAGGTATTCAAAAGATTATTGTTCAGATTGTTATTAGAAAAAAACTATTATAGTGTTCAAGAATACTTAGAGGATAAGTCACTAATGTAATAAAACAAATCAACTGTTATTCGATCATATGCTACAATTACAATTCTATTCATATTCTATTATTATTAAAATACAATTTCAATGAAATAAATTAATTATTTAAGATTTAGATATTTTTATCCCTAATTGTAATTATTTATAAGATAATACTTAATATAAGTTTTGTGTTTATTTTTAAGACATATTTGCACGCCATGTCATGGCAGGATATGCTGGTAACCAGGAATTGTAACATATATTGTACCATATTCTGGCAAATAAATATTTTTGATTTGATTTGATTTGAATAATCAACTTAAATTTTCCATAAGTCTTTTTAAAATTATAATTATAGTTTTATAAGCAATCAACATTTCCAAGTAATATAATTATTATTCTTCACTAACAAAACAGTTTAATACAGCTAAGATTTAGATTAAGGCACTATTTTTCAATCTTTATTTAGATGTTCTCCCAGTTTCTAAGAACATAATGTGCATTCGTCTTTTGGGAAATGATCGTAAATCAACGCATTACAGGAGTAAAACCAAAATTGTAAACGATTTAACAATATTTCTATATCATTTTTATTCATTAATAAAGTCAAGTGGTCGGATTCCCGTAGCGCTTGTATGTGTTACATGTTCATGGCATTTCCCACACTTAGAGGAAAATATGAAATGTGTCTCAGCCCATGGCCACTTTGAATTGTAGTGGTAATATTGCAGCAAATCATATTTTGTTAAAACTTTATCGATGTCCACAAAAATCACCATTTTTATTAATTGAAGATAATCAATCTGTAAAAATATAATTATAATAATATGTATTACTAAAATAAAATAACATTGAAATAATTTAGTAAGTTTAGGCCGACCTGGAAGCGAAATGGTAGGCAAGCGTAAGAAAAGAAGTTATAGAAATAAAACCACTATGTAAACTTAGCTTTGTGCTGTCGCTTTTGTTACTTTTTGGGTCCAACTATATGTTACCGTAACAGCAGTAACAAAACCGAAGTAACATAATGTGTTAACCTAACCTTCAAAAAAATATATTAGCGGTCTAGTTTCTAGCTAAGGTAAACTACATAATAAAAGTTGTTCAGTATAAAACCATGCATTTCGTAATTAATTTAAATATAAGGAAAGTAAGGATAAGTAATTAATTGTGGTAGTACAAACCTGACGACGAATTTCTTCTCAGTCCAATCGGTAACAAAACACACCCTCACTAAGGACGAAATGACACTGGCATTCAATTTTTAAAATGGCCGGTCTTTAGAATATAGTATTTCCATATTTAGAAAGCCAAAAAATAATCATTAGGTAGGATATTTTAAAAGAAATTGACGTAACAAACCTGACTTGTCCGGATGTAACAAATTTCGGGGATACTAATTGTTTTTAAGTTTTAAATAGATAAAAGGAATTAAATCTTTAATAATTATTAATAGTATACTTAATATCAGCTTATCTTTTATAAAAACGACACAACATGTCCGGGTGTTCCATACAAGATTGAAAAAAATTAACTTAAAGTTTGAATTTTTACTGGGGACAAGCCAAAATGAATGGGTGTATTTGATTAAAATAATTTACAAATATTTAGTTTCAGCTAGATTTAATTGGGATTTAGTTGAAAACGTAGTATAAAAGGTACATTTTCGATTGAGAGACTATTTTAACTTAAATAAGTAAAGAAATTCCTACGAAAATAAAAAGAAGTTGAGGGACATGCCAAAATGAGAGTTGTACTAAATTTTTGAATCTCCCCACATACATCGTCAAAGACTTTCACATTTATAATATTTGATAGTTTTGTTTTACCATTCTAAATGCCAATTTTGTAATAAAATTAGAATCTGTAATATCTGCGCTAGTATAAACTGTGTTGCAGGTATTACTGTCTTCCCCTTAATACTAGTGACAAAAATCTTACGTCATACAAAAATAATTTATAAAACAATAAAATAGAAAATATAATTACAATCAAAAGGAAATAATAGAAACTTACAATTTTAAACTTACGGCTAAAACTTATGCTCTCATGTTATATTCGTGTCTGTTTGCTGGTGCGTTTGTTCATGCGTGTGTGTGCGTGTGTGTGCGTGTCTGGATGTGTATTTTTGTGAGTGAGTGAGTGTATGTGTGTTTGTAAGTAGGTGTGCGTGTATTTATTATGTGTAGTGATTATAGTTTTAAGAGATTTTCTACATCAGTATAATCCATTGTCTTTAGCCACGTAGTTAATACCTTTTTAAATTCGTTGTTACTTATTTTATTTTATTTATTTATTTTATGAATTTTGGTAAGTTTATTGTATATATGCGGAGCTAGAAAACTATAATGCCTTTTTGCTAACGTTTATCTAGTGCGAGGCACAGGGCAGTACTCTACGCGCTTTCGTGATGTGGGCAGGTACGGAACCACTCGTTTGTGGTATCTGCGTAGCATTTTATACACAAATAGTTTTCTCACAGATAGCACTTCTGCCAGTTCATACACTGAGGATGTAGGATGATGATATGGTAAGTAAAGAAGTACTTTAAGTACCATGCGCTGTGCGCGTTCAACTCCAATCATATGGGTTTTTGCTGCACAGATACAGTATCGAATAATGCATTCACACAGAGCTCGGTAAGTTTGACGAAGAAGAACACGGTTTGCAACTGCACGCAAGTTTTTGAAAATATACACTAGTTTTCGTATTCTAGCTTTGGTTAACTTAAGATGCAGAGTCCATGTAAGTTGTTCATCCAGCGTCACACCTAAATATTTAATAGAGGCAACTCGTGATAACGTTGCACAGTCACATTTGGCACTGATTTCTTGTCTATTGCAAGGGAAGGTATGGATTTTAAGATGCTGCGATACTGAAGGTTTACCCTTATGTGATTTGCTAAAGCATACATATTTCGTTTTTCCAGTGTTCAACGATAGCAGACTGTTCTCTAGCCATGAGGTAACTTTTGCTAAGCCGGTCTCAGCTCTATTAAATACCATATCCCAGGTCTGACCATGAAAAATAAGCACCGTGTCATCAGCGAACATTAGAACATCTAGGTGTGTCAGGGTAGCAGCCATCTCGCATAGATTATTAATATAAATGAGGAATAATGTGGGTCCTAGCGTGCTACCCTGGGGAACGCCGTATTTGCATATTGACTCAGTGCTTTCAAAGCCCGCCACCATAACGCATTGAGATCTATCTGTAAGATATTCTTTAAACCAGTCCAGAACAACTCCTCTTATGCCAACCCTCTCCAAACGTGCTAAAAGTATTTTAACGGATACGGTGTCAAATGCCTTTTGAAGGTCTAAAAAGACCCCCAAACATTTATCCCCCTTATCTAAATGAGATGCTAGAGTTGAAGTTAGTGCTAAATCTGCACCCTCTGTTGATTTTTTCGCTCTGAATCCGAATTGATATTGACTAAGCAGTTTGTTATTTTCTAGGAATTTCATAGTTCTTTTATTTACAATTTTTTCTAGTATTTTGGATAAGGTTGATAGAAGAGAGATGGGGCGATAGTTGTTTGGTTCGTCTATGTTCCCAGACTTAAAAATAGGGCAAACAACTGCTTTTTTAAATATGGACAGGAATATACCAGATTCTAGGCTAAGATTGCACATGAATATGGTGTAATCGATTCAATGTTTTGCTTTAATATTTCAGCAGTGATTTTATCCCAACCAGGTGCGCTGTGTGATCTCAGCCCTAGTATAATACCTCTAACTTCGTACGGGTCTGTTGGCTATATTTTAGTAATATTTTAATTCAATTAAGACTACATCGTAATAAAGCAGTACAAAATCTTGACACACAACAGTCATACAAAACTGAAGAGGAGTAGAAAAATGGAAATAATGCGCGTCATCCACAACGACGTTGATTTATTACGATGACAACGGCAAATTAAATGATTGATCGTCAGACTAGAAATTTTTGTTACACAAATGTAGGGCATTGAGATTAACTGGGTCCATTGTTGATTATAATTATCTTCAAGTTTTTCACGCTGGCAACTCTTTGGACGCAGTCAATATAAATGTGAAATTAGTAAGAACGTCAGTGAAAAAAAAAACAAAATATTTTTATTGTCAGGTATCTAGTAAATAGGCATAGTAATTAATATTTCTTTGAATAATGTTATTTTGCATCCATTTTTTCTTTATTTCATTTAGTTATTATTAAACTTAGCATGTCTTCTTTAACAGTTAAATAAATAGTTAGTTGTATGAGTCAGTAACAGGTAAACGATGCATCATCTTGTTAAACAGTTTTGATATTAATTTCAAAGTGTTGCTACATCCAATAACAATAAACGTATTCAAGATAGTATCCGTACAGTGTAATTACACTGTCGGGCTGTCTAGCTTATCTGATGTCGTGGGAGACGAGGGTTGAAGTCCCAACGTCATAATATAAGTAGGATATGTTACTAGACGTATGATTTATTATTTCAATTAACATGTGATGTGAATTTCCGTTTAAACTTTGTTAAAACCACATAGCAAAGTTTTACCATAGAACAAAGTTTAAATGCTGATTTATTGATAAAAATAATTATATTTTTAATGTTTCAAGTTTATTTTAATGAAATGTGATATATTTACGATAATTTTATAAATCTTAATATGTATATTCTTTTTTTAGTAATTGTAATTAATTTGATGGCATATATTTTATAGAGAATTGTAAGTTTAAGAGCTAGCATTATAATATTAAGGTCCTCCCGATTTTTAATTTTGTATGCGCTGTGGCTCAACTTAACTCAAATAAATAAATAGATGCTGTGCTTCCGAAGGTTACAGTGAAACTTTAAAATATAGAGCCACAAAACATTTAAAGTGACTGAAATAAAAATACAGTGAACAATAATTTCTGAACAGAATGGGGCTCTAGATATAGTGTTAGCACCATTGACGGGATTCGATAGGGCCATTGTCCGCTGGGGTTGCGGGAATTTTCTAACGAGATACCCCGGCCCCGGAATACAAGGGCAACTGAAGGAACAAGGTGGGTTTTTAGTCAGTAGAAGTCTTCCTCTCCTCGAGTGGGAGGAGTCATTTGATCATTTTCCCACCGAAATAAAGGCTCTAGATATAGTAATAATTAATCACCAATGGCGATTATAAAAAGTGAAAATATGGGATAAATTACAGGACACTTCGTTAGTCGTCTCTTACGACACCATGCCACTCAAGTAATTGCGACAATGGAGTGAAAATGTTAATAATTTATTGTGGCCATGTATTAGATAGTTAAAACTTTTATTGGTCAACAGAAGACACAACACACAAAAGTACATTAACATATAAGACATAAATTACAGAAAAAAAGAACAGTACAAACTTATACATATACAACTTGTAACGGAAACCTCATATCTATCCAAAAGGGCTGAAGACAACATCTGGTATGGAGTCTCTATGCACAGTTTCAGCACAAAATAACTGACACAAAGAATTGATACCAAATTATTGGTTTCATATATTTCTTGAATACCAATCATAACAAACGTGTCACAGCACTACGAGGGTCAATAACTTTCCACGTCACTTGCCATTAACACGATAATTCTTTTCGTACTTCTTAATTTGAAAAATTCGGTCTCTTGTATCAGTGTATTGGAATTTGTAATAAGTTCTACACACACAGACTTAGGATTACAAAACCTTTGCCATATCGTTTGTTATCATCCAAAGAAGCCATGCATTTGGTATGTATATACCCTTTAAATTACACGTTGTATACCATCAAAAATATTATAAAATGAAAAAAAAAGAAAAAGAAAACAAATTAAAAATGTAACACGAAAAATCGGTGTGGTGTGTGTCTCCGAATTGCATCAAATGGGAGTCCAGCTCAGCATGTGCCAAGCAAATATGCCTGACGCTGGTATTCTGCTGGATCACAGTAGCCGTAGGAATGCTGTTTGTGCTGTTTTGTAGAGAGGAGCTCGTGGCTAAATAATCACAGCCCCAAAGGTTTATCTTCAAAGTTAGGCATTGTGGATGGGAGACCATCTAAACATATGATGATTCCTCCCTGCCTCGGAAATCATGTTAAGCAGTTATTTTTACCGTTACGTTATTTATACATCTTTGACAGTCATTACGGGAAGTCAGAAGCCAGAAAATCTGACAGTGTTCTTACCAAGGGATATCGTGGTACCTGCGTAAAACACATTTTTAAGCTATTGCATAGCTTTTATCGCGGGCTTTGAGCGCGGCGACCGAATCAAGAAATTCCGTAACGAAAATAAACCTAACACCCCCCACTCCGACCGGCACAGCGGTGCATCGTCTAAAGCCTGCAATACATGTTGGCCGAGCGTTGTCGAGTGAAGGCCAATACCAACATGTAGACGGTTTGCCTTGTCTTGCTATCGCTCGGTGTCACTTGCCTAGTTGGCCGAGTGGAGGCCAGCGCCAACGTGTATAGAGCTCATTTGGAGCAACTTGTCTTCGCTCGCCGTTGCTCGTGATCACTTGCCTCACTTCGGATCGGTATCGGTTTTTGGTCACAAATCAAAGGCGCTCGCCTGCGCTCGACCAACGTGTGGGCAGCTCTACAGACCGTCTTCTACATTGGTCGTCTGCATTGGCGTTCGACGAACCTGTCGAACGTGTGGACATTATTTCTTGCCTTGTACCTATTTGCCAACGCTCGCGTTGGCCTACGCTCGGCCAACATGTATTGCAGGCTTTTCAGTTCGGTAGACTTCGGTATGGTGTTTGTGTGCGTGCGACTAGATGTATGCGTGTAGACTAGCTGCTAATAAACCTATAGTTTCAATGATAAAAATTCCTGAATAACCTACATGTATTGTAAGATAATAAAAATATTTTAAACAATATTAACTTCTCATTTATTCAATAAAAGAAAAATAATTGTTTTCTTATCGTTCAGCACGCTCAAAGTGTAACTTGAATTAATATCAAAGAAAAAAAAATACTTCATAAATAAAATAAATAAATAATTATAATTGCATAAGTTGATAAAAAATGCTATGCTTTACCGCGGCAGTCCCCGAGTGCCACACTCTTTTTTTTTTTTAATTTGTAGGTTTACTTTTGACCACCATCTCACCTGATGTTAAGCGAGGATGTGGTCGAAGATGAAGCACGCTTGCCTAGAAGCAACCTATTTACTCTCGATTTAAAGACTGCCTGTTATAGCTATCAGGAAACACAGACTCCGGCAGGAAATTCCACTCCTTAGCCGTACGCACAATGAAGGTATTCCCAAAACGTTTTGTGCGTATGGGTGGGATGTCCACTATGTAACGATGACTCGGCTGCATCCGGAGAGACCAGAAGCTGACCCCAACATAGGTGGGAAAAGGCTAAGCAGATAATGATGTATAGAAGTGCTGTAATAATTATTTGAATATTGGTCTTGGGTTGAAGACCAGTTCTCGTACTCAAACATTATCAAAGAGTAAAGTAACTATAACGGGAAAGAGTATCAACTCTGTGGTAAATTTGCATGTATGGAAAGTGCTGCCACCTTGAGTTTGGTGGGTGGACTAAGGCTCTAATAAATAGATAGATAGATATATTCTTTATTGTACACCATAACAGTAAAAACAAAATTATGGGCTTAACAATTAAAAAGGGTGATACAATGGGCGGTCTTATCGCTAAAAGCGATCTTTTACAGACAACCTTTGGATGGATTTGACACAGAAGGAGAAAATAAATATGCGGGTAGTCCACGGTGTACTAATTATCTATATAAAATACAAAACAATAAATAACGTTCTCAAAACATATATATACATACAAATATTTAAAAAAAAGAAAGAAACAAAGACATACATAATACGTAGGTATGCATACTTACTGTGAGTACCGAGTCTTTCTTAAATAATAGGGTCACAATCAGAGTTTTGACCTAAATGAAAAAAAAAAACGTATGAAATTCAGTAACAAGTAACAATTTTAACAGAAATAGCTGAGATAAACTCGGAATTTCGGGAAGCGCATCAACGTCGTGAAAGCCAGAGTTGACAAAGGCCGACCATGATATTTGTTTGACAAGTTGACAAACAAGACAAGATGGGTACCAAGTCTTTTTAACCCACCAAACTTCAGATGTCGCTGTCGTCTATTGAAATTGATGACAGTGTTAATTGTGCCTCCCTGAACATTGTTGAGTACGCTTAGTGACAGTATCAAAAGGTTTTGACCACTGTGTAAATGTGAACGCTCCTGGGAAATACAAAATCAGTTGTCAATCTAGGAATCTAGTGGTTGAGCAGGTGGGCCAGCTCAATCTGCGAAAAAGAGATCTATCCAGTCACATTCAAAAACTAAAAACCACCATTAAATATCGTTTTGAATTTTTTTTTTATTAAGAATGAATAAGCCTGTATATTTGTGCGGAAAGATTCAAAAGTACAACTACAAAGACAATAAGATTTGAAAATGGAACGAATTTTCTCAAACCGACTAATTCAGCCAGCACGTTCCATAATAACTAGAATCTCGACCACAATAAAGAGAATTCCACATAAGCTATGCAAATTCCGATCTTGGTATGCAGATTTTTCTCATTAACTTTTAAATGGGAACGCGGCCGAATCTTACATTTTGCTAAAACGATTTTTTGAGCTCTTTCAAGTAGCATGCTTTCATTTAAGATTTTTAGAACCATTAGTTTTGTCAAAATGGGGCTTAGATAAAGCTTTAGAATAACAGTAATCGTACTTTATTTTGGAGTGCGACAGACGAATGTTGTTTCTTTTTAGGGTTCCGTAGCTTAAAAGGAAGAATAGAACCGTTATAGGATGACTTTGTTGTCTGTTTGTCTCTCTGTCAATGCCGTTTATCTTAGGAACGGGTAGAGATATCGAATCGAAATTAATATCATATTTATGGGTATCAAGGGTGGGTTTAACGTGCTTTCCGAGGCACGGGGGTAATCACACCACCAACTTCCAAACTCCGGGCTACTACTGAGAAATTTCTAACAGAAAAACCCAATAGCACTTTTTTGCCCGACCCAGGATTTGAACCCAAGACCTCTTGCTCAGCAGTCGCACTTGCAACCACTAGGCCACCGAGGCAGTTAAGCTGTTGGCCCTGCGCCTGTTCTCTCTCCGGTCCGGTCCTGTCGGATTGCCGTCCCATCTGACAGTGAGAGTAAAGGAACAGAGAGGGCACATAGGTACTTGTGCACTATAATATCTCCTGCGCAGATGGCTAATCAATTATGAGATTAGCCGCCGTACCCGAAAAATCGGCTACAACGTGTAATTTAAAGGGTATATACATACCAAGTGCACGGCTTCTTTGGATGATAACAAACGATATGGCAAGGGTTTTGTAATCCTAAGTCTACGTGTGTAGAACTTATTACAAATTCCAATACACTGATACCAGAGACCGAATTTTTTAAATTAAGAAGAACGAATAGAATTATCGTGTGGCAAGTGACGTGGAAAGTTATTGACCCTCGTAGTGCTGTGACACGTTTGTTATGATTGGTATTCAAGAAATATGTGAAACCAATAATTTGGTATCAATTCTTTGAGTCAGTTATTTTGTGCTGAAACTGTGCATAGAGACTCCATACTAGATGTTGTCTTCAGTCCTTTTGGATAGATATGGGGTTTCCGTTACACGTTGTATATAGGGTGGGTAATTGTCAGCTGTAAAAAAATAAAACCTGTAAGCCATCGTGATCAAAAGATAAGACAGTTTATGTCGTATGTTTTGCGATTTCATAAGAGAATCAAAACCTATATTCCAGTTAATCTAGAATCATACAATTTTGTAAAAAGCAAGATCAAGACAGAACATATAAAGGAAAAATCTGAAAACTGTAAATATATAAAGGAATAGCGTAATAGTAATAAGTCGATTTGCCAATAAAACATATACATGAGATTCAAAGTTTCAAACAGAGCACTTAGAAAACATTTAACAAGAAAATCATTAATCTTCCCCATGCTAGGAAAATCATGTATTATGGGGATAATTCATCCGTCCATTTGCTAAATATAAACATAACTTTGGTAGTAAGTTGCAGTTGGTTGATTTGGTAATAAGATGAACTAAAAAGGGAAGAAGGGATTTTGCGAAAAAGTAGGTACTCGGAAAAGCGGAAAAATCTTGGATGGATGAACTACATATTGCACTTATATACTTAAACATGTTTGTACGGAACTCTCGGTGTGGGAGTTCAACTCGCTCTTGGCCAGATTTTTTGAAAACTGTTTTCTGTTCTTTCCCGTCGTTTCACTCCGAAGCAGAAGTCGACTATCCATTGCTTATTTATTGACATTAATCTAGGATTTTTCCTTTGTCATGGCGACAGAGTTTAGTAGAGCATCTTCATGTACATTGGAATGTGATCTTAAGTTTATTTTCTTCTAAGTTAAAATAACAAGGACAGCTAAAACATCTGTGACATTTATTTTCCTTTTTAATGTCAATGTTGCTACATTTAATCAGGATTAGGTTTTCAATTTACGTGAGGATATAACCAACTTTTCGTTACGTTTTCGAATCAGAGTGGAATTGTTTTTATCAACATATTATTCCACTTATTAATAATGACGGCGTGTTTCCCTAGGGATTGTATTATTTCATTCTTCTTTTAGTTTTCTTTATGTATTTTGGAGAGGTATGTTTTTGTTTACGTAAAATTGTATTGAGGATTGGGAGTTAAAGGACAATAGATGTTTTTCGGGCGAAACCCGGCAAATGAACAGCCAATCCCCGTCAATTTATATCAACCGTCGGAAGTCGGAAGTGTACAGGAAATCACAGCTATACCTTAAAAAAATTGCTATATAAACAAGGCGAAATTTAGACCATTACTGAGTGCAGTGTTGTTGAAAATAAGTATTTATTATTTTATTGTTAATAGTCTCGCGTTTGACCACCATCTCACCTGATGTTAAGCGAAGATGTGGGCGAAAATGAAGCATGCTTACCTAGAAGTAACCTGTTCACTGTTGACTTTTATACCCCCGGGTTATAACTAAGAATTAAAAAAGATATTAATGGAACGACCTTCCTAATCGGTGAGTTCCTAAAATTAACTCAGTTAAATTGCAATAAATCATTTGAATTAGAGTTGAATGTTGTATATTATTTACACTAAGTGCAAAACCGTTTGGTCTTCTGTCAATTTCTTTTCATTTTTGGTTGGTTGCAGATCGCGGAATGCGATAACACTAGAATTTAGAATACAATTTATTTGTTTTCTCACCACATATCACAGTAAAGATTGACTGAAATTATACATAAGTAGAACAGGCAAGTATTTTTCAAAACCTGTTATTAAGGTTACAAGGCTCCCTTATCAGATTATACAGACTTACTAGAAGAATAAGGCCTAAGCCGCCAGTTGTTTTTTTCTTGTTTGTGTTTCTTTTTTTGTGATATTGGTGTAAAATAAACTTAGATGAACATACATAGTATAATATCTACAAAATTTACAAAGCGCAAATATGCTCTTAACTAAAATTAACAATTAAAGAGATCAAATTTAAATTTGGTATAAGTATGTTGCGTTTTCAACGCTTTCAGCAAAGAGTAAATTAAATATAGGGTACTTTCAGCTGGCATAGTGCCTGAGGGACTGTTGGCATTGCCACGTTGTATGGCAACGCTTAGCCTCTAGCTGAGGTTAATGCTTGCACTTGTGTCATGGGACGGGCAGATCCAACCTGTTCAAAATATCAGTGAAAGGACTGTGAGCACACGGTCCCCAAGAGTTCAGCTACAAAAGATACGAAGAAGATGACTAGGATCTACTAAAGATAGAAGACTACGAAAGATAGTTACCAAAAAGGTTATCTTATGGTACCTTTATTTACGCCGTTTGAGATATTCAGCAGCCACAATAGCAGCACCAGCACACCTTGTTCATTTAGGAAGATGGAATGGCACAACAATATCGGTGTAGATTGCATCCCACTCTTAAGTGTTACTCATATTAGTTACACATTAAAAAAAAATAACCTCTTCTTGAAAAGGTTTCAAAATTAAATAATAAAACTCTCATCTGAGCGTTTTCCGCAAACTGCAACCATTTGAATGGTTTTCTGTTGAACAAACCGGGTAACACCTACTTCCATTTGTGAATTTTTCAGGACAGCTATAGAAGTAGAAACAATGGGCTCTAATGGAATCCTGAGACACAGTCAAAAGATAAAACAGTAGTTCAACTTTGTGTCAATATTACCTGCATCATGGTAAGAAGGCCGCATTACCATTACTTTCGCTTCAATTTCGCCTGATCAAGACATTCAGTAATAGCTTGTGGCTAACTAATAGTAGCGGTACGCATAAATATTAAAGCAGCTTTGTCTAAGTCTATCCATGAATGATGATCATTAACACGCTTTTATTAGGTCGACCTGTAGGCTGTATGTAACTAACTATGTAATGAAATCTAAGGTAACTAATTTAACCATCTTCCAAGGGTCGTAGCGTAATGAAAATTGGCAGCTGTATGTAGTTCTGATGACAATACAATAATATGGTACTGTCGAACTGATCTGATGATGGAGCCGGAAGATATGAAGTGGAACTTCATGATGGAAAATCGTATCCTAGCTGTTTTGAATTTCTTAGAAAACTCTTGTAATGAACATTGACCACGATTAAGTTTCAAGGTCTGATGATGAAGCTGGAAGATAGGCACTGGCATTCTATGATGGAATATCGTATCATAGTCGTGTTTGCACTTGTGAGAAAGTCCACGTAATGGACTTTGAACACGATCAGGTTTCAAGGTTATAACAAACCTAAAGAAAATCCATTATCGGTTTTCTTAACCTTTTTGAATTACCGCGTAATCCATAGATTTCTTTTTTATAGATGTCACTTTCAAATCCTCTGGAGGGATCGACAGTTTAATTGTTCACTACTCGTGGGATTAATATGGCAAAAACTATAAAAAAAAGAAACAGCAACACAAAGAAAACGGACTTTTTTTGTTTTTACGTGCATTTATAAAAGCGTGTTTTTCTAGTGTTTTTTAAACTAATAATTTATTTAAACGTATCCAGATTACTCCGAGCTTCGGAAAACATTTGCAATGTTTTCTTTTATCTTTGACAGTCTTTACGAGTAGTTAGAAGCCAGAAAACACTGTCACTCTAACATTTGTCTTGTCTAAGGGTACCGCGTTACCTATTAACTAGGTTTTAGATGTCATGTAGGCTGTTGTTCACTACTTAGATACATCTGGTTATACTGATCTTCAGTATTCCATTCCTACATAGTAACGATATGGAAAATTATTACTTAGGCATTCAGTAATAAAATAAATATCACTACTCAATCTTTATTTGCATTCTACAATGTGTACTTAGGTGGTAATTTAAAAATATTGGCCAAGTGCGAGTTAGACTCGCTCATGAAGGGTTCCGTAGTAACTATAATAATATAATATAATAATAATATGTATATTTATTTGACGAATAAAAAAAAACGTAAAAATTTCTTAAAACTAGTTTATTTACATTTTTACAACTACGCTAAATAACTTTGTTTTTCATAGTATTTGTATGAATTACAAAGTTATATTTGCGGTTTTAGAAAATATGCTGTATCTCAAAAACTGCTGACTCGATCTCGTTCAAACCAATTTTTGTTGAAAGTGTACATTAAGATCTATAACATATGTTTTTTTAGATTTTTCACTTCATTATTATAGAAGTTAGAGGGGGGACACACACATTTTACCACTTTGGAAGCGTATATCTTTTAAACGATTAACTTTATGAAAAAGTCAGTTTAGAAACCATAATGTCATTTTTAAAGACCTGTCTATAGATACCACACACGTATAGGTTTCATGAAAAAAATATTTTCAGTTTCAGTTCCATGTATGGGGAGCCCCCTTTATTTTAAATATTTTTTAAATTTTCTCTTAACATCGGAAAGCGGTTCACAGAATACATCTACCTACCAAGTTTTACATGTATAGTCTTAATAGTTTCGGAATAAAATGGCTGTGACATACGGACGGACGGACAGACAGACAGACGGACAGACATGTCGAAACTATAAGGGTTCCGTTTTTTGCCATTCGGTTACGGAACCGTAATAAATCTCACTACTCAATCTTTATTTGCATTCTACAATGTGTACTTAGGAGGTAATTTAAAAAAGTATAATGTGATCATTGGACCCCGTCGGGCACAGCAAAAAGTAAATGAATTTAGCAGTGATGAAGCTTTAAATAAGTAAACTTATTTCTTAAATAAATACAATAACTGTCTTTTTCCCAGTCCTTTCTCTTTTATGAGTTTGATATGTATATAATATTATATATTGTGGTATGTATTTTATATTATTATTTTTACTTAATGATTTCTGTCCATCGAAAAAGGTTGTCTGTAAGAGATTGCCCTGTGCGATAAGACCGCCCATTGTACACTAGTTTTAGTATTTGTATCCATAAGTTTATTATAAAGTGTACAATCCTTACTACTATTATAAATGTAGTCGAAAGTAACTCTGTCTGTCTGTGTGTTATACAATCACGCCTAAACTACTGAACCGATTTTAATGAAATTCGGTACGGACATAGTCTAGAGCCTGAGAAAGGATATAGGTGCTTTGCTGCTTTTTATTGCCAAAAAAAGGGCTGAAAGGGTTTGAAATGGGGGATGAAAGTTTGTATGGAAAGCTTTAAAGATTTAAAGCTAGAAGCTTGAAACTTATTTTTTAGACTTTTGATTAGATATTAATAAATACGACATTCAAATTATGTATGAGTTTTATTTTTAAAATAATTAGCCTAAAAATTAAAAATGCTGCCGAGAGTCACTATTCCGCGCGGACAAAGGGGCACAGCTAGTAAAGTATGTATATATAATAAATAAATAATTTCATATCAGGGGCTCTTTAAACCTTACATTTTATCGCTTAAATATTTGCTTATACTATAACTAATGGCATTTTTTATGTAACGATTTAGGCGTTTCTTTGCTGTTGATCTTCTGTTTTTAATTCACTGTGAGCCCTGTGGGAACTATTTTACGTTACTACGACAGCCAGCTGGTCTAAAAGGTGTCGTGAAAGTAAGACAGGTATTGTTGCATAGTGAACGTCTGAAAGCTACTGCAATGCTATTATTAAGATGAAATGAAGTTTTTTTTTCAGAAAAAAGTAGAGTGTAGTTTTAGATCTGGAGTTAGTTCATTGACTTATAATTATCTTTTTACCGACTTCAAAAGGTAGAGGTATTATGGTTGGCTGGATGTTTTTTTTTATTGTATGTTTACAGGTATTTCCACCAATTAATTTTTTAAAAGCGTCAGTAGCCTAATGGCTAAGGCGTCGGACTTGTGATCGAGAGATCGCGGGTTCGAAACCCACTCATTACACTCATTACATATCTAGCTTAGTTGGAGGGGTTAACAAGATTGCTAGTAATGTGAAATCTACCCACATTACCAGTTCTCTATAAAAAGAACAATTGAGGACCGAATTTCAAAATTCTGTTTTTGTTCGAAATGCTCGATTGGGTTGAAACCAGAACTGTGAGTTGGCCACGTCATCACGTTAATATTGGCATCTTCCATATAATCGTGAACTGTCCTAGCGACATGTGGCCTGGCATTATCATGCAAGAGTAGGAATTCTTCCCCCATAAGCCATGAAATCGGCCTATCATGGTGTTCGAGAAATACTTCCACGTATCGTTGATCTGTTAATCCTCTCGATCTAGGGCCAGTATTGGCCCCAGCAATGAAGACAATGTCGGTTTTAAAATCGAGCATTATGCTACCCCAAAACGTACACGATCCACCACCATAAGCGACACGTTCGCTTATGCAGCATTGAGCAAATTGCTCTGATGACCATGTAAAGTCATCCTGCATTCGTCAGAAAATATAACTGCTCTCCACTGATCGAATGTCCAATTTGAATGCCCTCGGGCAAATTGAAGTCGGTGGGCTGTTGACAATTTCGGACCATTTGCTGGTCAATGTGCAGTCAATCCAGCTTCAGTTAGTTTTCAACTAACTGTCCACCGACTTATACGGACTGTTCTTCTCGAAGCTGTTGTCCCAGCTCAACCGCGTTCAGCTGGAGATTTCGCAAAGATCCCGTCGGACGACGCGCGGATGCCTGAACCTGGTTGCCGAATATAGCCCCTTGTTTCTTAAAACCTCTGGTATACACGAACTGAATATCGACTTAAATTTAACTATTTAGCCACTTCACTTAGATTTTTCTTGCATCCAGCAAGACCATAACTTGCGCGTATATATTCAGATTCACACGAGGTATTATCATTTGTTAAAGTTAATGATTTTCTTATTACATTGCATTAGTAACCAAAGTCTGTTTATTTTTGTTTAACATACTTTGTTTTACTAAATACCATCAAATTTTAGTCAAAAATTGAGAACAAAACTCATGAACAAGGGGTGTGTGATTTTATTGCTCTCGAGTGTAATCAGACGAGAACAACTTGAAATAATATGTGTGACTAGCTTTTGCCCGCAACTTCGTTCGCGTGGGAGGTTTTTCCCACGTAAATCCCGATATCATGGGAATTCCGGGATAAAAATATGTTCGTCTCCTGGTTCTAAGCTGCCTCCCAACAAATTTTCAGCTAAATCAGTTCAGCCGTTTTTAAGTTGTAAATAGTGTAACTAACACGACTTTCTTTTATACAACGTGTAACGGAAACCCCATATCTATCCAAAAGGACTGAAGACAACATCTGGTATGGAGTCTCTATGCAAAGTTTCAGTTCAAAATAAGTGACTCACAGAATTGACCCCAAATTATTGGTTTCATATGTTTCTTGAATACCAGTAATAACAAACGTGTCACAGCACTATGAAGGTCATCACTTTCCACGTCACTTGTCAATAAAACGATAATTCTCTTCCTTCTTCTTAATTTGAAAAATTCGGTCTCTGGTATCAATGTATTGAAATTTCTAATATGCTCCACACATGTAGACATAGTATTACAAAACCCTTGCTATATCGTTTGTTATCATCCAAAGAAGCCGTGCACTCGGTATGTATATACCCTTGAAATTACACGTTGTATATATAGATTTGTGTGTTTATTTTTGTTTATGTGTAAATGTATCTCTATATGGACTTTGGTCTGAAAATAAAGTATTTTATATATGGTAATCGGACGGGGTAGCTGAAGAAGCTCGCGCTCGGACGCCCCGCCTTTTTAGGGTTCCGTAGCCGAATGTCAAAAAACGGAACCCTTATAGTTCCGACATGTCTGTCCGTCCGTCTGTCTGTCTGTCTGTCCGTCGGTCCGTATGTCACAGCCATTTTATTCCAAAACTATTAGGACTATACATGTAAAACTTGGTAAGTAGATGTATTTTGTAAACCGCTTTCCGATTTTAAGAGAAAATTTTAAAAATATTTAAAACTAGCTTTTGCCCGCGACTCCGTCCGCGTGGAATAGTTACTTTGGGCTAACGTTAAATTTAACCTCGATTTTGAAGCATTCTTCATTGGCGCTCCGCTTCTATTGGCCTTAGCGTAATGATATATAGCCTTTCTCTATAAATTGACTATTTAATTACAAAATAATTTTTCAATTCGAACCAGTAGTTCCTGAGATTATCGCGTTCAAACAAACAAACAAATAGATAATAGATCGCTGTTGCCCGCGACTTCGTCCACGTTTCCGTCGTTTTCCGTAAAAAAAAGTAGGCTATGTCCTTCCTCGCGGTTCAGTGATATTGATGTAACAGACAGATTAACTTTCGTAATTTAGTAGGGAAATATAATATGTCAATCTATACTGTTGAAAAATATCGCAATACCGAACCGCACAATATTATTGTTAATAGCTGTGCCCGCGACTCCGTCAGCGTGTAACTCATTGTGTGTTATTAAGTTAATGTATTGGTAATATTGTTTAGATCACGTTCACATGAGGCTTAAGTACCTATAGAACGAAAATATTTCAGCGCAAAGCTTCCGGGTAAACTACGTTGAAAGTTGACCCGTCCGCTAGATTTCTAGAACTGCTAAACCCGGGAAAGAGTGACGTACAACTGACCATGCGAGAAACAACTGACATCGAGATCTACTCCAGCAACACGAAAAGTCTGCCCTTGAGCCTTATTAATTGTCATTGCATAACAAACCGATACTGGGAATCGCGTCCTTTTAAATTGGAATGGAAAATTATTTGGTATTATGGGAATTCTGGGAATAAAGACGGTTTCTCCTGCACCGCAACCTGTTAAAATTTGAGCCTCGATTATATTTTGTTGCAACTGGGTTACTTATAGCCGAGTTCCATTGCAAAGTTGTGGTGGTTTTAAATTTCGGAGCAGAATAATAATCAGAAAGCTTCGAACTGCTAAGCTATCGGGAGTTACACGTGTTATTGTGAGTCAACCATAAAAGATAGATATATGCTGTCGTAGGATATTTTTTTATATAATTTTAAGGAGAACATTTCCGTCATAAATGATTTCTGTGTAGCTTTAACCATTAAGGTTGCACACGCGACGGAAGCTTAAAAAATGGAGAAACTTCTCCCGTTTTCCCAACATTTCCCTTCACTGCTCTGCTCCTATTGATTGTAGCGTGATGAAAAGTATACTATAACCAGCTCAGGAGTATGAAAAATAATTGTGCCAAGTTTCGTTAAAATCCGTCGAGTAGTTTTTGTTTCTATAACGGTTATACAGACAGACAGACAGACAGACAGACAAAAATTTTACTGATTGCATTTTTGGCATCAGTATCGATCTCTAATCACCCCCTGATAGTTATTTTTTAAATATATTTCATGTACAGAATTGACCTCTCTACAGATTTATTATAAGTATGGATGGATGGACGATGACATACCCGACACACGTCAACCGTCCCGACCCTCATAATATGCCTCCGGCAGTTAGTCGTTAAGATAACTTCCTAAGATACAGATGCTGAGAAATCTGCATCGAGCCTTAAAAAGCTTAAAAGATGTACCAGTGGAGCGCCTTCATTTTAGACATATCATCATTAGAGGAATGTATGTTATAGCATTTTGTTAGTTGCTAGCCGTTGTACCTACTACTTACTGCATTTTATGCTTTGATCTATACAGGGTTAAATATAAAACACTGAAAACCTCTCAGGACTATGTTACTAACATCATAATCAACAACTTTTGTTCTATGACTTTTAAGAATTCGTCATATTTTAGTTCATCAGATTTTCATACAAAAATAAAAATATTTAAATTGAACGCCCTAAATGTTACGAACTCTATGCGAAGCAAAAGAAAGCAATTTATACTATCGCTTTCTTTTGCTTTGCATAGACGCTACATGCGTTTAGGGCGTTCAATTTAAATATTTTTATTTTTATATGAAAATCTGGTGAACTAAAATATGACGAATTCTTAAAAGTCATAGAACAAAAGTTGTTGATTTTGATGTTAGTAACATAGTCCTGAGAGGTTTTTGGTGTTTTACAATTAAACCTGTATTAATATATATTTTATATAGGTAGTATTTTAAAGAAGCTATAGTCTGTTTCTTACCAAACAATTCTAAAAATATTTTGTTACTGTATGCTCCTTATATTGACCGTATAATATGTGCATTCCAATTCATCGAAATGTAACCGATAGAATTGCAACTTGTTGTCGATGTTTAAGGCTCTGGAGCTTTGACTCAACCAGTGCATCGTTGCCAATGAGTCCTTTGCCCCTTTTCTGGGTAGACTCAAGTGCGTCCAGTTGGTATTTGGCAGTTCCATCCCAAAGATGAAAGCAGTACTCCATACACAACTAAACCTGGGCTTGATAAAGATTGAGCAACTGTTCCGGTGTGAAGTACCGTCTCACCTTTGCTAGGATTCCCAACTTTATTTCTGCTAGTTGAGCTTTAGCCTCCATAAACGGACTAAAACTCAGGGTAGAAGTCAGTGTTAACCCAAGAAGCTCAATACGATCGGTTATCGGCGCGGTTACATTGCGGAAAGTAGGAGCTGGTTGGAATTGGCTCCTTTTTGCGGAGAATAGACACACGTGGGTCTTAGCTGCATTAAACTTGACCATGTTGGCATCACTCCATTCGGAGACAGCCTTCAAGAATAAGTTCAAGCGCCCAACCATGTCCTCACGGAGAGACTGGATCTGTGACCCACCGGGCGTACATGCATACACCCGCACGTGGTTTGAAGTTGTGCTCGAAGATAAACCCTGGGTATGAAAGATACGACAGGTCTCGTCTGACGGAATTCCGATCTGCGTCTCCGAAAGAAACAAAAGAGTAGGTCTTTCAGTCTCGAGGAGGTGGTGGACTGCGACGAGATTTAAGTGCAGACCTCGGATATTACTGAGGTGCACTTTGAGAGAGGGAGTGCAGCCTCTGTTGAACTTTGCTCTTTTTATTTTTCTTCATAAAGTACGAGAGTGAAGCAGGAAAGAAGAAAGTGAAGTGTGGCTTCACGCTGTTAACCCCCAGACACGCACTAGGTGGATGGTATTGATTGGAAGACTAGCTTGGAATTCCGGGAATTTTTGACAGTTGGCGGGCAGCCTTTCATGTGTGGCTGGCACAATACTTGGGCCCCCAACTACCTGCGGTTGGCCAGCGGCGCACCGTGCATCAGATCCCGCTACCCTCCGCGACTAGTCTCCCGATACGACCGCACCAGTGCGAGCCTGACTGGTCTCTCAGCAGTGAAGCAGCTACTCCGACCCAACTCCTTGCTACACAGGGCATCGTACCGGAACAGAGCTAGGCCGTTTGGCGGTACGTCTTTGCCCTGTGGGTGGTTACAAGCCTGCCGTTTGAACCTACCACCAGTTTGATGTCACCTGATTAGCACCACCCAGGGGCCACGTGTGTGGATTCGCAAAAGGGGTACTCTCTTACGGACGCGGGTGACTCGGCCCCCCAAAAAAATTATAAATGACCAAATTTTTTGTAAATTCAAACAAGATGAGGCCGGTGTTTCCTAACTGACTACCCTGAGAACAAACATTGAAACAAACTCAGGTTCCGTCTCTTTTAAGGTCCATACAATCTATACAGTTGGTTAAATTATATAGAAACCTTATAGATAGTCTGAGGCGATCTTTTGAGGAAAGATGTTCACAGATTTGAGTCGGCCTTTGAAGACACATTTGTCAGATGACGTATAGCTCAACTTAGAACAAGGAGCTTAACGATTTGACGAACAATACCAAGGTAGGGATGTTTGGATAGGCCACAAAAAGACTCAAACTGCCAGACAATAACGTATAACTCGAATAAAACAACCTACATAGAACTTCACATAAGTGAGACACTGGTGATAGCATTACGTAAAGAGTATTTAATCTCGAATATTCTGATTAAACACTACCTAAATCCTGCCTGATTCTGAGAACAGGTAGGTGTACGGAACACTGCAGGGTGCTGTCTCATGCTGTGATTATCCATCATGTTTGTCGAGGAGATTATTACCTCTCAAAGCCAGACGCGTAGTGATTTAGTCCAAGTTAATTTGGTGGTACTATTCCGCTCGGAAAGCAGGCTTAAGGAGGTTCTACTTCTAAGTACCTACGATAAGGTTTTTAAGAGGATTTTAAGTGTATAAAAAAAATCACTCAGTTGTTACAAGCATTTTCTAAAGCATAGCATTTTTTTAATAGGTATTTGTGTCATGAATATATTTTAGCCAAAATAGATGGCTCCAAAATAAGTTTTTGAAGCGGAAGGGAGTGTCAGACTTCTACTGACTAAAAACCCACCCTGTTCCTACAGTTGCTCTCGCGTCCCGGGGCTACGATATCTCGTTAGAACATTCCCGCAACCCCGGCGAGGGTGCCTATATTTTAGGGAAAAGATTTACGTTAAGATTGAATACATAAACGTATGTTGCTTATAGTGACACAAGGGTACGATAAGAAAAGTATAAATATTAAAACGACTTTTTTAACTTTTTTGTATTTTAATTATTAAGAAAAAGGATTCTTAGATATAAATATGATGGCGGTTTATCAAATGAAGGAATATTGAATCGAATGGAATGTTGTGGCGAAAAGTGGATTCTTTACGATAATTGAAAGCGAAAAATGCAGTGGCTGACCTCAAGTCAAACGCCGCAACACTGCCCAGGCAAAGCTAAATAATAAAAATATATTATCGATTTGTGTTTGAGTTTGAGTATTGAGTTAGTAGGTATTTGAAGATTTCGTTTTGTAAGTATTATACATTGGTAATACTGAAACTAATCTTCCCCATTAAATGGCTATTTTTAAGAGAACATATCGTTGTGCTTCGGATCAAGGAACATGTAAACGCCAAGCGTATTGTGTTGTACGTTTGTGAAAAAGTTTAATCCGCCTCCACTATCACTTTCGACTATTACTATCAGCTATGCGAGTGGGACGAACTCGGCCCATGGCGCGGAGAGCCGCGAGTTCGCGTTGCCTGTGTCGCCGACGCCGACGCCGTCGGTGGCAGAGGCGGCGAAGTCCGCTGAACCTAGCGAGCTTTACGTCACTGCTGACGATGTGATCGAATGTGTTAAAGGTATGAAGCGCGGCAAGTCTCCGGGTCACGATGGGCTCAGTGTCAAAACGTGATGTTTGCACCACAATTGTTGTTTGAAAAAAATTGCACTTCTATTTAATGTTTGTATTGATCATTGTTACTTACCCGAAGATTTCATGAAAACCATTGTAGTGCCTATAGTAAAAAACAGAACTGGTGACGTGTCCAGCCTCTATAACTACCGTCCGATATCCCTTGCAACTTTTTTTTCAAAACTTTTTGAAAACCTGATGTTGAAAAATTTTAACGAAAGTAACATTCCCCTTAACAACGCACAATTTGGGTTTCGGCGAGGCTTTTCCACTGATTTAGCAATTTTTGCTCTCAAAACCACTATTTATCATTACATTCACAGAAAAACAACTGTTTACGCATGATTTTTAGACCTCAGCCGTGCTTTTGATACAATGCATTATAATATACTCTAAACTAAATTAAAAGAAACTCGTGTGCCATCTAAAATTATAGATCTTTTTGAATTTTGGTATAACAAAAAACAAACAGAGCAAATGGAATAATACCTTATCAGAAACCTATAAGCTGACCAGTGGAGTAAGACAGTGTGGCCTAACTTCACCGTTTCTGTTCAATCTATATGTTAACGACCTGATCGAGGAGCTGAGCAGCACCAGAGTCGGATGCCATATACATAGGTGGACAATGCTTAAACAATCTTAGCTATGCAGATGATATGGTGCTGCTTAGTCCTGCGGTCAACGAACTCTAACTAAGCTTATTTCTGTATGTTAGAGGTATGCAGCTCAGCACAAATTAACATATAATGTGATATATAATAATGGACCTGAAAAAGTAATGCCAATTACACTGTGCGACTCAGAACTAAAAACTGTAAATAAATTTAAATATCTCGGTCACATAATTACTGATAATTTAAAAGATGATGAAGATCTTGAGAGACAAAGGCATAGTATAGCGTGTAGAAGCAATATGCTAACTAGACGTTTCTTCCATTGCTCAAAACAAGTCAAGGTGACCCTATTCCAGTCTTATTGCCAGTCGTTCTACACCTTCCATCAACAATTGTTTGTTGATCGAAGTTCTACACTAGCCAACTTTGGTACAAGTACTCGAAGGATGCTTACAACACTCTTCGTGCTCAACTTTCCCTGGTGGTGTAGTGCGACTGACATGTTTGCTGAGAGCAGGGTTACTGATTTCTTTGCGCTCATGAAGAAGCTCAGGGCATCGTTCTTCTCACGAGTGGATGTAACTAAGAATGATCTCATAAAGGCTGTATTTCGTACTGTATAGTGAATATAATTTCTTTTTAGGGTTCGGAACCCTTAGGTATGTTCGTTTCGCCATGTGCGTAGATCTGTTCGCGGCTTAGCTCAGAAACTATTGGTACTAGAACTCTGAAATTTGGCATGGTTATACATATTAATCACACCGATAATGTGGTAAAGTAAAATCATAAAAAATAATTTCTTTTAGGTTACTAGCCCTATATGTAAAGAGGGAATCTTTATATCTTTACAAACAGAGTAGTTCGTTTTTGTAAGAGCAGTACGGAACTCTCGGTCAGCTAATACAACTCGCACTTGGCGTTGTAGTAAATTGCAGAACCCTACACTGCGCGTGGCCCGACATGCCTTTGGTTGGTTTTTTAAACATGTGTTGCTCATTATTGGAATTACCTCTGTGCCAATCGAGTAATTTTTATTTTTGTGTATGATTTAATGCAATATAAACCCATAAAAAACATAAATGTGAAATGAGAGCCAAGATCAATATTATCATAAATACCTTGGTTGTTGACTTCAACGACAAAAGAAGTGAAATCTAAATGGGTGCCAAGTTCAATGGTCAGTCCTGAAATTTATTTATAACAACATAAAATATCATTTATTCTTATAACTTAAGAGAATATATCGTAGCCTAAGGTTTGACCTGGCTAGTTCTTATATACGAATTCTTATATTCGATGGTTAGTTTCTACCAGCAAGCTAAATTTTCGGAATAATAAAATAAGAACCGACAAGTAACAGGTAAGTAACATTAGATCTTGCAAAGGCTATAATATAATTCGTATATGAAAACTAGCCAAGTCAGACCTTAGGCTACAATATATTCTCTTAAGTTATAAGAATAAATGATATTTTATGTTGTTATAAATAAATTTCAGGACTGACCATTGAACTTGGCACCCATTTAGATTTCACTTCTTTTGTCGTTGAAGTCAACAACCAAGGTATTTATGATAATATTGATCTTGGCTCTCATTTCACATTTATGTTTTTCATGGGATATCATTACTTTTTGTACATAAATTAGTAGTAGGTACTTACTTATAACAAAATTAATACTAAATGGTTTTTTGTTAAACTACTGTATTTTCCTACGTTTACGGGGTATAATTGTCCTTTTTGTGTTATTTGCTATATTTTCTTGTACCTTTGAAATGTTCGAATGAATTGCCCATTCAGTATCCGGAATTATTTTTACGCGTTTTGCCTCCATGGTGTAGTGACCCTCTAAAATAATAGGTGGCGCTAGTGGTTGTAGAATACGGTTAGTTACGCGTAATAAATACGAAAATTTACTATATTCTTATTTATAAGTACAAAAACGGAAATATTTGGATTAAAAAAAATTAAGGGTGGTATTTAACTCGTTGTATATTTACGTAAAGATCTTAAAATCCACATATAGAGATTTACAGGCACTAATTATAAGTTAAGTGAAAATTGTAATAAAATGATAAAAAAATACAAGTTTCTGATTTTTTCCTTTGTATTCACCTAATTACCTATCTTCATGCCAAATTTGAACTTTCTAGGTCATCTGGAACTGGGTTATAGTTTTGATCTATAGGTCAGTCATAAAAATGACGATTTTTGGACGTTAATATCTAAATAACCGTTTGAGATATGTTTATAAAATTTGGAACACATATGTATCTCGCCAGTCTCAATATATGAGCCAAATTTGAAAAGTTTAGGTGAAATAGTTTTTGAGTTATGAGGGGCTCAAAAGTGGCTCCAAATGGTTCGTGTAATATTACACACGGTGAGCTGCGCGCCAGTTCTTGGCTTGACACGCTCCCGCGTGTCTAGATTAGTTTATTATATATTTCTAAGGCTTTTACTCGTATGAAAGTTATTTACTAACGAAAGTATCGACGCAGTACTAGACACACACCAACCGGCAGAACCTCGCCGATTTCGCCAAGGCTTTCCACGGAAGAACATTGTCAAACTAAAAAAAATAGAGAAATATTCTGAATATCAAAAACACGTACAATCTAATTCCACCAAGCCCGTTCCATCATCGGACTACAACACAAACGGCAAAGCGCCATCGTTATGGTGGACATCCCACCAATATGCACAAAACGTTTTAGGAATACATTAATTGTGCATACGGCTAAGGAGTGGAATTCCCTGCCGGAGTCTGTGTTTCCTGATAACTATAAGCTGGAAGTCTTTAATTCAAGAGTGAATAGGATACTTCTAGGTAAGCCTGCTTCATTTTCAACCACACCATCAGGTGAGATGGTGGACAAACGCGAGTCTATTATCAACCACAAAAAACAAAGGAGATCAGGGTGATTGGCTCTCTCTCACAACTAGCATATCACTGGATAGAGAAGGGTATTCGAGTTAGTAATGAAATTTAACAAACCTCCGTTTTGTTGACGATATCATCCTCACTGGCATGGGGTAGATGTTTTGTTAGCACCTCATCCTTGCTAGCGATAATTGAAATTTAAAAACATATTTTTTCGGGAGCCCAAAATGTGCGAACGAGAAAAATATTTGTATTCCAATAACATCTGCTTCTTTCTCACGCCAAGAACTTGGAATATCTTGTATTATTGATATGAGTCAGCTTAACGGGGCTTCAGTAACATCGTTGTATTGACTGAGGCTAACGGTAAAGCTTTGTTGGTTGTTACAAAAACATACTTTTCTGGAATATCAGTTGAAGAAAAATGTCGTAAAAGGACAACTTAAAGTATTGCTTTGGTGTACTCCTTCACACATAGGAAACCATAGCATGCACAAAAAATACAAATTCATTGTAAGTAGTGCTGCCGTCAACAGCATAGTTGCAGTAAGTACGCTCTAGACGGTTTCGAGAAAATCTTCTATAAATCCTTTGTTTTTAATCATGATCGTTGATATCGGACCTCAGCACGTATCTCACCAAGCGTGCGCGACGTACGTCACGTACGCGTCACCAAAACTTATACCGCGTTTTTCTCGGAACCGAATAGAGCGTAGGTACTTACTGCAACTATGCTATTGACGGCAGAGTGGTAATGTAAAATTTTCATAGTGATCCAGCCCATAACTTTTTGAAGGAAGCATAATTATTTTGCTATTATAGTTTTCGAGGAATCACTGACTCCTAAGTCACAGGAACTTACACCTAGTTTAGGAGTCAGAGTATTTCCATTTCTTTGGACCTCATAGAATAGGCCTTTTGTTCGAACTTTTTTATGGTTATTATATTATTGTAATGGCTTTGACTGTGCGTGCGCTGGTTGGTGGATGTGGCATTTCATCGGATTAAAAAAAAAAATTAACAGTAAGTACTTACATAATTATTATTTGCTGTTACAGTTTGCTGTCCAAGTTTGCGTTTTTATTCTATTTATACTACACCTGCTTGGAAAGTACCTTGATACTTTATCAAATTTACGGTAGAAAGTACGTCATTGCATATCGAACAAATATGCGGGGAGAAAACGCATCTGAGCGGGAGAGAAAAGTGTATGAAAATCCATTTCTTACGTGGTTTTTCTCTTTTAATTTTGGGTAAGACTATGCGCCGGTAACCTAAATATCAAAAGCCAAAAAGTTTTTACAGTGAGTTTTTATCTCCAAGTTTGCAAAATGACACTGGCCACTAGCTGTGTGTTGGATGGTGTCGGGCTGGCAGGGCGACCCTGCGGCGGCAGGATAAACAATTTGAAAAAAGAACATGTGAAAATTGCAGACGCCATTGGCGCCATTTGTGAAAACAGTGTTACATTAAGCTTCACTAACTGCAACAATTTCAATATAAATTTCAATTAGTAAAGATTTAGTTTTTTATTTTCCTCATAGGTGTAGTATAAAGCACTATGTATCACTCGAGAGAAAGTGCGATTTCCGATCTCGGGTGTTTTAAAGCCCTCGCCTACGGCTCGGGCTTCAAACGACACCCTCGACGGTAATCGGTCACTTTCTCCTCTCGGTGAACAATGTACTATTATAGTGAAGTTACAGTACATTGTTTATTCACAATTGCTATATTCAGATAATTTTTATTTCTTCTAAGTCACGTAAATAGTTTCTTTTAGCGATAACACCACCCATTGTATCACCCTTTTTAGGGTTCCGTAGCTGAATGGCAGAAGACGGAACCCTTATAGTTTCGTCATGTCTGTCTGTTTGTCTGTCGGTCTGTCCGTCCATCCGTATGTCACAGCCATTTTATTCCGAAAATATTAGGACTATAAATGTGAAACTTGGTAGGTATATGGAACGAAAACGAAAATATTTTTTGGTGTGTGGTATTTATAGACAGTAGGTCTTTAAAAATAACTTTATTTTAAAGACTTGTTTTTATTTTAAATTACTTTATTTGAGGTTTCTGAAATCACTTTTTCATAAAGTTAATTGTTTAAAAGATATAAACTTTCAACCAAAATTGGTTTGAACATGATCGGGTCAGCAGGTTTTGAGATAAGTACAGCATATTTTCTAAAACCGCAAATATAACTTTGTAATTCATATAAACACTATGTAAAACAAAGTAATTTCGCGTAGTTACTACGGAACCCTTCATGGGTGAGTCTGACTCGCACTTGGCCAATTTTTTGTTGTAAAGTCCTTATTTGTTTTACTGTTATGGTATATAATTAAGAATATCTATCTTACTGTAAGTATATTTTTACAATAAATCAATCAATAAAGCATAACGATTTGTCTCTTTCTCATTGCATCATATTTATTTTATTTTTTTATATATTCAAGAGGAACAACAAACAGCCACAATATAAAACATAGAGACAATAAATACACAAAACATATAAACCATGTTGCAGCCCACAACGCTGTTCACAGATTAATAATAGGATACAATATGGTGAAAATAATCGTAGACCCCATTTATCACTTACCATCAGGCGAGATTGAGGTCAAGAGTGGGCTCATCCAAAATGAAATAAAAAAAAATCAATTAAAGAATGCACAGATTTTTAAGGGTTTAAATTCATTCCAATTTGGAATCCGAATCGAAATTAGTGAGAGTTTAGTTTGTGCTAATTTTTTTTTAATATTTGGATTTGGAATCTGGAGAGTCCTCTTCCCGAAACCATTAGAATGGCTTCCGATAAGCTTAGATAATGCGCGGCGTGGCAGGTATGATGATGAAGAAGCGAATGTTTGATGTGGGAGATGACTACATTTCGATAGTTACGTCCAGCTGTGTAATCAAATGATTATGACAATCATGACTGAACAAAAACACACAATGTAACCGACAGCCTTTATTAAATACCTATACACTACCATACATAAATCAAAACCCTTAACCACAATAGATTCAACGCGCGCAATTCATTTTGCAATATCTAGAGCGGGAAGCAGTTTGTCGCTATATCCGTCGACGGCGGATGTACCGACAACTTGTACAATAGGATGCCGCGGTATGCGCCTAGCGGGTACCCGGCGAACTTCGATAGCGAAAACTTTGAAAATGTTCGAAAGACGAATTTAATTATCGTTTTCTGTAAGTTTGTGTAGCTTGTTCGATTTGCATTTCGCTTTTTTGCTATTAGATTCTGGAATGTTTTTGGTTCTCGTAATTGAGAAGAATACCTAGCTAGCCATCGCAATGTTCGTAAGTTTTTTTGTTTGTTTTATCTCCGTTTTCACATTTATTGGTTAATGCATGCCGTGGCAGACTTTAATTAGGGATACACTATAGTTTGTACATTAACATGTTTATTGGTGTATGCTTTGTTGGTTGTCCTTAAATAAATAAATAACTACTTAAGTCTTTCTATTTCAATAATAAAAGTGCTACTCGTAAATAAAACTGACCAAGTAGGTACCTATCGTTACACCAAATTAAATCTATTTACGTCAAAACGTTTATGATCCAATATTTCCCTGACGCACCCCAGTGTATTAACTAAACACCTATTAATCAAACCGTGTCATTTTCGCGAAAAAAATGGCAGTCACGATGACCTGTCACTACTTCGCTTTGACAAGACCGACACGGCAAGCCCTAAAAATTTCCGATACAGGGCGAAACGGAAATTTCACAGAAATAATTGCTTTGTGTGCCGAGCTTAGGGAGCTTTACTGCGCAGGCGCGAAACAAACCCGCGCATGTCATCATGTCGAGTGTACCTCTCAATCCTGCCAAAAACAAATGCATTTTGAGTGTTCTTTTTTCGTAATTATAAATTCAAACGTTGTTCTTTTCTTTTTCGTTAACGTCTAGCTTGTTTGTGCTTGTGTGGCCGTACGCGTTCGATTTTTGTAAGTAAAAACACCCGTATGACCTTTAGCAAATATAACCTTAAAATTTTTGTTCACTGTCAATCCGTAATTGATTTCGTTATACTAATTTCATCCTTTAGGTAACAAAAGCTTTTCAGAGCCCTGTTTTATTATGTTACAGTCCTTTTTTGTGTATTTTTGTGAAATCCAGTACTTTAATGGCCTAATGAAGTAAGTCCCTCTTGCATGTGCCGTCACTGTTTAATAAAGCGATCGCATTGTTCATTGTGTGTGGGTTTGTCTATGAAAACAGAAATAAATCAACATAATGGGCCTTTTTGGTCCATTCATCTGGCCAAACGTCTACATAAGCGACCGAACGGCCGAACGTATTAAAAATGTGCTGCGAACATGTAAATAAACCGCTTGCTTTATTTTCGGAATCGATTTTTAAAAGCAGGACGAAGCGAACAATGCTTATCTTATAGAACTACATTCGCAATAATAAAATAATATTTAGGAATATTATTTTATTTTAAGCCTTTAATAAGAAACTGTTAAATTGTTTGTTATTGTTATCAAAATCAGTACACGTGGATCACACTATCCTCTATCGCTCCTTTACTATATCAGTGGGCGTCAAAGTTGGTCCACTGTCGTCCATTGTGTACACAGCCATGTTTTGCTGACTGTTTACGTAAACGCGTACATAACAAGGTTATGTAAACATGTATGTCGAAGGCTGTAAGTATTAATTTATTAAGTGACTTGACATTTATGGCGGAGCGGCAGAGATGAGGTGCACCTACTGTATAAAATCGTATTAAGTATAGCGCGGAGGAGCTATTAGAATATTGGTAGATAATTATATCAGATATACTATTCAACATAGTATCGCTGTTCAACATAGTATAAAAGCTTCTGAAAAAAACAGAAAAAAGTATGCATAGTATTCCGTATCTATCTATAGGTATGTTTAAATGTAATTGAAGTGTCTGTATGTGATTTCAAAATAACTGTGTTAATTAGCTCGAATGCCTATATTTACATATATTCCACAACTATTTATAGGATTAAATAGATACATATATAAAAACCTTGCGACTAGCATATAACGGGTCTTCCAATAGGCACGTCCGAACTTTGACAGTTAGTAGTGGCCATCTTGTTCAAGCTACATCTGTCAAATTGGTTGTCATTTATTCATTCTGTTTTGCCAAATCATCATGGATAGCTATAGCATTCAACAACACGTGCAAATGATAAAATTGTTTTATCAAAATGAGTGTTCTGTTCGGGCAACGCACCGCGCGCTTCGCCTATTTTACGGTCGCCATAATCGTCCTATCGAGAGGACTATTCGTCGTGTGGTGGATAAATTTGAGTTCACTGGTTCGGTAAATGATCGACCAATACCCGTACGTCAACGAAACGTAAGGTCTGCCGAAAACATCGCCGCTGTCCGTGAGAGTGTGCAGGAGAATCCGAGGCAGTCGATTTCGCGTCACTCACAAGAACTCGGTTTTTCACAGACCACAACTTGGCGAATTTTGCGTCCTGACTTGGGCCTGCACCCGTATAAAATTCAACTCACCCAGGAATTGAAGGTAAACGACCATAGACAATAACGTGTGTTCGCTGAATGGGCACTGGAGCAGTTAGCAACTGACCGTAATTTTCACAGAAAAAATATCTTCAGTGATGAGGCCCATTTCTGGATGAATGGGTACGTAAACAAACAAAATTGTCGAATTTGGGACGATACCAATCCACATGATATCCAAGAGCGTCTAATGCATCCCGAAAAAGTTACAGTTTGGTGTGGGTTTTGGGCTGGCGTGGCGGCGTCATCGGGCCATATTTATTTGAGAACAACGTTGGCTAGGCCATCACTGTCAACGGCGAGCGCTATAGGTCGATGATTACTAACTTTTTTTGGCATGAACTGGATCATCTGAACACCAACGACATGTGGTTTCAACAAGACGGCGCTACGTGCCACACAGCTCATGCCACATTGAATATTCTGCATGAGAGATTTGAGGGCATGGTCATCTCACGTGGAACTGATGTGAACTGGCCACCGAGGTCTTGTGACTTAACCCCGCAAGACTTTTTCTTGTGGGGTTTTCTTAAGTCGCAGGTCTATGCGAATAAACCACAAACCATAGGTCGAATTCAGCCTGATTTATGCGCAAAAGTCATGGAAAATTGGATATCTCGCATGCGCTCCACCCAGAGAAGCCGTGGCGGACACTTGAATGATGTCATATTCCACACATAATGGCATCACTACATCTTTCAAATAAATAAATAATTTCGATAATATCTCATACACACTTTGTTTTATTTAAATTTAAAGATAGGACACGCTTAATGAAAGACCCTGTATAATTTAACATTTATAACATGAAGCCTATTCATAAAACACTATAAAAAATTATTTATTAAAATTTTCCATACAGAATTTGAATGTAGAATGTAGAATATTCAACGCAAATGGTAGATTTATGAATACCTATGCTATGCAGGAATATTCATAAAAAAATAAAAGAACATTAAAAAAAAGGAACACATTCGAAATACGGTCCGTTACATTTGGCTGCCAACCTGGGATGTGATATAACATTTTAGTAAGAAATTTTTTACTAAAACCCACGTACGTCCTAATTTGTTCACTAATTTACTATCATAAATACGAAAATTACTTTCCCTCACCGACATCCAATCAGTTAGTCTCATGTCATACATATAAGCATAAGTAGTTACAAGGGAAGGTATATAGGTACCGTCTGTTCAGAATTCCAGGAAAAAGTCCCGGAAAGTTTTTGGTGACGTTCATACTTTTCTCGTAAAACAGTAGGGGAGAAAATGATTTATTGCTCTGAGTCTGAAGTACTGTTATGTTGAAGAAATTTGTCAGAGAAATGAGGGTTATATTAGCCTGCAGTTGATCTATTGATGGGTAGACTGTTGATCTCCTATTGAAATAATGAATACTAAAGTGTCTACCTTTCAAACGATTCACTTAGAGAAAACATGGTTATCAGAATCTCAATGTCATTAGGGTTCCGCACCCAAAGGGTAAAAACGGGACTCTATTATACTAAGGTTCCGCTGTCCGTCTGTCTGTCACCAGGCTGTTTCTCATGAACCGTGATAGCTAAACAGTTGTAATTTTCACAGATGATGTATTTCTGTTGCTGCTATAACAACAAATACTAAAAGATAAATAAAATAAATATTTAAGGGGGGCTCCCATACAACAAAGTGTTTTTTTATCTTTTTTTTTATAGAAAATGGTATGGAATACTTTGTGTGCGAGTCCGACTCGCACTTGGCCGATTTTTTTAAAGACCTATCTAAAAACACCACACGTATCGGTTTCATAAAAAATATTTTTGTTAGTTTCGGTTCATACGAGAGAAGTCCCCTTTTAATGCTTTATTTTCGTATAAAAAACGTAATGCGGATCACAGAATACAAGTAGCAATCAAGTTTCAACTGTGACATACGTGACATACAAACGGACAGGCAGACAGACATAGAGACATAACGAATCCATAAGGATTCCTGTTTTTACCTTTCGACTACGAAACCTTTTTGCGGTGGGAAAATCATGAAATGACACCTCTTGGTCTGGTTGGAGCGGAAGGGAGAGTCAGAATTCTTCTAACTTAAAACTCACCTTGATCCTTCAGTTGCCCTGTCATTCCAGGGCTGCGGTATTTCGTCAGAATATGCCCGCAATCCGGGCAGGCAATGGCCTTATTTTGCCTCGACAATGTTGCTGCTTTTTGAGAGGCGCGTAGAAAGCGACGCGTCGGCGTCGCCAGCCCAGTACGTCGATTCTGTAAAATTCGAACAACAACTCGCATCTCACATAGCCATTCACTGTCACTTCGCTTATGGTTCAAAGTGACGTTGATTTTGCATTCTGTAAACAGCGTCGAAGTGACGGAGGAATTACCTTACCGAATGCCACTTCTCACGTCATCTCATACTTTATCCGTCAAAATCTTTAGTTCAACTCGCTGACACGCTCGCAAGGGTAGCGCTAGTGTAAATTCGAATTAACAACCGAGATTTTAGAATGCTAATCAATAAACTCACAACGGATTCAGATTTGAAGTTTAGAATGAGGTCTTACAGAATAACACAGCAGGCCTGGTCAAATTTTTACAGTCTTGACTTTAAAACTGAAGAAGTTTCATACGAACTTTCACGCGCTTTTTCTACAAATTTATTGCACGCACAGCCTAGGTTATCTCTCTGCCGACTTCTGTATTCTCTACCACTAATGACCTTTAAAGCGAGAGAGAACAAATATATTCTGCTTGTTTAATCGTAGACCTTATCTATCACTTACAATCACCGATGAAGACCGAGGTAAAGAGTCGGCTCAACCGAAAAAAAATGGCCAAGTCAGACTCGCCCATGAAGGGTTCCGTAGTAACTACGCCAAATAACTTTGCTTTTCATACTATTTGTATGAATTAAAAGTTATATTAGCGGTTTTAGAAAATATGCTATATCTCAAAAACTGCTGATCCGATCTCATTCAAACTAGTTTTAGTTGAAAGTTTACATTAAGATCTACAGCATATTTTTTTTTTTTAGATTTTTGCCTCTATTATTATAGAAGTTAGAGGGGGGGCGCACATTTTACCACTTTGGAAGCGTATATCTTATAAACGATTGACTATAAAAAAATAGTTTTAGAAACCTCAGTGTCATTTTTAAAGACCTTTCTACAACGTATAACGGAAACCCCATATCTATCCAAAAGTGCTGAAGACAACATCTGGTATGGAGTGTCTATGTACAGTTTCAACTCAAAATAACTGACTCAAACAATTGATAACTAATTATCGGTTTCATATGTTTCTTGAATACCAATCATAACAAACGTGTCACAGCACTACGAGGGTCAATAACTTTCCACGTCACTTGCCAATAACACGACATTTCTCTTACATCTTCTTAATTTGAAAAATTCGGTCTCTAGTATCAATGTATTGAAATTTCTAATAAGTGCTACACGTGTAGCCTAGGATTAAAAAACTCTATTTTCTTCTCTGTTATCATCCAAAGAAGCCGTGCACTTCTTATGTATACACCCTTTAAATTACACGTTGTGTAAATACCACACACTCATAGGTTTCATGAAAAAAAAAAATGTTCAGTTTCAGTTCCATGTATGAGGAGCCCCCTTAATTTTAAATACTTTTTTAATTTTTTTCTTAAAATACGAAAGTGGTTCACAGAATACCTACCAAGTTTCATGTGTATAGTCTATTAAGACCACAGAAATGAAAATTAAGTAGAAGTGCCCCTACGCTCTCTCAAAACGAGAACCAGTGTCGCCAAACTCACACATTTGCAAATCAAAATGTCCATAACACACATAAAAAACAGTGATATAATTGGGTACAAAGTTGAAACGCAACTTTAACAAATCATCTTCTTAGTGTTGTCAAAAATATTGAGTCTTATTACAACGACCGAAAGTTGTTATTATTTGACATGACATAATCAATAAAGGCGTTTATCGTTTAAAAAACATAAATCGAACAATTTACAATGAGTTCAGCTACTCAACGCTAGATGGCACTGTAACCAATTTATTCTATTCGGAACGCTAAGTACTTTGAAATAGATGTCATATTTGCATGCACATGTAATGTCTTTTGCTACTCAGATAGAGATGTAGACAAATATTGATACTTTAATATCGATGTTACTTTTTTATTTGTGTGAGCAATGTAATAATTTATCGACATCATACAAATGGTCAGCAATAGAAAAAGGTTGACCATCTTCAAAAAAATAGAATCTATTTTACAATTAAAGAGATCAAATTTGTAAGTTTGTATGTAGGGGTAATCTCTAAAACTACTGAACCGATTCTGAAAATTCTTTCCCTAATATGTAGCTGCATTATTTTTGAGTGCTATAGATAGGCTATAAATCATATAACAAAGTATTAATTTCATGCGGGCGAAGCCGCTGGCACAAGCTAGTTTTCAATGAAATGTTAATAGATAGTATTAAAAATATTTATTGACCTTGAATTTATACATATTTGTTTAATAATTGCCGTTTTGATAGTTTTATGTTTAATTTGAATAGGTGATGAAAGCGTATATTAATATATTTTGCCGTGATGGCTTTCATTAAGTCGGTAATATGATTAGACGTAGGAAATTCCCCTAACTGATGATAGATTATGTTTTGGAATATTGACAACCCAATAAACATCCATTTTCCTTAATAAAAGGATCTTGGGGAAAACTGAAATATTTAAATTACTTTTTTACTTTTTTTTGAGATCAATATCCAGAAATTGATGTATTACGGTTTACATTATGTGATGTTATCTTTATTAACTACTAGCTGCTACCAGCGGCTTCGCCCGCGTGAAAGTATAAAATTATCTCAAGGGAACATAGTCTCACGAAAAAATCATATGTTCTATTCCAGGACATGGTCTATCCATGTACCAAGTTTCATTGAAATCCGTTCAGCCTTTCGAGCGTGAAGAAGTAACAAACACAAACTTTTGACTTATAATATTAGTGTGATTATTATTATTATATACTTTATTGTACACCTCAATTTAACACAGGACAATCATTTATAAAAATGAGTGTACAATAGGCGGTGTGATTAGCGACCCGTATCTACTACAGACGGATGTAGGCTACGTGTGGTTAAAACGTCGACATTTCTGTGCAATCTCAGTTAAACATTTATGAATTTTACACATAAACCGTCCGAAATCAATTTTCTGAATCCAGCTATGAAATGGAGTTAGAAATAAATAAAAATTATCGATACAGACCTACTTTACGAATGTGTCCCATCCCTAATTGAGTAGCATCGAAGTTACTAGAATTTATAGTATGTCCCTCCAGATAACGACCAAGTAGATTTAAACGTTGTGCTATTGAAAATAAGGTTCTTTATAGTTTGCATTGAAGTCATGAAATGCGGTATTGTCATTAATATCAAATATATTTAAAATTAACAAACTTTAATACTTATCGATGATACGATACGCCTCCACAAGATACATTTTATTTACTGCTTTCGTTTTTGCAGGTCCAAACCGCACAACAAGGCATAATTTCTAATAGTTCGTGTATTTTAGAGACAACCAATCGCGACATGAATCTGACAGCGAATAAGCTAATGTCGCGCATCTGTGCTTAATGTTGACACGCGTGCGATATCTAAGGGGCACTTCCACTGTATTTTCTATTCCGTGATTAAGACTATACACATGAAACTTTAAAACTACACACTACATGAAACTATTAAGTTTCGGAATAAAATGGCTATGACATACGCACGAACGGACAGACAGACATGACGAAACTATAAGGGTTCCGTTTTTTGCCATTCGGCTACGGAACCCTAAAAAAGATTAACAGTAAATATTGTTCTAAAAATATTTATCTATCATGGAGTTTCTCAAACGACTTAAACCAAAACCGTCAACAAGTCTGTCTTAATCAATTAAGAAGGACAAACATTCAATGAAGCCACCACTTAAAATAATTGCTGCTTAAGCACGTCCTTACTTCCGAGAACCCATCGAGAGATACTTAGATTAAAATGGAGGCGGGAAAGTCAAATTAATTTTAGTAATCTCTAAAGGCTGAGAAACCTTTTCAATTAACTCTGCGGGATTTCCTTAGGTTATTTAAGTTAAGTTCACTGTTAATAAGTATATATACATATGTACATACATAATCAAACCTTTAACGTTCCCATTTTGGTACCACAGAACAGATTTAATAAAAGAGGTTAGAAGGAAATAGTTCCTGATTTGTATGAGAACGCGCGTCACCGCTTGTCTCCCACTCTTTAGCTCCCCTACAAGCAAGAGGCCCGTTACGTATGCGAATTATGCACACAAATAAAATACACACACTTAAAGGCCGCAAATTATATTTTACTAACATTTCGCCCGCGTGGATTTTGAAATAATTAATAGCCTATGACACTCACAAATAATGCATCTCACTACCCGTGCAATCATTTTAAGAATTGAATCATTACATCCGATTCATACAAACTTACAAATAAATTTTACCTATTTGTAATATTAGCATGGATAAACTATACTAAACTACAAACTAAAACACAGCAAAAATAATAAGTCCTCAACGCTGTCAGCTGGTAACGAACACAAGAGGCTGGTGGTAGTGCCACGTTTTATGGCATGTTTATCCTTTGGCCAACACATGGGTCACTGGAAGTGTCACCAGCCTTTTCAAAATTTCTTTGAAAAGGCTGTGATTACTATATTTATGATCCCAAGTGACTTGAAAATATAGTTTTCTACTACTGCGGTTACTAAATTTACGACCCCGTCGCTAAAAAAATTATTTCAAAAATCTAAAAAACTCGACTGCTCAACTGAAATGCAAGAAACAAGCACATTTTTATTTTAAAAAGTGACAAGCAGGCGGGACCCAATTGAACGTATTTTTTTTTTAAATTTTGACGGGTCCGCCTGCTTGTCACTTTTTAAAATAAAAATGTGCTTGTTTCTTGCATTTCAGTTGAGCAGTCGGGTTTTTTAGATTTTTTAAATAATTTTTTTTTCAACTTTTCAGTTAAAATATTAACTAACAATTTTTTATTTTCCCGGTCATGTCACATTGGCACCCCACCGGATTAAGAAAGTGAAAAAAAAAAAAAAATTTTTGCTAGTATTACACTAATGATAAATATGATATACCTTTTTGAAATCCTTGCGATAAGCCCTTTAATTTGATACCCATATTGTGGTATTCGAAACAAAACATTTTTTTTTTCACTATGTATAATGGCTTCGCACAGCCGCCATGTTTGATTTTTTCAAATGGGCTACTAAGACGAATCTAACGATACCTCAATTATGTGAATCCGTTCAGCGGTTCTGGAGATATGAGGTAATAAAGAATATTACATACAAGATACGCGCGAAAAACATAACCCTTCCTTTGCAGTCGGGTAAAAAGAAGTAGTGACAAAGCTATGCGATCAGTACAAAAAAATGTGGCATTCCCTGATCTATGCCTGTACCCTTTCACTTAGCCTTTTCAATTCAGGATGACACCAAACATACATCAACAGCAGCAATACATTCCCATAAAACTGCATCACGTATATGGCCCATTCTCCTAGGCCACCCTCAACCATTACGTGATGCACTTCTAATAGTTATGTCATCCACGTCACCATTTTGAATTTATATGCCAATAAACTTCAGTTTGAGATCGTTTGAAAATTTGATAGGTTCTAAGGTCGTTACCTAGGGGCAATAAAAGTGTTTGCCTTTAACTTACCTTAACCCTCACCTTATTTTTAAAATAACCCCCCTTTGTTCTTTTAAGTGCCAGCCGTCTAGTAATAATCGCCTTGATAAAAAAGGTTCGGCCATTGATCGGGTTAGTTGTCATCATTTGTTTAGACTTTTCTAAACCATGTTGGGGCCGACTTTACTCAGAAGCCAGAAACTAACATTAGTCTTGCCAAAGGGCATCGTGTTACCCAGCTTCTGAATTGTGGAGGTCAGATAGGCAGTCGCTCTTTATAATGTTACTCTTACTAGGAAGATATAAGAATAGTACATTGTTCACCGAGAGGAGAAAGTGACCGATTACCGTCGAGGGTGCCGAGATCAGGAATCGCACTTTCTCTCGAGTGATACATAGTGCTTTATACTACACCTACGAGGAAAATAAAAAACTAAATCTTTACTAATTGAAATTTATATTGAAATTGTTGCAGTTAGTGAAGCTTAATGTAACACTGTTTTTACAAATGGCGCCAATGGCGTCTGCAATTTTCACATGTTCTTTTTTCAAATTGTTTATCCTGCCGCCGCAGGGTCGCACTGCCAGCCCGACACCATCCAACACACAGCTAGTGGCCAGTGTCATTTTGCGAACTTGGAGATAAAAACTCACCGTAAAAACTTTTTGGCTTTTGATATTTAGGTTACCGGCGCATAGTTTTACCCAAAATTAAAAAAGAAAAACCACGTAAGAAATGGATTTTCATACACTTTTCTCTCCCGCTCAGATGCGTTTTCTCCCCGCATATTTGTTCGATATGCAATGACGTACTTTCTACCGTAAATTTGATAAAGTATCAAGGTACTTTCCAAGCAGGTGTAGTATAAATATTAATTTTGATACAAGTGGAGAAAGTTTGTTATTGCAGCCGAGGCGGAGTTACGCCCGAGCCGTAAGGCGAGGGGGTTATGGAACCGAGTACTGCAGTAACAAATGTCCACGTGTATCAAACGACGTTTTTCACTACACTTTTTTATGTACCTAAGCAATTAATTACAACAAATATACAAAATTATGTACTAAAATACAAACTACAATAAAGCATCAAAAAATTCATCCTCAACGCTGTCGGCTGGCAACGTACCTAAGATACTGGCGGCATTGCCTCGTTGTATGGCAATGCTTAGCCGTTGACCAAAGAAATAGCCAGCCCTTGGGTCGCGGGAAGCGTCAACGAGCCTTTTCGATATTTCTTTAAAAAGGCTGTGAGCACACGGGCCCCATGGTCCAAGAGTTTCAACCCCAAACGGCTCGAAAATATAGTTATCACCGAGATGACTATATTTACGCCGCTTGAGGTTTTCCGCAGCCGCAGCGGGAGCGCCAGCACAACATGATGAACTGGGAAGATGGGATGGCGCGACAGTATCGACACAAGTTGCGTCCCACACTAAAGGCCTACCCATCTTCCAAGGAAACAATGACATGCCGTCCGGTCTCTTGCCATCGTCACGCGCCAGTCCAATGGGTTCCAATACGGCTGGAACGCCGACGGTGACAAGGGCTCGTCGGATAATGTCATTTAAGTTGGCATGTCGTGCAAAACGACCCGCACTACGGCTGCAAGAGAGACCATGGTGCCCGAGGCTGTTGACCGCTTCCCCACAATTACAGCGATGAAATAACTTTTGAACAAAAATACTTGCTCCAAAAATGATGACGCATTTTATTTGTTTTCCATTAAAGAAAATTATAAATTATGCAAAGTTGCCATATATTATAGCTTCGATTTATATAGCAACAGGTTATCGCAAGCATTTTGAGCCTCAATCACAATATCTGGCGGCGTAGCATCTAATTTGTTCTCACTAAAACTTAAATTCGACATACTCACGCAAGAAACAAAAAAATTAATAAGATTTAATTTACTTTTTCCCCGCGCTTTACCTTCGCGGGTTACAGGAGAAGCAAAGGTATGAAGCCGCAAAATAGCCTGATATCATTTTTTTTTTTTAATTTAGAACACAAGTAAATGTTAATTTGTTGATAAAAGCAAAATTATTTTATAAAAATAATGTTTATGTCTGATATTATGTTCATAATGGTTCATAAACACAATTTTAATTTTCATTAAATATAAGGCCTTAAGAACATGCGCCTCTTTGCTGTGAAAAAAAAAACAATCACCGCCGAATATAGGGAATTGAATAGTTGTTTAATGTTATCTGTGGCAAAATCTGGAATGAAAAAAAAACCCTCGTGTGTGAAAAATGAAAAAAATCCACGAGTTTGAAATACATTGCATGTTGAACCTAATCGTAGTGCGATAAGAGCCAGTTTTCGAAGTGTACTGAATAAGCATTATGTAGTTTAGTTTAACTTTAGTATAAATTTCTTACCGCATTTAGGAAGTGAGTGAGTACCTATCACATATCGACTTAAATGTAATTAACTAAGGGGCTGACTGGTGTCCTGAAATTCAGGCGTAAATTTAATTTAGGCATCAGTCTCCCACAGTAAAATATAATCTTCTTATAATCAATTCTTCTTCTAATCAGTCTTGTCATTGATATCAAATGTCTCAATCTTTTGGTGAGAGAAATAAAATTATATTTTTATTATTATAGGATGGTATAATGGTCAGCCTTATCGCAAAACCCGGGATTTCAATTGGACGTGGGACAGCTTTAAAATAGAGATTGAGGAACAGTACATTTTACACCCCAATACCGCTGTAACATCAAATAAACTTATTTAAAGAAACAAACAAAGCACAAAATGGTCTTACCCAACTCTAATACCTCTTTTTTTTTTTTTTTTTTTTTTTAGCGTGGTAAAATTATCAAATAAGTCCTCCCACTCCGGGCAGGGTGGGAGGGACTGTCAGACTTTTACTGACTAAAATCCACGGTGTTCCTTCAATAACCCTTTACATACCGGGGCCACGGTAACGGGATGAGTCCCACGACCCCGGCGGGCTTCGGCCCTCTGCAGAGGGGGCCTCGTCATGTTGCTGACGCTCTTTGAGGCGCGCGTGGAACACGACGCGCCGTCGACCCGGGCATGGTCCATGGTCGGACAGCGAGTTGCCCTTTACTCGCTGTCCGCATGCCCGCGCCTACGGTGGCCGGAGATCGTCGGCCGACGTCCGACGCCGTGGGCGTCTACCACTGCGGCTGGGCTGGAGGGAGGACGCCATCCTCTCCCTCACGCGGCCCGCCTCCTCCTTCGGAAGCATGACTGCTTCGCAGAAGGAGGCGACCGCTTCCCACTCCCTCTCGCCCCGCAGCATGGCCTCGACCAAGGCCGGGCGCGAGAGGTCTCCGCCTATTGTCGCCGTGAGGACACGTCGGTGCTCTGCCCAAGCTGGGCAGTCCTGCACCGTGTGCTCGACTGTGTCCTCAGGGCGACCCTCGCAGTGGTGACACCCAGGCGTCTCTTCCTTACCCATCAGACACAGGTACCTCCCGAAACTTCCGTGTCCGGTGAGGACCTGCGTCATGCGGTAGGTCAGGACGCCGTGACGCCGATCTAGCCACTCCTCAAAGAGGGGTCGCTAGATCGGCGTCACGGCGTCCTGACCAATACCTCTTGGGGAATAATCTGAGACGATTGGTACCGACCGCATCTCAGTTTGCATACAATAATGTCAGTCCGACAGATCTATTAAGTGTTCTCTAGGGATTTTAAATCGCTTCTTGTGAAATGGGAATACAAATTGTATTCGGAGTCTCTGTGAATTTTAAGGACGACACGCCTTTAATTTAAAATAGCTTGTATGAAGCACCATGTGGTGTAATACTCGTAGAAAGTCTTAATTAGTCAAATCTTTTATTTGCTTAACTTAAGAGGAGGCTCCCTAAATTGTATGTAACTTTGCATTAATATTCTGAAACAATCACGCATCGAATCAAAACGAAACTTTAGTATATGATTTATTGGATCTTTTTCTTTACATGTCTAAGACCAGTTACGTAATTGGAACATTTTCGCTGGATTCATTTTTTAATCGAAAATCATGTCTTTTTTAAAGATTATTCAAAATTTCATCAATATTACTTGGCTTTTTTGTCTAAAATTAGTATTGACAGTAAGAAAATATAGGTAGTTTACTATCCAAATATTAGATATTTATTTCTCTAGATCAATTATTACTTTAGTTATAAACGAAATAAGAATTGGACTTACGACATTTAGTTTCGAACCCGAACATGGTGAAAGAGCGCACGCGATATTCAACTTTATTACTGCTGCGTTAGCGCTTAGTACACAACGGCCTAATCGGGGATGCATGGGAGCGGAGCTTGCGTGAAAATTATTTTAGAGTGCCTGGTCTTAATCCTCCTATTATGGTCCCACTGCTGCGACATGGGCCTCCTTTCTATGAGAGGAAATGGGCTGTCATTCACCACGCGAGTCCAGTGCGGGAAGTTGGATTTTGTCGAACATGAGTAGATACTTATGAAAATAAGTTATTGATATAATTATTATTATAATTATAATCATTTATTGACAGTTTTCTGTATTAGATAGAAAGAATATACTTTATTGTACACCAATAATTGAATCACACTTAAATAACAATATTATAAAAAAAATTTGGTTACAATGGCGGTCTTATCACTGAGAGCGATATCTTCCAGGCAACCTTTGGAAGGACTTTACGAGCTTTAATTATAATGGGGAGGGCTATATTAGTGTACTACTTTACAAATACTCATCAAAACAGAGAAAACTAACAAAATATAAATATAATTATATATATACATACAATACATAAGTACATAAAATATGTAAATATACAACGTGTTCTTTAACATCGTGTGGTTTTAACAAAGGAATAATCATAAGTTTGAAAGAAAATGATTTGCAACCGAGCTTTTAAAAACAGCGAGTTACTGAGCTTGTTTTACTGACACCGGCAATCCATTCCACAACCGAATAGCCTGCACATTCAAGAATTCCCTAGCTTCTGCGCTAGTATTTATTGTATTACAGGAGCCAGACTGTTCTCCATTACAATAGGTTAAGTTTTTAAGCCAATAACATGAGAGAAAAAGAAAAATACAAAATGAATTAAATTAAATGATGCTGGAAGAGCTTAAATAATTATAACACTAAAATAAAATAAAAAAATTTGCAAAAAATAGAACCGACTTCCAAAATATATACAAAACTAAAGACATCGCCTTCCGAAATTAAAGTTATTTTTGCCTTTGTGGTGTTTTGATATGGAAGTCGGTTCTATTTTTTGTAAAAATTTTTTTTCACGCTTTTTAGTGGTTCAGTTTGTAATTTATCTAGTTACAGAAGCCATAATGTCGACAACTTATCACTTTTTACAAAATTTTGCTTTTCCCGATGCATAGCCGTTAATTTTTGAGGAGTTCTCCTGGTACTTGACCATCAGCTCTACATCGCCATATGTAATGTGACGAGCATAAAATGTTTAACATCCGTACTCAAGTAATCGAATCGCAATCCACGAAATACTTATTATTGAGGAGTTTCAGTGGCCATCTGTGGTCTTCATCAGTTCAACTTCCCCAAATGGTACTTTTCGGAAGCAACTGCTCAAGGTACTACAAGAAATACCCAAAACGCTATATGTGTGCCTATAATATTTGAAGAGTTCCCTCGATTTCTCCAGGATCCCATCATCAGATCCTGATTTCGTAACAATGGGACCAACTAGAAACTATACCCATTCAAACGCAATAGTACATTGTTCACCGAGAGGAGAAAGTGACCGATTACCGTCGAGGGTGTCGTTTGAAGCCCGAGCCGTAGGCGAGGGCTTTAAAACACCCGAGATCGGGAATCGCACTTTCTCTCGAGTGATACATAGTGCTTTATACTACACCTACGAGGAAAATAAAAAACTAAATCTTTACTAATTGAAATTTATATTGAAATTGTTGCAGTTAGTGAAGCTTAATGTAACACTTTTTCCATTAATGTTTGTTTGAGATGTTTGCGACAATGTAGGAGGAATAACTGGCTGTGCTATTGGCACTGCGCTCGTAGAAGGCTGTGGTGCCAAAGGGGCAACTGGCTGCTTTACTTTCTACGAAAACTGAATCCTCAAACAACACACAAATTGAAAATGGCGTCTGCAATTTTCACATGTTCTTTTTTCAAGTTGTTTATCCTGCCGCCGCAGGGTCGCACTGCCAGCCCGACACCATCCATCACACAGCTAGTGGCCAGTGTCATTTTGCAAACTTGGAGATAAAAACTCACTGTAAAAACTTTTTGGCTTTTGATATTTAGGTTACCGGCGCATAGTCTTACCCAAAATTAAAAAAGAAAAACCACGTAAGAAATGGATTTTCATACACTTTTCTCTCCCGCTCAGATGCGTTTTCTCCCCGCATATTTGTTCGATATGCAATGACGTACTAAGCGTGACGTGTAAGCAGGTGTAGTATAAAAAGAATTTTTCAAATCGGTCCAGCCGTCTTCGAGTTACGAGGTAACATACATAAAAAAAAAAAAGTTCAAGACGAATTGTAAACCTCCTTTTTTTGAAGTCGGTTAAAAATAGATGAATTTAACAAAGCAACTTAGAATTATATATATTTAACAGTGGTTTGTGTGTGTGTTAGTGTGTGTGTGTTTTGTGTTTGTGTGTGTATGTGCGTGTATATGTTTATCAGTGCATGCCTGTGTTTGCGTGGGTACTCGGGTACTCGCGAAGTACTCGCCCTTAATTATGTCCTCCACAGCATCAAAGTCGAGATCACTCAACCATGCCAGAATTATTGTTTTTACCTGTCTACGATTGTATATCTTTATGTTGTATTTTCTATCCAAAATGTTATAGATTAGAGAGGTAAGGGCAAAATAATGTTTGCTTGAATTTAATACATAAAACTGTCGAGAAATGATTAATTATAATATTGCGCAATTTTATATTGGGCATAAAATTTTAAACGTCAGAAAATAACATTGTTAAATTACTAAACAAAAATGTCATAAACATAATAATTATACTAGTTACAGTATTTAAATAGTATGAGGAAAATATGTCAATCTGTCATTATTATGACTATTGTAAATTGCATAAATTATATTTTCGCATCGCGGAGAGCGGTAAAAGCCCCTCGTCCGTAATGTCAAGTGGCTAAGCAATTATCATTAATAAATTAGTGAGAGACTGGTGTCTATGATAGGCATAGTAATACCTTTAATATAGTTCATCAGGTCCCCACTCCACAGATAATAAAAGTGTTTTGATTAAGGGTATGAGCGCCTACTAAAAAGTGAATAGCATGCCGCACTTATGCGAGTATGCTGTAAACGTACACAAGGCGTTAAATCGAACACGTACGTTTCTCCGCAAGTCTATCTCTAGATGTAGGGCAGCATAAAGCGTGTGGTTGTCGCATGCTATGCTGGCTCTGTCCCCAAAAAGTATACTTTGCACTCTAAATATCCAAAGACATGCGACACCTAACAACCTGCACGGGGCTTATTTATTGGATTATGGCCCATTCCATTGCATAGAGAAGAGTCCACTGTCCCAGCAGAAAGAACGTTATTATGATTATGTTATATTTTTATTCATAAACGATTTGATATACGTGAGCATTTCTTATTAAAAAATCTTTTATTTCAGACTTTAGGTCCATTTGACTTAATATCCAAACAAATCTTAAAAGCTAATGTTAGTACTTAGATCTACCAGAAACAAAACAAAATACTTAATAACCAAATAACTATGCCACATTGGCATGTAGGCGTACCCAATGTCTCAGTAAAGGGCTGTCCCATCTGTCTGCTATCGTATTGAGGATGCTGTTGGGGCCGGCTGACATGTACACTTTTTTTTTCTGGGTGGGAAAATCATCCTTCATGACTTCTTCTGCTCTGGGTGAAGCGAAAGGGAGTGTCAGACTTCTACTGACTAAAAACCCACCCCGTTCCTTCAGCTGCCCTTAAGTTCCGGGGCCGCGGTATCTCGTTAGAACATTCCCGCAACCCCGGCAGGCAATGGCCCTATAGGACCCCGTCACTATTGCTGACAGCTCTTTGAGGCGCGCGTGGAACACACCGCGCCGCTGACCCGGGCCTGGTCCTTACCGGACGGTGAGCTACCCCTGCTCGCCGTCCGCAAGCCCGCACCTACAGTGGCCGAAGATCGGCTCGCGATCCCCGACGCCCGGGGCGTCTCCCACGGCGGCTTGGGCGAGAGGAAGAGAGTTGCCTCACCCTCGCGCGTTCGGCCTCTTCCTTCGCTAGCATGACTGCTTCGCAGAAGGAGGTGACTGCATCCCATTCCCTCTCGCTCCGCACCATAGTCTGAATCAGGGCCGGGTGCGAGAGATCACAGCCGCCTATCGCCTCCACGAGCACACGGCGGTGCTCCCCCCAAGCAGGGCACACCTCGATCATGTGGTTAACTCAGAGCGGAAGAAGTTATTTGATGATTTTCCCACCCAGAAAAAACGGTACTTCATCGGCCTGACATGTACCCTGCGCATGTAGGCGTACCCAATGTCTCAGTAAAGGGCTACCCCATCTTTCTGCTATCATATTAAGGATGCTGTTGGGGCTGACACGTACTCTGCCCATGATGGAAGCGATTCGCTTACGCACGATAGCGTAAAAGTCGTCTATTCCCGCGTTAATGAACATGCTCGAAGCACTGCAGTAGCGCACTGCGCAGTTCTTCGTTATTGCAGTTTCATCGACCTGCCCTTTGCCTTTCGCCTCGTTTGCAATGAAAAAATTTTCGCACTAGCATCAAAATGTACCATTAATTTGGGAAATCAAATATCCATTATATGCAAATATTTTCGTATCAAACGAGTTGAGAACTACAGAATTTCTTTGTTGATTTTAATAAGTTTGGTTATTATTGTTTATTGCTTTAAAAACTAGTTGTTGATCTGATTTCTAAAACAAATTAACTTTTGTTTGTTTAAAAATAATTTGTTACTTGGAGTTGGTTATTACGAAAATTCAAATAATTTAAAGTGCGCAGTTTATTTGGAATGAAAACAATTACAAATAAGGATCAAATGAATGAATTAACAAGCACGGTGAATAAGGCAATTTGCCTTTGTTCATCTAAAATGAATGCAATGTAGCGGTCGTTGTGATTCTAGGATTTGGCCCCAACAACCCAATTACTACATAATACCGGTATTTTCAAGTTAGATTAGAACACAAGCAAAAGTACCAAAGCTTTGGAAATCGAATCGTGTAGGTTTAATAAAAACAATTGACACTCACTGTAAAGAACACTACTTTTTGAAAAAGGACGCATATCAATTTGCGGCTAGTGTTAATAACGACATGTTTTCATATCTCAATACCGTTTGAATTTTGGAATTAGTGTTTGTGTAGTGTGTCAGTTTCGAAAGCCTAACGATATGCCTATCTTTTTCCTGCGGCTTCACCAGCGTATTGCTCATATGTACTGTACATAAATAAAATGTACTTTTCAATACACTTCCACGAAAACTGGGTCTTATCGCACTACAATTAGGTTCATACATGCAATGTATTTCACGCTCGTGGATTTTTTTCATTTTTCACGCACAAGGGTTTACCATTCCAGATTTTGCCACAGATAACATTAAACAACTATTCAATTCCCTATATTCGGCGGTGATTTTTTTTCAGAGCAAAGAGGCGCATGTTTTTAAGGCCTTTTATTTAATGAAAATTAAAATTGTGTTTATGAACAGAATATCAGAAATAAACATTTATAAAATAATTTTCACAAACCGTGAAAATTCCAAAAAATCTGCTGTGTATCATTTTTATAATTGCATCTTTAATAATTCAGTATTATTTCAATAATTAAATATTTTAATGACAAACATAATTTTCGTTCTATTATTTTATTTCTTAGAAAGTTTACTGAAATACGTCGTTTGATACACGTAGACATTTGTAACTGCAGTACTCGGCTCCATAACCCTCTCGCCTTTCGGGTGTAACTCCGCCTCGGCCGTAATAACAAACTTTCTCCACTTGTATCAAAATGTACTATTTTACGGCCTACCTAAACGTCCTTACGTTGTTATAATGTTGGTCAAATTCCTGAGCTTCTTAAGTTGTAAGTTAAACTTTACGATACCTGGCAAATGCGTGCACTGTCTGGACAGGCCGACTCAAATCTGTGTTCATATTTCCTCTAAAGATGTTTCAGTGTTTCGTCTCCAGGAAGTCAGTTAGGAAACACCAGCTCGATCTAGTTTTACGAAAAAAATACGTATAAAAGTGTATTAATAACCAATTTGCAAAATAATGATCATTTACTCAGACACACATAGATACATAAGTCTAGCAACCATTAATTCATCAAGCTTCTTATCTTCAACATTTACGTAATCAAGACTCACAAAAACACACCGTATAATTTCTCTTGGGGTACTAAGTAACCCCTATCACCGTCAAAGCCGGGGGTTGTTGGCACCCCGCCAATTTGTTGGCGTCGGATTAGTGGTTTCAGTTGTAAACTCTACTAGCGGGATTATACTGTATTCTTCTTGATTGTGAAAAGGAAAATAGCGTTATTTATTCAGAAGTTTCTTGTTGTATAAGAAATCTTTATGATGAAGAGAATAATACCGTCTTCTAGGTAACAATTAAATCTAGAAATATCAACAGAAATAAGAAACTATTTATAACTAAAGTGAAATATTACGTTAGCGAGTATCCCGAAAATTAATGTAGGTATTAATACCATAATTGAAAAAATTCTACATTAAAATAAAACTCCACGGAATAATTCATTAATGTTTTTCCTTTGGGAACTGAGACTTTTTTATAGTTTTGTTTAGGAAAATATTAAAATGTTTACTAGGTAACGTAGTGAATCAATTTTGGGAACTTGTTCTTATTTCAATTTGTAATGACATAAATTTTTGGCCCGAAAAATCGCGTTGATTTGAGGACCATTAAAGTTACTGTGTGTGCTGTGGACCTCGGGGCTAGTTAGGTCAGTAGTCAGTCGTAGGTTTTGGTCCCCACAGGTAAGCTACACTTTCTGAGGTCTATACGTGGATGGATAATCATCTTACTATATCGAGAGTCGTTCATGCAACGGAAAGCATGTTAAACTTCCACCATCCACACTTGGTCGATATACCGTCTTGTCGTACTAAGCGCTTTTCTTCAGCATTCATTGTGCGCACAGCCAAGGTGTGGAACTCTGCCGGCTTCTGTGTTCCCTGCCACATATGACCCGTCAGCCTTTAAAGCAAGAGTGAATAGGCATTTTCTGGGCTCGCTCGTTCGATCGTAGACCTCATCTTATACTTACCATCAGGTGTGACCGAGGTCAAGAGCGAGCTCTTTCGTAATAATAAAAAAAGAAATCTCTTGGTTCCGGCAGTCATTTGTACATCTTTTAAAGTCGTTACGACGTAGTCAGAAACCACAAAGACTGACATCAGTTTTGCGAATGGGTATCGTGTTACCCAGCTACTAAAGGCAAAGGCAAAGAAGCAGCAAAATGAAGAGGATGAGTATGTTACCGTGTATATGTCCATTATACCTATAAGTCCCGTTATGAATTCAGTAAATAGCATTGATTTAAATAGTAAAGATACGGTCGTCAGAACATTTGACGGACGCGGTCGCCCTACAACACACTAACGCCATCTATTATAACTAAGGTGTCAATCGGCGTGGTCAGCTCCTAGACGTAACATTGTAAGAGCGGGGTGTGGTATTTTCACGGTACAAAGAAATTAAAAAGAGCCTTTTTTTAAATTTGTTTGTTGTACATAAAAATACATTTTAATTTGCTTTTAACAAACAATAAAAATTAATTTTGTACATAATTTAGTCTTATAGTAATATTATTAAATCTTTTCATTTCATCGGCTATAACGCGCGCCGCTGCAAAGTTATGTCGCACTTTTATGCGGCTTCGCGTCATCTTGGCCAAAGGTTGAGACAAATAAGAAAGAAAATTGTTTTAAATAATGTTAGAAGTTGATACAATGACATATTTTTAAGTTACCGGTGATATGAAATGTGATCATTTTTAGGGTTCCGTAGTCAACAAGGAACCCTTATAGTTTCGCCATGTCCGTCTGTCTGTCCGTCTGTCCGCGGTTTAGCTCAAAAACTATTGATACTACAAAGTTGTACTTTGGCATGAGTATACACGTTAATGACGCCAAAAAAGTGGTGAAATAAAATTTTGAAAAAAAACAATTATTTAGGGTACCTCCCATACATGTAAAGTGGCATGACAATTATTTTTTTTTCGTTCTTCCCACAGTGTGGGATATCGTTGGATAGGTCTTTCAAAAATATTAGGGGTTTGGTAAGACCGCTTTTTGATTAAGTAAGCCGTTCGTGACTTATCAAGCTTTAAAGTACCAATTTTCGTTAGAGTCAAGTGTCCCCCCTCTATCAACTAAACGGTTGTAGTTAGAAATTCAAATGTCACGGCAGTAGTACCTATATATAACGAAATTTAAAGGAAAACTATCACACATAAGTGGGCTTTACAAGTTTACGAGTAATAGTCGACCAATTGAATTTGACTCGAAAATTTCGAACAACTCTACAGAAATGTCGATAGATGGCGCTAAGCGCCAGTTGTATCGTGCTAGCTTCTTGTGACGATTGAGTAGTGTAGCTCTGTGTCCGTATTTAAATTCAAAACACCGGCTATGACAAGTTTTACACAAATATATTAAAAAAAAAAAACTTTTCGTGCAAAATTGTCGGATCAAGTGAGGATTTGTATAGGAAGTCAAATTAGTTAGGTAGTCATGTTTGGCTTTTAGTTAGAGCATGGTACGAAACGATCAGTCAGCGAATACGACACGCACTTGGCTGTTATAAAAACTACGGAACCCTACACTGCGCGTGGCCCGACACGCACTTGACCGGTTTTTTTATTGTGCTTTAAGTCGTGACGACACAACTCGGCATTTTTGCTTGTAAAACTTACGACCGCTTCCGAAAATAGCCGATCACGTTCTAGTTCACTTCGATAGAGGGAAGACCACTTTGGGACCAAGTTCGAGGCGTCATTATAATATGCAGTCCGCCCAGCCCTTACGCAATAATATATTAACCTTTATTATTATTTATTTTAGCCTTTTTATTTAACTCTCTTGCAATCGGTTCTGACTTTGATTTTAGTGATGATTATTATTGATGTATTAGTGACACATTCGGCTTTGAAAATTTGCATATATTCACAAACCTTTCTTATTGGTCGCTTCGTGTTATTTTGAAAGCCGTATGCAAATTTGTTGCGTTGGTTCCAAGAAATAAACCGTTACAGGCAGGCAGTAACTTTTAGAAGCACTATTTAGAGATTTAAGATACTTATTAATGAATAAGATATTTTTTGTAATCGTCATCTTATAGTTTTTTCACAACTATTTTGGGCTGCAACTCAGTATTAGTGTTTTACATGTAGCAACTGCTATCTGACCTCCACAAGCCAGTAGCTGGGTAACACGATACCCCTTAGCAAGCCAAAGTCAGCTTGCACCCACGCGGTTTCATACAAAAATGCTCCATTGCGGGGACCTGCGCGCGCGTCCGTCACGGGGACCTGCGCGGGCGTCCGTCACAGGGAGGCGCGCCCCGCACCCACGCAACGGGGCCCGCCTCCGTACCACGGCACCCGTCACGGGGGTACGCGCGGTGCCCGCCATCGGTAACACGCACGGGCTTCTTCAGTCAAAAAAAAAATACACAAAAAAAATTCTGCGTTAGTAAAATAATCCGGTCCCCGTCGCGGGTACCCGTCGCGTTCTCACGGAGCCCACCCACGTGTCCACGCTCGTAGACACTCAACGGTTGCCCGTCGCGGGCGTCCGCTTAACGCAGTTTCAGGCCTCAAAGATTAACAAATGACAGCCGAGACAAACACCTTAACGTGTTTTCCGAGGCACGAAAGAATCTCGATATATTAAGATAGTCACCCATCCACAGACCGACCTTGATAACCGTAGTTTAACCTTGAAAACCATCTCGTGCCGTTGTTATTAACTACTAGCTTTTGCCCGCGACTTCGTCCGCGTGGAATAGTTACTTTGGGCTAACGTTAAATTTAACCCCGATTTTGAAGCATTCTTCATTGGCGCTCCGCTCCTATTGGCCTTAGCGTAATGATATATAGCCTATAGCCTTTCTCTATAAATTGACTATTTAATTAAAAAATATTTTTTCAATTCGAACCAGTAGTTCCTGAGATTATCGCGTTCAAACAAACAAACAAACTCTTCAGCCTTATATTATTAGTATAGATAGCTGTTGCCCGCGACTTCATCCACGTTTCCGTCGTTATTCGTAAAAAAAAAATAGTCTATGTCCTTCCTCACGGTTCAGTGATTTTGATGTAACAGACAGATTAACTTTCGTAATTTAGTAGGGAAATATAATATGTCAATCTATAATACTGTTAAAAATTACGCAATATTATTGTTAATAGCTGTGCCCGCGACTCCGTCAGCGTAAGTTAATGTATTGGTAATATTGTTTAGATCACGTTCACATGAGGCTTAAGTACCTAGAGAACGCTTCGACCGCGAGACGCGTCGAGCGCGGCGACCGATTCTCAAAAATAATCCTTATAGCATGATTCAGTATTCACGCGCGATGGCTTATTATTATAAGCGTATTTCATGTATAACTTTGGTGTTTCTATACCGATTTATATGATTCTTTTTACGGTTTCGTAGCCGAATGGCAAAAAACGGAATCTTTATAGTTTCGACATGTCTGTCCGTCTGTCTGTCTGTCTGTCTGTCCGTCCGTCCGTCTGTCACAGCAATTTTATTCCGAAACTATTAGGACTATACATGTGAAACTTGATAGGTAGATGTATTCTGTGAACCGCTTTCCGATTTTGAGAAAAAAATTAAAAAAATATTTAAAATAAAGGGGGGCTCCCCATACATGGAACTAAACCTGAAAATATTTTTTTCATGAAATCGATGCATGTGTGGTATCTATAGACAGTTCTTTAAAAACGACATCGGGGTTTCTAAAACCACTTTTCCATAAAGTCAATCGTTTAAAAGATATAAGCTTCCAAAGTGGTATAATGGTGGTGGTGGTGGTGGCTTGAACGACTCCAAAATTTTTGTATAAGATTCATATTTGGTTTGCGCAAATATGATCATGTTTCTGAGTTTCGCATTAAACTCAAGTGGCTGCCGATCCGCTTTCGCCGGAATGCACATATTTTATCATTACTTTACAGTATTCTCTTCAATCCCACAACCCCGTTTTATCTCAAAGAACGCTTTAAGTTCCTTCATGACACACATGTAAGAGATTTGAGATCATCGGAGAATTTGAGACTTTCAATGCCTGCACATTTCACTAAATTCTATGGCTCATCGTTTACGGTGCAAGCTATTCGTTTGTGGAATGCATTGCCGGTGTCTGTAAGACAAGCTCAGTCACTGGCTACTTTTAAAAGCTCGGTTGCTAATTATTTTCATTCCAATTTATGACTATTCTTTTGTTTTCTCTCCACTTGATGTTAAAGAACACATTATATGTATTGTATTATTTAATTACCTATGTATTACATTGTATTTTTATGCATATATATATTTGCATATACATTTATTTATTTTAATATTTAAATATTTTTTGTTTCTCTGTTTTTATGAGTAATGTAGTTAGTACACTAATTTAGCCCTCCCCACTTTAATTAAAGTTTTTAAAGTCCTTCCAAAGGTTGTCTGGAAGATATCGCTTTCAGCGATAAGACCGCCATTGTTACCATAGAATAAGCAATATTGTTAAATAGGTTTGTTTAAATTTTGGTGTACAATAAAGTATATTCTATCTATCTATCTATCTATAATGTGTGTGTGGCGGACACAACCTCTAACTTCTATAATAATGGAGTGAAAAATCTAAAAAAAATATATGTCTGTAGATCTTAATATAAACTTTCAACCAAAATTAGTTTGAACGAAATCAGTTCAGCAGTTTTTGAGATACAGCATATTTTCTAAAACCGCAAATATAACTTTGTAATTCATACAAACACTATGAAAAACAAATTTATTCAGCGCAGTTGTAAAAAATGTAAAAAAGCCAGTTTTAAGAAATTTGTAAGGTTTTTTTTCAAAACAAATTTATTTGGCGCAGTTGTAAAAAATGTAAATAAGCTAGTTTTAAGAAATTTGTAAGGTTTTTTTTTCGTCAAATAAATTTGCATATTATATTATAGTTACTACGGAACCCTTCATGGGCGAGTCTGACTCGCACTTGGCCAATTTTTTTATGGAATAGTTAATAATGTTAACTTTTTCAATTAGGGGTGACTGAGAGTGTTATAAACGTAAGAGTAGACAAATATTGTAATCAGAAAGCTTCGAACTGCTAAGCCTTCGGGAGTTACACGTGTTATTGTGAGTCAACCATAAAAGTTAGACATATCGCTCATTTGCGACAAGAACGTGACAAAGTAAAAATCTCAATTTGTGGTAAAACGCATTTGAAAGTTTAAAATTCCTGTAACTTTTTAATCATTATGTTTAGACTATTCAGCTCAATACAACATAACTTCAAGGTTTTCGTTTTTTTGGATCAAATTGCATTCAGATCTTTAAGTCGGTTATTAAATTTATTATGATTATTTATTTAAAAAAGGGTCCTCCTTGTTGCGTTATTCTTGTAAAAAATGTGCAGTATTGCAAAACAAACAGATATGTACCGTTTTTCTTGAAAAAAATTTGAATAAAAATCTTAAACTTTACACGTTATGTCATATTGTTACGTTTTTATTGATCATCTGTAATCTAAATGTATGGAACATTTTAATTGAGACACGTTACTGTTGTAGAAATCTCTTTATTTTTGTATTTTGTTTTACAAAATGAAAGATATTTTAGCGAAGTTATTGTGTAACTTTCACTGAAATACAAGTAATAATCACATTTAAAAAAATATTATAATTATAACCAGACACTAATATCTGTAGTTTTACTTTTACTCACAACCGTTAGCAATTATAACATTATTAAATATTTAGGAATACCGTATAATCATAAACATCACAAGCCTCTGCTTACCTCAGTAATATTAGGAAACTAATCTTAATTAAGTCTCACATGAATCAAATAAACATCTTAGCAAAACAAATCACAGATAGGTAATAATTCAGTACAAAGATTATCCTCTAATCTTAAAATATTAGGAACATAACATTATTATTATTGCTTTTTAATGGCACAAAGTTTCAAGGCATTTCTGAATTCACAGTTCACTTAACAATAATAAAATCTGAGTAAATGAAAAACAAAACTTAACACTTAAATCTACAAAGATTCGTAAAAAGGTCTGTAGTACCTTGGAATGTGGTTTTTATTGATCAGTTCCATTAGATCAGCTTTCTTTCTTTCAGCTATTCCGGGTTTAGTTGTGTAGGCTTTTTTAACCTCAATATCAATGTCTTTCTTCTTCTTTATGACTATAGCTCTTTTAAAATCCTCTTCTGCGTATGAGTTTTTGTAATAAATTGCCCGAGCATCATCCTTTATGACTTTTATCATCTTGACTTCACTAATTTTGACTGGAACGTTTTCGTCATCTTTTTGTATTGCAATAGACATTAAACTGCATACATTCTTCCAGTCATAAAAATCTTCAAAGCACATTTCGTTCACTCGGAATGGTTCACTCTTTTTACGAGCAGATTTGATAGCACTGATGAATGCATCGGGCGTGTACATAGGTCCTCTTCGCAATTCTCTTCGTACTTGTCTTTCTATTTGTGAGTGTGCCGAATCCCCTTCATTTTGGGTATGTCCTCTGATTAAATATTTGTGTGTTATTGACTTTATATTTGGAAATTTCTGAACCGCGAAAAGGTACATGGCCACCATAAATTTGTTTTTTTGTTGGCCAGCACAGTTATCAGAATAAAATACTACATTCATATCTTCGGTACCATTTGATATCTGCTCGAGATACTTAAATACACACGTACCTATTTCGTTCACACCTCTGCTTGCATTTGCTTCATCCCATACAAAACATTCTACAGTATTCTTCTGGACGTCATATACTGTGAAATTGAGTACATTCAATTTGGATCTGTAGTAAAACACGGATATCTCGCCTTTCGGACACTGAAATACTGCTTGCAAATCATATACGCATACTGTCAGTTCTTCGTTTTTCTTGTCTTTTTCTTTTTCTAATCGTGATAGCCTCTTCTCTTCATGATGTTTTTCATAAGCGTCCTTTTTAGCTTCTTTTTCTTCGGGTGATGAATTTTTAAACGCTTCGCATACGTCACACATATCTTTTTTTGGTGTAAAAAATGATATGTTGTGCTCTTGAGTAAAAATCCTGTAGAACATTACATAGTTGATGAAAGGAACTTTCTTTTCCTTACAGATTTCGACGTAATCGTGGTGCAGATCAGCAATGGTTTTGCTTCCATCAATGAAGGTTCTTCTTGAATGGGCTCGTGTATAGTGAGATTCAATTTTGGGTATTGAATCTATGAACTGCTTGGCTCCTTCTTTAATATTATCGTCAATTTTTGGTTGCTTTCCATGTCGTCCACGGTTATCTGTCATCAAAGAAATATTTGTTTCCTTATTTTTCTTGCTTAATGCAGTTGTTATTGGGCGATTATTGATACAAAGCGTATTTTTGTAAAACACCTTGCACACTCTATATTTTTTCCCCTTCGAAATTAAATAAAAAGCATTATTAGTTCGCTTTGGTTCAATAACCTGTCCTTCATCATCGAGTTTGACATAACGATTTGCTGGAATGGCTTTTTCAACGGATGTAGCAATGAAACTCCATTGCTTCTCGATCTCTCCTAAATTCCAGTAATCTTTCAGTATTTCACGGCGTTGTTCTTCGGAAAAATTTTTTTGACAGTTGAAAATACAGGTTTCCCTACAGGGTTCTTTTAGTTGACGGGGCGGAACAGTTTTTTGTGACGCTTTTGATTCGTATGACTGTCCTGCATTTCTTAACTGTTTAGTAATGTTTTTTTTCCATTTTTCTTTATTCAGTGGTCTTTTCTTTCCTTTTTTTGTAGGTGTAGGGTCTTCATTTGTGCTAATCTGTGGTTGATTTTTAGGTGCAATTGCTTCATTAAATGGTCTTTTTTTTGCTTTTATAGCAGGTGTTGTTTCTTCATTGGTGCTCATCTGTACGTCTGCAGTCGGATATCTATTTTCAGATACAAATGTTGATGTTTCTCTTCCTGTGGGCACGATGCTTGCAATGGCATCCAGCATTTCTTGTCTCATTCTATCGTCATTTCCTGTCATCATTTGTTTAGCTGTGTTATCTATATTTTCATTTAAAAACGTATTTTGCATTATATTTGTTGTGTTCTCATTTTTTTGTTTGTCATCAGTCTTTATAGTACGTATATCAGTCTTATTAGGATTTTCGTTGTCCACAATTATATCTTCATCTTCACTAGAACTCTCAATTCTTCGTTGATCTTGAAGTAATTCGTAGTCAGGATCCTTCACTGAGTCGTCAGAATCTGCAGCAAAAGTTTATTTTAATTTTTTATTATTATAATACTGGGTCATAGCATAGCGCTGTCATTAAAATACAGAAACTAACAATTATTATCATAGAGAGAGGGAGAGAGAGAACTTTTTATTGTATACACAAGGAAATCATCATAAATCATACTCGTTCTTAAATTTCATAAATTTCCCATTGTTTTGATGCATTCCTAGTAAATAATAATATTGTTGCTCATTGTGATTCCCACAAACCTACTCTTTGAAAAAAATACTATACTTCGTGATTTATTAAGTGAAACTTATTTGTGTACACGGTGAATAAAAATACTGCTATATTGTTATTATAAGTGAACATACCTTCAATAATCGATGGTATTGATGATGAAGAAGTGCTGCTGCTCAAAGAACTAGTCGAGTCGCAACGAGGCCGGTTACATTGCAGTTGTTGTTCTTCCGGTGCTGATTCACATGCTAAAAATTAATTGATTGTTTAATTAATTTGTATTTAAAACGTATTTCGAGAATCGGTATTATCTTTTCATTTTTCTAACTTACGTGAATGTTCATTAATTCCTCGGACAAGATTTACAATCTTCCTAGACCGTGATTCCATCTGAAAAATAAATTGTAGTTAGACAATGTTTTTATCATTTATAATGCAACATTGTAAGCTATTCGTTGTAAAAATTTATTATTTTTTATCAAGAATGTGTTAACTTGAGGTAACCAACATTAAGACCAAACATTTTATACTTTTTTTATTAACTGTAACGGAACATCTTAAATTAACCAACAAAAAACAATGTTTATTTCAGCAACAACGGTACAATCCTATGTAAACCATAGCATGCGATTACTATTTTTACTACAATAATGACCCACATACAAAATGTCCCGTTATAGCTGCAAAAATAAATCACTAAAAAAACAATAAGCTGTATTTACCTTTCATCAAAACCGTGACACCGTGAGCTGTTACGTTTTTGCCGCAATCGGGCAGCACTTTCCTCCTCAAGCGAGCGGCGACAACTGACGTGAACCGATCTTGCATTAAACTTAAGGGCGGAAAGAGATGGCGCTAAACCGATAGTCGCCGACCTTTTCCCTCATTACTCGGTCATTTTCGGCGCTAGAAATATCGCGTTTTAGCAGCAAGTAGAGCGCGATGCGCCGGATTCTACTGTATCATTATTCCATAACGATACATATTTTCGTTAACACGTTCTTGTCGCAAATGAGCGATATGCTGTCGTGGGATATTTTTTATATAATTTTAAGGAGAACATTTCCGTCATGAAATGATTTGTGTAGCTTTAACCATTAAGGTTGCACACGCGACGGAAGCTTAAAAAATGAAGTAACTTCTCCCGTTTTCCCAACATTTCCCTTCACTGCTCTGCTCCTATTGATTGTAGCGTGATGAAAAGTATACTATAACCCGCTCAGGAGTATGAAAAATAATTGTACCAAGTTTCGTTAAAATCCGTCGAGTAGTTTTTGTTTCTATAACGGTTATACAGACAGACAGACAGACAGACAGACAGACAGACAGACAGACAGACAAAAATTTAACTGATTGCATTTTTGGCATGAGTTTCGATCCTTAATCACCCCCTGATAGTTAGTTTGGAAATATATTTCATGTACAGAATTGACCTCTCTACAGATTTATTATATGTCTAGATATGTTATAACTTCATAATATGCAATGGAATACTAGATTATTTATAAAAACCTAGTGTAAAATGGGTAGGCTTATCGCACAGGGCAATCTTATATAGACAACTTAAAAGACAACAATGAAAATAATATTTTGTACACTTACTTATTTTATTTTTGGGCCCAATAAACGCTAATGTATTCTGTGTGTAAACGGACTCATCAAGAGGCTCAGCAATACACAAGTTGGCTGCTCTATTGACGGGAAATTCGTCAATAATATCAGTTACGCTGACGATATGGTGTTGCTTGGCCCTTCCATTAGTGCCGTTCGAAAACTCCTCGCCATATGTGTGGATTATGCCGAGACTCATGGGCTCAGGTATAATGTTAAGAAAAGCGAACTCTCGGAGTTCCAATCCTTAGCTCATGAGGTGACGCACGTGCTTCTCCTTCTCATAGACGGTGTTTCCATACCCAGAGTTTCGCGATTCAAGTACCTGGGTCTCGGAAGACCAGTCAGACCATGATGACATTGAGAGAGAGCGCCGGGCGTTGGCTGTCCGATGTAATATGTTGAAGGAAGTAAAAATTACATTGTTTCGGGCGTTTTGCCAATCATTTTACACGTGCAGTCTATGGATCAGGTATACGCAGAAGATAATCAACGCCCTGCGCGTTCAGTATAACAATGTCTTCAAGATATTGATGTGGCTGCCGAGGCATTGCAGTGCGTCGGGCATGTTTGCAAACGCTCATGTTGATGGCTTCCATGCCATTGTTAGAAAGAGAGCAGCATCTTTGCTCAGGCGTGCCCGAGACAGTCGTAACAGCATTCTCAGTGTTGTGGCAGGCCGATACGACTGTCCAATACGCACAGTATTGGACAGTCGTATCGGCCTGCCATAGTATACGTGTACCTAGTTAAAAGAAAATATGGAACACGTATGACCCCCCACTTTTTATTTGTTTCCTAAAATTGATTATTTTGTTTCGATTATTTTCGAAAGTTGCATTATTGTATTTTATTTTATTTTTTCTTATTGTTTCCTTTATTCAACACTTTACTCAAAAATTACATTTTTAAATATTTTTCTATAAAAAAACTTACAATAAAGAAAACATTTAAAAATATCATGAGCTAAGTCGAGATACTTTATGTGTTTCTCTTTCTCAGCTTTCACGAGATTCTCGTCATGTGGGATGGTAACATCGATTATCATTGCGCGGCGCACTAATCGGTATATCACCACTATATCAGGCTTATTGGCGTGACATGATCATTTTCGAGAACTGGTTCAAGCACATTTCTTTATTTCTTTCTTTTCTTTTTTATTATATACTTAAAAAAACCACTTGACATCAACTTGAACCATTGACATTGTTTTTGAAATTATTTATTTTAAATTATTCAAGATACTAAAGTGTTACCATGTGAAATACACTCGAAAAAAGAAAGCAATAGCTAGTGCATATCATGTGGGCCCAAACGATGTTCAAGGGGTGGATCAAATAAGAGACTTAGGAGTTGTTTTCGACAACACACTGATATTCGTGCCTCATGTTGAAAACGTCATTAAAAAGGCTTCTAAAATGCTGGGATTCGTTGTAAGGAATGTCACTGGTTTTAAGCGCAGTAGTACCAAGATCATGTTGTACAACTGTATTGTGCGTAGTATTTTGGAATACTGCAACACAATCTGGAGACCTCATTTTGCCACACATAACCTTAGACTGGAACGTATACAAAAGAGATTCCTTTGGCATCTAGCTTATGCCAGCGGTGTTGCCAAAAGCAAACCATCTTACGAAGCTCGATTATCACATTTTAAAATGGTATCATTGGAAAAACGTCGAAGAATCAGTGATTCTATTTTCCTTTATAAACTACTCAGATTCAAAATTGATTGTCCCCAACTATTGAGTAAGTTTCAGTTCCGAGCTCCTGCTAGACTCCCTCGTACTCCTATTACTCCATTTCGTCCTCCTCCGCGCCGAACAGTCAGTGCAAACTCCATTATCCCACGACTTTGCAAATTGTTGAACAGTTACAGTGACCTTGTTGACATTAATTTTGACTCATATAGCAAGTTCCACAAAATAACAGCTAGTAATACTTAATTTTAATCCTTTTTTATATTTTACAGTATTTTATCAATCCAATTTATTATTATAACTCTCCGTTTTGTTTAACTCTATTTAATTTTTATGTTAGTTTTAAGATTATCATATTAGTAATGTTATTTAGATTTAATTTAGTTTTTCTTTTGTAATTTGTTACAGACAGTGTCTGTGGCGCAACTACTTACTACATTAATGGGGCATGCGGTGCTAACCTTTAAGAAATTGTTACACTAACCTAAGATAGTTGTAGAACATTTTATTTATGTATTCAAATGTATAAGTGTAAACAGTTGTTGGTTAGCCAAATAAAGAAAATAAAAATAAAATAAATAAATACTAACATTAATTCTAAGTGTACCTACTAACATTTTCACGGATATTTTTGTGTGATAAATAAGTAAAATATATAAAATAATACAATAATCTAAAATCACTTACTTTTTTAAATAATTACAAGAGAAGGTAAATAAAATTACAAACGGAATCATTAAATCTTTGTTTAATAATCAATTTAAACTCTTTATTTTATAATTTAGTCAATCTATACATAACCAATACCAAATAATATAGGTACTTATACTTATCCAAAGATTAATTGAAGAACGAGACATAAAAATAAAGTAACTAAAGTTTTATTCTCTAAAACTACACGCTTCTCTAGACTCTTAAGGTAACACACCGTAGGCATTTCGCATCGCTGATTGGCGATTCCACAGTGAAAGTTATCCAAAAATTGTAACTCATGCGGAAATGAGATACAATGAAGATTCTCTTTGGGTTCTACCTTGACTTAGAGACCAACAGGTTGGTAATGTGCACCGGTACCGAAATTATACGGTAATGTTACGGTAGTGTTGGCCGTTTTACATTGTTCACACAATCGCTTGCCGTTAAGGTGTAGGGTTCATGGGCACCGTATACTTAATGTTGTTCTATACAACGTGTAAAAAAAAATAACAAACGATATGGCAAGGGTTTTCTAATCCTATGTCTACATGTGTGGAGCATATTAGAAATTTCAATACATTGATACCAGAGGCCGAATTTTTCAAATTAAGAAGAACGAAGAGAATTATCGTTTTAGTGGCAAGTGACGTGGAAAGCGATGACCCTTATAGTGCTGTGACACATTTGTTATTACTGGTATTCAAGAAACATATGAAACCAATAATTTGGGGTAATTTCTGTGAGTCACTTATTTTGAGCTGAAACTTTGCATAGAGACTCCATACCAGATGTTGTCTTCAGTCCTTTTCGATAGATATGGGGTTTCCGTTACACGTTGTATAATAAACTGGCTATGCCGGTGACTTCGTTTGCATGGGAGATTTGTCCCGCATAAAACCCGGATAAAAAGTAGCTTAAAAAGATTGTTTTTTTTTTTACAGAGAAATAGCTATTTGGATAGAATTCACATTACTAGCAGCCTTGTTACTCCCTCCAACTTACTTAAATATGGTTGTGTTTTGAGTGGGTTCACGGCAATGGTGTAATGGATGGGATTCGAACCTGTGACCTCTCGATCGCAAGTCTGACACCTTAGCCATTGGCTATTGATGCTTCAAAATATGCCTTATACTCTTTATTATTCAGTGAAGGTCCCAGTAAAATTGGTTCAGCCGTTCCAGAGATTAGTCCGAACCATCAAAAAGAAAGACAGACATCGTCAAACAGACACAAAATATGAAAATAAAATGTATTAGTGAGGTGTAACTATAACTGACCAACATCAAAATCACAGACATACAATTCCAAATTTATGTATATGCATGTATGTATAGAATCTAATGTAAAAAAATACTCCATCTTCCAAATATGAACAAAGTATTTAGTAGAGTGGGGCAATGTACTTTCGCTTCGTCTGAAGAAATTAATGAAGCGACAACATTTCGCTCCCAAAAAGCTTGCCTGGCATTAGGCTGGCTTAAAGTTTAAAACAGTTTTAACAACTCTTAGTGAGTTGTTAAAATTGTTTTTGCACAAGAGCGAATTGTCCTAGAATTTCTTCAAAGTATTTTACTCCGACCGGTAGAAAATACCTACTTTGTAATGTGTATTAAATACCTACCAGCGTATTTGTGATGTTAGCCAAACAAGTTACCAGACGCCATTTGTGTATACTCAGTGTATACACAAATGGCGTCTGGTAACTTGTTTGGCTGTCTTTCTTTTTGATGGTTCGGACTAATCTCTGGAACGGCTGAACCAATTTTACTGGGACCTTCACTGAATAATAAAGAGTATAAGGCATATTTTGAAGCATCAATAGCCAATGGCTAAGGTGTCAGACTTGCGATCGAGAGGTCACAGGTTCGAATCCCATCCATTACACCATTGCCGTGAACCCACTCAAAACACAACCATATTTAAGTAAGTTGGAGGGAGTAACAAGGCTGCTAGTAATGTGAATTCTATCCAAATAGCTATTTCTCTGTAAAAAAAAAAACAATCTTTTTAAGCTACTTTTTATCCGGGTTTTATGCGGGACAAATCTCCCATGCAAACGAAGTCACCGGCATAGCCAGTTTATTATACAACGTGTAACGGAAACCCCATATCTATCGAAAAGGACTGAAGACAACATCTGGTATGGAGTCTCTATGCAAAGTTTCAGCTCAAAATAAGTGACTCACAGAAATTACCCCAAATTATTGGTTTCATATGTTTCTTGAATACCAGTAATAACAAATGTGTCACAGCACTATGAGGGTCATCACTTTCCACGTCACTTGCCAATAAAACGATAATTCTCTTTGTTCTTCTTAATTTGAAAAATTCGGCCTCTGGTATCAATGTATTGAAATTTCTAATAAGTTCCACACACACAGGATTACAAAACCCTTGCTATATCGTATGTTATCATCCAAAGAAGCTGTGCACTTGGTATGTATATATCCTTTAAATTACACGTTGTATATCATAAGCTACTGCTTGCGGCTTCCTTCGCGTGAATAATTTATATTGTCCTTTTTCAAAATCTTCTATCTCTGTACTAAATTTTATAAAATCGGTTTGGTGGTGTAACAGACAGACAAAGTTACTTTCGCATTTATAACACTAAGAAGTAGCAATATTAGCTGAATGATGTGGTGATAATGAGCAAATTGCCTGGTTATAAGGGACATCTTAAAAGGTCTATAAAGCCCAGATGTTTAGAGGGTGGCACCATTAAAAAGAAATCAACAAATGTTTGTCAGGCCATTATCGGAAAAACTATAATTGTTTACAGCTTTCCCAAAGTTCATTGAGACAAAGATGTTAAACAAAGCTTTTGTTTTGTTTCAGGTTTCGACAAAGATAAAATTGAGACCGCTGATGCCATAAAATCGACGTTTTAAAGCCAAAATAAACTTAGTATCCGCACTTAAAGAGAAAACACGATACGATGAACGGAACTGGTATAAATTATACAGAACTGTATATAACGGAAAAATCTCACAACTCGACGCCAGACGGTCTGCCTCCTATGCACAGCGGATATGAGAACATCATTGACAATAAATGGATCCAATCTACTTTTTGCGTTATATACACAGTGATCTTCGTTCTTGGACTACTCGGTAACATTCTGGTATGCTTTGTGGTCATCAGAAATAAAGCTATGCAGACTGTCACTAACCTTTTCATCAGCAACTTGGCTCTCTCTGACATTTTACTCTGTGTGTTTGCCGTCCCCTTCACTCCGCTCTACACATTTCGCGGTGCTTGGAGCTGGGGCTCCCTCTTATGTCATATAATGCCTTTCGCACAAGGATGCAGCGTATACATATCCACGTTGACGCTTATGTCTATAGCCATCGATAGGTTCTTTGTAATCATTTACCCATTCAGACCACGGATGAAGATTGAGACTTGTTTGATCGTCATCGTCATGATTTGGACTTTCTCTGTGACCGTGACGATGCCATATGCTATTTTTATGACATACTACGATCTAGATATAGGCAGGTTCTGTGAGGAGACATGGCCGTCGGAGCGGTTGCGGCGAGTATTCGGCTCGGTGACTTCTGTATTGCAATTCGTGCTACCCTTTATTGTGATTGCTTTCTGCTATACCTGCGTCAGTTTTAAATTGACTGACAGAGCAAAAGCGAAGGCCGCCAGCAAAAATTCTCGCAAAGAGGAGCTAGACAAAAATAGAAAGCGACGAACGAACCAGATGTTGATAGCTATGGTCACGATTTTTGGATTGTCGTGGCTACCTCTTAACGTTATAAACTTATGTAATGACTACTACATGTACGCTATACACCTGAAATATTACTATTTGGTATTCTTTATGGGGCATGTTATTGCTATGTCCTCGACTTGTTACAATCCTTTTATTTATGCTTGGATGAATGAGAATTTTCGTAAGGAGTTTAAGCAACTGATTCCTTGTATCGATTCCTCCGCTAACTTGAGAGGTAACATTCCATTAGATCAGTTGGGAGTTGGTCCGTCGGAGAAAACTTTTAACGGAAATACTACGACTGATAGTTACTTGGGCTCCAGTTCCCAGAGGGCGACCTCTTTCAGACATAAAAGGAAGCCTAGTGCAGCCGCGGACGTGGAAAAAAGCGGTGTAGAATTGAATGAAGACTTATTGAACGTCGACGTGAAACATTGTCACATTTCCACAAGTTATAACCTAAGAAGAGAGTCCGTGAAACTGAGGCTTATCAATGAGGAGTCATTTGATGGGACGCCAACGCAAAGTCAATTCTAACAGTTGATGTCACGGGTAAGCATTTTTTCTTGTTAATTTCATTAGGGCGACAAAAAAGGTGCTCTGATCCCTCGTAACTGCCTTACTAAACCTTTTTCTCGCAATCTTGTAATTCTTCTCGGACATTTTCTTGTCTTGGGCTTTGTTAAGCTATTAGGACCTCCATTCTGTTTACGCCAAAAATAAATAAGAACAAAGTAAAATATTTTGACATTTATCAAAATATTTTGACATTATGCAAATCGTGCACGACTTTTTTGCATGTTTACTCCTTTTATCACATTACATTTATCCTGGCTGTTTTATTATTCTTTACCTTGAACCTATGTTGTCAGGATTGCTCGAATAAAAATTATACGTGTTCATGTATCAGCGAGTTTTGTGTTACCTCCCGATTCGGAACCATTAGGGGAGTTGGTATTTTGCTGTATGGCGAAAAATTAAATATATCGTTTGACAGGAGAACAGTGCCTATTTCCTAGCCTTTGGACCTGAAATAATATATTCCCAAGTCTATAAAATGTTTGAGAGTTACTATGTCATAGTATGGACTATTTATGTTTGTACTAGGTATATACATAAGTTATTGCGAATGGAAAACACATTGCAATTGGAAGAAAGTTAGAGAGCACAAAGGTGCAGTTTATGTTAAAAAAAATAGTTTTATATATAATCAATTATGTAGTTAAATAATCTTAGTACCGCAAAAAAGAATACTTATTACTCTGTTGTTGAACTTACGACCTACACATAAATATACTAGCTTTTGCTCGCGACTTTGATCGCGTGGGAGGTTTTTCTCGCGTAAATCCTGATCTCGTGAGAATTCCGAGATAAAAAGTAGCCGATGTATTATTCCAGGATGTTAACTATCTACTCACCAAATTTCATTGAGATCTGTTCAGTAGTTTTTGCGTGAAAGAGCAACAAACATACATAAATCCTCACAAACTTTCGCCTTTAGTAGATCTGACCTTGACCCCGGTCACGCCTAATGTCTTCAATGATCAATATCAGAGAGTTTAAAACTTTTAAAAATAACATGTTTTTTTTTCTCAGGTGCGACGATGGAAGCGTTCCCAAACTTGAAAACGAAATGAGAACTGTAGATAGACATAAGAGTACCCGATATTTTTGGAGTGAATTTATTTTTTACTGAAAAATATCTTTACTATTGCACAATCGACTTCTGAATTACGCTTATCAAATTTACTAACCATTAGATAATTAATAACAACTAATTATTGTTTCGAATCAATTACCTTATTCTTGATCAACATGATGACTGTGTTGACCACGAAATATCTTACGAATATATGTATATCTGATATGATATATCTTTTACGAAATATGAAAATTGGATGTAATTTTCGTATTTTTGTGAATAATCCCCAATGCCTTTAAATACTGCCACAATGGTGTCCCTAGATTTTGCTTAGGTATAATAATGGTCAGACTAAAAAACAAGTGACTATCGCGAAGGGATTTTCGAAATACGAATGACTTAAGTTATATCGTAAGAAATTGGAGGCAAACTGTCTTTTGTTTTTGCAACGTTTTACTCTATTCCCGGACTTTTAATTCAATCCAGTAGACTGACAGTTTCTGGGTTGTCAGATTATGACGACTATGAAATTGTGATGTAACTAAATTAATCGATTCGGGAATAAAATCGAATAACGATGTAAACTATTTTTTTAAATAATATTGTGTGAAAATAACAAAATGTATTTATAAAGGGGCGATTGTAATTATAAAGGGGCGTGAAAAATAAACCGAATAAATCATGAAAATAGGCCCCTGTACCTGTACCCATTCCAACGGAGTTTAGGTCGCAGTGGTGCGGGGGCAGTCTATTTTAATTATTAGTAGTCTCGCGCAATTTATTAAAATAATCATCACATGAAACTATTTCCAAAAGAGTGGCTTTTATAATTTCTGGAAAAATATGAATATTTTTAATAAAAATTGATTTATTTATAATAATATCTAGTAACTACTTCAAAATTTTATCATTTATTTATATTTTTCACGAATAAAAATCGCTCATTTATTATTCGATTGATTGAATCCATCACTATTAGGTTAAATAGGGTATCATTATTTTAGTAAGTGACACTAGCTTATGTCAACTTACTGCATCGAATTAAAAGTCCGGGTATAGTTTCAAAGAACAATGCCACAACGTCCCCACTCTTGTAGCACTTTAAGACTTATGTCAATCCAATAGCCATAGTCATCTTATCATTTTATTGTATGACAGCGAAAGTGAAATGTCTGTCCGAAACAGTTACAGTGACATGAAAATACCGGAATCTATAATAATAATAATAATAATGACTGCGTACCGTGGTCGGATGCTCTCTCTGTTTCAGGTACTTGAGCCAACTGTCAACGTTTCGGCCCAGCGACTATCGGATCAAGTGCGTGTCATCCAACGTAACCATATGTTGGATGAAGCCGTACTTGATCGCCTCCGTTCGGAAATGAGTAGCTATGTCACTTCACATCCGACGCCGACTGTGGTGGTACCACCACAGCCCAACATCCAAGTTGAGGAGAGTAGTGACAGAGTTACAAACGTAAGTACCCAGTATAATGAGGAATTGAGGAGTGCTTTGGAGTGTGCTATTCGGGAATATCGCAACATGCCGCCTGAAATAAGACCACGCTTGCCTCGTTTGCCCATGCATAACAGGAATAGGGCACTGGTGGCTGCTCTGGATTTGCAGTTGTCAGACTATTTTGATAACTGCGAAGACCTCGCCGATACCCACTCTGTCTTATACTGCGCAGCTGTCGCGGCATGTCGTGTAGCTAATGTTAGAATTTCTAATGACATAGCTACACGACCTAAACCCGCTGTGCCAGCTTGGCAGTGTAGGATCGAGCGCCGAATCGGTGAGACCAGGGCACTCATTGGAAAACTTCTTTGCTTTAGGGGGGGCAACACTCGCCCGAGAGTGATGCGCTTTGTGAGACGGGCGTTTTTGGGAACCAATATTCACCCACAAAATTATATGTCCTGTGTCACGGAGCGCATCGACTTCCTAAAGCAGAAGGTGTATGCATGGGCAAACCGCATTCGGAGGTATGGACGGCGAGTGGAGCGATTCGTCCAGAATCGCACATTCCGAAGTAACGAAAGGTGGGTATATAGGGCTTGGGAGCGACCGGAGCAAGGTGCGACTGATATGTGCCTACCCGATGATGACGCCTTATGTACATTCTGGCGCAACATCTGGTCGGTACCTGTCAGTCACACCGAAGGCGATTGGACTCGGGAGGTCGAGCGAGTCTGCGATCCAATACCAGAAATGGGGGCAATCACTATCAGCCCCCAAGATGTAGCCTATGCAGTCCGTCCGCTGCCTAATTGGAAGTCTCCAGGGCCGGATGGACTGCATAACTTTTGGATCAAGTGGCTAACAAGATCGCACGCCCGCTTGGCGTCTCAGTACCAATCTGCCCTAGAATCTGGCTCGCTACCTGAGTTCTTTACCACTGGAGTTACCCACCTACTCCACAAATCTGGTAGCACCGCGGAACCCAAAAATTATAGACCAATCACGTGTCTAACAACGGTCTATAAGGTTCTGACATCCATTTTGAGGGTTAAAATTAACAAACACATTGAAAACAATAACATCATGTCTTCCTCTCAAAATGGATGTAAGAATGGATCCCGCGGTACTAAGGAGCTACTCATCATTGATATGGCCATTAGCCAACAGGTTCGACGTTCCAAAAAAGATCTGTCGACATGTTGGATAGACTACAAGAAGGCCTATGACTCAGTGCCCCATACATGGCTCATGAGGGTGCTAGAATTGTATAAAATTAATGCAACTTTATGCACCTTTCTGACATCATGTATGGGACAATGGAGGACAGTTCTTCGCTATCCAGGATGTCGATATATCCCAAGGTACAGCGAACCGGTAAGGATCGAGCGAGGTATATTTCAGGGCGATAGTTTGAGTCCGCTTTGGTTTTGCTTAGCCTTGAATCCTCTAAGCACACTGCTGGAGAATTCAGGTCTAGGCTATAGGCTGAAAAGAGGTGGTCAGGTTATTTCTCACCTCCTTTACATGGATGATTTAAAACTTTTTGGCGCCACTAGTCTACAACTGACGGAACTACTGAAGGTAACTGAAACTTTCAGTAGTGCCATTAGGATGGAGTTTGGTGTCGACAAATGTGCGATTATGCATGTAAAGCGAGGGAAGATTGTGGAATCCGTGGGATCTCAACCCTCGAATTCCATAAACCTGAGAAGCCTCTCCCCAACCGAAACCTATAAGTATTTGGGTATGTCGGAAGCGTTAGGTATCAATGAAGTTGACATGAAGCAATCGCTGAAGGAGCGCTTCTTTGGACGCCTAAAGAAGGTATTTAAAAGCCTTCTATCGGGCGGAAATAAGGTGCGTGCCTTCAACGGTTGGGTCATGCCAGTGTTGATATACTCTTTCGGCGTACTCAAATGGACTCAAACTGAACTTGACGCCCTGGATAGAAGAGTTCGTACATTGCTGACTGCATATCGAATGCATCACCCACGCTCGTCAGTGATGAGGCTGTATATCCCGCGGAAATGTGGAGGTCGAGGCTTTTTGAATGCTAAAACTCTCCACAACCGCGAGGTATACAGTCTCAGGGAACATTTCCTTGCTTCTGAAGTGGGTATGCATCGAGATGTAGTAGCAGTGGACAAGGGACTCACCCCGCTCTCCTTGGCTAATGAGAACTGGCGCAAACCTGCAGTGCTAGACACTAACGATCGAACGGGGATATGGCAGAGTAAGGAGCTACACGGACGTTTTTTCCGGGCCCTTCATGGGCCCGATGTAGATCAATTAGCGTCCGTAGCTTGGTTGCGCTTCGGTGACCTCTTTGGGGAAACCGAAGGTTTTGTCTGTGCAATTATGGACGAAGTTATCATGACGAACAACTACCGGAAATTTATTGTGAAGGATGGCACGGTTGACATGTGTCGGGCATGTCACCGTCCAGGTGAATCAATCCGTCATATTGTCTCTGGTTGTTCTCGTCTTGCTAATGGAGAATACTTGCATAGGCACAACCTTGCAGCCAAGATTATACATCAGCAACTTGCTCTGAAATATTCTCTTGTGGAATCGGAAGTGCCGTACTATAGGTATGTGCCCGACCCAGTTCTCGATAATGGCCTTATCACATTATACTGGGATCGGACCATCATCACTGATAGGACTATTGTTGCCAATAAGCCTGATATAGTGGTGGTGGACCGAAACGAGAGGCGTGCCATGATTGTCGATATAACCATCCCGCATGACGAGAACCTCGTGAAAGCCGAGAAAGATAAGCAAATCAAATATCTTGACTTGGCGCATGAGATTGTCGACATGTGGGATGTGAACTCGGCAGTCATTGTACCGATAGTCATCTCAGCCAATGGCTTAATAGCCAAGAGCCTCGACCAACACCTTAGGAGGCTCTCGTTAGGCGGCTGGATCAAGGGCTTGCTTCAGAAAGTGGTACTCCTGGACACGGCGCGTATCGTTAGGAGGTTCCTCTCTCTAGAGCCCTGACCACCGGTAGCTTGGACCCTGTTCCCGATACCGGTGGGCTACTATTTTTTATATTTTTAAATGTTTTTTGTGTTTTATAGAAATATTTAAAAATGTAATTTATGTGTATAATTAGAAATAAAGGAAATAATAATAAGTCTGATGTAGCCAAAGCAGTTCATCCGTTACCAAACTGGAAGTCTCCAGGACCGGATGGACTGCACAACTTCTGGCTCAAGTGGTATAGAAGCTCGCACGCGCTTTTAGCTTCTCAATTCCAGGCATCCTTAGAGGCTGGGTCTCTACCAGAGTTTCTTACGACTGGCTGTACCCACCTGCTCCATAAGAGTGGTAGTCCCATGGAACCCAAAAACTATAGACCGATTACCTGTCTGTCTACGGTCTATAAGGTTCTTACGTCCATCCTGAGGGTGAAAATAAATATGCACATTGAGTGCAACTCAATTATGTCCGCTTCTCAGAATGGATGTAGGAAAGGGTCTCGTGGTACTAAGGAGCTACTCCTCATTGACATGGCCATTAGCCAACAAGTTCGTCGATCCCGCAAAGATCTATCGACATGCTGGATAGACTACAAAAAAGCCTTTGATTCTGTTCCCCATACCTGGCTCATGAAGGTGCTGGAGCTTTACAAAATAGACCAAATTCTACGCACGTTCGTTGAGTCATGTATGAGGCAATGGAAGACGGTACTTCGCTATCCAGGATGTCGACCGATTCGAGGGAACGATGAGCCTCATCAGATCAGACGGATCAGACGGGGAATATTTCAGGGCGACAGTTTGAGTCCACTTTGGTTTTGCTTGGCCCTGAATCCCCTAAGCAGAATGTTAGAGGATTCAGGCTTGGGCTATCGGTTGAGAAGAGGAGGTCAAAGTATATCCCACCTCCTTTACATGGTTGATTTGAAACTCTTTGCCCCCAACAAATTGCAACTGATGGAACTACTGAAGGTAACTGAAACTTTCAGTAGCGCCATCAAGATGGAATTTGGTGTGGACAAATGTGCAATCATGCATATAAAACGAGGAGAGATTATGGAATCTGAGGGAATTCAACTTTCAGACTCCATACACTTCAGATCTCTCTGCTTGACCGAAACTTATAAGTATTTGGGTATGTCCGAAGCTTTGGGCATTAATGTTACTGACATGAAGCAATCGTTGAGGGAGCGCCTCTTTGGCCGCCTGACAAAGGTATTAACACGTTGAACGCCAGTGCGTTTTTTTCGTTTCTCCATTTGGGCCATGGGGGGCACCATTTGGTCGACCCTCAACCGTTCCGTTGGAGCTGCGGGGGACAACATGTGACCGCAAGCTGGAGTTGATTTCAAACGTGTCTATGGAGCCGTCGGACAAATTTTCTAAGCAAATCTCGGTATTACGTGACCCCCATGGCCCTGCAGACTAATGCAGTTCAGTTGGTTTTTATGTAAACATAACACCTAAAAAAATATGTCAAGTTTTCTAAGCCATATTTGCAATGTAGTGAGAATATAAGTGTGTATGATAGTATTGCGTTCAATTATGCTATAACGTCGAAACCAATTTGGATAAATTTTGATTACAAATAGGAAATGTAGGTAGGTATCTGTGTACTAAATAAAAAACAAAATAGTATTAGTTAATATTCATTTATATATTTATTTATATGAGGAACACATGCAAAATCAGACTTAATTTGAGATCAATGCCAGGTAAACTTAAACTTACATCACAAAATTATTCTAATGAACTTGATAAAAACAGTCGTAACAGAGATATAGTTTATTTGGACAAGTTTCACAAAATGTAACCACCTTTTTCGTCTTGTTTTTTGCCAAAGCCCTTCCCATTATCTCAACGTTATGTTTATAACAATTTTGACATGTACTACGATTATTTTTGGCGGTGCCTTCTTTTTTCGTGAGCTTGTGCTTTATACGTCTGGGCCTCAAGGTTTCTATTGGTTGTTCTTCCTTTTTTGACAATAAACCCTTCAATATCTCTTTCCTGAATTCAACTACTTGCATGTTTTTCCCAGTAACAGTCTTGTACAATATTAAAGCATTAACAATGGCCGTGTTTAGAAGCAAATTAATTGCCACTTTTTTATACCATTTGACGGATTTTCTCAAAGGTGTCGAATATGCGGCCATCTGGTCAGATAAATCGACGACTCCTTTTGCCTTGTTGTAATCTAGTATGATTTTAGGCTTCAAAGTGGTTTTACCTCGCTTCGTGATGGATTGGAATTGGGTGGAATGCTTTGTAGAAAGAACGTAAACGTCCCTTTTGTCTTTCCATTTTAATAGAGTTATTCCATCAGTACTCTCCATGGCAATATATTCGCCTCGTTTCAATTTAGCATTGATTACTCCTTTAGGAAGATTTTTCCTGTTTTTACGAATTGTACCGACGAGGTGCGTTTCATTTGACAAAAGTTTTCTAGCCAAACTGACACTTGTGTACCAATTGTCAGTGTATAATGTGTGCCCTTTGTTTAAAAGGTCACTGCACAACGACATCACAACGTTTTCAGTCGTAGTATTGATTTGATCATTTTGTTTGCCCACATAAATACCGATTTTGTAGGTATAGCCAGGTAATGTGCATAGTTTAAATTCCTTTACACCATACTTATGTCGTTTCTGTTTATTGTACTGTCTGAAAATAATTCTTCCCCGAAATGGTACGACACTCTCGTCAATGCACAGATCTTCGCCAGAAGTGTAATGATTCTTGAAATTTTCGTTCATTAGGTCCGAAAGAAGAAAAAGAAGGAAGAGAAGGAAAAAGAAAAGAAGGGTTCGAATGCGATGTAATCGATCAGTCTTGTGAGCGTTATCTTCTTTAGAAAAATGCAACATTTGTAATAACAGCTCAAACCTGTTCCGAGACATTATTTTTCGTGCAAAAGCATGTCCTATTATTTCGTCCTTGGACCAATAGTCACTCATTTTTGGAAGCTTCACCAATCCCATAAATAATATCAAACCAAAATAGTTTTTCATTTCATCAACATTAGTGGGCGACCAATAGCGTATGCGTGCTGACTTTGAAGCTTCTCGTGCGGCTATTTTGTGTATAGCAAACTCGTTAGTATCATACACTATTTTCTCAAAAATTTCGTCTGACACCAAAAGGCAGTAAAAATTATATGGTGATTTGTTAATCATAGCAGAGCGGATATTAAAAGGCAAACCAGGAATCTCAGTGAAAGCAATAATTTGTCACTGATTACCTGCTGGTTGCGTCCATGTACTTGCAGATGTCGACGGAGTACTCATAGTATTCAAAGTAATTTGTAGCTGGTCCAACTCACTTTCATCACTATCAAAAATCATTACACGGCGACGACTACGGCAAACTGGTTGATCGTCCAGATCTTCCTCTTCCGAGCTTACGAGAAAACTGTTGTTGAGTAAATTTATTTCTAAATTGTCTATGTGTGATAAATCTTCTTGACTTATCTCAAAATCTCCGAAATCATCCATTTTTATAATATGAACGCAGTATGAATAAATAAAATTAGCAAAAACCAAATAGCACTGTGAGCGTATCGCGTTCAATGTGACACTAAACACGCACTAAAAAACACTCTAAACTCGTGGGTGCGGGCGCGCGGGTGGCGGTGCTCGACACCGAGACCCGCGCGGCCCCCGCTAACGGACATGCGATTTTCTCTTCGCATAGGCCACGGGGGACGACATATGAGTGACACTCAAATTATAGCAAATTTAAACACTAAAATGATATTTTTTGTAACCAATAACTAAGTTTTAGCTTATTTCCGCTCCAATAATGCAATAAAAACATTGCGTAAAATTTTACATATTTACGGATTTTCTCCTGGCCCTATCGGCTATTACAGTGTCGCTCATATGTTGACCTCCACGGCGTTCAACGTGTTAAACAGCCTTTTGTCGGGAGGAAATAAGACGCGCGCCTTCAATGGTTGGGTCATGCCGGTGTTGATGTATTCTTTCGGCGTACTCAAATGGACTCAAACCGAACTGGACGCCCTGGATAGGAGGGTCCGCACACTGCTTACCGCAAATCGGATGCATCACCCACGATCACCGGTGATGAGACTGTACATCCCGCGGAAGTGTGGAGGTCGAGGCTTTTTAAATGCCAAAACTCTCCACAACCGCGAGATTTGCAGTCTCAGGGAATATTTCCTTAAAGCCGATGTGGCTATGCACCGAGATGTGGTCGCAGTGGACAACGGACTCACCCCGCTGACCATGGCTAAAGAGAACTGGCACAAACCACACTATACTACACTATACTTACCACAGATGACCGCAAGGAGGTATGGAAAAGCAAGGAGCTTCATGGTCGCTACTATCGGGCTCTTTATGGGTCCAATGTAGATTTGACAGCTTCCGTTGCCTGGCTACGCTTCGGGGATCTCTTCGGGGAAACTGAAGGTTTTGTCTGTGCAATTATGGACGAAGTTATCTTGACGAATAATTACCGGAGACATATTATGAAGGACGGGACGATTGACGTGTGTCGGGCATGCCATCATCCTGGTGAGTCCATCAGACATATTGTCTCCGGTTGTTCTCGTCTTGCTATCGGCGAGTACTTGCATAGATACAACCAAGTAGCCAGAATTATCCATCAGCAACTTGCTTTGAAATACAAACTTGTCGATTCTGAGGTACCGTATTACAAGTATGTGCCCGACGCAGTTCTCGAAAATGACCATGTCACGTTGTACTGGGATCGATCTATCATCACTGACAGGACTATTGTTGCCAATAAGCCTGATATAGTGGTGATAGACCGATTAGTGCGCCGCGCAATGATAATCGATGTTACCATCCCACATGACGAGAATCTCGTGAAAGCTGAGAAAGAGAAACACATAAAGTATCTCGACTTAGCTCATGAGGTTGTTGACATGTGGAATGTGGACTCGGCTGTCATTGTGCCGATTGTCATATCAGTCAATGGGCTGATAGCTAAAAGCTTCGACGACCATCTGTCGAAGCTGGCCTTGCACAGCTGGATAAAGGGCCTGATACAGAAGGCAGTTCTCCTCGATACAGCTCGTATTGTGAGGAGGTTCCTTTCTCTGGAGACCTAACCACCGGTAGCTTGGACCCTGCTCCCGACACCGATGGACTGCCATTTTTTATATTTTTAAACGTTTTTTTATTGTAAGTTTTTTGTAGAAAAATATTTAAAAATGTAATTTTTGAGATATGTATTGAATAAAGGAAATAATAATAAAATAATATAATTAAGTGCTACAAAGGTGGGGACGGTGTCTATACATTTTTCACATTGTCCTTTAAAGTTGGCTGATTGGCTCTTAACAAACAAAGAGTCGTAAGATTGGCGTCCATTTCTATCAAATGTAGGAAAGTGAGTGAACGTAATTTTATTTTACATGAGTATTGGGCAAGTCTAGAACCAGCTTTTAGTAACTTGCGGAATCAGCTTCTCAAAAAGTAATACGAAAGATAGATTTAAAAAATTCTCTTTTGGATTTCCTCCTGTATCCTGTGTGTATTTTTACAAACACTCAGATATGAAACTATGTACTATTTGTAGGCCGTATATACAACTGACTCGGTTCGGGAATCGAAGCCGCGACATGTAGCGCTATACCACTGCGCCTACCGTCTCGTCAAATGACAAACCTGCAACAGTATTTATTAAAAAAATAATCATTTATAACATCCCAGAAAATTTATATGATTATTTCATTATATTCAGTATCATTCCGCAAAATGTGTACTGTGTATTATGATTGTGTACATACGTTTCATGGCGCGAGTTCTACAGAAAAGCACTCCTAATGAAACGGGAATAGGCAGTCTTTGAATAACAATTGACACAACGTCCTGTTGGAATACAATCGTGTGGAAGTGTGAGAATTAGGTGGGTACTTCAAAAACAAATGAAGTTCACAGAATTGTAAGGTATCAGAAGTGAATACACAAACTCTCTAAACCTTATCGTTTGAAATGAAAGAATCGATTTAAAAATAAACTTACTTAATACGAGGAAAAGATAGTATTGGAGTGTTTTCGATTATTTTTTTTATTAAATTGCTCTCTCTGTCTCGTGAAACCGTTTTTTTAAGAATAAAATAAAAAAAGAATAAAAAAGCTTTTATTGCCACAAAAAATGACAAGCGTATAAAAAGTAATCTATAAGACGTACCTATGTAATGTAAAAGCTTTACAACTGCTTTAGAAATGCTAAAGTTGTAAAATATGTGGTACGCTAGCACGTGGCCTCTGTACTATCGTCCTCCGTGGGGTCGTACAAGTGAGCCGACGAATCCCTTTAAAATAGTGACTTGTTTTTCAGATCTGACTTAGATTTGTACTAATAGATAATACCTAGACCCGTAGCCTTATCATAGTAATTCTAAGCAAGGGCCCCAGTCCCCTAGAATATGTTAGACTATGTTAGACTAATGAATTTTCATTTGTTATTTCTAATGGCACAAATTTGTAATACTTAGAGTACGATCCTTGTCTAAACTTGTATTTAATATTAAACCTATATTGTAAATTGTATAAAATATTACGCTCTTTGTTTTATGTTGAATAAATACGTATGTAGTTAAGCAATCGCATCGTACTTAATATTTATGTGAAGGTCTTGAATCAAGCATCAGGGATTTGGACACGTAGAGACGAGGGCTTGTGTAAGAGATTAGTATATTTTAAAGGTAAAATGTTGACTTGGAATAAGTCTCACGCGAGTGAAAATAGTTATGAATACTTTATTGTAGTTATTTAAACTTTTGGGTTTGAACAATATTGAAACCATAAAGTCTAAATAGCGAAGAATTTAGCGCTAAAACGTGCAAGTCCCTTTTATAATTTAGTGTTCATTTAGCATAATATTAAGAGCGTGTAAATAACGTGTTAAATCTTATGAATTTTCTTAGTATCTATGTATTGTAACGGTGTGATTACACTGACGTAATTAAATCGTTTTTAACTGAGCTATACATAAATATTTCGACGTGTTACTTTTTTTAAAGCAATATTTATTGGTATACTTCTTGTATCTATATTTAATTTAAGTAAGCAAGTATTTTATAATGGCAATATACTATTTCTTTGTTTCTACTTGTAAAGTATGCATATGTTAAATTAAAAAATATGGTTTGTTTAGTTCTTTATGGTATTAATGAACACCATGTGTATTTATATATTGATATCGATAATTCAAAACAGGGATTTCTAAAACCTTTATGTATTGTTTTTTTAATCAATATATATATTCATATTATGGCATTGCACAAAATCCTATATTTAAAATGTACGAGTGATATCAATACAATTGAAATGTCAAGTTTGGCAGCTGTCAAAATGACACCTGCTGTCAAACGATAGCAATAAATAAAGCTATCTAAACTACTCCTTCAAAGTACTAACTTTGATCTTAAATTAACTTGTCAATGAGTATGTGTGCGTTCCTTGAGAATACAGTGTCAAATGTAAATGTGAGTCAATGTTAAGCAATATGATTAGACTTAAGATAAGTAGCTGTTAGATTTTTTATATATTTATGTCCATCGATGCACAATTTTTTAAAGATACTTAAAATTATGTTTGGTTAATCAGTGAATTTAAAATTATTTTAAAATAAAGTTTAGCGAGATACCTATTGACGATGATGTTTCAACCTTTAAGTTCCTTTTCTAAAGATGACAATCCAATGACACTGTATAGGTAGGTATGTTAAAACAACAAATCCATTACCTATTTTAGTGGTATCCTTGTATTATCATAAATCTGCTATTTCCCAAAGGGTTTAAAAAGACAATGGTCTCATGAAATATCATATTTTGTTTATTATAAGGTTTTGAACGAATGCGAGTTTTCATATTATATTAAAATTTAATATGAAAAAATTATAAATAAATTTAATAATGTTAGGAAAAAAAAATAAGAATAATTAGTATCAACTGTAATTTATTAAAATTGAATTTAATAGACTCCAATATTGACTAATAATTCCTTAGACTGAAATAAGAAAGTGATCTTGATGAGGATTTGAATTTACTAGAATTCTGGTTTCGATTTTCGCATAATCTTTTTAATAGCAATGGCGTTATCGTCTATAAAGTATTTTAAAGTACGCACCACGTGACAATTCCAAACTATAAATTAGTAAGCTTCACAGTGGTAATAAAAGTTGATTTTACAGTTCATTCAGGTATCTAGAAGATTAAGTTATAGAACTGCACCAATCGAGCCAACACATAAAATATCACACAACTATTGCAACGATAAAAGAATATCAATCAGCCTGAAATGCTGCTATAAATCTATAGTTCCTAAATCGTCTACATATGAGATTATTAAATCAGAATAAATATTTAATAGATACATTTACGAGAGAGAATAAAAATAATGGTAATTTTTTTATTATGTGTTATTTAAATTACTCTCAGTTTCCTTCTTAATAAATTGTGTAGATTGTATTTACCTTAGAGAAACAATTTACTAATAATTTTATTTTGGAGATAAATTAAGAGTATTTAATAATACCTTTTTTATAACTTTTCTGGGGTAGCAATTCAGGGTTTCTTATATTCTAGTTTAACTAGCTGAATTTGTTTGTTCTCTCTTTCAGTTTTTTTCTACTCCATCTAAGTAACTATGCCTTACAACATACCTACATAAAATCATAAATATACGTACAATCATAAAATAGGATATAATTTTTCTGTTATATTTAAATCTCATACGCTAATTTACATAAAGCACTTTGCTTACAAAGGCTTGATATAGAAAAGGAAATAATGTGCAACTAATTAGTTTTATACAATACACCTATTACACATCCGGAATAAAATAAATCCTACCACGGATGTCACAACCTTTAATACAACATCCAACACACGAATAAGACAAATTGTTATTAATATAGCAATGAGCAATAACATGAAGTATAATTTCTATTATAACGTGTAACGGAAACCCCATATCTATCCAAAAGGACTGAAGACAACATCTGGTATGGAGTCTCTATGCAAAGTTTCAGCTCAAAATAAGTGACTCACAGAAATGACCCAAAATTATTGGTTTCATATGTTTTTTGAATACCAGTAACAATAAACGTGTCACAGCACTATGAGGGTCATCACTTTCCACGTCACTTGCCAATAAAATGATTATTCTCTTCGTTCTTCTTTATTTGCAAAATTCGGCCTCTGGTATCAATGTATTGAAATTTCTAATATGCTCCACACATGTAGACATAGGATTACAAAACCCTTGCCATATCGTTTGTTATCATCCAAAGAAGCCGTGCACTTGGTATGTATATACCCTTTAAATTACACGTTGTATATATATCAGCTAATTTCCTACAATTATATGTCGGTATAATTAATATCGTATTTAATAACTCATGATTAATATTCCGCTCCGTTTGAGCAATAATCTCGTGTCAAATAATATGTATACAACATGTAACATAATTAATGTACGTCCTGAAATAAGTTTGTTCAGAATCGTTTACTGAATCGATTTTATCGTCTTTAATATCGATAAGTTTTATATCAATTAAATCTACGTAAATTACAAATTACACTTTCGGTGTATAGTAAAAACAAACTAACTATGGTCCCTAAATTAAAGTAGTAACTTTTTAAATGCAGATTTATACAACGTGTAATTTAAAGGGTATATACATACCGAGTGCACGGCTTCTTTAGATGATAACAAACGATATGGCAAGGGTTTTGTAATCCTATGTCAACACGTGTGGAACTTATTAGAAATTTCAATACATTGATACCAGAGACCAAAATTTTCAAATTAAGAAAAACAAAAAGAATTATTGTGTTGTTGGCAAGTGTCGTGGAAAGTTATTGCCCCTTGTGGTGCTGTGAAAAAATATATGAAACCGATAATTTGGTATCAATTCTTTGAGTCACTTATTTTTAGCTGAAACTGTGCATAGAGATTCCATACCAGATGTTGTCTTCAACCCTTTTGGATAGATATGGGGTATCCGTTACACGTTGTATAAATTCCGTCAGTACACATTACAGAAAAATTTAAAGTCTTAAAAAACTGTTTAAACAAGTAAAACAAAAAATTCAGAGCATGTATTATGATAGTAACATAATTTTCTAATTGGGGTGTTTGAGGGTGTGCGTTATTTACGATACAGGGTGTATATACGTGCTGGTACGTGTATCTGACATATCCGTAATGCTAGATCTAAACTGGATCAACTCCAAATTTGTTATTTTTCGGTTATTGTTATATACAAGGTCATATCTAGAAACTGAATTTTAAAATACCTTTTTTTTATTTCTGTTGCAAAAAGGTGATCCCTCAATCAATATTTTAGTAAATTAGTTGAATTGGCTGGTATCGTGTAGTTACAGAACATTTAATAGAGGATAACAAAAAAATCCCACATTTTGAGTTAAGTCAGTTCAGTTCTAGCAGTCCGTATGTACTCTTACAAATAGAATATATCCTAGATGTACAAAGACTAGATTTATGGTTAATGTATTTAAAACTAGTTTTTGAGACTTTTCAAGCAGTTTTATGCAGGGTGGCATTTATTCTTGTCTTTGCTTGGCTATCACATTTTTATACATAATTGTTCTCCCTTTACTCTTAAATATTCAAATCTCTTAGTTTCTCTCATATATGGTGCAATCAAACATATAACACATATTGACTTATTCAAAATCTTTGACGTTATCTGTCAAACTTTATTCAGTTGCATTACGAAATTAAAACGAAAATGCTGATGCTATATTTCAAAATTGGAACGGCCAATATTGCACTCTAGCTTTGTGAATCTCAGTTTCTTTCGACTTGCTCTCATTTTTCATTTATATTCATTTTATTGTATGACATGCAATGTTGAGAAGACGTTTTTGGTTTGGGTAACTATACGTTAGCGGTACTATATGTCATTAGTAACAAGGTATATAGAATGACTCTGAATTGCCATTCAAAGTGGCAATGTTGAAAGTATTCTGGGCACTTTTCCCATTGACGACAATCTAAACAAATTTCATGACGCCCAATAAACTTACGCCCGATATAAATAAAAATATTTATATTTAATTTATTATTGTTAGCACTGAGTAACTTACGTTTCTATTTCACTTACGAATACCTAAATTTTAATAACCAATAAATTTGAAAGAGCATCATTCAATCATTACGCAATCTTAACATCAATGTGATGGTAAGATTGCATAATGATTTAACTTATTTGGTGATATGATCATTATTAAATTAAATTTATTATTATTAAGTACTTAAAACCTAATATTGTTTGAAAAAAAAAAAAAAAAACATTTCTATATTTGTATAAAACTGTCGATTCATATCTGTCATGATCCCTACAAATATTTGACAACAGAGAGAAATACACGCTTAGTAATATAATTCGATATTTTTGTATTTATCAGTAAATAGAAATCTCAATAGTGATATTAAGTTATCATTGTCAATATTTATAGGTTAGCGCGCACTACGGTATCCAAGATTCGGGAAAATATGAAATGTTTTTGAGGATCACTTAATCTTTTTTGTACTGATACCCACTGGTTCCAGTTAAGTATTTGTTTGATTTCATAGAGAAATAACGGTCATTGTTGCATCTACATTGTACCATTTTATTAAATAACAGATATCATGAAATAAACCGGGTTTAATCATAACTATGAAATCTTCCACCATTTGTAATGATGAAAAATCGCTTGTCTCTCTACTTCGAGGTAGTTTTGGAAAAAGATAATGAAAAGATCATTATTCTATTTGCTTGTCGTTGCAAAATGCAATATCTCAGTCGGATATTATTATTTTTTTGTTTTAATCATTATCACAGACGGCTTTATTTTCTGGCGTATATTACAATGTTTTAAAAACACTATGTTGAAGCAAACGTAAACGACTGTGTAACGTTTAAAAAGGACATAAGATTCTGGAAAAAATTGTAGAGGCATTAAGTCTAGTGCATAAATTAGGAAAAAAAAAGAAAAACTAACGCAACCTTTAACCTTTTCTTATGCATGTGGGAAACCAGAAGATAATGAATTTACCGATAATATTACTATGCGAACTAGTTGCTAAGTATTTCATAGTGTACTTTTTTCATATTTCTGGAATGGCTTGCGGCCAACTTTAAAGCAATTAATACACTAGCGGTGGAATATTTTTCTTTATTTTTCTTATTTATGTACGGGATAAGCTCTTGACTGTGGTGTGCGCCAACCTTAAGAGATAATTAAGTACCCACCCATCCTTTGTAAAAAGAACAAAATAAATTAATGTCTTATGGAAAGTTGTTTCTTTTCTCCTGACTAGCTTAAGAAATTAACTATTTTTATTTACCAAACATAATAAAGAATTTTGCCCGTTTTTAGTTTATTTGCAAGTTTACGATATGTGTATGTGGAAATTTATTTTTTTGTAAATTTTAACTTTGTGTGGGATAACTTTTCATTTCTAGTTCCAACGTAAAAAGGAAATACATAGATACACGCACTGGTTCTTTCTCAGTCTTACCGGATGCGGTTCAGTACTAGTGTTGTACATGGAGCGTCTGCCTATCTGACCTCCACAACCCTACTGGGTTCCCCCCTTTCCCCCCTTCTTCTTTTCAGTTGGGAGTAATAGAATGACTTCTCCTGCTCTGGGTGGAGTGGAAGAGAATGTCTTACTTCTGCTGACAAAAATCTCATCCTGTTCTTTCAGCTGCAACGGTATCTCGTTAGAACATTCTGGCAAATCCGGCAACATGATATACCCTTGGCAAGACTCTGGCTTCTGATTTCCCGTAATGGTTGTCAAAGATGGGAAAATACTGATGGGACCAACAGCATAACGTGCTTTCCGATCTCGGCTAGCGTTGTTTAACTTCAAAGATCGACCCGTAACCTCTCCTCCTTGGTTCTTGCTACCATTGAATAATAATCAATTTTTTATACAACGTGTAATTTAAAGGGTATATACAACGTGTAATTTAAAAGGTATATACATACCAAGTGCATGGCTTCTTTGGATGATAACAAACGATATGGCAAGGGTTTTGTAATCCTAAGTCTACGTGTGTAGAACTTATTACAAATTCCAATACACTGATACCAGAGCCCGAATTTTTCAAATTAAGAAGAACGAAAAGTATTATCGTGTTATTGGCAAGTGACGTGGAAAGTTATTGATCCTCGTAGTGCTGTGACACGTTTGTTATGATTGGTATTCAAGAAATATATGAAACCAATAATTTGGTATCAATTCTTTGAGTCAGTTATTTTGTGCTGAAACTGTGCATAGAGACTCCATACCAGATGTTGTCTTCAGCTCTTTTGGATAGATATGGAGTTTCCATTACACGTTGTATATACGTAAACTAGCTGTTGCCCGTGACTTCGTTCGCTCCGGAGGATCCCGTGGGAAATTCCAAAAATCTTTTGTTAGTGCTCCCCTACACACCCCAAGGAACATACATACTAGATTTCAGCTTCTCGCGTCCAGTAGTTTCGGCTGTGCTTTGTCTGTCAGTCAGTCAGTATCGGAAGAGTTTTATATATATTGATATACCAGATATAAAACGTAGTGCGAGTCAGACTCGCCCATGAAGGGTTCCGTAGTAACCTTTGTTTTTCATAGTGTTTGTATAATTTACAAAGTTATATTTGCGGTTTTAGAAAATTTTCTGAATCTCAAAAACTGCTGACCCAATCTCGTTCAAACCAATTTTGTTAGTAGAAAGTTAGAAGGGGTGGGGGACACATTTTATCAAATCAAATTAAAAAAAAATATTTGTTTGCCAGATTATGGTACAATAGATGTTGTTTAGTACCAAACGTTTCCGAACGCACCCCTTTGACAGAACGAAGTTTGATCTTGACATTACTCTGACTTGACAGATAGACTTTGCTTGGAAAAAATGCCGGTCGTCGGGACCCTCTTGTAATTGTAATTGTAATTGAAATATCGTTTGGAATCGCCTGTTGAAACCGATAATTGGGTCGCGAATTATCTATTGGTTGAAGTGTAATCCCCATTTGACGAAAACCCCGGGATATTTTTGGATTTATCGCCGGTTGGTTGCCACTGAATGGCACGCGCTTTTGTTGGAAATAAATAGTTGGAAATCGAATTGGATCTCACGTGATAGTAGCAGATTGATTGTGAACAGTGTTTGATTGAACTTTGTAATCCCGGATTGACGAGAATCCAGGGATATTTCTCGGAACACATCGCCTTATTGCCTCACCGCGTGGCACGCGCTTGCTGGAAACGAGTTTAGGCTGTATGCTGTTGGAACCGCGCCATCTGGAAACTGGCGCCTTGTGAACGTTCTAGAACACGTAACTTGCATCACACTTTTCAATTACTCATCTCATATTACATACATACCACACTTGGGGCGTGGCCTTGGGAAGGTCGAAGCTTGGCGAACCCAGCACAGAAGGTTAGTGGTAATAATGTATTCATAAAGCCTCAGAGGCTATAGGTTGCCGTAGGCCGAGGAGCCTGTAGATTATTGTGTAACCTTGTTTATTGTAAGCAACGTTTATAGCTCCACGTACCGTGGACAGTTTCAGACACCAGTATCGTTGCACTGGCCAATTGTAGTTCTGATCATTTTGGTAGCAGGCGTGGCTCTTATAAGATCCACTGATTCATTTTGGTAGCAGGCGTGGCTCTTATAATATAAGATCCACTGGTATAATTGGAAGTTTTGAAAATAACTTTAGTTTAATTACTTAACATAACTTATAACTTGATAAGTTTGAATATATTGCTTTGTCAGCCGGGCTCAAATAGTACTTGTAGTTTGTACTGTAATTTGTAGTGCTAGCCCCTTGGTATTGAATTGACAAGTAAGATTTATTTGTGAAATTAGGAATTATTGGTTGTATTTGGTACATAATTTGGTATATTTGTTGCAATTAATAATTGAATGTCATTGATCTGAATTTGAAAGGTTATCTAAATAATAAATTACACATAGTCTAACATAACAAGACTTGAATCGTGTGGATTGACTTATTGCTTGTGGTACTTATTGGACTGTGTTGATAGAGATTCTCCGGCTCAATATTATACAGTCAACTGTTATGTTTATTGATGTTTATTCGTGTTGATCCTGCACAATATATACATTGAATTGTTATTTATTTTGTAACTAGCCATCTGTACCAAGCTAGATTCATACTTGGAATAAGTACAGGGTCGGATTTGGACTTGAAATAATTGAATTTGAGTTTTTATTTTGGTGAAATTATTTGGTCGGCTAACAAGTCATTGTTGTTTGTTTAGTTAATTTTAGCCTGTTGTATTAATATTTGTTGTTGCAATGGCATCATTAAGGGCAGTCAGGGAGGCTGCTGCCAGATTGACCTCACAGTTGAGATGGTTCACATCGGCAGCTGCAACGGTTGAGCGTGTAGAATTGGAAGAGCTCACCCTTGCTCGGTATGGGCAAGTGATTGAGAGGATCAAGTCAGCTGATGCTGCGCTCACACGCTTCAACGAGTACATCATGGACGTGGATTTGGGGGTGATGAATCAGACAGCCCGCGATAAGATTTTGGGTGACTATGACCAGATTGTCCACCTGGGGGATGTCATATGTCTACGAGCGCGGAAAATTTTGAAGAGTTGGGTGCCTGATGCTGCCAAGCCGCAGACCCCTGTTGTTGCAGGCCCTGGACTATTGAGTAGGCTGCCCACCCTGGAGCTGCCACATTTTGACGGTCGCTTGGACCACTGGCTGGGCTCCCTGAATCTGTTTGATAGTCTTGTCGATGCACGCTCGGACCTCGGACCTGCCCAGAAGCTGGCCTATTTATTGTCTGTCCTGGAGGGCGAAGCCAGAGCCTTGGTGCAGCACTTGCCGGTGACGGATTCCTCTTACCCGACCGCTCTGAAGCTTCTCTCCCGACGGTATCAGAACAAGCGCTGCCTGGCTGATGTGCACATCGACCAGATTTTGGGACTACCGGCCATTGCCAGCACGTCGACGTTGCGCACTGACTTGCTGAACCCGTTGGTTTCAGCGACCAACGCTTTGAGACGCTTGGAGTTACCGGTAGAACATTGGTCCTACTTGTTGGTGCACATAGTGCTGCAGTTGCTCCCCGCGGAGCTGAGGTCACGTTTTGAGCAGAAGTATGGTGGGGATAGTGCCACCCATCTTCCCCCCTTTGACGACCTCCTCAAATTTTTGGAAGACGAGTGTCGGTTTTCGGATAACACTCGTGGCGCTACGGGGTCACCCCCACTACCTTCTCAGCCCAGAGACCAGGGACGGACTAGGGCTCGGGGGCCTGTTGATGTTCCCCCCACCCCCCGTTTTGCTGGCGCCCGGAGTCCTCGGGCTAGGGGGCCTGTTGATGATCGCCCCGCCCCCCGTTTTGCTGGCGCCCGGAGTCCTCGGGCTAGGGGGCCTGTTGATGATCGCCCCGCCCCCCGTTTTGCTGACGCCCGGAGTCCTCGGGCTAGGGTGCCTGTTGATGATCGCCCCGCCCCCCGTTTTGCTGGCGCCCGGAGTCCTCGGGCTAGGGGGCCTGTTGATGATCGCCCCGCCCCCCGTTTTGCTGACACCCCGAGTCCTCGGGCTAGGGGGCCTGTTGATGATCGCCCCGCCCCCCGTTTTGCTGGCGCCCGGAGTCCTCGGGCTAGAGAGCCTGTTGATGATCGCCCAGCCCCCCGTTTTGCTGGCGCCCGGAGTCCTCGGGCCAGGGGGCCTGTTGATGTTCGCCCCGCCCCCCGTTTTGCTGGCGCCCGGAGTCCTCATCATTGTGACTTTTGTAAGGCAACGGGGCATGTCATGGCGCGTTGCCCGGACTTTTTGAATTTGCACGTAAGTGCCCGCCGCCGCATTGTCAACGCACGCCGTTTGTGCTTCTCGTGCTTGGGGGCCCACTTTCATCGGGACTGCCCCGACTCCCGCCCGTGTAGAATTTGTAAGGGGTCCCACTTGGAGATTTTGTGCGCCAACGCGAACCGCTCCAGCAGACCATCTTCTGAGGAGGGTTCGCGCAGGGGGGGGTACCCCGGAGACGAGCACCGGGCTGAGACCCGCGATTCTGTACGCCGCACTCCACCCCCCGCGCAAGTTGAACGGGAGCCCCACGAGCGCCATTTGGTCTTCCCTCGTCAGGGAGAACGCGCATTGGCTGCTAGGCAGCAGTGGCCGGGTCAGCGCCGCTGCCTTTCCCCTCCGTTGGCGGAACGTCCCCGGCTGGAGTCGCGCCCTCCGCCATTCGGGCATCCGGTGGGATATGCCCCTCCAGTGATGGCGAGCGGCTCGGGACACCGCGCAGACGAATATTTGGATTGTTGGCCTCGTCGTGAACGAAGGCAGCCTGGAAGCGGCGATCGGTCGCCGCCCAGGCATCACTAAGAGATTGACGCCTGCCCCGCTAAAGGACCCCCCCGATCAAGACGGTTTTGTTGCCAACGGCCTCGGTCAAGGTCTGGGGACCCTTGGGTGACTCGATTGTGGTCTGTGCCATTTTGGACACGGGAGTCCAGGGTTGCCTTTTGTCGTCTTGGTTAGCGGGACAGGTTGGCCTGACGGTGAACGACCTTTCAGGCAAGATTTGGGGAATTGGCGAACCGGCTGACACCACTGTTGAGGGAAGGACCTGGTTTGAAATCACCCTTGTGAGTTGTCCGTACCCTAAAATTGGTGCTCCTGCCCTTGTTATAACTGAACTTGGTTGGGACGAACCACTTCGGGAAACCCTGTTGGAGGACGGTTGAGGCACTCTAGCCTTCCTTATGGGGCCCGTCACCCCCTTTTGTTGCCCAAGGAGGGCCACTTGGTTCAATTGTTGGTGACTGATCGTCACACTAATAACTCTCATGCCGGTTGCAATGCGCTGTTGGCCATTCTGCAGCGAGAATTTTGGATTTTGTCGGCTGATCGCGTCAATGAGGCGAGGCCCTTTGCTGGCGTCGTAGCGGACTTGTTGGTTCCCTTTTGTTGAAGACGTCCACCCTTCGTAATAGTAAGATTGTTAAGGCTTATTTGTGTGTTTGTCTGCCTGTCAACCAAGGCAGTACATTTGGAGCTGGTAACCTCCCTCTCGACAGAGGCCTTTGAGGCGACTTTGGAAAGATTTGTGTCTCGCCGTGGGTTACCTTCTTTGATTAGGTCTGATTGCGGTACGAATTACAAGGGTACAAGTAACTATTTGAAGGAGGTACACGCCTTCCTAATGAGAGCCAGGTTGATATTGGTAATAGTTTGGCCCGCCGAGGGCTCACTTGGTTGTTTGACCCGCCAGCCTGCCCCCATTGGGGGGGTATTTTTGGGGCCGCGCCGAAAGCGGCAAAGGGACGCTGGCGGAGATTGTTGGGAGACACCGTTCTCACCTTGAGGAACTAGCTACGGTATTTGGCCGCATTGAAGCTGTGTTAAATTTGCAACCTTGTCAAGACTTCCAATTAATTAGCGGACGGGTAGGCCCGTCCGAGGGGGGTAGATGTTTAGTACCAAACGTTTTCGAACGCACCCCTTTGACAGAACGAAGTTTGATCTTGACATTACTCTGACTTGACAGATAGACTTTGCTTGGAAAAAATGCCGGTCGTCGGGACCCTCTTGTAATTGTAATTGTAATTGAAATATCGTTTGGAATCGCCTGTTGAAACCGATAATTGGGTCGCGAATTATCTATTGGTTGAAGTGTAATCCCCATTTGACGAAAACCCCGGGATATTTTTGGATTTATCGCCGGTTGGTTGCCACTGAATGGCACGCGCTTTTGTTGGAAATAAATAGTTGGAAATCGAATTGGATCTCACGTGATAGTAGCAGATTGATTGTGAACAGTGTTTGATTGAACTTTGTAATCCCGGATTGACGAGAATCCAGGGATATTTCTCGGAACACATCGCCTTATTGCCTCACCGCGTGGCACGCACTTGCTGGAAACGAGTTTAGGCTGTATGCTGTTGGAACCGCGCCATCTGGAGACTGGCGCCTTGTGAACGTTCTAGAACACGTAACTTGCATCACACTTTTCAATTACTCATCTCATATTACATACATACCACACTTGGGGCGTGGCCTTGGGAAGGTCGAAGCTTGGCGAACCCAGCACAGAAGGTTAGTGGTAATAATGTATTCATAAAGCCTCAGAGGCTATAGGTTGCCGTAGGCCGAGGAGCCTGTAGATTATTGTGTAACCTTGTTTATTGTAAGCAACGTTTATAGCTCCACGTACCGTGGACAGTTTCAGACACCAGTATCGTTGCACTGGCCAATTGTAGTTCTGATCAGATGTTACAATTCCTGGTTACCAGCATATCTTGCCATGATATGGCGTACAAATATGTCTTAAAAATAAACACAAACCTTATGTTAAGTATTATCTTATTAATAATTACAATTAGGAATAAAATATCTAAATCTTGAATAATTAATTTATATCATTTACCACTTTCGAAGCATATATCTTTTAAACGATTAACTTAATGAAAAAGTGGTTTAGTAACTTTAATGTCATTTTTAAATAGCTGTCTATAAATACCACACACGCATAGGTTTCAAGAAAAATATTTTCAATTTCAGTTCCATGTATGGGGAGCCTTTATTTTAAATATTATTTTTTTTCTAAAAATCGGAAAGCGGTTTAAGTTTCACATGTATAGTCTCAATAGTTTCCGGAATAAAATTACTGTGACATACGGACGGACGGACGGACGGACAGACAGACAGACAGACAGATATGACGAAACTATAAGGGTTCCGTTTTTTGCCATTCAGCTGCGGAACCCTAAAACGGAAGAAATAATTTTTTGCCGACAGTACATGAAATATTAAAAAAATAAAAAGGACAAGTTTCAGTGTGGCAGAAGGAGCGGGCTTGGAAAATGAGGAGCATTGTACAGCATGGCTACAACGCTGATCAATGCTGACTTACAGCCCGAAGTTCTTTCTCATATCTATATAGATTTAATTTATTTAATTTTAATTAATTACAACGGTTACGTTTATACAACGTGTAATTTAAAGGGTATATATGACGTAGCCAACTAGCTTAATTAGCCGTTTAGTCAACAGCCTAGCCTCTTTACTAAACAGCGCCGTCCAACTAGCAGCCTGAATGATATTCAGCCATTTGATCAAACAGCTAGGCAAATGACTTGGATCGATAACCTTTAACTACTTGCCTAGCCTGTTCATTTAAATTTAGTACTACTTTCTGCCACCTAGCAACGAATCTCTCAAAACTGTCAATATGGCGTTGGTAAACAACAAAATTGTCGGCAAAAAGCTCAGGCGTCCATGAGTTCTGGACAGAGAAGAACGGCCATGGATTATTACTGGATGAGCAAATACGATCTCATATAAGTGCAAATGAAGATTGTTTAACTTTTAAAAGACCATAGTACGCATTTTACTTTTTTTTTTAGAGATCAGTATTTTGATATCTTGTTAGATGTCCATAAACCCTGCGGTAATGGTGGGCGAGGTAAAATACTGTATGACTTAAAAACAGATTTTATGTTCCTAAGAAAGCAGTAGAAATTTTTGTGTCTTTGTGTCCTATATGTGAAACTAAAAGAAACACACCAAGAAAAGGTATTTTGACAAAGCCAACTTACGAGATTTTAATTTAAGAGGACAAGTCGACATTATGGATTTTCAGTCCTGTCCCGATGGCGAGTTTAAGGGGCTTTTAAACTACCAAGACAACGCAACCGTCCGCTTAAAACAAAGAGAGCTGTTGAGATAGCTTCTGAGCTGATGAAGATTTTTTTATATTTGGAGCACCCTACATTTTGCAATCGGACAATGGCCGTGGATTCACTGCAAATGTAATAAAAGAATTAGTTGCAATGTGTTTGAGTGCAAAATTGTTCATAGGAACCCACGTCGTCCTCAAACTCAAGACAGTATCGAAAGATCAAGACAACCAAGACATCGAAAACATGCTGCGAGCATGGATGAATGTAAACAAATCAAAAAACTGGTCTGTGGGCTGCTTTTTCGTGCAATATTTAAAAAATTCTTCATTCCATCGAGTAATTGGAAGATCTCCGTCTAAAGCTTTATTTAGAAGTGAACCTAAAGCAGGTTTAAATGAATTTGAAATGCCAAAGTCTTTACTTTTAACTGTAGAAACAGAGGAGCAATTGAAAACTTTAACAGAGCGAGAGTCAGCTGAATCTACACACAGTAACTGTAAGAACAATGACAATCATTTGAAAACCGTAATGGGAAATATTGAACATTTAGAATCAAACTTCACCTGTGTAGTTTGCCATAACGACGCCACTAGAGCGCACAGATGTGAGTCCTGCAATATACATGCAACATGCGGAATAACGGTGGGTAAAGAGGGTTATGGTTCCAAAGTGATATGTGTTATGTGTCAGATTGAACAGGATATAAATCTAGAGAGAGACGAAGCACACAAAGGACTTAAGCGTGCAGCCGAAAAGATGATTGACACTACCGTTAAAAAAATGCCAAGTTGGATATTGGTAATAGTGTTTTGGTAAACATACCCAGAGTGGATCGCGGGCCAGAAAAATATTCAAGGGAAAATTGTTGATATAAGAAACGACGTTCATAAAGTTGGAACTAAGTATGGTACTATTAATAACTGGTTTTCATGGCAAGAGTTGCAGTACTCAGATACAGACTATGGCGATGAAATTTCAGAAACCTTTATTACTTTGAGAGAGGCTGTGGCAAGTCAGTCAACTTTCGGTCGCCAGGGATTCCAAAAATGTAATTATAAGCCTGCTGTGAATCAATGTCGCAATTATAGGTGGGCTTGTTTTAAAAACAAAATTCTTTGCACTATGCAAAAGTCAAGCTGCCATGGAGCTTAACTTGTGTTAACAAATAATATTTTTATTACTTACACTTATATTCTTAGTAATTAAGTTGCCTATTTGATCTCATGATTTCTAAATAATAATAATAAGTGAAGCATGTTACATTTTAAATATATTAAATAAAGAATTTATATGTCAGATGTTTCTTCTTTTTTATTCTTGTCACATGGTCACCCTATCGTACGAATGGCCTAAGCATTAGCCAGCCAAGTTATTAAATGTTGTAACAGACACTAAGGCTGAATATCATTCAGGCCGCTAGTTGAACGGCGCTGTTTAGTTAGAAGGCTAGGCTGCTGATTGAACGCCTAATTAAGCTAGTTGGCTGCGACATATACATGTCACAGCCAACTAGCTTAATTAGCCGTTCAATCAACCGCCCAGCCTCCTAACTAAACAGCGACGTTCAACTAGCGGCCTGAATGATATTCAGCCGTAGTGTCTGTTACAATATTTAATAAACTGGCTGGCTAATGCTTAGGCCATTCGTACGATAGGGTGACCATGTAACAAGAATAAAAAAGATGAAACACCTGACATTGTAAATTCTTTATTTAATGTATTTAAAATGTAACATATTACTTATTATTATCATTGTTATTTGGAAATCATGAGATCAAATAGCGTAACTTAATTGCTAAGAATATAATATTTAAGTAATAAAAATATTATTTGTTAACACAAGTTAAGCTTCCATGGCATTTGAATCCGCAAAGAATTTTGTTTTTATAATAAGTACATTTATTATTGCGACATTGATTTACAGCAGGCTTACAATTACATTTTTGGAATCGCTGGCGACCGAAAGGTGACTGACTGGCCACAGCCTCTCTCAAATAAATAAAGTTTTCTGAAATTTCATCGCCATAGTCTGTATCTGAGTACTGCAACTCTTGCCGTGATACCAGTTTTTAATAGTACCATACTTGGTTCCAACTTTATGATCGCCATTTCTTATATTAACATTTTTCCCTTGAATATTTTTCTGGTTCAAAGGCTCGCGATTCATTTTGGGTATGCTTACCAAAACACCATTACCAATATCTAACTTAGTCATTTTTTAACGTTAGTGTCAATCATCTTAAAGGCTGCACGCTTAAGTCCTTTGTGTGCTTTGTCTCTCTCTAAATTTATATCCTGTTCAATCTGACACATAACACAAATAACTTTGGAACCATAACCCCATCGTTATTCCGCATGTTGCATGTATAACAATATTGCGGGACTCACATTTGTGCATTCCAGTGGCGTCGTTATGGCAAACTGCACAGGTGAAGTTTGATTCTAAAAATTTCAATATTTTCCATAACGGTTTTCAAATTATTATCATTGTTGTCACAGCTGTTACTGTGTGTAGCTTCTGTTGACTCTCGCTCTGTTAAAGTTTTCAATTGCTCCTCTGTTTCTAACAGTTAAAAGTAAAGATTTTGGAACATCAGATCCATTTAAACCTGCTTTAGGTTAATTTCCAAATAAAGCATTATACGGGCATCTTCCAATTATTCGGTGGAATGAAGAATTTTTTAAATGTTGTACGAAAAAGCAGCTCACTGACTAGTTTATTGATTTGTTTTCATTCATCCTGTTTGCAGCATATTTTCGACGTCTTGGTTGCTTCTTTCGAAACTGCCTTGAGTTTGAGGACGACGCGGGTTCCCATGAACAATTTTGCACTCAGGCCATATTACAACTAATTCTTTTATTATATTTGCAGTGAATTCACGGCCATTATCCGATTTCAAAATGTAGGGTGCTCCAAATATCTAGAAATCTTCATCAGCTCAGAAGCTACCTCAACAGCTCTCTTTGTTTTAAGCGGCCGTAGATCCAGAAATTTGGTTGCATTGTCTTGGTAGTTTAAAAGCCACTTAAACTCATAAACACTGAAAATCCATAAGGTCGACTTGACTTGTAAATTAAAATCACGTGTGACGATTGGCTTTGTCACAATACCTTTTCTTGGTGTGTTTCGTTTAGTTTCACATATAGGACACAAAGACACAAAAATTCTACTGTTTCTTGGGAATATAATATCTGTTTTTTAAGTCATACAGTATTTTATCTCGCCCACCATGACCGCAGGATTAATGGACATCTAACAAGATATCAAAATACTGTTCTCTAAGTAAAATGTGTACTATGGGAGCAGTGGCTGTAAGTCTTTTAAAAATTAAACAATCATTTGCAGTTGTCATAATATTGTATTTGCTTATCTAGTAATAATCCATGGCCGTCCTTCTCTGTTCAGAACTCATGGCCACCTGAGCTTTTGTTATGTCGTTTATTACCTCTTAAAATTATTTCCGACGTCCAAGCTTCTCTGTGAGATCTTGCAAAGATAAAATATAAATCACATTAATTATATGCCCTTAGTAATGAACTTATTACACAATTCACAGAGAACAAAGAATAATTACGAAAAATACAAAACAAACTTACCTTGATGCTGTTCATCATATTCAACAAGTTTTCGATCGAAATTTGCTTTAAACCTTAAATTGCTCGAGTCAGTCACAGCTAAATATACATTATTTTTGTCACTACACTCTTCTATTGTACTATTTTTTGCTAAATTTTGATAAAAACCAACAATTTTGTTGTTTACTGACGCTATATTGACAGTTTTGAGAGATTCGTTGCTAGGTGGCAGAAAGAAGTACTAAATTTAATTAAATAGGCTAGGCAAGTAGTTAAAAATTATCGATCCAAGTCATTTGCCAGCTGTTTGATTAAATGGCTCAATATCATTCAGGCTGCTAGTTGAACGGCGCTGTTTAGTAAAGAGGCTAGGCTGTTGATTGAACAGCTAATTAAGCTAGTTGGCTGCGTCATACATACCAAGTGTATGGCTTCTTTGGATGATAACAAACGATATGGCAAGGGTTTTGTAATCCTAAGTTTACGTGTAGAACTTATTACAAATACCAATACACTGATACCAGAGACCGATTTTTTCAAATTAAGAAGAACGAAGAGAATTATCGTGTTATTGGCAAGTGAGGTGGAAAGTTATTAACCCTCGTAGTGCTGTGCCACGTTTGTTATTATTGGTATTCAAGATAATTTAGTATCAATCATTTGAGTCAGTTATTTTGAGCTGAAACTGTGCATAGAGACTCCATACCAGATGTTGTTTTCAGCCCTTTTGGATAGATATGGGGTTTCCGTTACACATTGTATATATCATATACAGATAAAAACACAAAAACACGCAAATGCATTCACAGATATACACACAAACATAAACTCGCATAATAGATAGATAGATAAAACTTTTATTGGTCAACAGAAGACACAACACACAAAAACACATGAACATAAATAACACATAAATTACAGAAAAAAAAGAACAGAACAAACGTATACATACAATCAAAAATATTATAAACGAAAAAAGAAACAACCTTTAGAAATGTATTATGGAAAATCGGTGTAATGAAGAAATCGCAGTGAAAAACCTTAGACTTGGCTTGGCTTTGCTAAGAGTTTTAATTACTTTTTATAGAGAAACAAGCAGCTCCATCGAGACTTCGCTAGTTTTTTACAGGATGTTTTGGTGGGATAATTATTATTTTCTTTAGTTTAGTATCTTTTAGTTTTCTAAATTTTTCTCTATGGTATGAGAATATTGTCACTATATATTAAGGGGAAGACAGTAACACCTGCAACATAGTGTATACTAGCGTAAGTGTTACAGATTCCTTTGATGCTATTATAAAACTTATGTCAATGTCAATAAATAAATATACTTACATACGAATACCTTAACTAATATAATTATGAAATATTGTACCTAAACTCTCACACAATACGTGTGAGAGTTTAGATTAATACAGTGTGTTAACTAACAGAGGGTGTTCCCGTTAACCCGCAATAGTATAAGCACATCAATTAGATCTCCGCACACGCGGCCCATCATCATAAATAAATTGCGACGTTGCCGTCCTTCAAGTACGCGTGTACAGAGTGTTTCTTTTACGTATCAATTTAACATTTTTAGTGAATATTGTAATATTAAAAAATAAATAAAAACATTTTGTTTTCGAATGGTATTATGACATTAAAAAAGAAACCTAACCAAACCGAGCATTTATATTTTATGTTTTTATGAAGTATAAAAGTGTGAGAAGAATAACTGCAAGTATTGGAATGCATGAGATTTTGATAGATAAGGTCTCCGTCGACCGATGGAGGAGCTAGTGAATTTTAAAAAAACCTAACCTAACCTACGAGGACCTTGTGTTGATGCTGTAAACCGTAAAATGGTGATGAAATATGTGGCTGAATTAGTAAATTAGGTGGCAATATATAAATAAGAAGCACAAGTTAAGATGATTGTTGATCTTAACTTGTCGCTTATTGTAGAACTAGTACTCACGCGGGGCTTCGCTCCCGTGGATTCTATCACGGTAAAAACATAACTCTCCTTTTTTGCAGTCGCGTAAAAAGTAGCCTATAACCTTCCTCAAGCTTCAAGCTACTTTCATACCAAATTGCATCCAAATCCACCCAGTACTTTCGAAGATTAGCGCGTTCAAGAAAACAAACAAACAAACAAACTTTTCCGCTTTATAATATTACTAGTACTCACGCGGGGCTTCGCTCCCGTGGATTCTATCACGGTAAAAACATAACTCTCCTTTTTTGCAGTCGCGTAAAAAGTAGCCTATAACCTTCATCAAGCTTCAAGCTACTTTCATACCAAATTGCATCCAAATCCACCCAGTACTTTCGAAGATTAGCGCGTTCAAGCAAACAAACAAACAAACAAACTTTTCCGCTTTATAATATTACTAGTACTCACGCGGGGCTTCGCTCCCGTGGATTCTATCACGGTAAAAACATAACTCTCCTTTTTTGCAGTCGCGTAAAAAGTAGCCTATAACCTTCCTCAAGCTTCAAGCTATTTTCATACCAAATTGCATCCAAATCCACCCAGTACTTTCGAAGATTAGCGCGTTCAAGCAAACAAACAAACAAACAAACTTTTCCGCTTTATAATATTAAGTATAGATATTTAATTGGCGTTGTAAAAAAGACTAATTCGTTTATTAGGGGCTATCTCCTTTTCCCGTTGCTTAGTTATAAAATGAGAAGTTTGATCACGTGGCCAATAAAGAAATCTGTGGCTGGACTTTTATTTTCCCACATTGAAATGGTCACCCATCCAAGGACCGACCTCTGCAAATGTTGCATAGCCTTAAAGAGCGATCCATGTGGCTATTCTTAGCCTTAAGACCTTAGCCACAAGCTCTTCCATGATATTTTAAACAAAATATAACGAATAAGGGATAAGTCTTTTTTAACCTTACCTACAGATACAATTTGGCAGGCGCGTGCACAGGATTATGACAGGGTATGCGGCGGAGTAACTTTTTCTTATATAGATTTTTAGCATAGCCACAGCCACGCATCGTAGCATGGTGGCGATGCGTGGCTGTGGCTATGCTAAAAATCTATAAAAGAAAAAGTTTTTGTGACCGATTACTCCGCCGCATACCCTGTCATAATCCTGTGCACGCGCCTGCAATTTGGTTATAAGGTACCTACACATTTTGTATAGATAATAATTACTATATGTTTCAAATGCATACAACAATATTGAGGTCAAGGTTATAGAAATGTCACAGATTAAATTGATCCATCAATTTTTTTTTTTTTGTATCTCAATGTACAAATTTCTCTTAATCTAAATATACAAGGCAATGAAATTAGGTACATAGTAAGAGTTCACGTTGACGACTGTACTAGTATTAACTGTGTTACAGTCGACAGCGCCTTCCACCCTGGTAAAAATAACAAATTTCATCGTTTTGGCACTTTAAATTCAAAAATCAATACGATAGTAACCACTGAAAACTTACAATTATGTCTTTTGCCACACCACTTAAAACTAGAAAACTTCCACAAATAATGTACACTAAAATTTGGAACCGTGCCCAATGGGACACAGTTTTTAGGAAAAAGTCGAGGAAGCAGTACATATTTACTATTAAAAATGCATCTTACTTGAATAATATTTAAAGAAAAATAAACCACCACTTCTGTAATGTTACTCGGTCATACTATTATATGCACATGAAGAATAGTCGCTTATTCCAATGAGACATGTGCATGCGTGTCCTAACATACACTGAACATGATGCTGTTATAAAAACTATGAGTAATGGACCCGTATATCTCTAGGATACTAAGTGATATATTATGTTCCTAGGACTAGGACTAGACTAAAGATAAATAGAGTATCTTTATACTCTATTTATCTATTAATGTCCTATGACAAACTCTTAGCTCAGCGACGACCGAGCCGACATTTCTTTCAATCACGATGATATAAGGTATTTTTGCGGACGTGAAATTAGTTACAATTACAACCTACATACAAACTTATAAACAAAAGAGAATGCCAGCCACTCTATACACTTTTGCCCCACTCAATAAAAGTCATTAACAAGCATGCAATATGCAGCATCTTATTGTATATTTATTACTGATAACTAAACATTAGTCCTAAAAGCTGTAAAACTTACGGTTTTCGTTTAAAAATAAAAACAATAATGACATTGATTTATAGGTTAGGTGGTGTAGCTACATAATTGTTCAAATAAATTATTATAGGAACATAATTATGATTGTACATACTTGTTGCAACTACCCACAAAATAAGAAGAGTATGTAATGAAGACAATGTGTCTTAACATTCATTCAGGTAACAATTTACACCGCAACATCGTTCACCAAATCACAAACAATAATCGGAATCCGTCATAACTAGCATAAACACAAAGTTAGTGAATAAAGTTGTAGCAAACAGTATGTATTCGGTACTGAGTAACGGGTACGCCATCAAGTATTGAGTAACGAAACGAATTACTTACGAATGGATTTCGTTACTCGCATTTTTCGTTACTTAATGATTTTTGTTTTACATGAGTTTTATGTAATGCAGATGGTTATCAGAAAGTAGGAAATGGCAATAAATAAATTCCGGGATTGAATTCCTTTTTTCATAAAATTGTAAACCTCAACTTTTAAAGAAAAACCATTTATTATGAAAAGGTTCTTTATTTGTCACAATTATTTTCATCATTTTACTTTTTCTGTAAATGATAACCATGACTGGGTCATGACCGGGCATTGTCATTTTACCACTTTATAATATTAAGTAGTATAGATTTACACAAAAGTAACAATTCTCGTATAGCTATGTATGTGTGTTTGTAGAGAGGCGAAAAAGATGTATATTTCGACCAACATGGTCGCGTGATATACATTATATTTTTTTATGCAAAAAAAAATATATCCGATATTTATACACATGCTTTGTATGATACTGTTAAATATAGTAACATGTTCACCTATTTATTTTTAGGCATTACACAACCTACCATACTGTTTCTCTATCTTTATTATTATTTAAGACTCAGAGCAGTGGTGGTCCAGCGGCAACAGGCAAGATCGTGGGTTCAAGCCAAGACAGGCACATTACTTTGAGTAATTTTCGTCATCAGCGCTGCTTCTATAACGGTGATGGAAAAAATCGTATAGAAGCATGTCCTAAAACTCTGTAGCCAAAGACATGCAACGTTCACCAACCTGCACTCGGCCTGAGTGGTTGATAATGGTCCATTCCCTCCCAAAGAGAGTCCAGTGTTCTCTGCATTGGGAATATTATAGACTGATAGAAGATTACAAATCATTTGTACAGAAACAAATACTTGATTTATACATTTTTGTTGGGCGGAAGTTTATCGTGTTAACATTACGAATATAAGAAGTTTCTTTTGAGTGGCCTCTCGCAGGTCAACCTATGAGGTTGTCGGCTGCTTAACCTGACTTGTTTGTGGCGGTTTTCATTGTAGTAATTAAAGCCTGTAGCCAAGGTTTATATTAAACTTAACGCATAACTTGCATTCCGAAACATGACGAAAATATACCGAGATTACGGTCGCGGTATACATAGATATCGGTACACATTGCTTAACGTTGAAATTAAATCGATCCGTGTGGCTGATTAATTATTTAGCAACGATTGATGAATATTGTTTTTTTTAATTGATAACAGGCTCGCGTTTGACCACCATATCACCTGATGGTAAGTGATGATGTGGTCGAAGATGGAGCGCGCTTGTCTAGAAGTAACCTGTTCATTCTTGACTTAAAGACCCCAAATTATAGCGATCAGGAAACACAGACTCTGGCAGGGAATTCCACTCATTAGCCTTACGTCAATGATATTATAAAGTACAGATATGTTACGTTCATAGTAATTTGCGTTGAAATTCGTTCCGCGTAGTAAAAACTGCACACATCACGGATATCTATGGCACACATTGACAAGTTTTACTGATAAGTAGAACTAAAGATACGAAACAACACGCAAGTGAAAGAGATAGCTATAATTCTAACAATTACGCTTCAAATGAGTCCTCGTGCCATAGGATAACATTTTTATAGCCGTAGAGCGGACACTCGCTTGAAGAGTAAGTACGTAGGTAAGAAATTAAACATCATAATGGTTAATCACGGATCAAGTATTACCGCTAATGTTTGTATTCAGCTTAGCCCATTATATTCAAAACTAAAATAGAAATTAATAGTCACAATGTTAATGAAATAATTTATGATCAGTCATAACAATAATTGTATGATTCGAAAACTTCGTCAAATTGGAACTTCATCTTGGATGAAGCAGGTGGAAAGCTAGTAATCAATAAATAATCAATTTCATGACACAACTATAGGTTTCATAATGAAATGTCATGTAGCGGTTTCTTTGTAGGTACTGACCAAACAAATTCAACATTGGCGAAAATGCAAGCATCAGGTAGCTGACATTTTATAAAATATTATGCAGGCAGTATTATGTTTTATAAAATGTTTTATTTACCTACCTCTATATTTGGAACTGCATTTTTTTTAAGCATTGTTCGACCACATTTCGAAATATATTTGTTAGTACTTTGGAGGTGATTGCTACATATCCTGTTGTTTTTTGATGTTATCCAGTCTGATTCCCTTTTTTGTTCACGAACAATTGCGATCCAATCTTGAAGTCGAACCTGATCCCTCGGAAACCTAATTCAATAAAAAAACAATTATAGTCCTCAATAATGAGTCAAATGAACTTTAGTCAAAAAAATTGTAACACAAAACAAATTAAAACAAGTTAATCAATATCGCTTCTACACTTGTAAACTTTTAACTAATCTATGTCCGCACGCACGCATCCTTATCGCTCTTGCGACAAAACAAGTTTGCTCTCTCTGTCTTCACCTACATATGGCTCCTAAGCATAATTTATTGGCAAGTTTCGAAAATAAATGAAATATAAAAAATAATCTTAATATATTTACATTCTCACATGTGGTATGAGATCCTTTGTATTTTGTTTACTTTGGAAGTATAATTCGTACACTTCCGAAACTCACACGATGGCATTTTTCATAAATAAAATCTAAGGACACGGGTATTACGGTGCGGCACGCTTGTGGTTGCGTTCGACGCAGACTAGTTGCAAGACGTTCCAATTAGCTCGTGTTCGAGTCTTCACGACTCGCGCGCCTATAACATATCTGTACTATAAAATATCATTGCCTTACGTACAATAAAAGCATTCCCAAAACGTTTTGTGCGTATGGATGGGATGTCCACCATGTAACGATTGCGCATCGCCGTTTGTTTTGTAGTCCGATGATGGAACGGACTTGTCGGAATTAGATTGTATAATTCCATCGCATGTTAAACAATTTAAATTGCGCAATCATTAAAATCTGGAAAAAAAGAGACAAATATACCTCAATCAGTTTCTTCTTAAATCATTTATAATATTTGCACCAACAAGAAATGATATCATTAGGTTATACCAACGGATCGGCGTTCTATCTCATTATATCTGTTCAGTGAGCAAGTTATCAAGTTTATTTTTATTTTTGTTGCTTTATTGTAGAGAAAACTATTAATAAAAAAGAGGAAGAGGGAAAATGGGTTCGGGTGAATTTTCAATATAAATGGGATGATACCAAGCAATATTTTTAAATTAAGAAAATGGTTTTGCTGTATTACACCTGAAGGTCCTAAAGTGTAGTTTTTAGGGCTCCGTAGCCGAATGGCAAAAAACAGAACCCTTATAGTTTCGTCATGTCTGTCTCTCTGTCCGTCCGTCCGTATGTCACAGCCATTTTATTCCGAAACTATTAAGACTATACGCATGAAACTTGGTAAATAGATGTATTCTGTGAACCGCTTTCCGATTTTAAGAAAAAGAAATAAAAAAAAAATATTTAAAGTTAAGGAATACATGAAACTGAAACTGAAAATATATTTTTTTATGAAACCTATGCGTGTGTAATATCTATAGAAAGGTCTTTATAAATGACATTGAGGTTTCTAAAACCACTTTTTCATAAAGTGAATTTTTTAAAAGATATACGCCTTCAAACTGGTAAAATGTGTGTCCCTCCCTCTAACTTCTATAATAATGGAGGGAGAAATCTAAAAAAAATATGCTGTAAAGTTTCAATGACAATTAGTTTGAACGAGATCGAGTCAGCAGTTTTTGAGATATAGCATACTTTCAAAACCGCAAACATAACTTTGTAATTCATACAAAAACTATGAAAAATAGTTGTGTGGCATAGTTACTACGGAACCCTTCATGGGCGAGTCTGATTCGCACTTGGCCAATTTCTAATAAATCTTCCTTGCTCCTTGCATTGTGCTGGCGGAAAAGTCAATTAGAATCAGAATATTTAATTGTGAAACATAGGTATTGTAATAAATAAAATATCTGGGCGCTATGTTACGCCAATATTATTGGTAACTATATCATCAAGCCGCTTGTGGTTGAAACGCGTTTAAAAAATATGAATTTTGACGATTTTTGTGGTCAAAAGACTAGCCTTTACTTTGGTCAGAGGTTAAGCATCAGCATACAATGTGGCAAAGCCACTAGTCTCATGGCCACATTCGCATTCAAATTATGATGCCATATTTGAGTTTTATGTTAGTTTAGTTTTTAATTTTAGCTAAAATCCTGTTTTTATTATGTAAATTATAAACATATTTAAATAAAATCTTGGCAATCAGAAAAAAATAAACCTAAGATATTGACATTTTTTTTTTTAATAAACATCAATTTGTCACATTTATCTTATATATGTGGTAGGTGCTGTTATAACATTATTCAAATCATCCTTTATATAAGAACGAATTACGTCAACAAAGTTGATGTCCACAGTAAACCCAAGTTTGAGGGCGCGGCTGTTATCAAAGTTGATAGGAAACGATGCCACCATGCGGGCAATGGTTTCATTGTACTCGAAACGGACTAGAGACGCGACGTGGTCACCAGCCACCAAACGCAGAGCTGCCAACATATCTCCTACAGACACACACAATCCTGGCAGGTTTATTGCTCGCCACTTGCCTAACGCACTGGCATCCAACGTCGCTGCATGCACAATATTCCGCACCACAGTTGCAGGACTCGTCAGCCACAACTCCTGTTCCTTAGCAACAGGACAAACGGATTTCTTCCCGTTCAAAGGCTCCCGAACTATACCACTAGCGAATGACGTCACAGCAGCATTCGCGACTCCTGCACGCACGCTGACGGTCGGCAGTCTCACAATACGACCATCTACGTAGCCCCGGCGAGAGTAATCATTCACCAGTAGTTCAGACATGGCTTTGGCTGTACCGTATGAAGTCTGAGGCATCACAGCAGTCATATCATCGACGACCGGTGGCAGATCTCCACCGAAAACACCGCAAGTACTGGCAAAAATGAATTTTGCTTTGGGTACTTTTCTTCTTACAGCTTCTAGTAGGAGACGTGTGGCATCCAAGTTTGCTTTTAATCCAAAATCGAATTCTGCTTCCGCTTGACCGCTGACGACGGCAGCCAGGTGGAAGATGACATCGCAAGTTTCGTCAATGAGTTCTTCGGCAGCTGATGGCTTTGTCAAGTCGAGAGCCAGTACTTTGACACGGTCGTCTACTCTTGGTTGAGGTGTGATGACGTCAGTGAGTATCAGTTCCGTCACTTTGAAAGGGCATGATGGCTGTTCACTCAGCAAAGCGTCAGCCACGCGAGAGCCAAGAAACCCTGCAGCGCCAGTAACAACGACCTTCATGATTTACGTTCACAGATTCACTGCAGCCAGAAATAATACTTATCACAGCAAGATGTTTTGATTTAATAATAACCAAATATTTGAACTCTGTCATTTAATAGATAACCGAATGAGTACCCACAGTTGCAGATAACGTTATTAAATAACAAATTATATCATTATTTGGTTGGTTTATGAGCTGGGATTTATTACATAAATATTTGTAGTCTATTTAAAAAGACACTAATTAAGTATAGTTTTTTTTATAGTTTTGCAGAAATGGTTGTAATGAAACCTGCATAAAAAAACAAATTTCTCCATCAAAGATGGCGCAGCGACGCCTTCGTTGTTTGTGTTTTTGAAGTATGCACGCCCACAGAACAGATAAAAGTGGTTAGATAGGAAATAGTTCCTAATTAATATTAGAACGCGTGTCGCCGCTTGTCTCCCCACTCTTTAGTTCTACTTAGTTCTACTACAAGCAAGAGGCCCGTTACGTAAAGCCGGCTCTACACGTTGGCCAACACAGTGGCGAATGTAGTGGCCAATGCGTATTGGCCAACGTGTAGACGGCGTATTTGTGCATGTTGGGTGCACAAACACCCCCTCTACACGTTGGCGAATAGTGATTGGCCACTACATTCGCCACTGTGTTGGCCAACGTGTAGAGCCGGCTTAAGCGAATTACGCACACAAATCAATTACACACACTTAAATCGAGAGCTTGCTACTGATTGTAACTCACTTTCCGCCGTGCATCACGGCCAATCAGGGCAAAGGACATAACGTCAATGGTTGAAGTGTGGCGCATGTAGCACATTGTAAGCGGACTTGGTCGTTGCGTTGATTAAGCGAGTACATAACGGGCAATGTATACTTTTTGTAACTTGTTGCAATAATGTTCGTTAATGTTCGGAATTTCATAGTGATCAGAATATTTTTATGTTTTTTACAAATAAAATTATAATTAAATATTATTTTAGACTTACCGATGGAAAGATGTACCTCCTCGCTCTATACTTGCGGTCTGACTTTTTGTTTTACAGGTTATAATTGTACAACACGGCATTTTAAAGCAGAGCTCTGTGTTCCAAAGTAATCCGAAGCGCACTAAACGCGGTGAATGTATTAATCGCCAATCGGTCGCGCTATGATTGTCGTATCATAAATGTGGCGCGCTCGCCACGCCCACATTACCATTCCAACCTTATTCATCTATTCCGTGTGCACGCCTATGCCGTTTTGTGGAAATAAACTACTATAAAATAAATAAATACTAAATCATTACTCCTATATAGGCAGTTATGTCCTTATGTGTATATTATCCGTCGTCTAAACAGACATAATTTGCCGAAGTTTGAATGACTGCCTTTGTGATCTCCTCAACACGGGGTAAGACGATACCCCTTGGTAACACTAGTTACAACAACAACAACAACAGCTTAACGTGCTTTCCGAGACACGGAGGAATCTTAATTAATTAATTGAAAATAGGTTCGCGTTTGACCACCATCTCACCTAAGTAAGTGATGATGTGGTCGAAGATGGAGCACGCTTATTTAAAAGTAACCTATTCACTCTAGTCTTAAAGACTCTTAGGTTATAGCTATCGGGAAACACAGACTCCAGCAGGGAATTCCACTCCTTAGCTTTACGCACAATGAAGGTTTTGTGCGTATGGGATGCTCTGAAAACCGAGAAGTGTCTTCCTTCTCGTTCGGCTGTTATTTCTTAGCCATTAGTTCCTCAAAAAACAAAACAATATAAATTCCTTTTATATTACAGCTTAGTCTTTTACGACATCTTAGTAAAGGGTGTCCTTTTCTTTGATACAGTAACTTCAACTGAAGTTCTGTAACAAAACCCTCTTTCACATAAAAAAGTTTCACTTCAAACAAAAGTTTCTTTATTGTAACTTTACAAAATATAATGTTAATCGGACAAACTAGGGCTCTACTGCGACAAGCTAGTGCTGTCATTTGTGAAAAAAGAAGAGTGTTTTACGTTTTATATAGCTCTGTCTCTTACACACACCAGATTCAAGATGATAAAGATACTTAACGGCCCGAGTAAGAATTATCATTGTAATCTATACATATATGCACATGTCTAAATAATACAAGTAAAAATGAAGTATGTGTTTGTGAATATGTTATATCAAGTGCTTAGAGTTATAGAGATATTTTGTTTTGCGTGGCTTGCGTTTGAATACCATCTCACTTGATGGTAAGCGATGTTGTTTTCTGTTTGTCCAGCCTAATTTCTGGATCGGCTGAATCAATTATAAAAGGGCTTTAACTGAAAGATAATAGGGAAATATTTAGGGTTTTTTTTATATAGAAAATAGTTTCGCGTTTGGCCACTATCTCACCTGATGGTAAGTGATAATGTGGTCGAAGATGGAGCACGCTTACCTAAAAGTAACTAATTCAGACTTGACTTAAAGACTCCTAGGTTGTAGCTATCGGGAAACACTAAATATTCCACTCCATAGCCGTACGCACAATGAAGGCATTCCCAAAACGTTTTGTACGTATGGGTGAGATGTCCACCATGTTTCGATGGCGCTTCACCGTTTGTTTATTTACACGGGAAAAACCTCCCGCGCAAGCGAAGGAGGGGCCACAGCTGCTAGTGACATAGTCGAGAACATCAGTGATGATTGTAATAAGATCATTTACACATAGAAGAAATTGACGGCCCCAGAGTATTAATTTTGTAAGCGCTATCTGAGTCTTATATGTGTAAGAGTCAATAGCCCAATGGCTAAGGTGTTGCACTTATGATCGAGAGGTCACGGGTTTAAAACTCATTCATCACACTATAACCATTAACCCACTCTAGACACAAGCATATTTGGCTTAGTTGGAGAAGTTAACAAGTATGTTACTAACGTGAATTCTATCCACATTGCTTGTTCTCTTTTAAAAAATACTTATACTATTATGAATTTATTCAGTATGGCACTAAGACTACATACATACAGGATTAACTAAGTAGGGGAGAGTGGGGTGGCTTTATACAGTTTTTATATTTTGCTTTGTGGAATGCACTGTATTGCGTATATTACATTCATTTATGATACATTTTATAGTTTAACTATCAATCATTGTCGTAGAAGCATAATATTACTGAAAAATAGCTTGCGCGAATATCCATAATGCTTCGAAAAAAAGGACTGGAAAGGTGCTGCACTCCTATAAATTATAAAATAATGAGTAGGTTTTATCTTCGCTAAATAAGTATAAAATGTTCGAGCAATAACAGGCAATCACGTTAATTCGCTCTCCCGAACGATTGAAGCGGAAGCAATAAACTCGCTAAAGTACGTCATACTCGCTGTCAATGACATGTGTTTCAATATACGCACAGAGGGTAAGAGACAGGGTACAAAATAAATACGATGTTTTTGAAAGTTATATTTTATTTAAATCGAATAATCCTTAAAAGGAGGAGGAGCCGTGGCGAAATGGTAACGCAGGTTGATCTTTAACATATCGGAAGACATTTTAGATCGGACCGTCTTAACATTTGAAAATAGAAATTTCTTTCAGCCGCCGCGAGAGACGGTCCGCGCGACGGGGATCGTGAGCCGATCTCCGGCCATCGTAGGCGCGGGCTTGCGGGCGGCGAGCAGGAGTAGCTCACCGTCTAGGACCAGGCCTGGGTCACCGGCGCGACGTGTTCCAAGCGCGTTTAAAGAGCTGTTCTTATGAGATACTGCAGCCCCGAACCTCAAGGGCAATTGAAAAGACAAGGCGGGTTTTTAGTCAGTAGAAATCTGACAATCCCTTCTGCTTCAACCAGACTGGGAGGAGTCATTTGATGATTTTCCCACCGAAAAAAAAGGCTGTCGTTTTTACATGTTTGACAGTCGTTGTGGGACTAGTCAGAAAATCTGACGGTCTTGCCAAAGGATATTGTGCTACCGAGTTACTTACCAGGTTGTGGAGGCCCGATAGATAAGCACAAGTACTCTTTCAGTCAAGAGTGAATAGGTCACTTCTAGATAAGCGTGCTTCATCTTCGACCACATTATCACTTACCATCAGGTGAGATGGTCATCAAATGCGTGTTCACGCATGAAACGCGTGAGCATATGGACTGACGTCACCGACGGCTGAGGCTGCGCGCCGGTGCTCCACCCCGCACGCGCCGCCTCTGCTGTCGATGACGTCAGTCCATATGCTCATGCGTTTGATGCGTGAATATCCTCCCGCCTGTTGACGTCTTTATTTATTTATTTATTTATTTATTGACACACCAGTGACATATTCAACTTAAAATAACATGGTTTGTAACATATATTCTTATATAATATGAATATGACTATTGAAGGCGTGCACATCACTTGTATAACAAATTAAAAGAAACATTACAATTTGAAGGAAAAAAAATAATAATTACAAAACTTATGAATTAAATCGATTTACAATGGCTACGCTTTCGCAAATTATTAGTATACAAGAAAGAATAAGTGAAGTATTTAAATATTATAGTGTTGGCTAGTATAGTGAACTTGATAGTGAATGCAAAAGCACGATGTCCTAATACTAATGAGAAAAAAAATTTGACAACAGATAAGCATGTAATAAAAAATAATAAAATAAAATTGAGTTAAACAGATCACACAAATTTATTATTGAACACTTAGGAACCAGGAACCGTTACATAACGTCTGAATTCCATAAGTTTGTTGGAAAATATATCTAAACTGTTTGTGCGTGTGCACAGCTTATTGTACGCAGACAGAAATCGGTTTAATGGGGCGGTGGAGCCTAGTTTAGTTCGACTTTTTGAGACTTCAAACGTGTTTGTTTTATGACTCGCTCTGTAGAACGTTTTACGTGGCACGGTTATATTTATTTCCGAAACTAGTTCCTGTACATTAGCCAAGTTATGGATTATTTTGTACAGCAAGATCAGATCAGAAATTCTTCGTCGTTGCTCCAGTGAAGTCATCTTAAAGTGAGAAAGCCTTTGGGAATAATTAGCGTCACGATCGCAAGATTCTGACCTGTGATTTAGGTACCTCGTGAACTTTTTTTGAATACGCTCTATCCTGTCAACGTGTACACGATATGCTGGATTCCATGCGGGAGATGCGTAATCAAGAATACTTCTCACAAGAGAATTATATAGAACCTTAAGTGTGCTGATACACCGGAAATCTTTACAGATTCTTTTTATAAATCCGGACATCTTACACGCTTTGGCGATAATAGTATCGAAGTGATTTATAAAAGTTAATTTACTGTCGAGATGCACCCCTAAGTCACGTATCGTATCAACCTTCTGGAGTGTTAAGCCATTAATGTTGTAAGCTGAAGGTTGTACAGTCTTTTTACGTGTGAACGTCATATGATAGCATTTTTTGGCGTTGAGGACCATCATGTTTGCATGGCACCACTCACAAATTGCGTCTAAATCCTTTTGAAGTAATGAAATGTCGGCCCTTGACTTGACTTCCTTATATATTTTCAAGTCGTCAGCAAACATAGAGCATTTGCTATATTTTATTGAGCTTATAATATCGTTGACAAATATCAAGAACAGAATCGGACCAAGATGAGAGCCTTGTGGTACCCCAGAGGTTGAATAATATAAGGGTGATTGATAGCCCCTAACTACTACTCTTTGTGGTCGTTTTGTGAGATATGATTCAAACCACATTAATAACTGACCATGTATGCCGAAGTCCCCTAGTTTTTGCAGGAGAAGCGCATGATTCACCTTGTCAAATGCACTACTAAAATCGGTGTAAATTGAGTCTACCTGGACACCTGAATCTATGGATCTACTTATATCATTCACATATTGAACCAAATTAGTGGTGGTAGATTTGTTAGAACAGAAACCATGTTGTTGATTCGCTAGTTGGATTTTTGTATGTGAAGTTAATACGGGGCATACTAGTGACTCGAATATTTTTGAGAAAATTGAAAGTAGCGACACTGGGCGATAGTTCTTTACATCACTGGTCTCCCCTTTTTTATACAATGGTACAACATTTGCGACTTTCCACTGCGAAGGAAATTTAGAAGAATTAAGTGATCGATTGAAAATTAATTTGAGTGGTAATGATAAATACTTGGCACATTGTTTTATGAAAAATGGAGGTAATCCATCTGGTCCTGGACCTTTGAAATTATTAAGTTTATTCAATTGTTTAAGTACATCTCGTTCAGTAAAATAACATCCTCCCAAGGCGAGTTGCGAATACGTCTGCGAGCTATTGGGTAAGACGCGAGTGCTTATGGAAGGTACAAAAGTAGAAGAAAAGTGTGAGGCAAAAAGTTTACTCACAGCTTCTCCAGAAGTAGCTATGTTCTCATTCAGGTGCATCTCTGATGGTATGTTATTTGGCTGAGCTTTTCTAGCTTTGACGAATGACCAGAATACCTTTGGATTATGTCTTATGTTTTTTTCAGTGTTAGACACGTATGTACGATAACAATCTTTAATCATAATTTTTGAACGCTTTTCTAAAATTTTATATTCGAACTCATCTCTGGGATTTTTATATTTTTTGAAACGAATCCTTTTCTTTTCTTTTTCGTTCAAGAGTCTTACAAGGGATTTTGAGAACCAGATCGGAAATTTTTCAGTGCGTATGCTGTATCGCGGAACACATTCTTGGATAATTTTGTTCAGATGTGCATATAAAATATCCACCATTGCATCAACATCAGTTATATCGGAAAATTGTTGATCCCAGTTGATATTCTTTAAACTCTCCTTAACAAGTGAGTAATTTGCTTTCCGGAAATTAAATTTGATGGAACTCTTGCTTTTTAATGGCACGAGTGAGATACTGTTAATACATATTTCTAGTGGAGGATGATATACATCTACTACAGACATTGGGCTTTTACATTCCTTGACAGTACCACCGTAAAAGTTACACAAAGTAAGGTCTAAAGTTTTGTTGTATGAATTCCTAACGGTATTAATTTGCATAATGCTATTTGATGACATGAAATCAATAAGTGAATAACCTAACCGGTTAGCATAGTTTTTAGCAGTTGTGCATGGAGAATGAGTAAAAGTATTGTCTATATGCCATTCGATAAAACCGAGATTAAAGTCCCCAACTATGATCGTATCTTCCCCAGTTGATTCGATTACTGTAGTGAAGTTATCCAAGATTGAATTCAGAGAATCTTGTTGTACAGGTGGTGGTAGATATACCGCACAGATATTTAGGCTTCTTGACCCGTTTTTACTTGAGGTTTTGAGCTTGACCCATAGATTTTCGGCATCTGTTTCCCATTTCGATATGCGTGTTGAGTCATAGATTTTGGAAATAGCGATCAGCACTCCGCCACCCCTCTTAGTACCAAGTGGAGTCGATGCTCTATCTCTACGATAGATTACGTATCTAGAGTCGAGTATTTCGCCATCTTTAATGCTTTCATCGAGCCATGTTTCGGTTCCAATTATCACATCGTAGTTGTTTAATCGTACGGCTAGCCTGAGTGAGTTTAATTTGGTTTTTAGTCCCCTAAAATTCTGATAATAGATGTTGAATGTAACCACAAGTTTACGGTCTTAATGCTTGAGATTTATAATAAGGATAAAGCTTCCAAGCTTTTGATATGCTTTGCTTGCTGACCATCCTCCTTTCGAATTAATATTTTACCATCTCGTACCCAAACGTACTTGTATCCTTTCTCTTTAGCAACCCTCCTAGCAGCTGCGTGGATTTGCTTGTTTAGAGGTGACAGGTGCTCTGACACAAATACAGGTTTGACTGAGCCGCCGTAGCCAAGGTGATGAGAGTTGAGTTTTTGGTCCTGGTGTGCTCTATTAAATTTGATGACTGAGGTTAGTATTGTGTCTCTCAGTAGCATGCTACGTAATTTGACCACTACAACTCTGGGGTTATTGCTTTCTGGGTCCAGTTTTCTTACCCGTACTACAGATAGGATGTCATCTTCATTAACTGAACAAGATACCACCTTCCCGATTTGTTGGACAGTCTTAACCAGATTTTCTGCTTTGTTTTCCGGTATGCCATTGATCTCAACATTTTGTTGTCGTGCATGTTGTTCGATTAAATTTAGTCTGGATGAAAGTTCCAACACTGTCTTCCTTAAACCATCGTTCTCTTTGTGAAGGTTTTTGTTGCTGTTTCTGCAGGTGTCGAGTTCAGCCTTCATCCGATCGAACTCTCCGCTCATAAAGTCGACCGACTGCTTGAGTTCACTGAACAATGATTTTATGTCACCCAGTTCATTGGTGAAACTTGCTTTTATGTTCGCAGATATCTCCGACGACAGTACACTCCGTATTTCTTGACGAACACAATCGATCAATTCACTTTTAGAACAATGAAATTCTGTATTGGGTGAGCTATCAGTGCGTGGGCGTTTCTGTCTGACACATATATTTGATGATTCAGGAGTGCCGACAGCAGTTATGTTGGGTTCGGAGTGCGCCTGAGTTATGATGCTCCCTCCTGATTCTTTAGGCGGGGTACGCGCTGTTCGTGGCATTTTAGTTTAAGATTGAGCTAGTAAAACAGGGTAAAGAAATAGATTCGATTATTAGTTTAGTCGATTTTGGTTGTTATCAATGCCCAAAAGCCCACTGGCCAAAACCAAGAAAAAGTTTACCACTGCGTTTCCGAACGAAAATAATTGTGTCGGAGAACAAATCCCCGTTTTGATTGGTGATCAGACTTGCCGTGACCGGTGACTCAGCTGCTGTTTGTTTACCAATCGTTTCTCGAAAAACTAACTGTCTTCGGAAGAAAAAGCGTACATATTTCTCACATTATTAGAACTTCTACGCCCGCAACTAGGAAGTGACAATACAAAATTATGTGCATTAGCTTTCTGAATTCACTGTGCTCGTAAATAACAGTAATGTGTCTGTACTCACTAGTTTAGAAATGTATCCATACACACTAGCTTTACACAGTTCACTTAACGGTCCACTTAGAAATTTTGTTTTTTAACACTTATTCTTATGATAACACTCCAATAACACTTGTGTTTATTTGTTGGGCCATTGTGATAATATAGCAGTGTTTGTCTGTTGTTATATTGCGTTTCAAGTAATTTAATTAATTTAAATACGCGGAGCTAAAGTTAAACGTTAGTAGGTGAATAGATGAATAGATCCGATTGCCTTTGAAGGGAAGAGGGCAAATATTGTTGAACCCTCTTGTGATGACTCCTCTCTTTGTCTTCACGTCTGCTACGCGTATGATGCCGTCGACGCCTGCATACGTTCGTACCACACGACCCAGTGCCCAAACAATTGGTGGAAGTGCTTTGTCTCGGATGCACACAAGTGTTCCTTCTTTGAGCTTCCTGTCTGAAGCAACTGACCAGTTAGTCTTCTGTTGAAGTAATGAAATATATTCATTAGCAAACCGCTGCCAGAAGTGTTGACGGATGTATTCAATCCTTTTGAAGCGGTCTAAGCAGCTGATGTTTTTGTCAGGAATCTGTGAAGACGGTACAGACGTGAGTGTTCGTCCAATTAAGAACTAGGAAGGTGTGAGGATAGACAAATCGGATGGATCATAGGACAAGGGAGTTAGAGGACAGGAATTTAGAACAGCCTCTATTTGACATAAACAGGTTGCCAGTTCCTCGTAAGTGAAGTTGGTGAGACTTAGCAACTTTCTTAAATGGTTCTTGGTGAACCTTACGGTGGCTTCAGCTATGCTATTGAAGTGTGGGGAATGAGGAGGAGCAAAAACAAATTTAATGCTGGTGACGCCTAAACACCAATACTTGAGCCGAAATAAAAATAAATTGCGGAGATCCCAAGGCGTAGGGGGGCTGGTTCAATAATTAATGGACTGTATTGGAAATGTGGGGGTTGAACAAAAGTATAAGTAGGTGCGTCCGACCTTGCTTGACCTTACAAAGATGCTCTGTGAGTCAGGACGACGAAAATATGACAAAGGTAAAAGGATTTTGGTAGGACAACATGCGTACACTGACCTTTCTTTTCACCGTCACCAAAGTCGCTGATGCTAGTTCGAGTCTTGGCTGACACTGCAGATGTGGGCACTGAGATGCACTGACGCTCCACACACACTCCCGTTCTTCGTGTTTCAGACGATGGACCACTGTTTTAGTAGCCTTATAGAAGGCAGTTCATATTAGGTTGTTAGCGGCTCGCGGCAATGCGCATAAGAGAATAAAAGAATATGCGTGTTTCCCGTAATGCGTTCGTTCTTGAACTGCACGACCCACTTCGCGCGGTCGTATAGTACTGCATGTGGGTAAGTTCAAGGAACATGAGAGGATTGAAGCATTTTGCAAGGTATTTTATAAATCCACCCTACAATGATAATTACAAAATAATACGTAACCCAACAAATGCCTTGCTGTACCATTTCAGATGCAACATAAAAAATTGCTTCACGCGGGTCCGCAATTCTCAATTTTCAAACTCACCTGCATCCGGTTAGACTGGAAGCTGACCCTAACATAGTTGGGCTAAGGCTAAGCAGATAATGACCGAAAAATACTTACCTATTTCATTACCATGATTATGACTACTACTACTGACTCTTTATATCTGGATATTAACAATGATTATCGAAACATATTCTTTTCTCTGTACTTTACTCGAAAAATCGTATTATTTATTTATTTTTATTTATTTATTTCAGGCTACTAAGGCCCATAGAAAAAATATACATACATAATAACTAACTATAAACTAATGCATATTATTTATGTTTACACAATAAATTAAATACATTACAAAAAATTAAAGATAAACTAATACATACCTTAACCGAAAAAAAAACTAACTAAACACGAAGTGGCGGCAGTGGTGGATTATGATGCACAATACTAAACTGTCATCTCCGGACCTATTCCACGTTCATTTGTCCCCACTCCACCCTTCCCAGGTCACAATATGAACGAAATGTAAACATGCCAAGTGCTGACTCACTGTTCCCAATATGATTGATGAGGGTGGGAAGGGAAACAGTGACACTAGTTTGTATCGGTAAAGAAATAAGTATTGCTACGTCTAATAGTTTGTGAGATTTTATTAAAGAGTATCTAAATACATATGTAAATAACACTGCAGTGTCTCTCTGTGATATCAAAACAGTCAGTAAATAACTGTTACTAAAACACAAACAAACTTCTTGAAAAATTTTTAACGTCTGTCTTTTTAACCGACTTCAAAAAAAGGAGGTTTACAATTCGTCTTGAACTTTTTTTTTTTTTTTTTTTTTTTTTTTTTTTTTTTTTTTTGTTTGCGATATTTTAAATAATGTATTTCTTTTTATCATATTTTATTGTTAAATTAAGACATGTATGTGTATATTATACATTTGCATGCCTTATGGTAGGATATGGCTAATGGACACTATTGTTTATATTAGACCTTTTGGCTTGTACCCATATTCGCAAATAAATAAATGATTATGATTGTTTGTCTAGGCTAATTTCTGGAACAGCTGAACCGATTTTAGTGGGATTTTCACTAGGACATATAAGAACTGTCACGGGATCGGGATTTACGCGGGACAGAGGGTAATTATCGAACACTTATGTGAGCGAAGTCGCGGACACACATAGTATAGAGATATAAAGTAGGATAAGAATATCATGTTAACGTAGAGCTGAAATATTTTTATGAACCTGCCATGTTGTATGCTTAATGCTTTAAGTCCACCTCTGAGATTTTATATTACATACTATACGTTTTAATAATAAAAAAAATAAGTAAAAATGTCCTAAATTACAGCCGGGGCCAACAGCTTGACGTGTTTTTCGAGGCATGTGCGTATCATACCGCCAACTTCCAAACTCCGGGCTACTATTGAGAAATTCCTTACAGAAAAACCCAATAGTAATTTTTTCCCGACCCGGGAATCGAACTCGAGACCTTGTGATCATAGTTTTCGGGTTCGAACACACAACGTGTAATTCGTTAGTCAGTCTTGCCGCAGCTGGGCTACCACTGCTCAATATAAATGAACTATTTAAAATATGTGTTATATACATGTAATTGGTGGCGTTCCAGACACTGTATTTAGTACAATGTTACTATAATGTTTGGGAACTGAAGTGCACTAAAAGTTTTAACGACTGCGGGCGACGGGCGGAGTTATTTTGTGGCTCGATTAAAACTATGTTGTTTATTGTACTTTTAACATCGGAAGTTCCGCTAACGAGTTCAGCATTTAGGTACTCTGAGATAGAAATGCCTTTTTGTCCGAAGAATGTGTTTTTAGTCAGTAGAAGTCTGACACTCCCTCCCGCTTAACCCAGAGCTGGAGAAGTTATTCGATGATTTTCCCAACCAGATAAAAAAAGGTCTTTAAATATATCTACTTGAAATTATTATTGTTGGAGTGTAGCGGTGGTATAGTGACAACGACTTCCGAAATGATAAGTATTGTTTTAAAATGTAAGCAGACATTTTTATGGGTGGGAAAATCATCGAATGACTTCTCCCGCTCTGGGTGGAGCGGGAGGGAGTGTCAGACTTCTACTGACTAAAAACTCCTTCTGAAAGTCCAACATGGCTCCTTCAGTTGCCTTTGCAGTGCTAGGCTTAGGGGCCCGATAGGGTCATTAGCTACCAAGATTGCGGAAACGTAAAAGCAACTGAAGGAACCAGGTTGGATTTTCAGTCAATAAAAATCAGACATTCGTTTCCGCTGCAACCAGAGCGAAAGTCATTTGATTTCCCTAGCGAAAAAAGAAAGCAGCTATGTTTTTTCTTCTTTCTCCACTTTTTTTTTTCTAGTAAGTATACTGATACTTTCTTCAAGCTAGTAAACTAAGTAATTACCTAATCAATTTACTGGCAATTTTCCTAAAAAGAATCTCCTAAAATCAATTTTTGTGGAAGAATATATAAACACTATCAACTACTACTATCTCTTGGTAGATAATGCCTAAAGCATTAAGTCTGCCTTTGTATCTTTTATGTTGCCTAATGTTTTAATTAATAAATTAAACAAATAAAGGGTTATTTGACACTTTCTAAACAAACAACAATATATAGGTACAACAATATATTTGGCATACCACAGATAAACCCTCGATGGTTTAGGTGGTATGTTTATGTTTGTAAAAAATGTACTCACATGTTTTAAATAATAAACGATAAAAAAAATCTTTATTTGTAAATTACTTTTATGTATATGTAATAGTACCCACTATAACTAAGTTATGTAAAAAACTTTGTTTTTTCAGTTGTCAAATATTTCAATAATTTTTTTCAGCAAATATATTAACCAATTGAGTTGAGTTGAGTGGTTTAGACGTAAAAGTCTAGCAGAAGGTCAGACCGAGTTACTTTCAATTTTATTTATTTATGTACACACATGACACTTAAGACAGAGAGAGGAAAACAAATACAGATAAAAGAGCACAAAGGTGCTGCTTATTTCAAAAGATTTTTTCCAGCAGACCTGCGACAGAAGATTTATAATATTAGTAGGGATTTTTAGCAACTCTGAATCTCCTGACAATCATTAAGGGACCCTAAAGGAGAAACACGTACGTTAAGTTAAGAGCAAAGTATCACACTTACTAATTGGTGAGTGGCGTCATTATGGTCACAAAAGTTCGTTACCCTCTGAGATTTTGTGCCACACTTTAGGGGCTTGTTTAATGGGCTACGTGAAACTCATACATATCCACTTACCTAACCGATTATTTTGGGGATGGCGGTGCGTTCGTGCTTGTAGCAGGTTTGGTCGTATCTGGCCACAATTGTTCTGTGGGTTCGACTTGAGTTTAGGATCTACAGTATACTTTCTGTATTTTTGTATAGACTAGACCAGTGCTTCCCAAACTGTGCGTCGCGACGCCCTGGGGCTCCACAGTATTATGCTAGGGGCGTCGTGAGGCGATCTAAATAGGCTAGCTGTTTGTGTCGATAAATTACGCACGCTTTTAATTTTCGTTTTAATATTCACTATGGTGAACGAAACTTTAGAAAAACGATACAAGTATAGAATTTAGTTTCTGTTTTACCTACATTACTAAAGGAAATTTAGAATTTCTTCAATGTGTTGTTTGTCATAAAGTGTTGGTGGCTGAAACTATGCTTCTTTCTGTTTTTCTGAGAAATTGTTATTAGGCTAGAACTATAACTAGTAGGTAAATGTATGGCAAGAAGGCCAGGGCGTCTCAAAAATATAGCAACTTCCCAAGGGCGTCACAGTTAAAAAAAGTTTGAGAACCCGTTAAAATCATGATAAAACTTTTCCCTATTTATTTTTTGTGTATTTGTTGTACCCACACTGAGTTCGCGTGGTGGACAACGGCCTATTCCGTTTTATAGAGAGCAGGCCTATATTCCAGTACTGGCCAATAATGGCATGTACTATCGACCACGGATTAGATGAATAAGGTCGGAATGGTAATGTGGGCGTGGCGAGAGCGTCACATTTATGATACGAAAATCATAGCGCGACCGATTAATTCAGTCACCACGTTTAGTGCACTTCGGAACATGTTGTGCAATTATAACCTGTAAAACAAAAAGTCAGACCGCAAGTATAGAGCGAGGAGGTATATCTTTCCATCGGTAACGAACACTAACAACATTATTGCAACAAGTTACAAAAAGTATACATTGCCCGATGTGTACTCGCTTAATCAACGCAATGACCTATGTACTGCATGCGCCACATTTCAACCATTGACGTTTTGTCCTATGCCCTGATTGGTCGTGATGCACGGCGCATGTTTATCGACAGTGAGTTACAATCAGTAGGAAACTCTCGATTTAAGTGTGTGTTATTTATTTGTGTGCGTAATTCGTATACGTAACGGGCCTCTTGCTTGTAGTGGAGCTAAAGAGTGGGGAGACAAGCGGCGACACACGTTCTCATACAAATCGGGAACTATTTCCTTTTTAACCTCTTTTATCTGTTCTGTGCTATCGACCAATGTTCCGCATGCTCACCTTTAAGGCTATATTCGTATAGCATGGCTCACAACTCGATCGCCTAATGCATGCATTTTGGCCAATAGGATGCACGAAGCGTATTTTAGTAGTGTTTGTAATAGTAAGTATTAATATAATATTACACACCCCGTACTCACAAAATGAATATTGTCTCTAATTGGGCGAAGCCAGGAAGGGGTGTGGTTTGTCACTAGCTGCGCTTCCGCAGAAATATTTTCTTAAGTGAGCATGCGTATCTTTGGCCGATAGTATGTACCTACACACAGCCTTTGTAGTTGTTAAGTCCTTATTTAATTGTGTTATGGTGTATAACAAACAGTATATCTATCTACATAGTATGCATAGCTGTCGATAATGATGATAGAAATATAACAATAATCCATATTGGATATAGGTATACTGTGTAGATAGATAGATATACTGTTTGTCTACTGTACTATTAGAGGCTGTGTTTACTATGGGTATTAATAAAGAGAAACTATTTAATTGAGACGCAGAATTGCAAGCGGCCCGTGGGTCCAAGAAATGTCACGCTTTGGTTGTTACTACACCAAATTAATAAACTGGATACGGAATAACATTGAATCAAATTTATAAATATCAGACTAAATTTAAGAGTACATTTCTTTTCTATGTATAGCGAGAAGTGTTGTATAAGACACAACAATCTTAACATAGTATAAAGCAAAGTCGCTTTCCTGTGTCTGTCCCTATGTATGCTTAAATCTTTAAAACTACGCAACGGATTTTGATGCAGTTTCTTTCAATAGAAAGAGTGATTCAATAGAAAGGTTTTTAAGTATATAACATGCATAATATAATAGAGGAACACTGATAATTTTTGAGGTTTCTAATGTGATGGCGCAAATAAACACATTTTTTTGCGCTTGCTTTGCAAACGCTGGCTGAACCCTATGAGATAGATCAAAATAATGTACTACAGTATTGTACACCTTAAAAAGGTCAACAAAAAAGTCTTAGATAGCATCTGTCTATCTCTTATAGATAACCCACAACAACCATTTTTATCCTTTACTTTTTACGAGAAATACGAGTTTATTTTACGAAGCGATTTTAAGCAATACAGCATTAATCCTTATCCAATTAAGTACCATAAATACATTGTGCATTTAATATAAATCAATATTGCCCTTTACAGAATATAATTTAATTAAATAGTTTCGAAAATATTACAGATTTAAAATGCAAGGACATAGCGATTGCGGCGCGGTGCCGGCGGCGGCACGGCGCGCGTGCCTATGTTGCTTAGATTTGAGCGTTGAATGTTTTTCCCATGGTAAATTATGTGTCGCACTTTCAAGAGTAATTACTATATTTTGTTATAATTGTATATAAAGACATTCTATAGTATATTTAATATAAACATTGCACCCGTGCGAAGCGAAAAATCATGTAGGTACCTAAAGTACCATAAAAGCTTTTTTTTTTTTTTTTAGTGTGTGGCATCTCGCAGGTCAACCTCTGAGGTTGTCGGCTGCTTAACCGGGCTTGCCTGTGGTTGCCTTAATTAATAAATTAATTAAAGCCTCCAGCCAGGGCTTATTAAAAAAACTTACAAACTAGGCGACTACACGCTAAGGGCACCCCCTGTGGGGTACGGACCTCGGCTTAGGGCGTCGCAGGGGAGGGCAGCTAGGGACAGGCTGGATCATATCATTATTATTATTAATATGGGAATTTAAAGCTACTGGCTCAGCGTCGCGGGCTGGCTCTGGCAAGGGTCGGGGCGGACTATTACGGGGACGTCGCGGCGGGCCTCGGCGGCGAGGACGGAAAGACGGTCGATTTTTGTTTTTGTAAACTGTGCTGGTTTCCTTACGGCCCTCTTGGAGCAGGGTGATTGCGTCATCGGGAGTGACTAGGGTATGCCTTGGTCGGCGAATCTTAGAGATACGTGAGGGTTCGTATTGGGCGGCCGATACGATAAGAGGATTCCTATGTTGGCTTGCAGTATCAAAGAAAAGTTTGGAGACACGTTTCATGAACTGCTGGATGGTGGGCATCTTGAGGTCTACGTGAAGAAGCTCATTTCGAACATAAAAGGGGGCTCCCGTGACTCTACGGAGGAATCGGTTTTGAAGGGTCTGCATCTTGTGGAGGAGGTAGGGCTTTGCGTGTGCGAAAACAACGCAGGCGTAGGTCATGATGGGACGGATGACCGCGGTGAAAATACGCAGCTTGCACCTGAGTGATAACTTGCTGCGGGAGCTAAGAATGAAGTGGAGCCTACCTAGAGCGAAAGCGGCGCGCGAACGTGCCTGCTTTATGTGCTCAGCGAAGGAAAGGTGTTTATCGAGGACCACGCCTAAGTATTTGGCTTGCTTCTTCCAGGGGATCGGCTTGCCGTACATGGTAATCGGACGAGGGGAGGGTGGGTTTATCCGCGGTTTAGAAAAGAGGATTGCCTGGCTTTTGTCTGGATTGACTTCGATTCTCCATTTCCGGAACCACTTGGCCAGAGTGTTTGCAGAAGTTTGGAGAGTGCGAGCGATGGCATCGGGTTTAAGACCGGTATAATAGATAGCCGTATCGTCGGCAAATAGGGCTAGCTGAGTATTTTTATGCTTGGGGATATCGCTAGTGAATAGCGTGAAAACGAGGGGGGATAGTACAGAGCCTTGAGGAACTCCTGCGCGAATGGGATGGGGGGAGGAAAGCTCCCCCTCAATTCGGTAACGAAAGGTACGATTCGATAAAAAGTCCCGTAGGATGAGCACGAGACGGTCAGGCACGCCGAGTTGGTATAGCTTATAGATTAAGCCATTGTGCCAGACTTTGTCGAACGCTTTCGCTATGTCGAAGAATAAGGCTCCCGTTATTGCGCCCCGTTGGAAGCCGGCGCTGACGTGTTCTACGATGCGGTGGACTTGTTGGATACATGAGTGTTCGGTTCTAAATCCGAACTGCTCATTGGGTATTAGACTCTTTGCTTCGGCAAAATCTTTGAGCCGCTTATATATAAGCCTTTCATAGATTTTACCGAGGACGTTGAGTAAGCTAATGGGACGGTAGCTAGACGGGTCAGACTTGGGCTTGCCTGGTTTGGGAATACCTATGACGGTGGCCTGTTTCCAGGTTGCGGGGAACATATTATTGCTCAATGCGCCATTGAAGATGGCCGTCATTAGCACTATAAGCTGGGCGGGGAAAAGTTTGAAAACCCTATTGGTGATGCCATCGGAGCCAGGGGCTTTTCGCGGTTGGAGACTTTTAATGATATCCTGGACCTCATCAGGAGTGATGGGGGCCAGTGGATTATCGGGATCTTCGACGGGTGGAAGGGAAGTTCTACGTTCGACTTCGGCGTTCACCATATCGAGGTGGGCTTGGTCTACTGGTTGAGAGCTGGGAGAACACTGGGACTCTAGGCTGTCGGCTAGGCATTCTGCTTTTTCAGAGTTATCGAAGGCGACACTCTTATCGGGACGAATGAGAGGAGGCATTGTGGCCTCTTCAGTGGATCGTAACTTCCTCTGAAGCTGCCAGAAGGCAAGATGGGTGGGCTCAAGTTCGCTCAGCATCTTGTCCCAGCTCGCATTACGCTGCTCGGCAATGCGTTTCCTTACAGCACGCTGTAAGTTGCGCATGTGAGCTTTGTTTGCGGCGCAGGGAAAAACGCTGTACGCACGGTTGGCTGCGTTCTTCTCGGTTATCAGATTCCGTACATCGTCCGGGAGTTTCCAGCGGTGGTCTTCCACTACAGGAACTTCCCATGAAAAATCGTTCAGGACGGATTGTACGTGATCTGTAAGCGAGTCGATCGCCGCCGTCGTGTCAGCGACTGAGACTATGTGGTCAGGAATGGTGTCCAATTGAGGCGACGTGGTGGATTTCAGTTTTTCACTTACTTTCCTCCAGTCGGTGATCAATTGGGTCGGAGGAGGTTGAGTAGGATCATGGTTACACGAGCGGGAACCTAGGTGTAGGATAACGGGACGGTGATCCGAGTTGAGCTCGTGAAGCGCTTCTATAGAGTGTAAATGGAGGTTTACATTCTTTAGGAGCGCCATATCGAGGACATCGGGCCTATGGTTAGGGTCGTGTGGGTAGTGGGTGGGAGTCATCGGAGCGATGACGTCATAGTTTAGGGTCGCACCTAGGTTATACACGATTCTACCTCTGGCATTTGTCGTGTTGCTGTTCCAAGCGGGGTGTTTGGCGTTGAGATCGCCCGCTAGTAAGACGGAGTCACTCAGGCCGAAGAGAGTCGTGAGATCGCTGGTGAGCGCGATAGGATCGTCTGAAGCAAGAGACGCGACCGATGGTGGGGGATGGTAGGCAGAGATGATGGTTATCGGAGGATGACCAGTCATGCCTAGTCGACAGGCAGAGTACTCTAGGTGAGAGAGAGGCGCGGGTGGGGTCAGAGGGATGCAGTATAACTCCTTTCTATAATAAATAAGGGTACCGCCGCCGTGGCAACGTGTTCTGTCATTGCGAACTAGACGGTAATTCGCAATTTTGGGATCAGCGCGGTGGGGTTTCAAAAGGGTCTCCTGTATAAGGAGGACGTCTAATTGGTGGTCGCGGAGGAATTTAGTTATTTCGGCGCGTTGGTTGAAAATGCCATTGGCGTTGAAAAAACCTAATTTGAGGGATCGAGCCCTAGTGTGGTTTGTGCGTTGGGAATCCATTGGATCAGTCCATCGCATCCATCTGGTCGAGACCTAGCACCACATCACTGTGTGTGCTGAATATTTGGCTGTACATTGCCGTCGTAATTTTGCCGTTATTCTGCTGTTCGGCAGCTGAAGGGCATCGCGGAGAGACCTGGCTTGGCGGGTCATAAATAATCTATAATGGCGCAGTATAGTCTGGGCGCAAGCCTCGCCGTGCGCGACGGGTGAGGGATTGGGCGGTTGTTTGACTGCAGGAGCAGCAGTGGTTTGAGGCGCGGGTTTGTGACTGGCTGTGGGCTCTGGAGCCACGGCTATAGGCAGGATCTGCGCTGCGATGGGTATATCCATCAGTGCCTGCAAAGGTTTGGCAGGGGCCAAGGAGGGAAAGGCTTTTTCGTGGTTTAGCCTGTTCCACGGGGACGGTCTCTGAGGAGCGAGACGTTGGGGAATTTGAGAAGAAGGCGCCTCTCTCTGTTCGCGGGCGTTGGCGCGCTTCGCTAATTTAGGAGCGAGTTTGGGGGCTTTGGGACAGCCGCGGTAGTTTGCCGGGTGACCGGTCTGGCCGCAGAGAACGCAGCTGGGTGGTTCCGAACAGAGGGTTCGGTCTTTAGGCCGTGGGCAGTCCGCAGTGCTATGCTCGCCCAGACACTTGACGCATCTGGGAGTCGCATAGCAGTTGCTCTGCGCATGGCCATACAGTTGGCAACGATGGCATTGTCCCACTGTTGCGGTTTTGTAGGGCTTTTCAATTGAGATACCGGATAGGGAGCAAATAGACTTAATCTTAAATATTGGGTGATGACCTTCGGTTGGTTCACAAATGACAAGAACCATGTCGTACAATTCACCGCCTCTCGCTTTATGTAAGCGATGGACGGCGATCACTGGTATACCTTGATCGGCAAGGTCGTCTTTAATATCCTGTACTAAGATTTCTTTAGGGACACGTTTAATAATAACACGAGTGGGCGTGTCCTCGGGGAAGGAGAAAGTGTGAAAGGAAATATTCCTTTCACGGAGGGCGCGATATAATTCTCTATAGTCGTTCGACGTAGGGACGGTGACTTTAATGCCATTTTGGCAGGCACGGGCGTTTGTGTAGTTGATCTTTCGATCAACACACATCTTAGACACATCAGTCCATTTCCCCTTGTCCTGGATGTAAAAGGGGGGCGGAGGGCGTTGCTTCCTTTAGGTTGAGGAAGTTTGGGCTATCGGGCTGGGGGGGGGACTATCTTGCGTGCGAGTGGAGGTCGTTGGGATGGGGCTAGCAGGTCGTACGGGCGTTTGAGTTGGGGACGGGGGTGACGCGGTGGTCTTTTTGGCCTTGCTGGCCTGGGAGGTTTTCCCTTTCTTCCTCTTGCCGCCGGTGACGACTTGAAAGTCGTCTTCCGAGGATGAGGGGCATGATGACAAATCATTGTCGGAGTTGTTATTGGACACAGGTTCGGTGATGTCCATTTCACGGAATTCAGGTGCAGCGCACACCTGCGCGGCGTCCATTGTTTTATGAACATTGGGATTAGTAGGTGGGCCGGAAACAATGGGTGATTTCGGGAATCGGGCGATCGGCACGACTTTGTCGGCGGGCGGGGGCAATAGAGGGCTATCTACCAGGAAGTCGTTCGTTGTTTGATGAACAATGGGATCGGAGTTAATAAACACTTCCGTGAATTGACCAACTGGGATGCCTTGATCGGCAAGCGGGGGAGATAATGGGCTGTCAAGCGCGTCACTAAAATCAGCGACGTTGGCTTCGGTAGCCGGAGGACTATTAGCGATTTCACGCTGGATTTTTCCGCCATATTTGGCGGAAATAGCAGGGTTTCCCTAAGGATCTCTAACAATATCTCCAAAATATTGGAGTTCGCCATGATTGGCGAATGGATCAAAAATTTAATGAGGAAATTTTGGAGATTTCTCTCCCGCGGGGGGCCTATTTAAAGCCTAACTGGCCTAACTCCCCGGATGGATGGGTCCGGGGATGTGTAACCCTCCCAGTCGGGTAGAGACTGGGAGGTGAGTACCTAATGGTGAGCCCTAAGCTTGTAACCGGTCGCCAGTCTTATTGTGCGAACCGGGCCCTATTGGGTCTAGTGCGAAGGGTTAGACACACCCAACCGACACTAGGTGAGTAGCTGAAAAGGAAACTCAGTAACTAGGTTTGACTAGGAGATCCCCCAAGGCCAAAACCTAGCACTCGACTCCAATTGACTGCTTCACCCTGAAGGGGATCAGCGGGTGCGTCGGGTCAGCACCCCATTGGTTTTGTTGACACCGTGAGGTTTCCACCAAGGACCACGAAACTGTGGTTTTGCCCTGAAGGGGCCAAACCAAATTGTTTTTGACGATACTCTGTTAGAGAAACAGGAAATCCTTCACCGCCTCGAAAAAGGCGGATCCGGACCAGGCGTCGTAGTCGGCGACTACGAATGACGTCACGGCGAGCGCGACGAAGCGATGACACAGACACAGAACGATCGAGAGCGCGGAGCGGTACGACCGTCGCGGGCGAGCGTCGGAAGCGGAATGACCATAAAAGCTAAGCTAAAAGAACCACGTATTTTATATTAATTTGATGTCACAGCGGAATAAGGAAAGTGAAAATGAAAAATACTTACTATATTATACACCTAAGTGTAACACAAATATTAAAGAGCGCCTAAAGCCTTGGCGAGGAAATGCATCCCTTCGTAGCCCATACATTCCACCAGCTGAGAATCTACCTGGACATGAACTGCCATGGCTGACCTGAAAGCCTTTAAATAAACTACGGACCTAGGTTGGCCGTAGCAAATAAAATCAGTTCAGGTAGAGATTTATTGATGACTCTGCCTTGGAATGTATATGTGGTGCGGCTCCATAAACCATGGCATACTTAATTTCCTATCTTGCGTGCCCTGTCAACTGTTCACTGCAGGACTTGATGGAAGCTTCCTGTGGTGCTAAACTTGTTGCCCAGTTCTGGACAGACTGAATTTAGCAATTTGCCATCAACGCGCTAAGAAGAAGAACAAAAATATTTTATTTTGCTACTAAATTGAAGCGAAAAATACTTCTCAATTGCAGGCAGAGCCGCGAGCAGCAGCTAGTTACTGAATAATGCCACAGTTTCTATTGAACCCAGTTTTATATACCCTAAAAAGTCCCATAAAATGTAGAAACTACTAAATTCTTACCAAAAGCAATACGAGTAATCTTGTTAGATTAGTGCTTTACTAAGAATTTAGTACTTCGAAAATCTTGTTAGATTATCTTTGATCCTATTGACATAGATAACCGCGTATAATCACTACATTAAAATCACTTGACCGAGACATTATGACGTCATCAAATGAAGTAGAACACAGACGCAGACGCTTGTTATGCTGGTACTTAAACCACAGAATAGAAAATAAAGAAGGCGAAGTCCAATCTGTCCAAGTATAAAATGATGTTATTCAGTATTTTTTGGTGCTAATTAAGACACACCAAACCATTAATTGTACCGAATAGCGCAAGTACGTTAGTTGACTAGCGTAGAACGTGACACGTTATTAGTGCTGTCCTTAATTATAGATATTAAAACGCTTACTTTACACCCATTGTCCGATATAGGATGTCTTTAGCTGCTCGCTCCTAGCGACGCCCTAAGCCGAGATCTGTACCCCACAGAGGTTGCCCTTAGCGTGTAGTCAGCTAATTTGTTACTTACATTATGGCACGTCTAGTTAAGCAGCCGACATCCCGATAGGTTGACTTTTACTGCGTCTTACCTTTTAAGTCAGGACAGTACGGCCATGACCATTCAGTGCACACTCACCATACTCATAATGATACTCCTGTGAAGAGCACGAATACTCCTTAGCAAGATTAATGACAATAACTGGGTTGTCGAGTGTCACTCTATTTGAAACGACCCCCATATGGAAAATGTGAGGAAATGAAGAAATGGCTGAGCAGACTGTTTCGAAAACATATCCCTTTTTTTAATAAAACACCTCATTGATTCATCCACTTTGAGGAGCTTGTAGCTAAATAGTAACAGCCGCACAGATCAATCTTCAAAGTTAAACAAAGCTTGCCTCGTAAAGCAGATTAAGACCGCCATTGTAGCCAATTTTTTTACAAATAAGTATTGTTATTTAAGTGAGATTCAATTATTGGTGTACAATAAAGTATATTTTTATTTATTTATTTATTTCAGGCTTCTAAGGCCCATAGAAAATATACATACATAATAAGTAACAATAGACTAATACATATTTTTCTAATTAATAGAAAAAATAAATACATTCTATTACACAATAAACTATATGCTAACACGTATTTTTATAACACTATCACTATGCACGAAGTGGCAGCGTCGTGTTACACTGGGTGTCGCGTAGTCTCCCACGAAATCGTCGATACACGACACCCTGTGGCCAAAACTCTTCTTTGAGAAAAGTCTCCAGTTGGAGGGTTGGAACCCGTACCACGAACGATTTGAAGTTCGTATTGTGGCGCGGCTCCAACTTTACAACCCTCAAAGTCATAGTCATAGTATAGTATAGTCATATTCTATCTTCTATCTATCTATCTATTAAGCCGGCTGTCATTTGTGCATGTATCTGTTGCAGTTGTTACGGGTAAGAAAGTCTGACATACGTGTTGCCAAAGGGTACCGTGTTACCAGTTATTAATTTGTGGAAGTCGGAAAGGCAGTCACTTCATGTAAAACACTAGTACTCAGATGAATCCAATTACACTGGAAACCGACTCCAACACGGGAAAAATCTAAGCAGATAATGATGATTCATCTGTCGTGAAACGAGTGAGCCTTCTGGTTTACATTTTACTGCGTTACCCGCACCAGGCAATATATCGGAACATTAGCCGACTATTCTCCTTCCAACTTAACTGCCGCATTTATTGGATTTCCATTAATTAGCTAATCGATTTGCATAACTGTAGGGTTAGCGGTGGATTTAATTGCTTGAGCTTCACTGCAACTGATTTGTTGTTTTGTGACATTAATATTAATTAGTATTTTAAGGTTTCTCGTGTTATGATAGGAATAATAATATAATATAATATTTATTTGCTAAAAACATGGTAGGTATAATAGGTGATACAAAAATTCTAATTTGGTACAACATGTTTTGCTTGTAACAAGCGTGCAAATTATTTGTACATATAAGATCAATGTAAGTACAGAGTTGTCTTATACTTAGAAATCATATAGAAAATAATAAGATGAGTCATTGGCCTCCCTTTCCTAAACTAGGCAGAAAACCTGTCTGTATCTTAGGAAAGAGAGCCCTTATAATGGGTCTAATTGGTGTTACACAAAAATATCGGGGCGTGCAGTGGGCGAACAAAGTACACTGATACATTAAATAATAAAAATAAAAAAGGAATGTTATATATGTATGTACTCTGTGTGTGCGTCTGATATTTGTGTGTGCGTGTGTGTGTCAGTTCGAAAGCGCGCGCGCGCGTGTGTACGTGTGTGCGTACGTGTGTGTGTATGTGTGTGTGGATGTTAGAGTGAATTTGTTTACGTGTGTTTATGGGAGAGTGAATTTGCGTGTGTGTGTTTGATTGATTGTTTTAAAGTCTATTGTGTGTGTGTGAACCTATTTGACTTTACTGTACAGCGGTTATAAGCTCCTCGGTATCACAATATGTTAATTTCTGCAGCCAAGAATAAAGCACGTGTTTTACCTTACACTTAGTTAAGGTGTAGATTTTTAATTGTTTGTGGGCTTTATTATAGAGCCTAGCACTTAGGCCACTAAACTGTCGTCTTGCGAAAGCAGTCCTGCAAGAGACAGTTGGACATAAAGGAAAGCCACGTCGCCGCTGACTGACAAGCTGCTTATCGAAGGAAATCATAGAGTGTTGGCGGATGATGGAACTTAAGATATACAATTTTCTAACTGTTAGTACATTGCATTCTGAATATAACATGTACGTAGGGTAGTCACGTGGTTTACAGTGAATTACTTTTAACACAGCCCTTTGAGCTCTTTCAAGCTTCAACAGCTCAGTTTTATGAGTTCCTCCCCAGACCGGGATACAGTACGTCAGAATAGATTGACACAGAGCCAGGTAAACCATTCGGAGAGTATCTTTATCCGCTGAAAATCTTAGGTTTTTGAATATAAAAATGAGTCTTCTGGTGCGAGATCTTAATGACTCTAATTGAGTAGTCCAGTCTAGTTTCTCGTCAACGAATACTCCGAGATATTTTATGGATTCTACCATCGTCAACAACAGACAGGTACAGGCTTCAGTGTTTTGCGGACAGGTATGGGCTTTTAGGTTTTCAGTTTCTACAGCCGGTTTTGATGTGTGCGGTAGAATGAAGCGTAAGAATTGGGTCTTTTTAACATTTAAGGTTAACAGAGTTTTTGCTAACCAATGCATTACTCTCCGTAATGCATCTTCTGAGTGTAATTTGGCATCATCCCAATGGGTATATTAATATAATAATGGGTATATTTTATACGTACGTAAGCTTACATAAGTCTTACTGTCAAGGGTGTCTGAGGTTAAGGGACTGTTCTAAGGAGATACTGCGGTCCTGAAATACAAGGGCACCTGAAAGAACAGGATTAATTTTTAGTCAGTAGAAGTATGGCAATATCACTAACGAAAGAATTTGCTTTATTTCTGAAAATGTTTATTACTCACCTGTTTTTATAATAAGCCGAGTCACACTAACACTCAGCCGTGAGTTTGAGTGAGTGAATGAGTGAGCTTGGACGGTCGCTGCGCAAACCCGCATTGTGGCGCTTGCATCTTGTGAGTAGGTAGGGACGAAAATGTTGCAGGAGATTTAAGTTATTTTGGAGCTTGGAAAATCCGCAAATGTGGATGAGGTGGTTAAGGCTAGTAATGTTTCATGAAATTTTAAGTTTAGCTCATCATTTCATAAGTTGCGCACCTTAAAACAATACAACAATTTATTTATTTCAAATAGGCCTAAGTACATGGGTACTTATAACACATCAAAAGTTAGTGCACGATTCGAAATCACAATCTTTGCATAATACATAATTTTCTTTAGGTAGAGCGTCATCTCATACCTAAAGTAATTATTATTCCATTTATTTAATATATATACATATAGATTACATTTTTAAATATTAATATAAAAAATAAAATCATTTAAAAATATAAAAAATAGTAGCCCACCGGTATCGGGAACAGGGTCCAAGCTACCGGTGGTCAGGGCTCCATAGAGAGGAACCTCCTCACAATACGCGCCGTTTCCAGGAGCACTGCTTTCTGTATCAGGCCCTTGATCCAGCTGCCCAACGAGAGCCTCCTTAGATGTTGGTCGAGGCTCTTGGCTATTAAACCATTGGCTGTGACGACTATTGGCACAATGATTGCTGTCTCCACATCCCACATGTCGACAACCTCGCGCGCCAGGTCAAGATACTTATTTTTTTATCTATCTCAGCTTTCACGAGGTTCTCGTCATGGGGGACTGCTATATCAACAATCATTGTGCGACGCTCTAATCGGTCTATCACCACTATGTCAGGTTTATTGGCAACAATAGTCCTGTCAGTGATGATAGACCGATCCCAATACAGTGTAATATTGCCATTTTCGAGAACTGGGTCGGGCACATACCTATAGTGTGGTACTTCTGATTCCACAAGATTGTATTTAAGAGCAAGTTGCTGGTGAATAATCCTGGCTACGAGGTTGTGTCTATGCAAATAGTCTCCGTTAGCCAGACGAGAACAGCCGGAGATAAGGTGACGAATGGATTCTCCCGGTTTGTGACATGCCCGACATATGTCTACCGTACCATCCTTCACAATATACTTCCGATAGTTATTCGTCATCATAACTTCGTCCATAATCGCACAGACAAAACCTTCGGTTTCCCCGAAGAGGTCACCAAAACGTAGCCAGGCTACGGACGCTAATGTATCTACGTCAGACCCATGAAGGGCCCGGTAATAGCGTCCGTGAAGCTCCTTGCTCTGCCATACTTCTCTGCGGTCATTAGTATCTAATACTACAGGTTTGCGCCAATTCTGGGTACCTAAGGAGAGCGGAGTGAGGCCTTTGTCCATCGCTACCACATCTCGATGTATACCCACGTCGGCTTCTAGGAAATATTCCCTAAGGCTGCATACCTCGCGGTTGTGCAGGGTCTTTGCATTTAAAAAGCCACGACCCCCGCACTTCCATGGGATATACAGCCTCATCACCGATGAACGTGGGTGATGCATTCGATTTGCCGTCAGCGTTGTGCGGACCCACCTGTCCAAGGCGTCAAGTTCAGTCTAAGTCCATTTGAGTATGCCAAAAGAGTACATCAATATTGGCATGACCCAACCATTGAAGGCACGCACCCTCTTTCCGCCTGATAGAAGACTATTCAGTACTTTATTCAGGCGGCCAAAGAAGCGTTCCTTCAATGACTGTTTAACATAAGCAACATTGATGCCTAGTGCTTCTGACATACCCAAATACTTGTAGGTTTCAGTTGAGCCGAGGGATCTTAGGTGTATGGAATCCGAGAGTTGAGTTCCCACGGATTCCATAATCTCCCCTCGCTTTACATGCATGATCGCACATTTGTCCACCCCAAATTCCATCTTGATGGCACTACTGAAGGTTTCCGTTACCTTCAGTAGCTCCATGAGTTGCAATTTGCTGGGGGCAAAAAATTAATTATTATTATTATTAATCTCTTTATGAATCTCAGAGTCTATAGAGTTCTCGCATTCACATTAAAAATGAGCTTTACAAAACAGACAATAAACTAAAGCAAAGCATATAAAAAATCTAAGTAAGTAAAATAAAATAATCTAAAAGTAACGACAATAATCAGTAATCACACACACGATAAAAGGGAAGCCATCATTAAATTAATTTAAAATAACATTTGTTTGATAAGAAATAAATACAAATTCCGTGTTACGCACACTAAAAAGTGTCAGTCAAATCAATTCTGATTCTGATTCAATCGAATCAAAAGATAGTGCACCAACACTTTTTATTTTTCACATTTCATAAAGGTTCATTTGAGCAATGTTGTCAGACAGTTGCTTTCTATCGCGGGTCTTCCAATTAACCTCAACTGATTAAGTGAATACGGTTGAAATGAACTGGAACTGTTATTTTTTTAAAATGAAACTACGTATAACACTTTAATATTTTTTTAATAAAAAAAAAATTAGAGAGTTATACGCTCTATTAATGGGAATGAAAAAATATGTAAGTAAGTAACTCTGAAATCCGTCATTTATGATCCGTTCTCGAAAATTTTTGTGTTATTTAAAAGTTTGTTTTTGTAGTGTAAACAATGGCTCTGCTGATTTTATGCATAAAGAGTTGAATAGACTGGTCAACTATTAATAGACATACGCTTATAACGTTTATGGCATTTTATCAACATCAACTAACATAGGTTTGGATTGCATGTTGCATTGCCGCATCTTCTGCAGGTGCATATACATAGTTCTGTACCTACATTTTAGCGGGATTGTCACCAAATATTGACTATAAAATATAGATATTAGAAGGTAATATTAAAAAAAGAAACACTCGAAAACATGATGAATACGATGATAATGTGTTTGTCAAAGTAGCTTTGACAAACACATCATTATCCACAACTTGACTTCACCCGCTGCTGGGTACGTTTCTAGCGAGGCTTCTCTTTGCTTGAGCCAAGCTCCACGATCCTGTGTCAGTCTCATCCAGGATATACCCGATATGGAAACACCCATCTTTTCAGTCCTAGGACGCCACTCGGTTACAGGTTTACTCGACCTGTCATCACGAGGCAGATGTCTAATTACATTCTTTATTTTTTATATTGATGATGGTAAGCGATGATGTGGCCGTATATGAGCCACGCTTAGGTAGAAATAGCTATTCTAAAAGAAATAGAAATATGTACTCTAGTTCCATTATGCGAATTCCGATAATGTCGTTATTCGTACGTCTTTTGATTTCGATATCTGGAACCCGATAAAACAATCACCAAACGAACCCTCTCTTTTCAGTTTCAATTCTGTCTTTCATATTAAAATATCTACAAACAATAAACCCATAAAGTGACTTAACATTTATTTCTTAAGTCCACCCAAGTTAACCGTAAAACACAAAGTTTAGAACTAAAACTATGTATGTTGACACTAACTTGTCATAATGCGCCCCAAGACAAGGACTGCATTGCAGGCGAAAACTTCAAAGTTAATTAAGCGAACATTCTGACTTTTATTAGTGTCACTTTTATAAATTCTTGAGCGACTATGCATTTTTTTCTAGTTCTTAACTCAAGAAATTCGAATTACCCGGGAGAAAAAAATAGGATGGTAAGAAAATTTATATAATATGTCTCTATATATAATACAGTCTGCGGTCCCAAACACTTGCTAGTAACGTAGATCCATTAGTATTTTTTTATTATTTGCTATTTTCTGCGGTTTCCCTCGCATGAAAAATTCATTTCAGCAAAAAAATGTGTACCTATTATTCCTGAGTGACATAGGCGTATTTCCATTCTGTACATGGCCAAAATGCAACCATAAGAATTTGCTCGCGTTTACATTGCAATGCAATTTTTACATTTGTGATGATAATGTAAACACAAATTTTGCGTACGACTTGTGTATAATTTGTAAAGTAAACGCGCACGTGCATCTTTCCAATTTATACTCGTACAAGGCCACAACGCCACCATAGGAATTTCTTGCGAATTGTAATGCTATTTTTAAATCTGTAATCACAGATTGTGATTCAATGTATACACGATATTTTTCCATACTGCTCGTATACATTATTATAATTTAGAATTTAAACGGGGTATTTACCATGTTTATTCGAGTTTCCGATATTTCGGTACTGTTGCAAGCGCCATGATCAATGAACTGAAGTAATTGCGGGTGGACGTTTATGAAAAAGAAGATACACCTGGTAAATATTCCGTTTTAAGTTCTAATGATACGGTCAGAGAACATGTTAGCTTAAAAACTTATATTATTATAATTGTTAACGTGGACGCCCGCTTTCGATTTCCAAACTATACTTACTACATAATTTACGTCTGATAAGATTATATTATATAGCTATTATAATAAGTGTAGCATTAAATAAATAAGAAATGGCTTTTGAGTCTTATTTTTATTGCACTTAAACACTTTAATATCAAAAATCAACAGTGTAGGTTACTTTACTTAAAATTAACTAAAAAATAAACAATATAATTATGACGGAAATAGAAAAAAATTACGAGCTTTATTAATGTTTTGAGAAATGTTTCCTTTTTCTTGTTTCTTTTCCTGTAGGCGATGAAGCTGAGGGACGGCATGCTTGTATTTTGTTTTTGGTTTCCTTGTTCCTTATGGTATAGATATACAGATATAGGTAATTACCATAGAATAGAAAGAGAGGTGAACTCATCAAAATAGCGAGCATGGAACTGCTCGCGTATAGATTCGGGTCTAGAATTTGTCGCGCTCATTCCAATCTAAACACGATTAGTTTGCATGCGTACTAGCACTATTTATTATGGAACAAGCTAGTTACTTTGACCACTACAAAGTATACACGAGTATTTGTGTATATATTGGAAAACCCTGATTAAAAAGTGATTTTCAATCTATACGCGACTAGATTCACATCCTTGCGTTCTGGCCTTGTACAGAATGGAAATACTCGTGACATTCACTTAGGAATAATGTTCTATTAGTGAAAGAATTTTCAAAATTAGTTCAGAAAATCCAGAGATTACTTTCTATAAACTCACAAACTGTACCTCTTTATATTATTAGTATAAGTATAATACTAGCTGTGTCCCCAACTTCGATCGTGTGGGAAGTTTTCCCCGATCCCGTGGGAATTTGGGGATAAAAAATCGATTCAGCCATTGCAGAGATCTTCATGGACAAACAGAAAGACAGAAATTAAAAAAAAGTTATTTAGCATTTTAGTATCGTGTAAATAACTTTAATTAAGTTTTGTAAAAATACAGTTAGGTACTTTCAAATCACAGATGTGCTTTCGCCTATCCAACAGGACACGTTCAATATTTTTCGTATATAAACCTATGCCGCATTAACGATCGGGCAAAATAGATCAGTAGGTACTTTTGAGTCCTAGATTTATGATGAACATGAAGATGAAGGAAAATATACGAAGGTTATGACATTTATATTTAGCAATCCTGCATTTCATGCAAATACACATTCTTAACAAAAACTAAACAATGTAACATAACATAGCCTTTGTATGAGGTTTATAGGGACACAACACACGCCTTTTCTCAGTGAGCCGTCTTCTCAATGGGCCGTTATCCTAAGATGAGATCCTAAGATAATAATAAGATGAGACATTCTAAATAAAGAATATTATATCCAGCAAAAGCTAAAAATAATTCAGCCTTGTAAATACGCTGGCTCTGAAGCTTTATGTTATTAATACATCCAATCCTACAAAGAGCTAGGAGAAAAGAATTTAAGACTTATAACTCCAGTCACATTCAATGTCTAGTGGCCTTATTTAGGAAGCACATTACAGAAATGTATGTATGTTTTGCACAAAGTGCCGACTAAAATTATGTCTTTCTGCCACTTACGACGCTTGTCCTCATCCGTCGTTGTACTGTTTGAGATTTTGTCCCCAAACAAGGACAGGGTGAACATGCGAAATTATATTTAACGAAGCTTTAAGGGTAAGCTAGACAATTCAGTCTTTTAAATATAAATTAATCCTTTTTCCCTTGGTTACGGCATCACGCGTGAATGGCTGGACCGATTTCGCTAATTTTTTCTTTGTTTGTTATTGTCAGGAGAAGAATAAGTATGAAAGAAAGGATAAAAACGTGAAAAAGAACCGATGTCTTCCACATATCATCGTGTTTCAGCTAACTTACACGAAACCTTGAAGCAATATCCAGTAAAACCAATAACAACCAACAATTTTTCTTCCTATTTCCCATTATTACGACATACGTTGAGAATGGTTACACAATAATTGCCATTTTTTTTTGTTTTTATGGTATGAAAAATAAAAGAAAATTGCGTTGCAAACTGGAAGTGAATTTAATAGTTCCTGCGTCACAAATTCCGTTTAAAACAGAATTTAAAACAGAATTCATAACAAAATTAGATCGATTATTTATTCGTTATGTTATATTTCATAATTACATCGATATTAATTATTAATTTCTTCGTGCCCAGTCCACTTGATTGGAATGTATATCAATGTTTCAGTTAGTTTTTTTTTTGAGAAATGTTATGTTTTTGTTAAAAAATAAATTATATACAAAGGGTAACAGGGCTCGCATTTAGCTATACTATAAGTTATTATAAATGCAACAGTGTGTATGTTTGTTTATCCGTCTCTCGCGCTAAAACGGAGTAATGGGTAATGTGACTTTTGGTGAAGAGGCTACTTTTATTTCAGTGATAAAAAAGTTTCATATGGGCGAAACCGCAGCCAGAAGTTACTATAAATATTAAATCAGCCAGTAAAGTTAAAGTACAAAATATATAGCAAAATATTTTCGTAAGTCATCGAAGACATAACTTTGTAGGATGACAAAGAACTATGAAAGTGACAATTACTAGTAAGAAAACATTTTTCTTATATTTTGTGGGGATAGATAGCAACACTTTTTAGGGTTCCGTAGCCGAATGGCAAAAAACGGAACCCTTATAGTTTCGATATGTCTGTCCGTCTGTCTGTCTGTCCGTCCGTCCGTATGTCACAGCCATTTTATTGCGAAACTATTAAGACCATACATGTGAAACTTAGTAGGTAGATGTATTCTGTGAACCGCTTTTCGATTTTAAGAAAAAAATTAAAAAAATATTTATAATAAAGGAGGGTCCCCATACATGGAACTAGAACTGAAAATATTTTTTTTTCATGAAACCTATGCGTGTGTGGTATCTATAGATAGGTCTTTAAAAATGATATAAGGGTTTCTAAAACCACTTTTTCATAAAGTCAATCGTTTAAAAGATATAAGCTTCCAAAGTGGTAAAATGTGTGTGTGTGTGTGTCCCCTCTAACTTCTATAATAATGGAGTGAAAAACAAAAAAAATATATACTTCTGTAGATCTTAATACAAACTTTCAACGAAAATTGGTTTGAACGAAATCGGGTCAGCAGTTTTTGAGATACAGCATATTTTCTAAAACCGCAAATATAACTTTGTAATTCATACAAACACTATCAAAAACAAAGTTATTTGGCGTAAGTAGTTGTAAAATTGTAAATAAACTAGTTTTAAGAAATTTTTAAGTATTTTTTTTTTTTCAAATAAATATGTTAAATTATATTTATTATAGTTACTACGGAACCCTTCATGGGCGAGTCTGACTCGCACTTGGCCAATTTTTTGTTTTTAATTTTCCTTGTCATCTTCTGTTTGCTTTCGGTGTTAGATCACAATCTTTGAAAATCTAGAGTCGTCGTCACATTGTTTTTCACACGCGCTTCTAAGAGCAGTCAGCACCATTGATGGGGCCCGACAGGGCCATTGCTGCTCAGGGTTGTGGGAATGTTTCAACGGTTTGTCTGACTGTTACTCTTCTCCGGGAGCTGCGGGAACACTAAGGTCCTATTCAACGCGGCCCCCGACTGGTGCCGGCCTACCTTTGCGGGCTTCGGCTGGTAAGTGAGGGGAGTGAGATGTACTAGATATAGCCAGGCTAAGATTCCAAACACTGCAACATCAACCTTTCATGTATTCCTCGCATCGAGTTAATTCCTGCGGACCTCACCAGTCCCGTCATTACATCTTAGTCCAGTACATTTAAATTGGAGGCATTAATTAACAGCACAGTAAGTTGTTATAACTACACTTTGAAATAATAATTGTAGCTCCATCGCTTACTGAAAGTTTCAAATATGTTCAGAGTAAGACAAGACCTGTATACATTGATGTATTAAAAGGAGGAAGATACGTTACTCTCTAACATCGCAATCAGTAAACCTGGGCTCGGCGCACGAATACATGCATGGTAACTCACACATCTGTGTTCAGTGTCGTCATCAGTCCCAAACCTACAGTTACCGATAGACAAGCATAGAGATAGGAGACAGCGCTGTAGTGCGAGCGAAATCGCCTCAGCTGCTGAATGTTTGCGCTTATGAATGAAATGAGATTGCATGTATTAGGTAAGTACGTAGTAAGTGATCCCATGACCCATGTTTCTTATTTTTCTTCCTGGTGTACTTAAAACACTGTCTAGCTACATAAGAAGTCATTTTGATGCGTATTTATTCCAAAAAATCCTTAAAAACACGAAGAGACGAGAATTTCTTGAGCTGTGTGATCAACAACGTTCCGTATGCGACTGAGCGCCGACTACGGGCAATCACTTAGTTTTGTAGGATCAAACGCTGTGTTTAGTACCGTATCTTCCTCCTTTTAATATAGGTATCAATGCCTGTATATCTATTTAAATGATGATAGAGAGATCTTGTTACGACCTGCTCTTAGACTTTGTTTTTCTTTTTTTAGTGTCGGACTTCTACTGATTAAAAACCCACTGTGTTTCTTCAACTGCACTTAAGTTCCGGGACCGCGATATCTCGTTAGAACATTCCCTCAACCTTGGAAGATTTGAAAATCTAAAGCTTTACAAATAGTCGAATTTACATTCTTATTACAAAAGTTTGGATTTTAAAAAAGAGACTGTCTTTTTTAATGATAATGGGTACGATTCACGTTACATTACTAGCAATCTTGTTAATTCCTCCAACTAAATAAAATATGCTTGTGTTTGGAATGGGATTGTTTTTTACGTCTTTGACAGTGGTAACTGGCAGTCAGCAGTAAGAAAATCTGACATCAGTCTTACCAAAGGGTATTGGGTTACACAGTTACAGGGTCGTGGAGGTCAGATAGGCAGTGGCTCCGTGTAAAACACTATTAGTTAGCTGCATCTGGTTAGTCTGGAAGCCAACCCAAATGTATGTAGTTGAGAAACGGCTAAGCTAGGGCTGCCATCACCAAAATTGTCGGTCCCAGACAAAGACTTCATAAAACCCGGACATTTGAGTAAAATCGCAATTTTTCCCCGGACACCGTAGAAAAATACATTTTTGTATTTGAAACTAAAAACAATTATGTTTAATTATGGTTTTTATTTACTGGTAACATTGTAGACAGTTAGAAGTTTATTAATAATAGGCTTTCTTTTTAATTAATCGACGTAACAAAACAATATGATGAAATACAGAGATCGTGCTTTTTGGTGCCCGTAAGACCAATATGTATCCGGGTTTTACCCGGACGCTTGTAGAAGAAATCCCCCGGACGCCCCCGGACGCTGTCCAAACTAGGACAAATCCGGGGAAACCCGGACGGATGGCAGCCCTAGGCTAAGCTGATGATGATACTGCGTTTCGTTTCGTTTTACGGTAATTCCCTCTATGTCCTATGAAGACACAGAGAAGTTATTACTGGTACTTAAATAGAGATAGTTCGTATTTTAATTAAATGTAAGTAAGATTAAGACTAAGAGACTAAGGCCCGTATTACAGAACGAAACTCGAGCACTGATCTCTATTTAAAACTAGTTTTGAGTCGAGATTTAATTTTAGAATGTTCCTCAAGTACAGATTCATCGATCATAGTTCAGCCGGGTACGGCTTTATTCTAGATCGTTACTCAGTTGTAGATTCATCACCCAAGTATGGTCGACACCACGCTTGAGCAGAGATTTCCTTGTCAGTTAACTATTTGCTTTTCAGTTTATTATTTGATATAAAAATGGTAATTTTTGGCGAATGATGATATGTTCAGTCCTACAATCAGCGCAACGGTACTGGATGGCCGAACTGTCCACGGTACGTGGAGCTTTGACGTTGCTTTACAAACAATAGGCTCTTAGGCCGTACTTTATAGTTAAACTTATAGACTAGACTTACCCTCTGAGCTGGAGACGACAAGTGAGGATCTGTTCTGATCGCGTCCGTGATGTGTGTGTGTAAGTATATTTGAATGTGTAATGGTGTCAAGTGGTGTCACGGCGGTCACAAAAGACGCAGGCTTCCACAGCGCGGTCCAGGCCGGGATGTAGCACAAACTTCGCACCAGATTGGAGCAGCTATTTATCACCAATTCACAATTACTTGCAAGAAAGTTCGCGCGTCAGTCAGTCTGACTTCATTCGGCGTTATTGTTCAAAATATCCCAGGTTGTTACTCAATTCGGGATTCTAGATTTCAATTAATCACTAATCACTACCAATTTATCTTTAGCACCTGAAATTCAATTCGATTTCCTATTACAATCAATAAAATCAATCTCCCAAACGGTGGACTTTTTTCTAACAGGAAACAAGGTTATATGTCAAGTCATTTCAAAGACCACAGATAATTAATTGCCATACCAAAAATATGCGTTCGGTTACACATACCGGACGGAACATGATAAAATCACATTTTATTTCTCAAATTAGTTACAAATAACAATTTACACGTCATTTTTTTGCCATTTTAAGTTATTAGATGAATCCCGTGTTTTCTAACTGAAACATATTATAACAATGATTTTTTCACCGATGATTTGAACAGAAAAACAGAACTTCAGCGTTCCATGTGAAGGCCCCAAACAATTTTGCTAATAATTATTTTAAGAAATGGTATAGATTTTCACAAGATGAAGATTTTTGACAGTTTGTAATACTGCCATCTATTGACCAAGATTTGGTAAAAAATATACATTTCTGTTTTGTTTTAACTATAACTTTGTTTTCTTATATAATAGGTCACGCCCAGGTGTGATATGTATGTAATATGAGGTGAGTAATTGAAACGTGTGATGTAAGTTACGTGTTCTAGGACGTTCACAAGGCGTCAATCTCCAAATGGCGCGGTCCAGATCAGCATCACACCCAACTCACACCGGATTGAAGTTAATTATCACTACTTATTTCCACCAAATGCGCGTGCCACGAGGTGGCCACCAACCGGCGAGGAATCCCAAAATATCCCGGGGTTTTCGTCAAACGGGGATTACAAATTCAACCAATTGATAATCGCGACCCAATTATCGGTTGCAACAGGCGATTTCAAACGATATTTCACCAATTATAATTAACTCAACAGGTCCGCCGCGGACATTTTTTTCCAAGAGAGCAAAATCTATCTGTCAAGTCAGAGAAGTTATGTCAAGCTCAAATTTCTTTTTGTCAAAAGAGTACGTTCGGAAACGATCGGTACTAAACATAGGGACTGAATAAATTAATAACCGACTTGGTAATAAATGGATCTCACAACTTTTTACGGTAGAACAACTAAGTTGCGAGACTTGGGTTTTTGACAAGTATTGTTTTTTATGGGATCTCATTGCTTTTTGTAGAAAGTCCTACTTTTTTCCTTTCCGGTACCTTCTACTTCTTGTATACCAACAACGAGTTCTTAAAGCCCTCTCTCTGTCTTATGAGCTTTTCTTATTTTTGTAGGTAGCCTTCCTTTTTTTTATTTTCCGGTACTACTTCTTGAACTTCAGCTAAAGTTTTTTTCAAAGCCCACTCCCTGTCTCTATGGGTTTTTAGGAGGCTTTGATACGCACATATGAATACGCACGTACGTCTTTTGCATTAGTTAGTAATAATTAATGCCGCACTCGTCAAACGTCTCGGTTAAAGTTAATCCATAAGTAAGTAATTATGCATTTTCGGGCAATTTACTCTACCTAATACTCCCCAATACTCTTAATACTTCTTGCTTTTTTATTCCGTTGACCATTTAACAAGTTACCTTTGAGCATAATTATTATATCTAGGTACCTATTTACATTGGAAGACACGGTGGAGCATATGGTCGAGGTGTGCCCTGCATGGGTGGAGCACCGTCGTATCCTCATAGAGGCGATCGGCGGCGGCGACTTCTCGCGCCCTGCTCTGGTTTAGACCATGGTGCGAAGCGAGAGGGAATGGGATGCAGTCACCTCCTGCTGCGAAGCAGTCATGCTAGCGAAGGAGGAGGCCTAACGTGCGAGGGAGAGGCAACTCTCTTCCTCGCGCCCCAGCCGCCGGGGGAGACGCCCCGGGCGTCGTGGATCGCGAGTCGATTTCGGGCTACCGTAGGCGCGTGCCTGCGGATGGCGAGCAGGGGTCGCTCACCGTCCGGTAAGGACCAGGCCCGGGTCGGCGGCGCGTTGTGTTCCACGCGCGCCTCAAAAAGCTGTTAATACCAGTGACGGGGCCTCATAGGGCCATTGCCTGTCGGGGTTTATGGGTAAGTTCCATCGAGATACCGCGGCCCCGGAACTTTAGGGCTTACGAAGGAACAGGGTGGGTTTTTAGTCAGTAGAATTCTGATACACCCGAGCGGAAGAAGTCATTCGATGATATTTTTCACCAAAAAAAAAAAGTACCCATCTACATCTATTATTTCATTATATTATACAGGTACACTGATTAATTAACTGCAAATGTAACTTTGTAATCCTATATATTTATATGGGATTACAAAGTTATTTATGCAGTTGATGTATCTAGAAAACTGGAATGAAATTGAAAAATATTATAGTTTTTCCTTGATTCATATACTAAACACTAATTGTATTCTAAATTTGAAGCTTCTATGTCTGCTAGAAGTGCTTTAGACTTTTGATGATCGGTCAGTCAGTGAGTGACAAAATTTACAAAATTAAGGAACTTTGACTCGTTATAATTCTTAAACTACTGGTTCAAATTGAATAAAATTTGAAATATACCGTGTTTAAGAATAGTACGGCCGTGCCGCTTTTTTGCTCGACTTGGCGGGGGCACTGCCGTGCCCCCAGATTCTACCGAGTTAGTGTAAGTCCGCTCCTCATAGAGTTCATAAAGCCGATTTCTACTTTTATAAATACCAGCGGTGGCCCAGTCACTGAAAGAAGTGCTACTATTAGACTACTATATATTTATTTAATATATATATATATATATAATACATAATATATAAATATATAATATAATTATTATATTATTAATTTATATTTATATACTATATAGATTACTAGATTGTATAGATTCAATCTGCTGCATATAGATACTCCGTTTTACTCCTGCTTCCTCGCAGGCCGTACTTTTCCACCTATAAACACACATCAACATCCACACACAGCATTCTCACACAACTATATTATACTACAGTCACTCACTATCGCTTCGCATATTCTCAAGCATCCACTCACAACACACAGAAAGATATACAATAAATGCATACAAATAATACAAATTATTTGCTAAATTCTTAGTTTGTAAGTTACTTCTTCTTAGTTTAGTGATGTGTTTTTTGATTTGTATATTCTGTTAATAGGAATGCTGACTTTTCAATTCAAGAGGAGGGCAATACAATACAGTTTGTAACTAATGTAGCTATTATCGTTAATGTAATTATGTAACATGTATTTTTGTTCCAAATACAGATAAAAGATTCATTTTATATTTTCCGCCATGACTCTAACTACCTGTATATCATCCGTGATTGTCTTGGATGCTGTGAAGTCAAACTGGTTTGGGGATGTTTTACAGATTTTGTGGAGACGATTGTTGATGATTCCTTCTCATATTTTGAGTGAGTGAGCGGTCAATTTTATACCTCTATAGTTTTCACACTGCATAGCATCGCTACATACTGCCGTTTCTGATTAAGATTCTGGAACACGATTTCTAATCGTGATGATATTGCATAGCTTTGTTAACCAAGCTTCAATTACTGGGCCTAGATTTTTCCACAGATCTGCGGTGACTATGTTCATAGTTGGTATTGGACCATGTGTGGGTGCACATGGCAGTAGATCTTCGTTTGGAAATTCTTCGTTCAATAGCTGACCATAGTATTCGAACCATCTCTCGTTAATTTCTGTGTTGTTTGTTAGTTATTTCTTTTGGTGCTTATTTTTTATTTATTTATTTCCTTTTATGTTCACGGATGCTCTATGTTTACGTTTTGCTACTTCGTCCGCATTTTCAGCACTCTTCAGACTTTCATAGAACGTTTGGTTGCTTTTGGCAACCTATTGTGCTATACATCTTTTAGCATCCGTTCGAAGGTCTTGTCGGACATGATAAAGTCTATCTATGACCCGTACATTTATAAGTTTTTAAGTGGTCTGGTTTCTTTTGAAATTCATTTTTAATAGTGTAAGTGCGTTTCTTTCTGCAAATTCTAGTATTTCTTCTAAGTGTTTATTGAACTCACCTATCCCAAACCCTCCATGTACATTACCTCTTGTGATATCCCTGATACCCACGTGTCCATTCAGGTCGCGCCCTTTTATCTTGTATTCGTTTGCTGGAATGCTCTGGATGAGGTAGTATATGTCTTCCCAGAATTGTGCCTTTTCTGTTTCTGTGCATCCTGTTTGAGGTGCATCGGCTGATATGATGCTGGTTATTTCTTGATTATCCAGAGCAAATTTAACGGAGATAAAGTGGTCACTTTTCCGTGTGATATTTACGATGCAAGACTTAAAATTGTTGTCTTAGACTATTACCACCGAGTTGAGCTAGTTTGTACTCCGACTCACACTTGGCCGATTTTCGTGTAGTTGTGACCACAACCTTTTTTGAGCACTAGATCCGCCCCTGTCCAATCGCTCAACCACTCCGCCATCTGTGACGTCATAGGTTATTTACTCCGACGTATGTTTCGTTACTATTAAGAGATATACTTTGTGAACATTATGCTCAGTCCGTTCTCCATGTCTACAGCCTAACGTTAATGTTACATAAACTAACATACTGCAAAGCTAACTATAATATTTTAAAGTAACTCACCAATCCAAACCAGACAGAAAGTCATCATGTCCACAAAACACAAACACATTGTATGCGTTTCAAATAGAATTCTATGGCCCGTCAAAACGAGCACTAAACACGCTCTGCGTTGAATAGGACCATTATAGACTCACATTTACATGAATGGGACCGTATAATGGTACTAAATAGGGCTCAGATAAATGTGGAAGCCTATGTCAGCTCATTATCTAGGCTGTGTTACGTAGGAATGTTCCATACATTGAGTAAGTCCTGTAATTTTCTTCAGAAAAATAATAGCAATATTATTTGTAACAATAGTCACCATTCTAACCAACGATACAAAATAATAAAAACAAAATAATGTTTTGTCCTTTGTTTTAAATATGCATATTCTTATTCTTAAAGTATTAAATTATTATTAGTAAAAATTCTTTTCGTGTCCTCGACGAGGTGATCGATCCCTGGTTCAGACTATGGTTCGGGGCGAGGGGAAATTAATTTTGGCTAATTACTTAAACTTACCGTGGCCTGGAACGCAAGGGCAACTGAGAACAAGGTGGGAATTTTCCCACCAGAAAAAAAAGAAGAAAAACCAGTATGATATTGATAAATGTGGGGAAAGCAATAAATTTCATTAGATGATATGTTTCTAATGAAAATTGCTTTAAAACTATAAATGACGTACCTATTTACATCTTACGAGTATTATAAAGTTTCTGTGTTGAGATGCTTGAGAGACAGAAGTTAATCGATGCCGCCTGTTATCCTTCGAATTAACTATGTAATTAAATTTATTTTGGAACCCACGATTAACGTAACAGAAATAGAAGGGTTTAAATATTAATCAACTGTTTTGTTTGTCCATTTATTGGAAAATACTGACCGTGGGGACAAGCCCGAAATAGAGTTGTTGAATGTTTGATGTTAATACCAAAATTAACGGTCTGCAATACAATCTTCGGGAAAAAATATGTGTTCGTAGATAGGTTTGGGATGCTGAGGGGACAGGAAAATTTTTATTATAATTAATAGCTGTACTTGCGTAAATTGTTCAACACTTTTTATTTAGTCTAGTCTTCTATTTTGTCTAGATCTTTTAGTTTAAATGTGTATCCAGTGGCATGTGCTGCTTTTGTTAATATTCGGATATTGCAGTAGGCTGCAATATGGTCCTCCCTCAATTCTCCTGTTTCAGGTCTGCTCGAAGAAATTTCTTATGAAATAAGCAGCACCCTTGTGATCTTTTTAACCGACTTCAAAACAAAAGAGGAGGTTCTCAGTTCATTTTGAACGTTTTTTTAATGTATTTACTTAACCTCATATCTCGAAGACGGCTGGACCGATTTGGAAAATTCTTTTTTAGTTTGAAAGGGTATATGTACTTTCTTGTGGATCCCATTGTCATCACGTTAGGATCTGATGAAGGAATCATGGAGAAATCGAGGGAACTCTTCAAATAGTATAGGCACTCCTTTCGTTTTGGGTATTTCTTATAGTAACTTGTGCAGTTGCTCTTGAAAAACACCATTTGCGGAAGTGAACTGATGATGAAGACCACAGATGGCTACCGAGACTACTCAATAATAAGTATTTCGTTGATTGCGATTCGATTATTTGAATATGGATGTTAAGCACTTTATGCTCGTCACAATGCAACTTCAACTTCAACTTGTCAAAAATTAATGGCTCTGCATCCGGAAAACAATATTTTTAACAGCCTTCAAAAAAAGAGGAGGTTCTCAGTTCGTCTTGAACATTTTTTGTAAAAGGTGATACCTATGTAGACTTTGGCTTTTGTAAAAAGCGTGAAAAAAAAACTTTTTTGCAAAAAAATAAAACCGAGTTCCATTTAAAAAAAAAAACACTAAAAAGCGAAAAATAAGTTCAATTTCGGAAGTCGGTGTTATTGGTTTTGTATTTTCTTTTTTTTTTCACACCACCTTCCGAAATTAAAGTTATTTTTCGCTTTGTAGTGTTTTGATGTGAAAGTCGGTTTTATTTTTTGCAAAAAAGATGATTTTTATGCGGGATAGGCTCGCGTTTGCCCATTGTCTCACCTGATCGTAAGCGATGTTGTGGCCGAAGATGAAGCACGCTTGCCTAGAAATAACCTTGACTTAAAGTCCCCCAGGTTATCTGTATTTGTTATTGTTTTTTCTTTTCCGTGTCATGTGTATACATAAATAAACGGGTTACATCTGTAATGAGTTACTTAAGCACGTTTGTATATGTTAATTGTCACTTTGAAATAAATAAATACATTTTATAAATGCCGTAAAACCGTGCAAATCAAACATGCTATTCCCGGACTTTTAATTCGATGCAGTAGACTGACAGTTTTTAAATTGTCAGATAATGATGAGTACGAAATGGTGATGTAACTAAATTATTCGCTTCTGGAATAAAATCGAATAACGATGTAAACGATTTTTTTAATAATATTGTGTATATTTAACAAAAAGTAAAATGTGATTATGAAGGGACTTGGAAAAATAAAATGAATAAATCATGATAATGTTTTTATTTTTTGCAACATGCCCCTGTACTCTGTACCCATACCAACGGGTTAAGGTCACAGTGGTGCCGGGGCAGTCTTTTTAATAGTAATCCCACGCCATTTATTAAAATATTAATCACATGAAACACTTTCCAAAAGAGTGGCTTTTATCATCTCTGGTTAGATATGAATATTTTTAATAAAAATAGATTGATTTACAACGCGTAACGGAAACCCCATATCTATCCAAAAGGGCTGAAGACAACATCTGGTATAGAGTCTCTATGCACAGTTTCAGCACAAAATAACTGACTCAAAGAATTGATACCAAATTATTGGTTTCATATATTTCTTGAATACTAATCATAACAAACGTCCCACAGCACTACGAGGGTCAATAACTTTCCATGTCACTTGCCAATAACACGATAATTCTTTTCCTTCTTCTTAATTTGAAAAAATCGGTCTCTGGTATCAGTGTATTGGAATTTGTAATAAGTTCTAAACACGTAGACTTAGGATTACAAAACCCTTGCCATATCGTTTTTTATCATCCAAAGAAGTGATACACTTGGTATATACCCTTTAAATTACAAGTTGTATAATAAAATCTAGTTAATATTTCAAAATAAAAGAAAATAGTATAAATTGTATCATTTATTTATATTTCTCACGATTAAAAATCGCTCATTTATTATTCGATTGATTGAATTCATCACAATCACTATTAGGTTAAACAGGGTATCATTATTTTAGTAAGTGACACTAGTTTATGTTAGCTTACTGCATCGAATTAAAAGTTCGGGTATAGTAACTTTACTGCAATTACATCAATAATGAAGTTAACATTCATAACTCATGTAAATTAGCAATTAGCTGTTTCCAACCACACACCCAACAAACACCACGCTACGTAAACTTCATCTTCATCAAAAGAGAATAAGCTGGTAAAGGGACATATAAAAAAAAACCTTAGGATACAAAAAATCACGCGAGTAAAGCAACTGCCTTCAGCGATTGCTTGATAAAACTTTTGAAATTTGTAATATCAAACCCCTTTTGCAAACAGAAGTTCGAAGGCAGAAGCGAAAGATATAATTATCTGATAAAAAAGTTGCATCTGTCGCCGGAAATAAAATAATAAGTTTTGATACGTAAAAAGTGCATTCAATTTTCAGCGCAAGGCTTCTTCAAAGAAAATAGTTTATTAAAACTTGAAAACTGACTACTATCCAATCGCTTTATAAAAAGTAAAAAAATAAAATTTCTTTCACTGCAGGCACGCAGGCCAATATAAAAAGAAATACAATTAAAATTCAATTCAATTATAATAATTCAATAATGTTCAAATTATACTAAATTCAATTCAAATTATATTTAAACAAAATGTGAAATCTATTAAATTAAGTAATTAGCATGAATGTTGACAGCCGTATACAAAGCAGCGTATTTCGCCCTAGTATAAAAAAGAGCGCCAGCTAGCCCTCATTGAACGTAGTAGGTAAGTTCCAAAAACAAATAGTGCGACCCACGGAATAGATGAATAAGGTTATTTGTTCAGTGGCGCGACCCATGAAGAAAACTTTGCGATTAATTTCACGAAATTCTCTAAATCCGGGTATTTAAGTCAAGAGTGTTACTTCTAGGTAAGCGTGTTTTATCGTCGACCACACCATCACTTACCACCAGGTGAGATATAAGGTATATTGTATATAAGATATAATATTTTCATTCTAAAGCCTAATAACAAAAGAAGAGAATAAAAAACTTTTTAACAAAAAATTAAACCGACTCCTAAAAAACACTGCAAAGTGAAAAATAACTTTAATTTCGGTAGTTGGTGTCTTTAGTTTTGTTTTTTAGTTTTTGGCACCGACTTCCGAAATTAAAGTTATTTTTCACTTTGCAGTGTTTTTTAGGAGTCGGTTTAATTTTTTGTTAAAAAGTTTTTTTTTCACTCTTTTTAGTTGGATGATTTTTAATTTACCTAGTTACAAGAGCCTAAATGTCAACTACTTATAACCTTTTACAAAATATTGCTTTTCCCAATGCTGGGCCGTTAATTGTTGAGGCGTTCTCCTGGTACTTCACCATCAGCTCTACATCACCATATGCATTGTGACGAGCATAAAGTAATCGAATCGCAATCCACTCAATACTTATTATTGAGTAGTTTCGACGGCCATCTGTGGTCTTCATCATCAGTTCCACTTCCCCAAATGGTACTTTTTGAGAGCAACTGCACAAGTTACTATAAGAAATACCCAAAACACCATAGGTGTGCCTATAATATTTGAAGAGTTCCCTCGATTTCTCCAGGATCCCATCATCAGATCCTGACTTTGGTGATAATGGTACCAATTTCGAAGTATACCCATTCGAACAAAAAAAGAATTTTCCAAATCGGTTCTGCCGTCTTCGAGTACTCGATGATCATACATAAAAAAAAAAAAAAAAAATACACGCGTCGAATTGATAACCTCCTCTTTTTGTCGTCGGTTGAAAATACAATAAATACATTTAAACTATACACATGGCTAAGTATAGGAATATTTTTGAACTTCTCGCACCCAAACTATGACTAAAAATACCAATATAAACCGCTAGATGAAACCGTAAACTAAATTGAATATTAATATACCCAATGGTAGCAGTAGTAGCGTAGTGGACTTACGAAGCTCACTGTTCTGTAAGGAGCACCACACTTCGTGTTTCACGCGTGCCAAAGAGCAATCAGCATGATTGACGGGGCTGGACAGGGCCATTGATTGCCAAGCTTGCAGGAATGTTCTTGCGAAATATCGCAGCATCGGAACGTGGCGTCAATTGAATTAAGTTGATTGATTGAAGGTTTTTTTTTATTGAAAATAGGTTCGCGTTTGACTACTATCTCACCTGATGGTAAGTGATGATGTGGTCGTCGATGCAGAACGTTTACCTAAAAGTAACCTATTCACTCTTGACTTAAAGACTCCTAGGTTATAGCTATCGGGAAACACAGACTCCGGCAGGGAATTCCACTCCTTAGCCGTACGCTCTTTAGTCAGTAGAAGTCAGTCACTCCCTTCCACTATACCCAGAGCAGGAGGAGTCATTACACTGCGTGAAAGTTTGAATGACGGTGGCTGGAAAAAAGAGTCACCTACCGACGAATGGACTAAAATACAAAGAAAAAGGTTAAAAAATCGGTTTGTTGGTTTGAAAGGCAAGGCAGAACCATTGCCCGAATGTTCTTTTAAGGCGGCGGATGTGAGTATTCCTTTTTATATCTACAATGTAAACAAGGAAACAAAAATCCAAGACATAGTTTTATACGTTAAAAACAAAACAAATGTAGATGTTTCTTTGCGCAAAATAGATATGAAAAGGAATAAGGGATACGCTGCATATAAGTTTTTAATACCAAAAACGGAATTGAGTGTCTTTATGAACGAGAACCTGTGGCCTTCTGGTGTGTCATTTCGTAGGTTTGTGTATTATAATAGTGTGACCGAGCGACAGCCAGGTGTCCTGCGACCGGATGACAAAACTGTGAGTAATTAACTTCATAAATGGATATTACAATAGGTCATAATAATAATCTAATAGCTATGATTGTAAGCTATAACTGTAAATCTTTAAAGCGATCAATTACGTGTATAAAAGATATGTGTAAATCGGTGGATGTCATTGCGTTGCAGGAAACGTGGTTGTTGCCCCAGGATATACCAATACTAGGTAATTTAGACACAGACTTTTGTTATTTTGGAAAGTCCGCTGTAGATACCTCGGAGGGTATATTGAGGGGTAGACCATACGGTGGTGTGGCTATTTTATGGAGGAAATCGGTTTTTACTGCTGTTACGATTATTCCTTGTGCTAGTAATCGCATCGCGGCTATTAAAATGACATTTAATAATCGTGTTCTGTTGGTATTTAGTGTGTATATGCCGACAGATTGTATTGACAATTTGAATGAGTTTTGTGAGTGTTTAAGTGAAATATCGGCCGTTGTAGAGAGTGAGAGTTTAGAACATGTCTTAATCCTCGGAGATTTTAATGCTCACCCTGGCGAACTGTTTAGTCGGGAACTGTTAAGTTTTTGTGATGAACAAGGATGGTTTTGTGCTGATTATAAGATGCTTGGTGTAGACTCAGGTACTTATACATTCATTAGTGATGTATGCGGCAGCAGACGTTGGCTTGACCATTGTCTGGTATCCGAAGCAGCGTGGAAGTCACTGGAGAAGGTGGAAATTTATGAAAATGTGTACTGGTCTGACCACTTCCCTCTCTGTATAAATCTAAACCTTGGAGTGGTGGGGCGGACGGATGCTGCCGCAACTAAACTTGGATGGAGGGTCGTGGATGGGGTTTTGTTGGAAATAGAACACCAGCTCAAATAAATAGATATTATGAGTTATGTATGGAGAAACTTAGGGGTATAGATTTTCCCTCTGAACTAAGCGACTGTTGCGATCACTTTTGCCAAAATAAAGATCATGGTGAAATAATTGACACGTTGTATAACAACATTGTTACGTCACTTCGGGAAGCGGCAAAAGCTAGTTGTGGTTTAGAAAGTGGTCGCAAGGGTCGACGTACTGTGATTGGGTGGAATAGGTACGTTAGGGATGCTCACGTGGGTGCTAGAACTGCGTTTATGAACTGGGTGTGGCACGGAAAACCTAAGTCGGGACAGTTGTTTGTAGAAATGAGAGAGACACGAAAAGTTTTCAAACAGAAATTGAAATTTTGCCAAGATAATGAGGATCAAATCAAGATGGACTTATTAGTAACTGAGCACAAGAAAAAACATTTTCAGACATTTTGGAAGTAGACCCAGAGATTAAACGTAAGACCGGCGGTCCCCGTGAGCGTTAATGGTGTATCCCAACCAGAAGAAATTGTGGAAATGTTCAAAACGCATTTTTCAGTAACATCGCGATTGCAATCTACTGAACAGGATCTGGGTCCAGAGAGGAAATGTTTCGGAAGCCCAGTTAATATTTCGTCTAAAGAAATTAATCAAGTAATTAAGGCCATGACCCTGGCCATGAAATGACAGCAATACCACTTTCAGGATTTGTGCTAGAAGCGAATCAATTCATTACGTTGAAATAAATATATCAGAAGAGTCAGTTATTGAGTGTCAGGAATTATGTGACGGCGTATTTGTAGCTAATGCAATTGTGAAACCCATTAATGGCACGATTCCTATAAAGATATTGAACACTAGGGACGAAGATGTAGATGTACATAATATTGCGTTAAATATATCAAAACTAAGTGACTATCAAATATGTGAATTTAAAAAACCGGTCATGAATTCTAGTAGGGTTAAAAAGTTATTTTCATTATTAAAATTAGATGGACTAAATGAAGAAGAAACAAAATCAATAGAAAATATATGTGCTAAATTCCCTGATGTGTTCCACCTGCCAGGCGATAAATTATCAACTACTCCTGTGTACCAGCAAACTATCGAACTAAAATCGCATACAACCCCGGTGTATACCAAACCTTATCGGCTACCGCACTCGCAAAAGGCAGAGGTTGATAAGCAAATACAAAAGATGCTAGAAGACGGAATTAAAGAAGAAAGTAGAAGTTCATGGTCAAGTCCATTATTGTTGGTACCAAAAAAACAAGATTTCAAGGGTATAAAAAAGTGGCGAGTAGTAATAGATTACAGAAAATTAAATGACCACATACAAGATGATACATTCCCACTACCAAATATCAGTGATATTTTAGATTCCTTATCTGGTTCCATGTATTTTTCTCATTTAGATCTTTTCCAAGGATTTTATCAAACAAATTTTCATCCTGACAGTAGACCCTACACAGCATTTACGACTAGCAAAAATCAGTACCAAATGACCAGACTTCCTATGGGGTTGAAAACTAGTCCAAATGCATTCTCACGTATGATGACGTTGGCGATGTCTGGTCTAAATTATGAGAAGTGTCTGGTTTATCAGGACGATCTAGCTGTTTTCGGGCGTAATTTGAACAACCAGAATTTAATATACGTGCTTCATCGGTTACGAGAAGTCAATTTAAAACTAAATCCAGAAAAATGCGCATTTTTACAGAGGCAAATATTATACTTAGGACACATTGTATCGGAGAAGGGAATTTTACCCGATCCACAAAAAACAAAAGTAGTCAAAAACTATCCCAAGCCACAGAATACCCAAGAAGTAAAGCGTTTCGTTGATTTCTTAAATTATTATCGGAAATTTATACCGAATTTCGCAGAACGCGCTTATGCATTAAACCAGCTTTGTCGTAAAAATGTTCCATTTGTTTGGTCGGAAAACTGTGAATGTGCACTTCAATACCTAAAAATTGTTTTTTTTTTTTTTTTAAAGATGACTAGCTATGTGGGTACAATTCACATTACTAGCAATCTTGTTAACCCCTCCAACTAAGTTAAATATGCTTGTGTCTGGAGTGGGTTCACGGCAATAGTGTAATGGGTGGGATTCGAACTCGGGACCTGTCGATCACAAGTCTGACACCAGTTTTCCGACCAAACAAATGGAACATTTTTACGACAAAGCTGGTTTAATGCATAAGCGCGTTCTGCGAAATTCGGTATAAATTTCCGATAATAATTTAAGAAAGCAACGAAACGCTTTACTTCTTGGGTATTCTGTGGCTTGGGATAGTTTTCGACTACTTTTGTTTTTTGTGGATCGGGTAAAATTCCCTTCTCCGATACAATGTGTCCTAAGTATAATATTTGCCTCTGTAAAAATGCGCATTTTTCTGGATTTAGTTTTAAATTGACTTCTCGTAACCGATGAAGCACGTATATTAAATTCTGGTTATGGTTGTTCAAATTACGCCCGAAAACAGCTAGATCGTCCTGATAAACCAGACACTTCTCATAATTTAGACCAGACATCGCCAACGTCATCATACGTGAGAATGCATTTGGACTAGTTTTCAACCCCATAGGAAGTCTGGTCATTTGGTACTGATTTTTGCTATTTGTAAATGCTGTGTAGGGTCTACTGTCAGGATGTAAATTTGTTTGATAAAATCCTTGGAAAAGATCTAAATGAGAAAAATACATGGAACCAGATAAGGAATCTAAAATATCACTGATATTTGGTAGTGGGAATTTATCATCTTGTATGTGGTCATTTAATTTTCTGTAATCTATTACTACTCGCCACTTTTTTATACCCTTGAAATCTTGTTTTTTTGGTACCAACAATAATGGACTTGACCATGAACTTCTACTTTCTTCTATAATTCCGTCTTCTAGCATCTTTTGTATTTGCTTATCAACCTCTGCCTTTTGCGAGTGCGGTAGCCGATAAGGTTTGGTATACACCGGGGTTGTATGCGATTTTAGTTCGATAGTTTGCTGGTACACAGGAGTAGTTGATAATTTATCGCCTGGCAGGTGGAACACATCAGGGAATTTAGCACATATATTTTCTATTGATTTTGTTTCTTCTTCATTTAGTCCATCTAATTTTAATAATGAAAATAACTTTTTAACCCTACTAGAGTTCATGACCGGTTTTTTAAATTCACATATTTGATAGTCACTTAGTTTTGATATATTTAACGCAATATTATGTACATCTACATCTTCGTCCCTAGTGTTCAATATCTTTATAGGAATCGTGCCATTAATGGGTTTCACAATTGCATTAGCTACAAATACGCCGTCACATAATTCCTGACACTCAATAACTGATTCTTCTGATATATTTATTTCAACGTAATGAATTGATTCGCTTCTAGCACAAATCCTTAAAGTGGTATTGCTGTCATTTAAGTTTCCATTAAATGGTAATGTAATAGTATTCCCAGTGGTTGCAGTTAGTTGTAAAGATTTTAATTCAGAATTTAATACAGCCTTAAACTTTTGGAAAAAATCATAGCCTAAAATACCTTTTACTTTGGTAGGAAGTGTTTTTAAAACATAAAATTTGTGTCTAAAACTAACATTATTTTGACGCAAGTTAATAAACACATAACCGTCTGAAATGACATCACCACCTATTCCTTTAATTCTAAGTTTATCTATATGGAGAGGTATTTTTAAACAAGCTATCATATCAGTGTTGACAACTGAAATTGATGTGCCAGTATCAATCAGCCAATTATGGTTATGATGACAACCGATATCAAATGAGACCTTATTTAATGAATTAAAATTATAGATAACATTAGGATCGAAAAAAAAATTTAGGGACTCAGTCACTACTTGCTCATTAATTTCTGGCACTTCATTTTCCACATCTAGAGTATTAGCACTTTCGATAGCGTTATTTCCTCGTCCCCGACCAGTACAAATTCGACCCCGGTTGCCACCCCGTCGGCTAGGTCTCGAAATGGGACCCGAGTCTTGTCTATTATGATATTGTGAAGGATTTAACTACTTGACCTCGTACAAAATTCCTCGAATAAAATCCCCGCTGACGACCATTTCGTCCTCGCTGACCTCTAAAATACCTATTAGGAAACTGTTCTGTAGTACTGGCTTGAGCTTGGTACATACCTAAAACTTCGGCCGAATCTGCTGAAGTAGACACTTCCTCATCCAGAGCTGCCTGTATCGCGTCTTTTAGGGATGAGGAGTTACGAGCTGCAATAATTGTGCTCAACTTACTGTTTACCAGACCGTCGGCGAATCGTTTTATCGCGTATTTTTCGTTAATTGGCTTCAACACTTTATATGCTAATGAGTCGCCGTCGGCCTGAGAAATAGTAAGGTCCACAAATAATTCTGTTATCTCCTTACCAAAATCAGCTACGGACTTGTCCTTCTGTATTGCTCTTTGCAGCTTAGTCTGGAGAGCAGTGGGCGACTTTCTTGGCAGAAGTAGCTGGCGCATGTCCTTTAATAAATCCTCAACTGTACTATAAGTAGAGGATAATTTTAATTTGGCATGTTGGGAAAGCCTACTTTTTAAGACAAACTCTATTATTTTTCTCTTGCAATCTGCCTGTTCAAGTATTGAGTTGTAATAATCAATATTTTCAATTAGTTGTCTAGTCACGTCATCGTGATCGTTCATCACCGGTAAGAGATTTAGAGCAATCTTCAAATCAAATGTGTCCGTACTCATTTTGCTGACCTCCCCTTTAATTGTACTCTCTGAACAAAATTTTATTATTTCGTTATATAAGCTCAAAAATTGAGAACTATACTTATTAATTGACTCTATTGATTTTTTATCTGTTATACCCTTCTCAATATCACCTTGCAATTTATTTATCAAGGAAGTATACTGGCTATATAAAATATTTGCCTCAGCTTGTTTAGATATACTTATATGTCCCCGTCGTCGTTCGAAACCTATTTTTACCAAGTAAATTCTAATCACTTTTAAGTCCTTATATAGGCACTCTAGTATATCTGCCATAACAAAAATTTAAATTTAAACATAGTTGGTAAACTGCCATTTCATAATTAATAATTACCCTGTAATATTGATAACTTTGATTACTGAACTAAAGTAAGCAGCCTTAATATCTAAACAAATTGTATGCCATTGCGCACGCAAGCTATTGACCTAGTGTATATTATGGTTACTAATTAATATACGCAGAAACAAAAGTGAAAAAAAAAATACCTCAATTCGAAAAAATCCTCACATAGATAGTAGCTCACACAAAATATCCATAAAAACAAAAACACGTCACTTATCACTCGTATCACTAGACCGCTCCTTCTTTTTCCAATTGACGTCGCTCCCGGCGAAAGATACTCGCATATCTTTGCAATGCAAACTCGTTCAGGCGACGCTCCACCAGCTTTTCATGGCACCTTTTGTATATACGCCAAATAAAGAATACCGCCCCCAATGTCAGGACAACACAGATTACGATCAGGGTATAGTTAATCGCACCAACGTGAGTTTTCAAGGTCTCCAGGTGCGCAATATTCTCTGCGCCACCAGAAGCAGTTTGCGCCAAAAACACTTCCTCTGTTTTGGATGTAGAGCCTCCCATTATGGTAACTTGTAATTGGGGAAACCTTCGGGACACGTATTTGCAGTTGTTCGTTGGAAAACAGCACACAGTCCGATATCGTAGTACGAGTAAATCATTGTAGCTATCTTAATAATTTTAGGATCATGTATCGTACTCTTAATATGGGCAACGGAATGTACACCCGAGCCAGACGGCTGGCAGGGTCGCCATGTATTGTGAGGCGTATTGAATGAAAGACGAGTTGAGTTATACTGAATATATTTGAGGATAAACACGATTATTATACATAATGGTGGACACATACTACAGGAGGTTCGCACGCTGTACAAGTGCTGTCAAGATCACCCTTTTCAGGGCGTACTGTCAGTGCTTTTACACGTGCAGCCTGTGGATTAGGCATACGCAGAGGGCCAACAGCGCCCTTCGAATCCAGTACAACAATGCTTTCAGGATGTTGTTGGGTCTGCCACGATTCTGCAGCGCGTCCAATATGTTTGCTGAAGCGGCGGTAGATAGCTTTGGCGCTATTATGAGACGGCGATCTGCGTCACTGCTGCGTAGGATTCGTGGGAGTACCAACAGCATTCTGAAAGTCATTGCGAACAAACAGGATTGTGTTTTCCTGCAGCATTGGACTCGCATGCATTGCGGTGAAGCTGATGCTGCGGGAAAATATATGAATCAGTTTTTAGTGTTTATTATTTTAATTTATTTTATTACTAACATAGAATGTAAGGTGTTTTACTAACAAACTTTGTATGGATTTCTTTTCTGAGATAAATAAATAATAATAATAATAATAAATCATCATCACTGACAGGACTATTGTTGCCAATAAGCCTGACATAGTGGTGATAGACCGATTAGAGCGTCGCACAATGATTGTTGATATAGCAGTCCCCCATGACGAGAACCTCGTGAAAGCTGAGATAGATAAAAAAAATAAGTATCTTGACCTGGCGCTAGGTTGTCGACATGTGGGATGTGGAGACAGCAATCATTGTGCCGATAGTCGTCACAGCCAATGGTTTAATAGCCAAGAGCCTCGACCAACATCTAAGGAGGCTCTCGTTGGGCAGCTGGATCAAGGGCCTGATCCAGAAAGCAGTGCTCCTGGAAACGGCGCGTATTGTGAGGAGGTTCCTCTCTATGGAGCCCTGACCACCGGTAGCTTGGACCCTGTTCCCGATACCGGTGGGCTACTATTTTTAATATTTTTAAATGTTTTTATTTTTTATATTAATATTTAAAAATGTAATCTATATGTATATATATTAAATAAATGGAATAATAATAATAAGCACTCAAACATAAGCTCTTACAAGACACAGACACTCCTTATTACAAATATGTACCACAAACAGTTTTAGAAAATACAACCCACAAACTCTACTATGACCGCGCCATACTGACTTACAAAACCATTCACTACAATAGACCAGATATTATTCTCCAAGACAAAGTTGATAAAGTCACTTACCTTATTGATATTGCAGTCCCTAATACACATAATTTACAAAAAACAATCAGTGAAAAATAAGTAAATATGCTGAACTCAAAGAAGAAGTAGCCAGAATTTGGAGACAGGAAAAAGTGTATGTTGTGCCCATTGTTATTTCCACCACGGGGGTAGTACCTAATCACCTTCACCATAGCCTAAAACTACTAGATTTAAAAGACTCAGTTTATATTACCCTCCAAAAAGCAGCAATTTTAAACACCTGCAGAATAGTAAGGAAGTTCATGCAAACCGACGAAAATGAAATCTACTCACATAACACATATACATTAACATAAATACACACATACGCTACATTGACTTGGCTTGGCCCGTTAATGTAGCTTAAAACTAGCCTAGAGCTAAGAAAACATCACGTTTGTCCAATAATAATAATAATAATAATAATTACATGATTTTCTCACCGAAAAACTAAACGCACTACTAACGAGTTGTAGTTCCTAATTAATTAAATCCATGGATTTGATTAATTAGGACGATAGGTACCTACTTAAAAATTCCGCGTGATGTCATGCGTTACTTCTGTTTTAACCCAAAAGTGCTGTCACCAGCTCCTTAATCTTGTCCAATCAAATAAAATTAAAAATATTTTAATTCATATGAGCCTACGTGGGCACTTATAAAACGTCAGAAGTTAGTGCACGGTTCGAAAATAGTCGTTTCCTATGGAGAAGAACCGGCAAGAAACTACGCGGTTACTTTAAAAAAAAAATGATTTTCACAATCTTTGCATATTAGGTACAGTTGTTTTAGGTATGAGAAGATAGTACAGGCCAATTGACATAACACAATGTAATATAACTAATCAGAAATGAATCTCAGAGTCAATAGTGTTCAATTGATACGTTATATTGATTTGAAGAGGCAATTCAATTTTATTGACTGGTAAAATGGACAAATATATACCTAGCGTTATCATTTAGAAAACATCCCTTAGGTGTTCGTTAGATTTTCGTGAAGAAAATCCTTGTTTCTGCTACTTATTACCGGTCTATTAATCTTGTATCGAAGTTGGCTTACTGTGACTGTCTTAATAATTAGTCAATTAAGGTCGGTATCCTTGGGCACGCCACAATAGCGGCGGTAAGCAGTCCCCTCTTTGACGAGTGGCTAACGAGGCGTCATGGCGTCCTCCCCTTCCGCCTGATGCAGGTGCTCACCGGACACAGTTGTTTTGGGAGTTACTTGTGTCGGATTCGGCGGAAGGAAACGCCCGGGTGTCACCACTGCGAGGATAGCCCCGAGGACACGGTGGAACACGCAGTCGAGGTTTGCCTCGCTTGGACAGAGCTCCGCCATGTCCTCGTAGGGGCGATAAGCGGTGACCTCTCGCTCCCGGCCCTGGTTCAATCCATGGTCCGGAGCGAGGAGGCATAGGAAGCGCGACTCTTTCTGCGAAGCAGTTATGCAAGTGAAGGAGGTGGCGGGACGCGCGAGGGAGAGGCGGGACGCGCGAAGGAGAGGCGGGTCTCAAGGTCTTCTCAGCCCTTGCACCCCAGCCGCCGCAGGAGACGTTCCGGCCACCGGGAGTCACAGAGTGACTCCCAGCCACCGTAGGCGTGGGCCTGCGGGCTGCGAACAATGGGTAGGTCGCCGCCCGACTGAAACCAGGCCCATGTAGATGGCGCGTCATATTCCACGCGCGCCTTAAAGAGTGTCAGCAAAATTGTCGGGACAAGAGGGTCGTTGCCTGCCGGGGTTGCGGAATTATTTGAGAGAGTTACCGCGGCCTCGGTTCACGAAGGGCATATGATGGAACACGGACGGGTTTTAGTCAGTAGAAGTCTGTCACACCCTCCTGCTTCGCCCAGATCGGAAGGCAGTCATTGGATGATTTCCCATCCTTAAAAAAAAAAGTTGGTATCTGTTCCGTCCGACGAGAATATCAGACCGCATATTTTTGGTATGGCAATATTCTATTGTCTTTGATTTCACTTGACATAACTTTTTTCCTTGCAAAAACTAACCGCGCGTTGAGAGATTGATTTTATTGATTGTAATCGTGAATCTATCCTAATCCTGTTGATTAAAGACAAGTTGGTCGCGATTAGGGATTCATTGGACCTTGTAACCCCTTTTTGAGTAAAAACCTGGGATATTTTGGAACAATAACGCCGAATGGAGGTTAGATTGAATCGGACTTGTGAACTGGTGGAAAATAGCTGCATGAATTTGGTGCGAAGTTGTGCTATACTACGGCCTGAACCACGCTGAGGAAACCTGCGTCTTTGTGACCGTCCACCACCACTTGACAACATTACACATTTCAATTACACTTACACACGCACACACGGACGGGATCTGAAGAACAGGTCGCACGCTGTCGTCAACCAGCTTTGGGTAAGTCCAATTAAATACCATTATTATCGAAAAAGGGCCTAAGAGCCTACCATTTGTATAAACAACGTTAGAGCTCCACGTAATCGTGGACAGTTCGGCCATCCAGTTACCGTTGGCTGGTTGCGGGCCAGAACAGTATCCTTTATGCGAGTACATGTATTATTTATTTATTTATTAAAAGTTTATGCAACACAAAATGTATAAAGGCGGACTTAATGCCATAGGCATTCTCTACCAGTTAACCATGGGTGGTAGGAATCAAAACTCTGAGAAAAGTTGTACTTGCATTGAAAATAGCATTGTATAAGTAAGTGTGTTGGCACCGTAGGTACATAGATATAGATAGATAGAATATACTTTATTGTACACCAAAATATAAACACAGCAACAACACTCTCCCTCGATTCCTTTGTCGATGAAATCGAGAACGACGTTTTATTCGATATTGAACTTGTCTCTTATTTCACATTTATATTTGATAGGATATCATTAGTTTTTATAAATAAATTATTACAATTAATCATCAATACATTGTCATTATTAAAATCACTTTACTTGTTCTACGTTTACACATATATTTAAACAATTAATTACAACAAATATACAAAATTATGTACTAAAATACAAACTAAAATAAAGCATAAAAAAAATCATCCTCAACGCTGTCGGCTGGCAACGTACCCAAGATACTGGCGGCATTGCCTCGTTGTATGGCAATACTTAGTCGTTGACCAAAGAAATAGCCAGCCCTAGGGTCGCGGGACGGGCACGCCGCAATTGCGGCGGTAAGACCCTCTTTGAGGAGTGGCTAGATCGGCGTCACGGCGTCCTGACCTACAGCATGACGCAGGTCCTTACCGGACACGGAAGTTTCGGGAGGTACCTGTGTCTGATGGGAAAGGAGGAAACGCCTGGGTGTCACCACTGCGAGGGTCGCCCTGAGGACACCGTAGAGCACACGGTGCAAGACTGCCCCGCCTGGGCAGAGCACCAACGTGTCCTCACGGCGGCGATAGGCGGAGACCTCTCGCGCCCGGCATTGGTCGAGGCCATGCTGCGGGGCGAGAGGGAGTGGGAAGCGGTCGCCTCCTTCTGCGAAGCAGTCATGCTTCCGAAGGAGAAGGCGGGCCGCGTGAGGGAGAGGTTGGCGTCCTCCCTCCAGCCCAGCCGCAGTGGTAGACGCCCACGGCGTCGGACGTCGGCCGACGATCTCCTTTAAGCAGAGAGGTGGTTTTCAAATCAGTGGTACCAACCAACCAACTGGTTCGTTTGTAACTTAGGCTGCATCTGCATTGAGCGAAGCGAGTTAGCGGAGGTTAGTGTAGCGGTGTAGCGAGTATCGTTAATTCTGTTCATTTAGCCGAATTATTACTCTTGTTATATTTCTTGCTTTGTATTTAAAAAATATAATGGAACTGAAACCACAAATAACAATAGATTTACTGCATTCGTTGTAAAATGTGTCGCAGCCATTAACGCTCATACGAAGAGTTTACGCGTCAGCGTTCCGACGTACACAAAATTATAACTAACTTAAAACAAAAATTACCCTTGATGAAAAGAATATAAAACAAAATACGTTATTAATGTTTAAAATTATATTTTTGAAATAATTATATTAACTACCTAACTTAACAATTGCAAACGATGTAGCTAAAAAGCATCAAATATTTCCCGAGACATTGCACATTTTCTCGGGATAAAAAGTAGTCGTATGTGCTACATAGATAGATAGAATATACTTTATTGTACACCAAAATTTAAACACACCTATTTAATTTTATTCCTTTCTTTATTTAATTTCATCCATGTCCGTTCAGCCACTTTGGCGTGATTAACCATCCAATGTACGTGTATACATCTAAACGTACACATTTATAATATGACATTATTTAGTAGGCATGAGTATACTACATATATCGCCCTTTTATTATTGCTGATGGGCCCACTCTTGACCTCGATCTCGCCTGATGGTAAGCGATAGATGAGGTCTAAGATGGGACGAGCGAGCCCAGAAGATGCCTATTTACTCGTGCTTTAAAGGCTGAAAGGTCATAAGTGGCAGGGAACACAGAAGCCGGCAGAGAATTCCACAGCTTGGCTGTGCGCACAATAAATGTGGAGGAGAAGCGCTTGGTACGACAAGACGGTATATCAACTAAGTGTGGGTGCCGTGCGTCTGGTAGACCGGTATTTCAGGGAGAGCTCAAAGTGAAGCGGAAAGGACTGTCAGACTTTTACTGACTATAAACCTACCCTGTTCTTTCAATAGCCTTTACATTCCAGGACCACGGTATCTCGTTGGAACATTTCCGTAACCCCGACAAGCAATGGCCAGGTCGGGCCCCGTCAATGCTGCTATTCTTTGATGCGCGCGTGTAGCCGCCATCGACCTGTGTCTGTTCCTTACTGGACGGTGAGCTACCCCTGCACAGTCCGCAAGCCCACGCCTACTGTGGCCGGAGACCACCCTGAAAATTGGCCAAGCATTTCTGTAGGTAGATAGATATACTCTTTATTGTACACCATAACAGAATTAAACAACTACAAAGGCTGTTACAACGGGCGGTCTTATCGCAAAAAGAGATCTTTTACAGACAAGCTTTGGACGGATTTGACACAGCAGAAGAAAATAAATACACGGCTAGTCCATGGTGTACTATTTACTTATATAAAATACATAAGTAATAAACTACATACTCAATACATATACAAGGTGTAACAGATTAAGCGCAATACCTCAGACACCTCAATAAGAATATTAAATTATAAGTCTAAAACAACATCCGTAACTAAATAAATTGAAACCAATCCTAGTTTTATTTTTATAAAAGTTATCCTTACTAAACGCAAAACGTATGTGCGTCATACAATATCTTTACGCAGACGTGTACACTCATGCAATGTTAGCGGCCGACAGGCACACGAGAGCATTTCCTTGAATTAGGATTGTCTTAATTTGTCATGCTACTGTGTTTCCATTTTAAGTTAAATGAAAGATTTTTTCGTCAAAATTTAACACCCATTTTTTATGACGGAAATCGATTCAGAAGTCGATTCTGAACCAACTACTTTCAGGAATTGCGTTTATTCTGTTACAACGGAACGTTGTAACAGAATAAACGCAACGTTATTATAATAAAATTATAAACGCAAACGTAACGTTGTATACAACGGAATCTCCATATCTATCCAAAAGGGCTGAAGACAACATCTGGTATGGAGTCTCTATGCACAGTTTCAGCACAAAATAACTGACTCAAAGAATTTATGCCAAATTATTGGTTTCATATATTTCTCATAATAAACTTGTCACAGCACTACGAGGGTCAATAACTTTCCACGTCACTTGCCAAACATAACATGATAATTCTTTTCATCCTTCTTAATTTGAAATATTCGGTCTTTGGTATCAGTGTATTGGAATTTGTAATAAGTTCTACACACGTAGACTTAGGATTACAAACCCCTTGCCATATCGTTTGTTATCATCCAAAGAAGCCATGCACTTGGTATATACATACCCTTTAAATTACACATTGTGTACATAAAAAAGCTGAGACATAAAAATAGTAAGAAATTAAATAGAGCGAGTTTTCTGTAGCTCTACATATCTCCGCTCCTTTCCGCTTCCAACACTCAGCTATAAAAAGCAACTAACCAGTGCATGCTGGCAACTTTTCCCAGGCTGTGGCAAACTTTTTAGCGTTTAGTTAACTGTTAACCTATTTTTTATGACGGAAATCGATTCAGAAGTCGATTCTGAACCAACTACTTTCAGGAATTGCGTTTATTCTGTTACACGTTGTATACAACGGAATCTCCATATCTATCCAAAAGGGCTGAAGACAACATCTGGTATGGAGTCTCTATGCACAGTTTCAGCACAAAATAACTGACTCAAAGAATTGATACCAAATTATTGGTTTCATATATTTCTCATAACAAACGTGTCACAACACTACGAGGGTCAATAACTTTCCACGTCACTTGCCAAACATAACATGATAATTCTTTTCATCCTTCTTAATTTGAAATATTCGGTCTTTGGTATCAGTGTATTGGAATTTGTAATAAGTTCTACACACGTAGACTTAGGATTACAAACCCCTTGCCATATCATTTGTTATCATCCAAAGAAGCCATGCACTTGGTATATACATACCCTTTAAATTACACATTGTGTTCATAAAAAAGCTGAGACATAAAAATAGTAAGAAATTAAATAGAGAGAGTTTTCTGTAGCTCTACATATCTCCGCTCCTTTCCGCTTCCAACACTCAGCTATAAAAAGCAACTAACCAGTGCATGCTGGCAACTTTTCCCGGGCTGTGGCAAACTTTTTAGCGTTTAGTTAACTGTTAA